>JARDYJ010000001.1:89371619-89971619 GCA_029215755.1 Spea hammondii
TGGGATCTGGGCACTTTCATACACTCATACCCAGCAAACATTTTGAGACATTACAGACAGGAAGACTAAGCAGGATAGGGATTGGTTAGGTCCTGTTCTTGCACCTCCCAAATCAAAGCCAGTCACCACTTTGATGGCTATTTTTCAAATGAATAGACCATTTTATCAACTTTGTGAGCTTTAAATGATATGTCTCTTTTCCCAAAACCTACATTTTATACTTTTACAAAAGCTATTTAATGCTGTTTACATATCATAATAAGCAATCTATACATATGGAAAACCTTATCTGTACACATGGGGAAAGGTATCCATTTAGCATCAGTTCCCATTTCATTGACCTTACATTTTTCAGTAGCTACTTATATTTGGTTAGCATGATTAAATACACAACTCAGAAATGTGTGATAAGGTGGCTAACTTACTGAGTAGGTCTCTTGCTGGTTGGTTATGCTGAAGATCAAGTTTCCTACTGGTTGAGTATACTAGTGAAGCTATATCATACTAGTTGAGTGTGCTAGTAAGAATATTTTTGTTAAAGTATGTTAATTGTTTATATTGGTATGAATATGTCTTACTGGCTGAGTATGGTAATTAAGGATCCCTTCCTAGTAGCATATGCTGAGTGAAGGTCTCTTGGAGAGTAGGTCTCTTACTGGGAAGGTAAGAAACTTTCTTAAAGGCAGCAAATAGGTCTATGGCTATGTGTACTAGGAAATGTTTCTCTTTACTGACTGGCTGTAGGGGAGAGTGACTTTAATCTCTGAAAATAATGGTAAGAATAATGTTTACTGGCTGGGCACACTCGAGATACTAGTTAGAGGGCTCCTGATGCTCAGTGCTCTTGAGAGTCGCAGACTGCTTCTCCTTCTAATAGAACTCTCGTTTGATGAACCGGAATTGACATCTGTGGCTGGTCTGCAGGAAGCAGGCAATGTCACCCCTGCCCATGTGCAAGCACAGCAAAGGAATGCCAACATTGCTCTGCGTACTTCTGTGCTCCTGAGAGAGTAAATCAGTGGGTTCAAAGCTGAGTTCAAGAGGGCTATTGCCAGCACCCATTCCAGGCCAAGTGGTGATGTGCATGATGGAGGAGAACATGTTGTATCCATCAAAAGCACATAGAACAGTGGACTCCAGCAAATGACAAATGAACTCAGGATGATGGTGACAGTTTTGAGTAAGTGTAAAGAACGCTTACTTTGGTTTGTGACAATGACTCTCTTTGCACTGGTGCACACTAAATAATATATAGTGAAGTAGAAGCCAATAATGCCAATTAAGGTGATGCCCAGCAGGGTAAGGCTGAAAAGTAAGTAATCTCTAGAGTACAGAGGAAGGAGTGATGAACATTTCTCAATGTGGCACATACAGTTCCAACCAAGGAGTGGCAAGAATCCAACAACACCTGCCAAAACCCAGCACAAGATGATTAAGCCATGGACTCGCATGCTCTTTACTGAGTGTCGTTCTGAAGTTATGACCACCATAGTGGAGTAACGCTCCACTGCTGTTACCAGTAGGCTGAAGATGGAAGCAGCCAGTGTTGTGAAGACAAGGCCCTCCCTCAAGAACCAGAGCTCTGGGCTTAGAATGAAAGTGTTGGGGCCAGAAAGACATATATTGACCAGGTAGGAGAAGCCAGCTAAAAGGTCACTGAATGCAATGTTGGCCAAACAGCAATAAACCCATCTCCTCAGACGGAGATACCTAGAACACAGAAATTGCACAAGATTATTAAAGCAAGCGTCAGAATCCCAACTCTGTTTTTAAAAAATAAACATTGTAAGTCTGCTCCACTTCGGATAGTTACAAGTTACACAGATGTATATTCCCTGTTTGCTTATTGATATCTGAGACACAACAAAGCTAGACCGGGACAGCACAGTGTGTCACAATGAAAAGCAGTGATGTCTTTAACTGCAATCCTGGCCAGGCTGACGTTAAAAGAACTAGGTCATCGATATGGTTTAGTATAGCTGTTGGCAGTGTCCATAAAACACTTTAAGAACCACTTTAACATAGGTTTAAGCACTTATTCATCCCTACTTGGGAAATGGTAACATAATTTCTTCCTTTTCTTCATATAAAACAAACTGATTATACTTTTATTTCTTTATCTGGTTTATGTACATTTATGTATGTTTAAAAACCATTTTTAATTTTGTAAACAGCATTTTAAACATATTTAAATTGCATTTCAAACCATGGGTTTGCAGTTATTCTACCCATTTAACTATGCAGAAATCTACATGCAAAAGGTCATAGCTTCTTTGCTCTGTGCCTTTCCTAATTTTTTTACTAAAAACTATTTTACTAAAATATTTTTTTTTACAAAATTTTACTAAATTGCATATATTACAGAATCCCTGATCAACCTTATTTATGAGCGGGTTTAGTTAACTGGTCTGCAAGGTCAGTAGTAGTGGGAAACACTACATTCCATAGTAGTATTTCACTGAAAGTTCTGATTTGAATATTCTGCTACTCTAAAAGACATATACAGCATGTGTTAGAGCCAGAGAGATGACACTCAGCACCTGTGTATATGTTATTGGGCCAGGGGACAGTGTGCCCACTAGCCTACCAGGGTATGAGGGAGCTAAGTAAGAAACATTGCTATTGCTGGCACCTTTTACCATCAACCACACCAAGTGTGGAGGAAAAGGTGTCAATCCCTACAGAGAGCCCCCATATTTGTTTTATCGTTATTTCCCCTATGGGGATCGTAACAGGTTGACCGCATCAGCTATTTTTTGTAGGAGGAATATGCATTTCACATTCTGCTCACCTGCACATGCAACACTGAATGTTTAAACTTACACATACTGCAGATCAGCATATACCATCAGCAATATGTAAAAACCTGTGTGTTCTGGAAATAAAGCTGATCCACCCTAGATGGCAATTAGCCACCCTGGTTTATACCTTGTAAGGGGTGCTCAAATTTTAGATATATTTTTAGAGGCTTAAAAGTAAGTAAAGCAAGATTTTATATTGTTGAATAGAAAAAAGTGTGAATGTTGATTTTATTTGATGTGTTTTTCACCACATTAGGTTTTCTGAGATGACCAGCAGCCAGTGGTCAATCCCTGGTGCTTATGAATACAAGATAACAATATGTAGATGAATTGTTTTCCATTAAAATACAAGCTTTCCTCTCACCTCAGTAGTGCCACAAGTACAGAGATGTTTTCCAGTACAATCAGGATACTGATAAAAATGAAGATCATATTAATATAATTGGATTCATTGCTCGATCTTCCAGCCAGCCTCCCAGTCACATTGTAATGAAAAAAGATAATGTTAACGTTTTTACTTTCCACAAGCCTCCAGCAATAGTTAGGGTCATAGGTCACAGTCATGGCGCCAACTGCCAAAAAATAAACACATATTCACTGAAACACAATTGTATTGCATTGTATTCCACAACTATTATACACCCCCCTCCAATGATAGACAAAATCTGACTATTGTTTTAGTCATTACCCTTAGACAGCAAGAGTAGCCAGTCTGACCTGATGTCATACCAAGTGTCTCATCTGTTGCCATCATTCTTAGTCTTTGGTTGTCTTTACCTGGGTAGCATATATCTGGTTACTATTCAATGGGGATATGTGTTATACAAATGTTGGCCAGGGCTCTTATCACCATATTTACCAGTGGAATGGTCCATTCACCAAACATTTTTCAGTGGTTAGTATGCTGATAAAATAATTTTTTAAAACTTTGCCCCAGAATGACCTTTTATTAAGTTTTATTTTGAACAGCATTATTTTCTAATAATGAACAAAATGTTACAGTGGTAAATGCCATACAGGTACATAGTCCCAAATATTGAGATTTCCTGTTTTGGGGTTTAGGCGTTAGTCCTTGTTATGCAGACTGAGGTGAGGAGAACAGACAGGAAGGGAGGGGACCTTTTAGACTTTCAGATGGTTACAAGTATGTCAGTCAACCATACAATACCATACTAACCCTAGCACTGCAGAGTGTCATAGACAACTTTCTCTGACAGCATTTTGTCTGCTTCCTAATGTCACAAGGCTAATAATGGTTACACGACGATCACATTATTTTACAGTAGCATAATTACTTCTGGTGGATCATAGGTTTTCAGGCATATTCAAATTTACTGCCAGATTTTAAGCTTTGTAACTTTGAGCATTCCAGTGTATTCTGATTTCAAAGCTACTGTAATAGAGTGATCATGTATATTTTAAGTTTGGAACCTGTGAGTTGACCCTTTAATAGCCCACCACAAATGCTTTATTATAGTGACTTGCTAATCTTTGTAACCAAATGGTTCCATTAACAGTCCTTATAAGAAAAAAATCAGGGATTTCAGATATGACCTACCAGTGAGAAATGCACCAACTGGGATGCTTACATATTGTTAAATATAGAATATGAAGGAGTCAGCTACAAGCCCTGTGACCCAGAGAATCTGCCCACTCACCCCAAGACCCTCAAAACTGAGAAAAAAAACCCTGTAACTCAGGGTCAGACATTAGGTGCATTTATAACCTACTGATGTAAAACCTACTATTAATGTTAGTAACCGACCAAACATGCAATTGCAGGTAATGTTCAAACGCATGCCTTTTCCAACTTAACTATCTGACTTAAATTATATTTAAATTAACCATTTAAGTCCAATAAGGGTGTATGACATATTGCAAATACATGCACTGCACACTGCTTTTGCAGTGAAAAGTTAAGCCTGTCCTGGAGTTGAAAGGATAATAGATTAACGTACGAACTAATGAAACCACTGAGTCTGGCAGAGAATCCGTTTTGTACGTTGTGCACAACTATAGAAGTACCTGTATATTGTAAACTCATTGGGTTTCCCACTATACATCTGAAATTAGAGTTGGTCTAGGTCTAAGGTGTTATTAACTCCTTTTTGAAGAATCTATACAAGTGGGTAAAATAGGCGTTTACGCCACTATGGTAAGCTACTAGGTACCATTTTATTATTGGACCTTCCTTTATAGCCCTGGAATTTAAAATCCTTGGAATAAGCTCTGAGTTATCGGTGTTACTATTTAACGAACCTATTAAAACTTGACTGTAGGCTTATTAGGCTTGAATCCCATAACAATGCAATATTCTTTGGTAGAGCTAACAGTGCAAGCTTCTCAGGCTAGATTCTACTTATAACACCAGAATTTAGCCTTATTTAGTTTAGACAGTAGTCTATAAGCTGACCAGGGCAATTTCTCCAGTTTTGCAATATACAGCGAGCTCATTTAGGTAAAACTATTCTTTTACATTTTATTTATAGAGTGCCAGCAGAATATCATGAAACTCCAGGTTTTGTGAAATAGGAAACCAAATCAGTTGTGTCTTCCTTATGCACCAACATGCGTACCTGGGAATGCTCAAGGCTTTTGACACAATCTCAGGATCTAAGGCTGAAAGGACAGATTCATAGGGTCACACAGTTTGAAGCTGACTTTTCTTTTTTCTGCACTGCTATGATCATATATAAGATTCCCAATTGGTATTTCTGCTCCTAGTCTGATATGGTTGATATCCCTGCTTGAATGCAGGCGACTGTTAAATATCAAGGTTGCCATTAGGACTGGTATTAGAGCCATTTGATTAACACATCTGGTGACACTACATAGATTTTTCACTATGGGCTGTTAAAGAGTTAATATTTAAAGAGCCTCAGTGTCAGCTCATATCTTGACATCTTTTATATAACTCATGTTACCCTTGTTATGTCTACACTAAACTGCAAACAGAAATTTTGACTAGTATTACAGTGCAAATGCTTTGAAGCATGCTCTTGTGAAAACAAAAAACTCCCACAAATAGATTATACCATAATTGTCAAAAAAGTAATCAACCCTTCTTAGGTTAACCTGTGCTAAGGCCCTCTGAGATTTCTTTGCCCAGCAATGTACCCCATGCTCACCTGCCTGTAGATGGTCAGTGATGTGCTCAGTGATGTAGACAATACATTGACAGAAGCATTGACAGGTCTTAAGTGACAATTTTGACAGGAAACATTTGTAAACTTTGCCACCACAAGGCTGCAGGATGGACCCCACCCTATTTTTGTTCACATGCAGGGGTGGTACCTATAACTGACTAACCACTAACTGGTAGTTATCCTAAGTAAACTCAAAATACTATGAACATTAGTATATTTCCCAACATTTTACCATGCTGTAACCTCCTTGGAGTAGAAGGCATGTTCTCCAAGTTTAGTGCAAGTTCCATGAAGCAGATATTCGTTACATTGTTATCCAGATCATTAAGGAATATTTTTGCCAACGATAGAACTAGATCCTTACGTCCCTTCTGCATGTTTCTGTAAGACAAAAAGGACAGGGATCGGTCTTCCAAACCACCAGTAGATTTCAACTTCATGGGGATAGGGCTTCTGGTTCTACACTCTGAGATCTGTACTGCTTAATATCTCGTTATATAATAGAACTTTCAATAAATGAAAGCTCTTATGATCAAGATATATTATTATATCACTTGATTTTGGTGGTTTGGGGACATCAGAACCATGGGCGTAGGAACCCCTAAAAATCTGGGGGGGACAGCATTTTCCCCCATCAGATCCCCACTTTCTCACACTATCTACCCCCTCTCCCCCCTCTCACACTTTCTTACTATCTACCCCCCGCCCTACCCTCCCTTCTCACTAGCTACCCTCCCTTCTCACTAGCTACCCTCTCCCTATCGCCCCCTTCTCAATAGCTACCCTCTCCCTACCACCCCCTTCACACTAGCTACCCTCTCCCTACCCCCCCTTCTCACTAGCTACCCTCTCCCTACCCCCCACTTCTTACTAGCTACCCTCTCCCTACCCCCCCTTCTCACTGTCTACCCCAGGGGTGTCCAAGTTTTTTCTGCAGTGGGCCACTTCATCAGAATTGTATACGTGCGCGGGCCGCACTCATTTTTCACTGTGAGAAAATATGGCCTTTAATAAAATATGCAGATTAAAATAAAGTAAATGACACAAAACCTTTACTTTTCCTCTCACTGATTCCTGGGCCTAGAAAGTTTTGTGACTACAAATTCAGGACTCAGGATAATTAAAAATGAAATAGCTCTATTTATTCTAGGGATGCACCAAAATGAAAATTCTGGACCAAAACATTCACGGTTCACTTAGCCAAAACCGAAAATGACCCCCCACCTTTAAAAATAATAATAAAAACTCACATTTTTAATAAAAGTAGGTAACACACCACAATTGGACAAAAACAGTTAGCAATATGACTTGGCATGAAAGGAGTGTGATTGCTAACAGCAATCACACTCCTATCATACCCAGGCAGCCAGTACATGCTGGTACAGGGTGGCTGTAAGTGATGTGCAGACTCCATACTGCTGGCAGCATCAATACACAAGGGGGGCAGCTAGCTATGTTTCAGCATGTACTGGCTGACCTGGCATGATAGGAGTGTGATTGCTAACAGCAATCACAGTCCCATCATGCCTAGGTTCCAGCACTTACACATCCAACCAGTAAATGCTGTAACCTAGGCATGATGGGACTGTGATTGCTGTTAGCAATCACACTCCTATCATGCCAAGTCAGCCCGTACACGCTGGTACACGGTGGCTGTAAGTGATGTGCAGACCCCATACTGCTGGCAGCATCCATAGACAAGGGGGGCAGCTAGCTATGTTTCAGCATGTACTGGCTGACTTGGCATGATAGGAGTGTGATTGGTAACATCAATCACAGTCCAATCATGCCTAGGTTCCAGCACTTACACATCCATTCTATCACACACACACTCATTCATTCATATACTCATTTATTCACAGATTCATTCCCTCAATCACGCATACTCATTCAAACACCCTCCCCACCCCCTTACCTGCACTGCAGCTCCTCGATGCCGCTCACAGTCTTCAGCAGAGGGAGCGGCCCCCCTCTGCGTTCTCTGGTACTGCACAGAGGATGTGATGTAATGTCACGTGAACTCTGCTGGGTTCCGGTTCCTCTGTGCAGTACAGAAGTCCCTCCCACAGGTAAGTAGCAGGGCTCGAGGTGTGGACCAGGGCAACCGATCTTACGCGTGCCGCACCTCGAGGTCTCGCGGGCCGCATTTGCGGCGTCTCTATTGGGGGGGTTCCTACGGCCCTGGGGGGGATTTCTTAATTATCGGTCCCCCCCGCATGAGTTACTGGGGGGGATCTGTCCCCCCCGTCCCCCCCCGGCTCCTACGCCCATGATCAGAACCATAGTTTTTTCAAGTGTACAATCTGTGCTCTACCTCTCTCAGTAAACAGGGAATATATTTTGGTATCCTGCTTTTGACCTGTAGGTGTTTGTGTAATTAAAGTTTTTAGCTGGCCAGGTTTTCTAGAATTATACTGCGTCATGCTTAAAAGTGGGGTCTAAAGTAGCAAATATGTGGAAACCTCCCATTTACTTACATAATATTAGAAATACAACTTGTAACTGGAATTTCCTATACATAAATGTTTAAAAAGAAACAATGTTATGTTTACCAAACAGTCTACTCCACATATTAAAATTTCATAACATGACCTGTAATATAATATACTATGCTATATTATGGTTGTGGTGTTTTTTGTATTCAAAATTGTACAAACAGAGCAAAAGCGAATCAGACTAATTGTTCTGTATATTTTTTGTTGTTGTGCATATTTGCAGGTTCTGACCAAACTTTAGGGTTAGCAGCCCCACCTGCTAACAATCTCATTGGGTTAAAAATGCAACGTAGTCCCACTGTCTCAGCTCCTTGGTAAGCTATATAGCCATGCAAAACTAGATAGGACTCACCAAACTAAGGGGACCTGCATCCTACTCTCTGATACGCTCAGACAGCCTCCCCTGCCAGCACTTCCCACGGGGGGGAGTGCCGGCACGGGAGGTTGTCTAAGCGCATCGTGCAGACCAGGGGTTCTCAAACTGCGGCCCTCCAGCTGCTGCAGGACTACATCTCCCATACTCCTCAGCCAGCCCCTTAGCTGAAGGAGCATTATGGGAGATGTAGTCCTGCAGCAGCTGGAGGGCCGCAGTTTGAGAACCCCTGGTGCAGACGTTCACCGGCAGCAGCGATGCGCGTAAACAGCCTCCGCTGCCGGCACGTCTGCACAATGTGCTTTAACAATCTCCCTTGCCGGGAATTCCCAGGGGGGAGGCCCGGCAAGGGAGATTGTTAAAGCACATCGTGCAGACGTGCCGGCAGCGGAGGTTGTTTACGCGCATCGCCGCAGCCGGTGAACGTCCGCACGATGCGTTTTACCCCTGCCCCCAAGACTTACCAGAGCAGACTCCCGACTGTCTTGCGCTGAGTCTGAGCATTTGCTCTGAAAAAAACCTCGTCTTATAATCGAGCAAATACGCTATATATAAATATAAGCCCCTGGTACCGATATATATATATATATATATATATATATATATATATATATTAGCCCCTGCTGCCGATATATATTAATATTAGCCCCTGCAGCCAATACACAGTATTTGCTCGATTATAAGACGACCCCCAACATTTGAATATTAAGGAAAAAAAGAAAAAGCCTGAATATAAGACTACCCCATAAGAAAAAAGTTTTACTAGTAAATATTAATTCACATGTAAACTATTATTTCATATTTAATAAAAACCATGATTGAGAAAAATGTTTTGTTTTAGTTTTGTTTGTTTTTTTGGAAATTTTTTGTTTTCATTTCCTTTTATTTGCCAGCCTGCCCCATTCATGCACATCTGCCCCCCAAATATGCCTTTTACCCCTTATATGCCACTCTGCCCCCCAGAAATGCCTTATACCCCTTATATACCACTCTGCCTCCCTGATATTCCTTTTAACTCCTTATATGCCACGCTGTCTCCCTGATATTCCTTTTAACCCTCTATTTGCCATTCTGCCTCCCTGACATTCTTTTTAACCCCCCCATATGCCACTCTGCCTCCCTGACATTCATTTGAACCCCCTATATGCCACTCTGCCTCCCTGATATTCCTCTTAACCCCCTATATGCCACTCTGCCAGCCTGATATTCCTCTTAACCCTCTATTTGCCACTCTGCCTCCCTGATATTCCTTTTCACTCCCTATATGACACTCTGCCTCCCTGATATTCCTTTTAATCCCCTATATGACACTCTGCCTCCCTGATATTCCTTTTAATCCCCTATATGACACTCTGCCTCCCTGATATTCTTTTTAACCCTTATATGCTACTCTGCCTTCAGAAAGCCCTTTAAAGTCCCCCATATGCCACTCTTACCCTCCCCCGACTTACCAGTGCTTCTTTAGACGTCTCCCTGTGCTCCAGATTCCTTGGTGTCTAGTGGGGCAGCTGGTGGAGGACCTGAGCTGCTGCTGCCAGCACTTCCCCCGGAGCTTCTATGAATGAGCACTGGAAGGTCATGCTAGGTTGCAGACTCCCACCGGCTGTCGGAGAGGAGGGCCAAATCTTAGGGTTGAGCAAGCTCCACGTAGGTGCCTCATTAATGGTGTCCAGAGAAGGTTTTAATTGCATAAGCATTCCTGCCCTTTTGGTTCGGAAGGCTTTTTATATATGGAAACAAAATTAATTGTCACTCACCTTCTTCCATCTTATCATGTTTTTCTTACACTTTCATTTACTGTCTCTCACAATGTCTCCCTAACCTCTCCACTAATCGCTTCCGTATCCCTTCTCCTTGCCCCACTCATTCTCTTGCCTCTTCATGTTATTCAGGTTCTTTCTTCATCTGCTTCTCCTCTAACCAGGCCTCCTGGTCCACTTCCGCAAAAGGGCGGAGCCTCTAGGCACACCCTACGATAACTAGGGACCTTCTGTTCAACTTGGTCCCTGCCATATGTATCGATAATTTTTTTTTATATTCTATATTCTAAAGACCAAATGTCCAAATGTGTGGCCAAATGAGTCGCATATTCATCAGAGCAATTTATTTCTGTATTCCTAGCTATTAATACCTTAGTAGTTATTAAAATGTGCAAAGCCATTTTACTAATATTAGAAAGAATACCCTCTGGAAGCATATTTGCTAAAAATAAAGAAGGAAACACAGCCCCCCTACCCGATCATCTTGTGATTGCTCTGAAGAGAAACCACAAGCGCCATCAAGTGAATGGTGTTGCCGGCACTCACAAGATGGCATCGCCAACTGACAAATGAATGAGTTTACAGGGGGGCTATCCAGACTCTCTTGAGAACTCTTGAGCTCATCCTGCAGGTTTTAATGTAGGTTATTGCATTCAACCATGCAAGGTCAATGGAGTCCAGCTCACTTATCACAGTGTGATTAGTAAAAAAATAACATTTAAATATAATTCCCCACTGTCACCAAAAAAGTGCAAATATATATATAAAGTTTTTTTATGAGCAAGTCCTACAATTAGCGCTAAATCTTCACAAAACTTTTCCCGCATGGAAAAAGTTAAAATATTGGCATTATAAATGCCCATAGGGTGCCTAGTTTTTAAAAAAATGTATGATTTGATGGGGTAAATTGAATTGGCCGGCTTCAAAGATGTCCCAAATATGGGACATGGGGACAGACTGACCAGATGTCTAAATGGCTAAAAAAATACACAACTCACAGGTGGCCTTTTACCTCCCAAATAACCCAACAAACCCATGCATGGGATATCACTGCATTCAGGAGATGTTGCTGAACACATATTGGGGTGTTGTTTGACAGGGACATTTACCAGGAGCGGTAAATTCATACCTGAATTACGTGTGTGAAAAAAATACAAAAAAGCTTTACTACCATAAAGTTTGACAAAGGCTGGTGGTAGAATTAGTGCATTGAAAGGGTTAAAATACCAGCTTTTGAAATACCTTGGGGTGTCTAGTTTTAAAAAATACATGGTTTGATGGGGAAAAATTGCATTGGCTGCCTTCAAAGATACCCGAAATAGCACATGGGGCAGAATGACCAGATTTGGGGAAAAAATGGTTTTGAAATAGCAAAATGCTTTAATGGTAGATGTATGATTCGTACAATTTGATAAAATAAGACACATACCTGGAGAAATGACACTAAGATATTAATTGTCAAATATATTCCGCAATGATAAACTGTGGGTTGATTGTGGAAGTAGGCAGTTTCATCAGGAGATGTACTACCTACAATTTTGTGTTTTTAATGTTTGTATTGGTGTTTTTATAATTGTGGATTCCAAGTCTTTGTCATACAGGATAACTACGGTGTGTGAGCTAAAGGGGGATAGGCAAAGTAGTAAAAATGAGTCTGATTAGATATGGGACAATAAATACTCAGGGACTTAACTCCATTCAAAAGAGATCTTTAGTTTTGCAGAGGTTATGGAAAGAGAAGATAGATGTTTGTTTTTTGCAGGAAACTCATTGGCGAATAATGGACAAAATTAACATAAAAAATCTGAGATTTCCAAATTATATAGAGGCCTCATTGAAAACACAAAAAAAAGGAGTGGCTATTTTATTTTCTAAAGACCTGGACCTAAAATTTAAACATGTAGAAATTGACCCTGATGGCCGATTTATTATAGCAGTTGTTGAGATAAACAATAAGATCTTAACGCTACTCAATGTGTACGCACCTAATGGCTCTCCGGTAACATATTTGAAAAAACTTCTGGAAAAAACGATGAAAATAAAACAAGGCCCTTTAATATGGATGGGGGATTTTAATTGCGTTTTAGACCCCATTTTAGATAAAATGTCCTCTAAAAAGTTGAATACGGATCGAAATGTAATTTCACAGGCATACAGATTTCAATCCCTATTAAAGAAATATGCTCTTTATGACATATGGCGAATCCTACACACGACAGAAAAGGACTTCACCTGTTTCTCAAAGACACATTGTGCATATTCCCGAATAGATCTAATATTGGGAGATTGTGGTCTAATATCAAAAGTTAAAAGCACTAAAATACTTGATATCACATGGTCAGACCACAATATGGTAACAATGGATGTTGAAGATGAGAGAGAAATTTAGCCCCGAATGGAGATTAAATCATAACCTAATGAGGAAAACAGCTGACATTGAATATATAAAAAAAACCCACACAATATTTTTTTTAAGAAAATGACGTGGAAGATATGTCGGCGGCAAATTTATGGTGCTCTTACAGGCAGTTATAAGAGGACATTTTGTCAAATTAGGGGCCTACGCAAAAAAAAGGCTGATACTAAACTATCTGATTTATATATTACTCTTTTTCAGTTAAATAAAATTAACAAACAGACTCCCTCAAAATTCAACACAGAGAAAATTGAGGCTATAAGAGATAAAATAAATATAAAGCTTATAGAAAAGACCAATAAAGCCCTTATGGCCTTAAATTCTAAAAGATACTACAAGGGGAATAGGGCAGATAAGATGCTCACTAACCAGTTAAAAAAAAAAGAGAAAGAAAAACCATCACCAAAATAATACACAAGGGCAGAACCCTTCTGGCACCGGCTGAGATAGGTCAGGCTTTCAATGAATCCTATAAGGACTTATATAATTTATCAAACAATGTAGAAGACTCAGAATTAATGCATTATTTCAGAAAGAGGTCACTTCCTAAACTTACTGAAGAAACCTTACATAGTTTGAATAATAAAATTACCTTGGAGGAAGTCCAGAATAGAATTCGAGAGTTAAAAGAAAAAAAATCCGGATGGTTTTAGTGCAAGTTTTTATAAGATTTTTCTGGAGGACCTCTCACCTTATTTGGTACGGGCATTTAATGAAAGCATAGATAAGGGCGCCCTACCGGAAGAACTACTAAGAGGCAACATAACACCAATATTAAAAATAAATAAAAACCCAGAAGAATTAACAAGTTATAGGCCGATATCCTTGCTCAACCTGGATGCCAAGATTTACGCAGGAGTGCTCGCCGAAAGGTTGAGCGTAGCACTTACGCAAATGATACATATAGACCAGGTGGGCTTTATTAAAGGACGGTCAGCCGCCAGTCATGTAAGGGCCCTAGCTGGCATCTTTGAGGAGAATTCGATAAAGAAGCTTCCCCACCTGTGCAGACTCTAACAATGGATAAAACAATGTCCCCAGGTGATCCAGATAAAAAAAAACACCATAATGATGTTTTAACCACTTTTATAGGCTCCCCTGAATATTTGTTGGTGATACAGTGTCTGTAATTCCCTTGGCAGAAATTGTGTGAAACACTGTAAGTGACACGGCTGTGGGCACTAGACTCTGGAGCAGTGGAAACATGTCCCGTGGAGTGGTGGATCAGTCTTGTCTATTTGGCAGTCTGATGGGCGAGTCTGGGTTTGGCAGATGCCAGAACGGTACTTGTCTGGCTACATTGTGCCAACTGTAAAGTTTGGTGAGAAGGGATAATGGTATGGAGCTTTTTCAGGGGTTGGGCTTGATCCCTTCCAGTGAAGGGAAATCTTAATGCTTCAGCATACCAAGACATTTGGGAACAGTTTGGGTGTCACGTTTTCACCCTTCGCTGGCTGGACTTGTTCTTACTTTGTGTGGCTCATTCCCATTGTCAACCACTAGTGGCCGCCCTTGCCACTCAGGACCTCTCTGGCTGATTATCATGTCCAGGTGCACCTTGCTATCTAATTAGCTCAGCCTTTATAAGCCTGCCCAGCCCTGCAGTCAGGGCCTTTGCATTGTAGTGTGATGACCGCTCTGCTTTGGCCCTTGTACCGTGAGCATCCTGCCTGTACCGTGAGCATCCTGCCTGTACCGTGAGCTACCTGCCTGTACCGTGAGCTACCTGCCTGTACCTGCCGTCAGCCCTGCCAGTGGGCCTCCGTACCCGTCAGCCCTGCCAGTGGGCCTCCGTACCCGTCAGCCCTGCCAGTGGGCCTCCTGCCATCAGCCCATCCAGTGGGCCTCCGTATCCGTCAGCCCTGCCAGTGGGCATCCTGCCTAGAGACTTTCTGCCTTTACTTGCTGGTCATATCACCTATAGTAATACAGTACCTTTCCACGTCTTCTGTTTGTACTGTGTTTTATTGCGCCTGTCCGTACCACCCCACTTACCGTCATGCATCGTGGGGTACAAACGGAACCCTTTGTATACCCTGCTACTGGGCTCCTACCCGACCTGCTTACCTGGGTCATGACATTGGGGAAGGCCCTTTTCTATTCCAGTATGACTGTACCACTGTGCAAAAAGCAAGGTTCATAAAGACATGGTTGGATGAGTTTGGTGGGGAAGAACTTAATTGGCCCAAATGGAGCTCTGACCTCAACCCAATCACCTTTGTGATGAACTGGAATGGACATGGCAACCCAGGCTTTCTCATCCATCATAATTTATCACTCCAGAGACAACACTTGCACTGCTCCAGAGTGGCTTTACACCACTCCAGCTGAATCTTGGCATTAGTCTTTGGAGATGTAACAATTACTTCTCACTATTCTCTTGGACCTCTCTGCAGCCATTGACACAGTTGACCACCTCCTCTTTCTACAAACCCTCTATTCTCATGGCATCCGTAACACAGCTCTTTCCTGGTTTAAATCCTACCTTTCTGACCATACTTTTAGTGTCTCATTCACTGGACCTTGCTCCTCTCCCCTACCGCTATCTTCCGCAGGACTCAGGACTGACTGTCTTTAAGGAATTGCACCATGGATGGTGTCCTACTACCTAAAGCTCAACTTCTCCAGGAGCGAGCATATGGTAATCCTGCCATCTGCTCTGTCCACAATTCCTGACATCTCTATTACTGTTGACAACTCCGAATTCCAACTGACAGACCAGGTTCACACTTCTCTCTGCTTCCCCCCTCACATCCATTCCCTCACTAAATCTTGCCGCCTTCATCTGAAAAACATCTCCCAAATCCGCTCTTTCCTGACATAAGAAACAACTAAAATACTAATCGTCTGATATTGTCTGGACTATTGCAACTATCCCTACTAACTGGTTTTCCCCTCTCCTGCCTTTCATTGCGCCAATCCATCCTCAACACTGCAGCTGCTCCACTATGACAATCACTTCATTGGCTCCCCATACTCTTCAGAATCAAATTGAACCTTGTGATGGACCGACCAGGGACCTCAGGTTGTCACTCTCCGCCAAGAGACGACTTATCCCGTTGGCAATATCCCCAAGCCAAGTAAAGGGATATCGCTATCCAGGGCTGGCTATATCCAGCGAAACCCATATTAACACAAAGCAAGATACTGGGATACAAACCGCCCCCCTTAATCTGCCTCCCAGAGACAACAGGGGCAGTAAAGGGATTAACAATACAATAGGGTCCTAACCTTCACTGCCTATTACTGGTCCAAATCAGTTCCAGGGATGGCCGGGGTAAATGTCTGTAGTGGTGGAACCGGGGGGGGGGGGGGGTAACTGACTTATACAACATTAAACTAAAACAATGGTGGTCACTCCCTGGTTGCAGACCCTTGCTGTCTGCCAGAGATAATCCCCTCAGCAAGTGATGGGATGATATACTGCTGGGGGTAGCCACAGAAGTCTTTGCAAAGTCAGGGCCCATAGTCAATAGGGAGGAGGCTGGCTCTCAGGCCTCTCCAGTGATGGAGGGTTCCGTCACATTTCTCCCCCTTCCGAATGGGACTGACCCAGGAGGCCCCAAACGGGTTGACTCCATAGTCAGTCAGTTCATTTGGCCCATCAATGCCCTCCCAAAACTGGGGTCCCAAACAATCTGCCCCTCCAAGAGCAGTACTCACCCACCTGACCTCTGCCTCTCCAGAAAAATATAACTGCCGCTGGAGAGAATTGCCAACTGCACCTTCTCTCTGGAGTCTTCTCAGCCACTGGGGAGACGACATGGTGGCGGGGGCTCCTTCAATCCAGGGTTGGATATCCGAGCCAGCTGCCCAGTATTTCTGGGGACCACAGGTGGCGACCAGTCTCATCCACCTGTATGGGATACATGTCCCCCAGTGCTGGTTTTGTACCATCCTCTGGTGGAGGGGCGTCTGGTGAGGGATTTGCGGGCACCTCCAGTGCTGGTAGAGAGGGGACATCCTGCCTCTCTCCTGTTGCCAGTATTTTGGCTGGGGTGATCTGAGCGGGCACTGCGGGAGCATCATGGTAAGACTCAGGAACAAGGGGGAGGGGCAGAGACCAGCAGCACTCTGCCCTGATCCCAGCGCTTCTGCTGGGGAGTGGGGATCTGGACCAACTGCCCAGCATTCCGGGGACCCAGGTGTGGAGACCGCAGTCCCATCCACTATCACAGTCTCTGGGGCTGCCTGACTGGACCCTACAAGGTTGCTGTGGTCTGGCTCAGGAAACAGAGAAGGCAGCAGGCAGAGCCCAGCAACACTCTGCCCCATTGGCAGCTCTTCTGCTGGGTGAGTGCCAGTAGAGACGGCAGTCCCATCCACAACACCCAGAAAACCTTCTTCCTTTCCCTGGGAAGGTAAGCCAATTGCATGCCCTCCCGAACCAACATCCTCAGATGTAAAATCAATTAAATCCACAATCTCTGGATCCGGTTTTGGTGTACAGTCACATAGTTCGGATCTGGGTTAGCTGTCCAGTATCCCTGTGACTCAAGGGTCGAGACCACAGTCCCATCCACCCCTCCTGGGTCAACATCCTCAGGTGACCACTCAGTAAAATCCATAAACTCCAGGGTCACTGGGGGCATGGTTGAACAACTCTTGATATGCCTGTTCCAATTCCCATTCTTGTGTGACCAAATAATCCAGGTCAGCCCACAGCTCGGGCACATATGGGATATCCTTCACCCTTCGCTCCTGGAGGTCTTCCCCCCGACACTCTAATGCACTACCGAAGTCAGGATCCTTTTCTATACTATCCAATAATAATCCCGGGCCACCAAAGACATAGCCCTCTGTAGGACCTTTATCCTCCAGCCCCGGGCACAGCTGTGCTGCGTACCACCGCAGAGCCCGATATCCATCGTCCAAACTCAGCTCTGTCTGGACCAGCACCTCCAGCTCGGCCACCCATTCCTCTTTGGGCTGCCTCCCCAGGAATGGTATCAGCAACTTCCGCTGGAGCCAAAACCTTTCCTCGAGGGTTGGGAGGCTTTTCCCCATGTACTAATTTCCAAGTGGAGAAGCTCCCTCCAGAGCTTTAGCTGGGTACAATTCCTCTGGGTCAGCTCTGTGTAGCTGACTTCCATTCTCCTCAGACTAGGCTGGTCTCAATGTCAGTCCTGGAGAAGTCAGATCCCGCCGCTGCCAACCAGTTGTGATGGACCGACCAGGGACCTCAGGTTGTCCCTCTCCACCAAAAGTGACTTCTCCCTTCAGGACAATAATTCCCCGCAATCCGTAGGCAATATCCCCAAGCAAAGTAAAGGGATATCGCTATCCAGTACCCAAATAACCAGGCAGACTAGTCTTTAAGTACAACAAGAGGATAACTGATTTATTATAGACACACAGGGCTGGATATATCCAGCGAAACACACACTAACACAAAGCAAGATACTGGGATACAAACCGCCCCCCTTAATCTGCCTCCCAGAGACAACAGGGGCAGTAAAGGGATTAACAATACAATAGGGTCCCAACCTCCACTGCCTATTACTGGCCCAAATCAGTTCCAGGGATGGCCGGGGTAAATGTCTGTAGAGGGGGAACTGTGTGTGCGCGGGGGGGGGGGTACTGACTTATACAACATTAAACTAAAACAATGGTGGTCACTCCCTGGTTGCAGACCCTGGCTGTCTGCCAGAGATAATCCCCTCAGCAAGTGATGGGATGATATACTGCTGGGGGGTAGCCACAGACGTCTTTGCAAAGTCAAGGCCCATAGTCAATAGGGAGCAGGCTGTCTCTCAGGCCTCTCCAGTGATGGAGGGTTCCATCACAAACCTGCAGAGCCCTTATCAACTATCCACTCCCCTTTATCTCTGCCCTCCTATCTAAATACACCCCTTACTGTCCTCTTCATTCACTTGTGCTGCACCTCTTCTGCGGAATTCCCTTCCCATTCCCTCAGACTTTCTCCCTTGTACACAACTTTCAAAAGCTCTCTGAAAACCCACCTTTTTCAAGAAGCATACAACCTTTCTATCTAAAACTCAGCTATCATCATAATCAAGTCTTCTGAAACATCAACAACCTTTACAGATCATACGGACGCAATCAGCTCATCCCCATCCAAGCAGTCCTCTCCTATTGTTTCACTTCCCCCTCAACTAGTGACTAGATTGTAAGTTCGCAAGAGCAGGGCCTTTTGTACCAGTTTGTAATTTTGTGTGACTTTAAATTATTGTAACAGCACAGAATCAGCAAGCGCTTTCTAAATAAATGTAATGCACAGGTGTACATTAGGTCCAGGAACGGTAATGCTGCCATCTAGTGGACGCAGTCTGGATGTCCACTGACTACCTTATCTATTGTCTATGCGCTCAGCAGTTAATCTATTTAGTATTTTAGTTTTGTTATGTAACATACAGTTCCATAATTAGCTCAATAAATCACTCTGCTCTTGTAAAAATTTAGTTAATTAACAGTGGAATGCCATATAACTTTTACGGCGATATAAGGCACTAACAAATGACTGGCTCTTTTCTTGAAGCTATACTAATCGATGAAACATATCAAATCAGTTGTTTTTGATTTTTTTTTCATGACTTGAGACATGCAAATCAATAAGCTCGTAAATTGTTTGCAGGGTGCTACTGCTACCAAAAGCAATTACACAGTTACTATCTGGGTCCCTGAACTGAGTTATTGCTATACAAGCCTCCCTTTAAGAGCGATATAACAATTGGTGGGTGTTGTAAGATGGCTTCCACAGTTACGGGCTCTGTACAGGTGAAACAACATAGCAGCTTACGCACAGCTTACAGAAGCTCATGAGGCGTCTGCAAGACCCTTTAGGCGACTGCGGAGCGCCTGAACGACTGCTGATTTGGTGTCCTTGACGTGAACCCAAGTCTTTTCTTAGGTGTCCGTTGAGTGCCTGGTTGCTCCCCATTGCCGTGAAAGCAGTACTTTCATACGGCCTTGTCACTGCATTAGTACCCCGCCTGCTGTGAATGTATTCGGGCCTGTTCTTCTAGTGGTATAAGGCAGCGGAGATTTCCGGTAGTCAAGATGTTGGAAGAGGCAGGAGAGGTGTTTGATAACATGCTTAAGGCATCGTTTCCCCTTACGTTCATCGTTTTCATTCCAGCAGTGCTGCTTCTTGTGTCCCCGCTGCAGGCCGAGGCGGCCCACGAGTTCACAGTGTACCGTATGCAGCAATATGACCTGCAGGGACAGAACTACGGTTAGTAGACTTTTGCTCCTTCATTATGTTACACATGCACATCCGGTGGCAGCCGTGCTGTGCCATGGTCGTTCATGTACTTATACAGATCTGTCTGAATGACATACAGTACTTATACAAATCTGTCTAAATGACATGCATGAAACAATGTTAAATAATCCAGTTTTGGAGTGTGTGAGTTCCATGGGAGAGAGACTATTTGCCCCATAACTGGCACACGTTGCAATTATGATTTCAGATGGTCAAATAAATGCAGTCATTCTGTTTGAGGTTGTCTATAGAGAGACTAAACGTACATCTGTCTGAATGGCATAGTAGAAGCACCAATGATTTACGATCATGCCATGAATTGCTATGTCTGCTAGCGTCAGTTCTTTTCCCCCTCTGCTCTATTATACTCATCGTATCAGTCATTCCCAGCATTGCCTTGTTCTATTATGTGTTTCCTCTGTGAGACTCTCTACAAATTGGCTAATATGTAATTTGACACTTAATATGATGTTCCAGCAATCTTTATTACAAAAATAACCTGTGTGTTAGGCAACCTTAGGGGGAAATAATGTTTGGAATATTCCAGTGTCTTTACCTCCGTAATGTCACTTTCTTATGAGATGTGGTTACATACTAAACTATTCTTTTTATTGATTTATATAACACCACCATATTCTACAGCACTAAAAAACCATTTTGTCCGTGATTTGTATCTGTAAAGGCTTTTCTTCAATCTTAAGAAAATATGGTACTCTGGACATTATAAAATAACTGTTATGTGCCGGATATGTCAACTTCAGCCTTTCTTTACATATAGGAACCCGAAGTGCAGTGCTCAACACAGAGGCACGCACAGCCGAGGCAGATGTGCTGAGTCGACGATGTGTGCTTATGCGCCTGGCAGATTTCTCCTTTGAGCAGTACCAAAAAGCCTTACGGCAGTCAGCGGGAGCTGTGGTCGTTATCTTGCCCCAAGATATGGCCGCTCTTCCACAAGAGATTGTTCAGGTAAAAATACTCCTAGTATATCTAGATATGGTCCACTTTCAGGTCTGTTTTGCAAGCGTGTGTATGTATAAGCCGAGGAATAACTGTGTACTATCTATGCAATTTAGGAAATCATGTGTTTTACTGCTGTATTTTTTATAAGATATGCTGTGATGGGACTCCCTGTACCCAGACTGGGTACCTCCATCAATAGCTGCTTCCTAGCTCTTACAAGAATTGTTATACGAGCACACTCCAAAGCACCGACTCTACAGTCACCCAACTCACTAGCTAAAGCTTAATGCAGGGTGAAGTACAAGAACTCTTTATTCAGAGTGACACAAAGGGTTTTTATACCAACATAAATTCATTTTCAATATAGTGGTATACCATGGGGGAGGGAAGGACGGGGAAAGACTGATTTAAACACATTAGTGCACCATGGGGGGGGTTCAGACATTAAACAGATTAACTGAAACAATGGTTTATCACTCCCTGGCTGCATATGATGGCTGTCTGTAACACTGTAATCCCCTCAGCACGTGATGAGACAATATACCGTATTTGCTCGATTATAAGACAAGGTTTTTTTTAGAGCAAATGCTCTGAAAAATACCCCTCGTCTTATAATCGAGGTCGTCTTCTAATCAGACCTCAAAAAAATGTCTGCTGGGGCCAGGCTGCTTACCGGTGATTTGGTCGCGAGCAGCGTTTCTTCTGCTAGCAGCAGGAGAACAGGAAGCTAGCAGAGTGTCATATAATTCTGCCTCCCCCCTCCTTCCTCTGGGGGCGGGGCCAGAGAAGTTGCTCGCACAGCCGGGCCCCTGCAGAAGTCTTCAAGTGAGAGATCTGCAGTTCAGGTAAGGGGGTGGGGGAGGGTTTTTGACCAAGTATGTGTGATTAATGGAATGAATGAGTATTTAAATGTTTGTGAATGAGTGTGTGTGATACCATGGATGTGTAAGGGGGGTGGTGGTGGTAGCATGGCATAGGGAGGCTGTACTCACACTCCTATCATCCCCAGGTTCCAGCATGTACTGGCTGCCTTGGCTTGATAGGAGTGTGATTGCTGTTAGCAGTTATATATATATATATCTCCAGAAATGCCTTTTAATCCCCTATATGCCACTCTGCCCCATGATATGCCTTTTAAAAGGCATATCATGGGGCAGAGTGACATATAGGAGGGTATAAGACATTTCTGAAGGGAAAGTGGCATATAGAGGGTTAAAAGGCACATCATTGGGCAGAGTGGCAAATAGGGGGTATAAGGCATTTCTGGGGGCAGAGTGGCAACCCTGGGGGCAGATGTGCATAACGGGGGGGGGGGCAGGTTGGCAAATAAAAGGAAATAAAAAAATATATATATTTTTTTTTCTCAATCATAGCTTTTATTAAATATGAAAAAATTGTTTACATGAATTAATATTTACTAGTAAAACTTTTTTCCTATAGGGTAGTCTTATATTCAGACTTTGTTTTTTTTCCTAAATTAACATTTAGATTTTGGGGGGTCGTCTTATAATCGAGCAAATATGGTACTTCTGGGGGTAGCTGAAAACATGGGGAGTTACAGGCAAAATTTATAATATATTTTACAATAATTTATTGTATATGTTTTGGCAAAATACAGGACCAATCCCAAATCAAAATCAGCACTCCACAGTCCTCAGAGTCTCTAATATTTAGGAAATATGGTTAAACCTGTACCAGGGAGAAAATCAATAGAAACTGACCCCCTGTACCTACACACAGAAGTCTTTACAAAGCCAGGGCCCATTGTTGGTAGGGAGGAGGCTGGCTTCCTGGCCTCTCCAGGGGCCCCAATGAGGGTTCTGTCACATGCTATATAGGAAATCTTGGTATACGTATGAAATAATTGCCCTAATACCCATTCTTTTTCCTACTGTGTCAGCAATTCATGGATATTGAACCAGAGATGCTGTCTATGGAGACGCAGGTACCTGTCTACTTTGCTGTTGAAGATGCAGAGCTCATCTCTATATATGAGCAGACACTCGCTGCCTCTGCCAATCAGGGAACTTCATCTGCAGCCGAAGGTAAGTGTAGTAGTGATACTGGTTCTACTTTGAGTAAAGGCGTATGATGAGATGAAAAAAGGCTGTAGGTGGGATCATGGGTAAATGCTGTTAATTGGTGTGTAATAATCACTAACACTTTCATTAAACTCTTGTGCAGTGCTCCTTCACACAGCCACAGCCAACGGTTTCCAGATGGTAACTAGTGGAGCTCAAAGTAAGGCAGTCAGTGATTGGCTGGTAAGCAGTGTTGAGGTGAGTGTCTAATACTGATGTGCGGTTCTCAGTTATTTGTGTCTTGTGTTTGCACAAACTATAATAGGAAATAGCCTTTCTATATAAGAGTAATTGGTATTATAACTTTTCCTTTGACTAGTATACAGAAATAAACTGCAAAAATGTGCTTAGTTATATGCTTTACGTTGGCGAACTGGCTAACCTATGAAGAGTAAGTATGCTCTTGTTAAAGTATCCCAAGTTATTCTCTGACTACGGCTACTTAATAAATGAAATGCTACATTTTGAATAGTTTAGAATTTTATGTGAACTCCATGTAATCATGTATATACTTTTGATTTATGGAATTTACTAAAATAAACATAAGTACAAGACATACCTTGTTTCAGATGTTTATACTGTATCTATACCATCTCACAGAAGCCTGTGTTAGGTGAGGTTGCTAAAGGATATACTTGTGCAAGCATTATGGCATCTGCTGATGGTGTTAAAAAGGTGCAAGTGGTAAAAAAAAAAATAATCAGAGTGCACGATATGTATACATCATGTTGAGAGCGTTACGTTATTTAACTGACTAATTTTATTCCCTCTGTGTCGCCTAGGGGCGTCTGACTGGACTTGGTGCAGAAGACCTCCCTACCATTGCCATTGTTGCCCATTATGATTCTTTTAGTGTTGCTCCTGTAAGTGTGATTTTCAAATACTGAAATAACTAACCAAAACCAGTTATTACCCTGCTGTTTTACAAAGCTTATTGATTGTTATACTGCATGCCATGCACCTAGTAGTTTTAGTGTTATGTCATGCTGGGTGCAGCTTTATCTATATGTCTGTTTCCAGTTTGATTTCATGTCTGTCTGCCTCTCAGTATTCAAGGATATACAGCTCCAAAAGTTTGGTTTCTCTCATAGGGGCAATTAATAAATATAAAGAAAATCAAAATGGCAATCTGTTTTATATTTCGAAGTAAGGTGAAGGGGAGCTGTCACATTTGACATAATTTATAATTGAAAACATTGTGTGTGCATCATGATTATCTAATGTAATACTACTGTGCTTTTAAGTTCACTGTCATTTTATAATCTTTGACAATCATCCTAAGTATAACTGTAGCATTCTTTTGTCCTCCAAAATTACACTGTAATTCTCCTGTTTGTAGGAAGTTGTTACACGTTCTGGGCTCTGCCTTCAGTTTTTGTTTTTTTTGTTTAGTTTTTTTAGCAAACTGCACACGATGAAGCACTTTATGTAACAAAACCATATTCTTCTGTCTCTATAGTGGCTGTCATATGGGGCAGATTCTAATGGCAGTGGATTGGCTATTCTTCTGGAGCTGGCACGGCTCTTCTCTCGTCTTTATACTTACAAGCGCACACATGCTGGGTGAGTCTGCCACACCATAAAACCTCCCTTTTCTTGCACAATTCAGTCAACAAGTTTTGCCATACATATGTCTTAAGAGAAAAGTAGAATTACCTGGAAGCAAACAAAAACATGTTACATGTGTCCTCGGATTGTCATCTTTTGTAGATTTTGTTTAATGCCATACATGTCATACATTTTTATTTTAGATTATTGTCATAAAACTTAAATCCTTGTTGTCTATACCTCTGTATAGATACAATCTGCTGTTCTTTGCATCAGGAGGAGGAAAGTTCAATTATCAAGGAACCAAGAGGTGGCTTGAGGATCATCTTGACCACACAGGTAAATTGGGGTAAATGATGTAATGAGTGTTTGTAGAAGGTGGGAGCAATATATTACAGGGATTATTTTTTTTTTTGCTTTAAAGGTAAAGCACTAAGCAGAAATGACTATAGCATAGAAGAATAACAATATGATTGAAATGTTAGAATTAAATGTTAAGTCCCAGCAAAAAAATGTATCTCCTTTTACTATAAAATATATATTGAAATAGGTTATCATTCACACAAAAACAAACTAGTTTTATCCCATTTAGCGAATGAGCATATCCTTTATGCAGATTCTAATGAAATCTGTTCTTCCGTAGAATGTCTTCATTTTTCAGTGTGTCTGAATGATCGAATAAGACAAATCCATTTTAGTATTTACCAAGAGTTTTGAGGTGTTTAGAGGTTTGGGCTACGGTAACTAGAACACACAAAAATGGTTAATATGCAGCTGTCCTACATAAATATTGTGCAAAAACTGTTAGATGGCGGGTGGAATAAAAATCAATTTAGTGTAAGGAGCTTGTATCTCAGGGAAATTATATGGACCAAACTCTTCTAATGTAACTCTCAATACTTTTAGATTCCAGCCTTCTGCAAGACAATGTGGCCTTCGTGTTGTGCTTAGATACCTTAGGGACTGGGGACAATCTGCACCTTCATGTTTCAAAACCGCCAAAAGAGGGAACCTTACAGCATGCTTTCCTAAAGGAACTGGATATGGTAGTAGATGACACCAGCAAATATGTCATATTGTATAGAGCTTGTCAATTTATATTTTCCTTTGTTGAAAAATGGCAGTATTATGTGCATGCTGAGTTTGTATCACTATAATCTTGTGCTACTCATGCTAATTCCCAGTTTCATTACCTTACTGGCATGATTGAATATTTATTTTTTAGTCATCCTAATTTTTAATATTTCCCAAAATGGGGCCTTCATTACCCACCCAGCACCATTCCAGGGTTAGCATATGTTGTTGGCTTTGGAAAAATATCACCTTGAGGGACCTATTGATGAATTACACATTGTTTGAGAGTTGTTTTCATGCTCTCTACCATCCTATTCTTTTATTCTGTTCTGTCCTGTTCAACCTGATGAGATCCTATTCCACACAGCCTGTGAGGGTATTATTAGTTAATGTTATCTTTTATTTTTCCTTCCTTTGCGCTATAGGTGATTGCCAGCCAGTTTCCAGAAGTGAAGTTCTCCATGGTTCACAAGAAAATCAATCTGGCAGATGATATGCTGGCATGGGAACATGAACGTTTTGCCATACGCCGTTTGCCAGCCTTCACTTTCTCTCATGTGGATAACCACCGAAACGGTCACCGCAATAGCATGCTAGATCTAAGGTAAGTCACAACAAGTTCTAATCTTGCTTGGTTTCGTGTAGTATTTTAAAGTCCTAGCTTTTGTAGTAGATGTTGAAGATCCACAATTGTTCAGATTTGTTTGAAACTAGTTAGTGGATATGATAGCTTAGTGTGTACCCTTTAAATTATCATTTCATCCCTCTTGCAAATTTGTGGAGTGATTCTCAGCATCACTTCTGTGAGATGTGTTTAGCCTAACATGCTTATTGCTTGCCTCAGACCATGTGCACTATACTCCCCACCAGCCAGCTCAGCATTGGTTTGTATTGGAGGTACAGTGGGTACCTCCAATACAAACATTTAAATGTCTGTACGAGCATACAGTCGCTCATACAGACTTTTAAAATCCTGGTCCAGCAACTTGGCCAGCAGAGACCACGTTGCCCCAAGTTAACCCCTGGCGGTGAACCTACGGATTTACGCTCCCGTTATCTACGCAGCATCGCTGGGGTAAATGGGAGTGGAAATCCGTAGGTTTGCTGTCGGGAGTTAAAAAGGCTGTGCGAGTGAGCCTATTGGTCGCTTGCTGGGTCCTCCTCTGGCATCAACCAATTGCTTGATGCCAGACGAGCCCGCTGCTGGCGACCAATAGTCATTCGCACGGCCCCTGACGGCGAACCTACGGATTTCCGCTTCCGTCAACACCTGAGATGCTGCGTGGATACGGTAGGCTAGATGGGGAAGGGACCAGGGAGATTAGTAGACGAAGATTCTTGTACGTTTTACCGCTGATATCTCCGCTTCTTTGTTTCTTCGGGACGAACATAAAAACACACTCTTCGTGTTCGTTTTCGCTTTTGCCCGAATACGAATGCAACAGTCGAAGTCAAACAGCCAAAAAATGGTTTGCTGTAGCTGTGCAGCTTCCTCTAGAGGTGATTCCTTTTTTTTCCCTGTTCTACAGGTAACAAATGCTTATGAAAGTCTTAAGCTCCTTCTCATTTCTGCAGGTGGAAAGTAGACACCCAAGTTCTGACTAGAAATACTCGTATTATCGCAGAGGCACTAACTCGTGTCATTTATAATCTGACCGAGAAGGTATGTTTTTTTTTTTTGTTTTTATATTTATTTTTGCCTTTTCATTTGTATCTGGTGTTCTCCTGGTATTAAAATATATGCTCTTATCACAGGGTGCCCCATCTGACATGGAGCTCTTCACTCAGCAGATGGTAAGATATTAAAAGGGGTGAATGTGAGAGTGGCTGCACTTTCATGCTGATTTCAGATAGTTAAGCGCTGCTGTTAAACTGTTGGCGCTATATAAATAAAAGATAATAATAATAGTTGCATTCATGTGTCTGTAATCACCATCTCCACTGAAAAGCCAGCAAAGATTTGAAGACAACCAGACAGAGCCATAGGTGGTCTCTGCTTCACACCTTATTTTTAAACCAAATATTTGATGCCGTTAGTAACAGTAAAGATCTACTGTCAGTGGGTATGAGTACATTGTGCAGTTACACTTTTTACTTTTTTCTGCAGCAAGTCCAGAGGGAACATCTGGATGCAGTAATGCAATGGCTGACTAGCCAACCCCGTGCTGCCCAGCTTGTGGATAAGGACAGTAGTTTGCTCAGCACCTTGGAATACTACATGAGCCGTTACCTGAAAGATGTAAAACTTTATCATGTAAAAGCAGATAAACGGTAAGATGGAGAGGAAATTCTCCTGGGAGACTGTTAATGTAGAAATACTTTATGGACCTGCCATGTGCTAATACAACTCTTTTTCTACAGAGATCCAGAGTTTGTGTTTTATGATCAGTTAAAGCAGACAATGAATGCATATCGGTAAGTTTAGCCAGTTACTTCCCTTTTTATACGCTAACTTTATGAAATTTTGTCTTTGAATTATGTATTCCAACTGTATGACTTACATTTTCTCGTTACAGAGTTAAGCCAGCCATATTTGACCTCCTCTTAGCCGTGTGCATTGCTGCATACCTGGCTCTGTCCTATGTAGCTGTTCAGGTATGTAAGGAGAGAGCATTTGGCACCCACGGCATCACCTGATATGTCACACTGCATGCGTTCATATTTAGTGATATGCCTTTCATCTTTTGTGTATAATTTTAAGACGGCTATCTTCACATATAGCACACCAAGGTTTAGGGCCTTTTCATATTAGCTGTCCCCTGCTACCATCTAAAGAACTAAACTATATACAATAGATATGCAGTGTGTGTAACATACTTTGCTCATTCATGTGGCACTCCAAGGATTAAATTCCCTTTATTCCAAGCAAGCGTGGAATTACTCATTGCTGACCAGTCATGCTTTAGGTTAGAGCTGTTAAAACAGAGATGTTTATACTAGGTTCCAGCCTGACAGCATATTAATATTAAACGTTTAAGGTCCATTCCCATGAAAAATATGCTGAGTTCATTTTGTTTTGATTTTGATTCTTTTGTTTGTTTTATTACAAGCTTGCACAAAAAAGTGTCACACAAGTGGTAGCTGTAAAGCAGGTAATTGGAGATGTTCACTGTCAAGTCTGTTTTTTTCCCTCTTTAGTTTTTGGATTGCTACTCTGCTACCCACTTGACAAAATGTAGATATTGTAAATAGTAAATTAGGATTTATGGTAAAAAATGTATGCCTATGTCCTTCAGCTTTACTTAATATGTAGTAAATATATCCATTTTAATTGGTACAAATAAAACTAAAGTGTGTTATCTGTCAAACAGTATGTACTATATTTTAGCTGAGGCAGATGACAGGTAGTCTGAGAGATCTATAAAAATATGTAGGGAAACCATGAGTGATCAGGGCTCACACTGCACCCTCTGAACCCCTGCTTCTGGCACCAGGGTGCAAGTTTTCAGAGATACATATGTTATGAATATGCCTTACCGCTTCAGAGAACAAGGGAGCTGGAGTATGGGGGTGTTAAGCAAACCAACACACAGGGACCAGAGAAAAGAACAGTGTGTTGCTAGTGTCCGTTACTATAACATATTTTAAAATTAGTTGAGCTTGGAGTTTGCGTACATGGTCTACTGAATTAAGTTTATTGTAAAGTAATCCAGACTCCCATCTTATGTTCCTTACTTGGACAACACTGTTTTATATCAATGTATTTATATTTTCTGCGTTCTGAATATTTTTGGCGGTCTGCGATAGGGATATATATACATATGCGTATATTATAGCACTCTTTTTAATCTTTTGTGTTTTCTCTCTTTCCAGAACTTTGGCATCCTTTATAAGTTTGTGCAAAGACTCTCCTGGAAGCCTAAACAACACTAAGCCCAACCTATATTTCTAAGTAAGCTGCCCAGATGCTGGGGATCTGGCACTCCTTATACTGCAGGGGAAGGTGTTCCAGTTATTGCCCTCAGCCCTCCAGGAGGGAAAATGTGAATCCTGACCCATCAATCCCTCGCATGGATTTTGAACTACTGCATCAAAACTTTCCATACAAAAGTGATTTGTTGAAATGCCACACATCTGGTCATGTGTCATGGCACTTTTCTTTACCTATGAGAGCGGTCCCTTCTCGATGTATACTCAGGATGACAGGATGGGGTTTATGTATTTATAACGCCAGTGACCCTCATCTATTTTTTTTTTTTATTGTTTTTTTTGTGATAATGCACTGAATTTCCCAGTAGTTTGTTTTAATTATATTTAAAACCAGATTTTATGAATGTTCATGGGCATAGAACAATTGATTAAATAAAAGACCAAAATTAAATATTATGACGGAGTTTTTAGTAGGGAACTGGATTTTTCAAGTCTGGGGTAGGTATATGGGGGAGCGCACCGCATCATACACTAGGCATGTTGGCGTAGGCCCAAGTGGATCTAACTGAAGTAGCACAGCTTTAGCTTTTGCATGATCTTAGAAATGAGAGTACAGAAATGTTGGACAGTTGATGTTGCTGTGGAAGCTACAGTGCCCTCCAGTCCTTAACATGCAAATGCCAAATTGCCACAATTTAAAATACATAATGCGCATTTTGTGTTATGACATGACCAGTAAATGTATTTCCATATATATTTTGTGACCTTAGAATACTTGGTGTCTGGTTTGTTATTGCACACACCTAGTTTTAATGTCCGTCATCCTGCTACACAACATTTTAATATATTGCAGCATTAAAAAATAATCCATTATTCATGAATAAGAAGGGCATTTAACATACAGTAGCAGTTAGACATAGCTGTCAATTGTTAGTGTAACTTTCCATGTTAGCACATGGGCAAAGATGTCTATTTAGTAATTTGAGTCTATGTATAAGTGTCGTCCCCCCCCCCCCCCCCAATGCATTAAAAGCCAAATCTTAGCCTTTTCTGTAACAATTAAGGTATATGGCAAACAGTATTAGTATGTGTCTGTTGTGCAGCTACTAACTAGGAACTCTTTGATTGAAAATAAATATTTGCAACTAGATACCATAGTATATTTTACAGATAATCAGACAGCAGCAGAAGAAATCCTTTATATTAGGAAAAACATTTAATCCTTAACCTTCAGACTTCGCAATTTTTTTATTTTTTTCTGGAATGCCCATCTATTAATCTGTGAGTGTGACCTCATTTCAGTCTTACTGAATGCTATGCATGGCTATTTTTCATTTGGTCATCTCACTTGGAGAACCTTACAACTGCATGATGCGGCACCGTTTTCTCCTGGAAGGCCATTAACGGAAGAACCTGCAACGTTCACTTGCTGTATACCTTATTATTCTTTAAATTGTACCTGTGTGCTTTTAAAAACCTTTTGGGTTTTTTTGCCAAAGGGAAAGTTGTTATACTTCCTTGCAAGTTGGCAAAAAGCTTTGGGTTTGCTGCATTTGCTAAAGCCAACTCCTACTAGCACTGGCAAAAACTAAACTGTTGCAAGCAGGTGATGTGAGTTTCTACAACTCGAATTGTGATGTTTGTGTTTTGTTTTTTTACAGTTTGTCATGTTTACCCATTTTAGAGTACTGTGGAATATGATGGTGCTACATAAAACAATAAATAACATAACGGAAAAGGAGGGCCCCAGGACTCCCCGTAGGGAGGTGATGATTGCCGCCCTCTACAAGCTGGCTCCACATTTGGTAGCAGCTCCGATTCACAGAGTAAATGTGCTCCTCTGGGGAACAGGTCTCCCAAAGAACCATACAACAGGATGCAAGAGAAGACTTTATTGGGAATGGATATATAGCCACTTTACCAGGGGAGGGGCAAATGGCATACACAGAAAACAAAGATTAGCATAATACATAACAGCATGGCAAGTGACTACACAGACAACGGTAGTGAATGCACAACAAAGGTATATCAATTAGAGAGCCAACACTTAAACGTAGATTAGACAGTCATTCTTAATACACAAATGGAAAGTGAAAAAAAAAATTGTCATTAATCTCTGTAAATCAATATTAAATGCGGTCCCAGTAATTTTCCTTAATACGGTTCTGGCATCCAATATACCCTCCCTCTTCTCCACCCCATGCTCATACTAAAATTTCCTTTGAGTGCCAAGAGGTTGCTCATCTTTGCCCAATGCTGGCTAACTGTGCGGTAGTATTGTTATGTTCTAGAATGCTTATGTAGTCCAGTGGCCCCTAGTGTTAGGAGCCTGTATTGGATGTTATTGCATCCCACCAGAAATATTTCTTAATTTGTGGCCTAGCTTGTCAATAAGACAAGTATTGTGTGTGGCGGAGCTTAGTAAAGAAGTTTACTGTTTGGATGACAAAACATAGACAAGAAACCCACTCTTCTCTGTGAAGCAATTAGGGATCAACATTTCTACCTCCAGGTGAAATTTGTTGCCCAGAAAAACCTCCTATTCCACGGAAACATGTATTTTCTGGATCAGGTAGGTTAAGGATAGGTTGAGCTGGCCCACAGGGGCTCTTGCTTGAATTCTCGGTCACACGTGTCCAGCTTAAAGACTGATACTCCTTGCCCCATTAATCCCCATCCTCTTGGCCCACTAGCTGGACACCCCAATGTTCTACTTGGAGGTCATGGAGCGAAGAGCATGTTGCTTCTCTAGGATCCACTACATCATGCCTAGGGTGGAGTTCCAGTGGGTGACTACATCTTTATGTAGACGCTGTTGGGGCAGACCTGCCTTCCCTTGCTTGTCCCTGAGCTACTGGCTTGCGTTCAAGTTGCGGAGAAATCATACGGTGAAACTTTTCAATCAGTTTCAACAGCCTACGCTGCCCTCAGTTGGAACAGCTGCCCTTACCACCAGATGTATTATATGTGCCACGCAATGGAAACTCACAAAGTCCCCATCTCCAACTACTTTCACAATACTGCTCAGTCACCACAGGTTCTATTTCTACTGCTGTGCCTACCTGCGGTCCAATCCATTGCACTAGCGGTTTCCTGCCAAAATGTGAGCTGGTGTGTGCAGCTGATCCCTAACCTCAGCATGCGAGTAGAAAGGACCTATAACCGTGCTGACCTCCTGCCGCAGTTCTGTCCATTCTGTCACCCCCTGTGCCTACACTAGCTACAGTGGTACTGTTCTCCAAAAATGTGGCAAACTAGAGATCACCTGACTACACACCTGCCGCCAGCTGTATGTATGTATATACATTGGCGCCTGAGCATATGTGAATATGTATTTTTGTATGAACATGTATGTGTACATTTATGAGCATGTATGCATAAGTGTATGACCATGTGCCGTATGTGTAATTGTGTGAGCATAGATGTGCCTGTGAGAGCATGGATGTGTGTGTGTGTGAACATGGATGTATATATGAGTGTGTAAGTAGGATGTGTAAATGTGTGTGACCAAGGGTGTGTGAGCATGGATATGTGTAAGTTCATGTTAATGACTATGTGTGCATGTGTGTTGGTATGAGTGTGTAAGTCTGCAAATGTGTGAGATTAAAGACAAGATGGAGACGTAGGGAGAAAGGGAGAGAGAAAAAAGATGGGCAATAAAGGAGAAGAGAAAAAGAGGAGGGGAGGGAGATAGGAAAAAGGTGAGGTAAAGAGGAGGAGTGATAAAGAGAAAGGGGGAAAAGAGACTTAAAAAATAGGTAGAGAGAAAGAGAAAGGTGGGATGTTAAAGAGAACAAAGATGGAAGAAAAAAAAGACAGAAGAGAGAAAGAGAAAGAGGAGGAGAGATAAAGAAATGGGAGGGATAATGAGAAAAGGTAAGGGGGGAAAGCATAGGTAATGAGCAAATGCAGAGCTGAGATAAAGTGAAATAGAAGAGATAATAAGAGGATCAAGAGAACATAAGGGGAGGGTCAAGAAGAGACCTGTGAGAGGAGACCAGTGTGGGTGTAATCTGGGTGCTGGTCTAAATCTTGCGGGTGCAATCTGCGTATTGGGGCAAGTCCGTATGTACATAGCATAAAGTTAAAATTGGATGACTAAAGCAGATAGAGTTGGTTGCAGATTTCACAGAAGTTGCTGGAAATAAAGAAATCAGGATTTTGTTAATTTAGAAATGCAAATAGCAAAGATGACTCCCAATCCACCACATCCCAAAAGTGCTCTATTGGATTGAGATCTGGTGACTGTGGAGGCCAATGCAGTACAGTGAACTCATTGTCATGTTCAAGAAACCAGTTTGACATGATGTGAGGTTTCTGACATGGTGCATTATCCTGCTGGAAGTAGCCATCAGAAGATGGGTACACTGGTCATAAGGGATGGACATGGTCAGCAACAATACCTGGGTAGGCTGTCATGTTTAAACAATGCTCAATTGGTACTAAGGGGCCCAAAGTGTGTCAAGAAAATGTCCCCTACACCATTACACCCCCAACACCAGCCTGAACCGTTGATACAAGGCAGGACGGATCCATCCTTTCATGTTATTTACGGCAAATTCTGACCCTGCCATCTGAATGTCGCAGCTGGAATCGAGACTCATCAGTCCAGGCAACGTTCTTCCCATCTTTAATTGTTTCATTTTGGTGAGCCTGTGCGAATTGTGGCCTCAGTTTTCTGTTCTTAGCTGACAGGAATGACACCTGGTGTGGTCGTCTGCTGCTGTAGCCCATCTGCTTCAAGGTTCGACGTGTTGTGCGTTCAGAGACGGTATTCTGCATACCTTGGTTGTAACAAGTGGTTATTTGAGTTAGTATTTCCTTTCTGTCATCTCGAACCAGTCTCCCCATTCTCCTCTGACCTCTGACATCAACAAGGCATTTTCCTCCACACAACTGCAGCTCACTGGATATTTTCTCTTTTTCGGATCATTCTCTGTAAACCCTAGAGATGGTTGCGCGTGAAAATCCCAGTAGATCAGCAGTTTCTGAAATACTCAGACCAGCCCATCTGGCACCAACAACCATGCGACGTTTAGACTGACTTAAATCCCCTTTCTGTGAATGGTCAGTAATTAGGGTTAAAGCCTTGATGTGGCGTTACTGCACAAAAAGTACACATTTGCAAAAACGACATCCCTTGGCGCATCAAATGAGGGGCTGCATGTGTTTCTAGTACAAACCTGGAGTGCGCAAGACAAAAATGAACATGTCGCTATGGTTAGAAAAAACATATTTTCTAGCCAAAGCGACATATTCCATCATTATTTGTGCACTCAACTTTTGCCCTAGAAATACATGTAGCCCCTCATTTGAATCTCCAAGGGGTGTAGTTTCTTAAAATGGATGAATTGCCTGAATGAGGGAGAACATGAGTTAATATGTGGATGAATTGTCTGAATGAGGGAGAGCATGAGTTAATATGTGGATGAACTGTCTGAATGAGGGAGAGCATGAGTTAATGTGTTTGTGTGTATCATAGATGTATAATTGTGTAAGGGCAAAGATGGCACTAGCAGGATGTTTGAGCCTTGGGGAACAAGATGGCACAGGCAGGGTGTATATGGGACAAAGATGGCGAATCTTATGTGTGTTATCTGGGTGCTGACCAGGGTCTATGTGGGCAGCGTGGTTGGGGTGTGCAACCTGTGATCTATCCCTGTAATTTAGGGGTTTTAAATATACCTTTAATGCCGTGTTTTTATGTGAATTCCAATTGATCTGTACCTGCAAAGCTGGATTTGTGTGTTCTTCTGTAGATCCATATCTGCTATGCTATGTTTCCATACATTATTTATATATACCTGCAAATACAGGGTTTGTATGTCTTGTTCAGTTGATTAATACCTGCAATGCTGTTTCCATGTATTTATTTGATCTATACCTGCAATGCTACATTTCATATATTATTATTGTATACCTGCAAATACAGGATTTGTATGTCTGATTCTGTTTATTTGATATACCTTCAGTGCTGAGATCACAAGTGAATTTCAATTGATCTATACATGCAAAGCTGGGTTTGTGTGTTAATGTGTTGATCTATACCTGCTATCGGCAGCAGGGTCTAATATTAATATATATATCGGCAACTGGGGCTAATATTAATATATATGGGCAGCAGGGGCTAATATATATATTTATCAGTAGCAGGATCTAATATTTATATATATCAGCAGCAGGATCTAATATTAGGCCCTGAAATCATTTAGTGCAAAAGTTAAGGTATTGTGTTGTTTAAAGGACAAACAAGTATTGTAGTGGCCAATAACAAAAGTATCATTCCATAGCACATTACTTTTGGCAATATATATATATATATATATATATATATATATATATATATATATGTGTGTTTTTTCAGTGGTATGATTTAACGGTGGAAATTATTAATGCCCCCCCAGTTTGACTGTGGTATCTTGTGTGCCCCCCCTATATATTGTTTCTAGAGTCGCCACTCCGATTGACTGATTTACTATTGGTGTTAACAAGCAATTGAAGAGGTGTACCTAATAAAGTGGCCAGTGAGTGTATTTATTAATAAATTGATCCATCACAGAAATCAAATGTAACAACAGATATGAACACATAATAGAAATTAGCAAAATATAGTCACAAATGTTTAATATTTCATGTGCAATAAGTGGAAAAAACACAATGAATCTTAAGACAGACAGAAATGTAATGTGTCAGCAAGATACGAGAGGGGAACTTGTACCTGCTGTGTGTGTTTTATGCCAGCATAGGGTGCTAAAGTGAAGGGAAAAAAACATCGAGTAGTCCATCTACAAGGTGTGGCTGAAAAAGTATAAACGCCTTAATCCGTGGTAACTGCATTACCAATGTGTATTTCAGTTTTGTATATTATTATAGTAAAATGGAGAAATGATAAAAGCAATCATTTCTCACTCAAAACATGTTTCAAATGAAGCAGTGTTAACTTCAAAAGGTGGTATCAAGTTGTTTATTATAAAATTAATCTATAGTATCCACAAGATTGAGCATAGGAAGTATAGAGAAAAGATGCCCTGTTCTCGTCTTGCAGGGGATATCTTTTTTTTTTAATCTCTCTCTGTTTCCCTGCTGCTGAGCCCCAGGAGGTGATTTTCTGCATTGTCCAAGTAAGTTAAGGGCTAGATATTGATTCATTGGTATATACTGAATATTTAAAAAGATATATTTTTCACTTTTAGTTTTTACTCTTTGCCTGATATGAAGTCTCTAGACAAGCTTGAGTTGTCTCAAGACTCTGGGGGGTCCTTAAAAAGCTTCCTAAGACAAGACATACCGCCTGTAGGAATTGCAAGGCAACCCTGTCTGACCCATCTAGGAAGTTATGCTCTTCCTGCATCATAGCAAAGGAAGATGGGATTGCTGACTTCTTTCGAATAAATTCCATCTTCTATAACTGAGCTCTATTGCTCCAGTTAAGGTCTCACAGCTGAAAGGACACCCATCCAGTAAACTCACAAGTGAGGATCTATATTCCTCAGATTCAGAGAGATTGGAGAAGAAGGGGAGTTGTTGGAAGAATTCTTCTCTACTGATGAGATTGGCAAGTTAGTAGGTGCAGTTTTGGCTGCATAGGAGTTGGAGGAAGAGAAACCCCAGGACAAAGTGGATCATTTCTTCTTGGGTGCGGTAAAAAAACAGAGAATGTTTCCAGTTCATGAAGCACTACAAAATGTCATTTAAGAACAATGGAAGATTGCAGAAAAAAAGTTATCCATATTTAGAAGAGTTTCTAAACTTTTTCCCTTTCCTAAAAATTTTAAGATCGATGTTCCGGTAACTAGAGCCACAAAGAAATCAGCTATTCCATTAGAGGACTCCTCACATTTTTTTGATTCCATGGACAGAAAAGCAGATGATGCTACCAAAGGAGCTATTGAAACCTCCTCTGCAATTTTCAAGCCAGGCATTGCAGCTGCTTCGGTCTCCAGGTCTGTCTGAATTTGGTTACAATAGCTGGAGGCAGATATTGCGGCAGGTAGATATCCTGAGATGCCTTTCGGACAATAAGGGGGCAGCAGACCATATATCTCGAGATTTTGTTTCCTCAAGAGTTTTAGGCAAGCTGACTGCTCAAAGCCAGGAGGAAGCCTCTGAGCATAAGGCATGAAGCCAGTTTCTTTCATGAGGGATGCAGACTGCGGGACTTCCTTAAGGAATGTGCCAAAGTGACAGTGGATGGGTGGACTCTGGGAATCCTTTTCAGAGGTTACAGGGTGGAGTTTGTCAGGACTCCTCCTGTAAAGTTCTGGAATCATCCTCTGGCGGATCCAGGTTTGCTTTACAGAAGATGATACAACATGTTACAACACATACTTGTTCCAGTACCACAGGGTAAGGAGGGAAAAGGTGTCTACGCTCTGGTTTTTGTGGTCCTGAAATCCTTGGGAGGTTTTTGCTTGGTAGTAAATCTCAGGTTCCTGAATCCCTTTATTGTCTACAGAATATTCAGAATGGAATCAATCAGGTCAACATTAGAGATTCTCTCTCAGGGAGATTTCATGGAAACACTAGATTAGATGGATGCCTGCCTTCATGTACCTATTCTACAGAAATCTCAGAAATTGTGGCAGTTCCTTCTTCTGCAGGGATCCTCCACCTACAGTTCCAGGCTCTACCCTTCAGACCCTCATAAGCCACCAGAGTGTTCACCAAAATCATTGCAGCAGTTTTCAACCATTGGGCAATGCGTCATATGCATCCTCTTCAGTGCTTCATCCTAAGGGTATGGGACCGATCGGTTACCGATTTAAGTTTGTTCTTCTTATGAAAGCAAGATACTCCCTGAGATGGTGGTTGCACAGAATAACGTTTGTGGAAGATCTTCAGTCGACTGAGCCCTGTGTCTGTCACGTACATGGATGGCAGTCACCAGGGCAGGGATGCATATATGGAAGGACAATTCCTAGAAGGTCAGTGGTCTCTCAAAGAAACACATTTTCACATCAATTTTCTGGAACCGCTGGTGGTTTGGAAAGTGTTTCGAACCTGGCAGGACAGGATTTGTAGTAAAACAATAAAGGTACTATCCAATAACTGTACTGTGGTGACATACTTGAATCGTGAGGGAGGTACAAGAAGTCTGCCTCTGGGAAACCTTCTTCAGACCAAATGAAACTGGGCAGAGGACAATATCTGTCAGCTTCTGGCTGGTAAACTTTCAGGTGATTTCGGAAAGGTGGGGCTTACCAGAGATAGACCTCATGGCTTCTTCAACCAACAAGAAGGTAGACCATTCTGAAACTGAAGCTGACAGCCTGGCTCTTGAAAGAGACAGACTGATTAAACTCGATCTCTCTCTAAAAAAGTCGTCAGCGCGATGATGCAAAGCAGGAAGAAAGTTACCTAATTACTTCAACTGTTGGTGTTCTTTGAGACAAATTCAGCCTGAAGGAGTCTCTGTTTTCCATATTTTGGAATTTCTACAGCAAGGATTTCAAGACGGTCTCTCTCCTGCCTCGCTGAAAGTTCATGTGGCAGCATTGAGTTCCCCTTTTTGGCTCTTAATCCTTGGGTCAAACATTTCTTACTGGCATCAACCCTTAAGAAGACATCTGATTCCTTCCTGGGATGTGAATTTGGTCCTTAACAATTTAGTTAAGGCTCCATTCGAAACTTTCCTCTGAAACTTCTCACCTGCAAGACGGTTTTGCTAGTAACCTTGACATCAGCCAAGAGAATCAATGAGATCCAGGTCCTCTTAGCTATAAAGATAGAGTTGTTCTATGTACCTGAATTAATTCCTTAGATTTCTCCCTTTTCTATTTTCAATTATCCAAGAAATGACAGAGAACAACAGTTTCATTCTCTGGATCTACACTGATGTTTAAAGATCTACATAGAAAGAACCTCTTCTTGGAGAAAATCAACCAATCTGTGTGGCCCTCGCTGGACCTAGAAAGGGGTAAGCAGTTTCCAGAACTTCGATTGTACGATGGATTATTTTCACTACCGTATTTGCTGGATTATAAAACAAGGTTTTTTTCAGAGCAAATGCTCTGAAAAATAACCATCGTTTTATATTCAAGGTCATCTTGTAATCACACCTCAAATAGAGGTCTGACTACAAGACTAAGATCCAGATTCCCCTCAATAATAGTTTTTATTAAATACGAAAAATATGAAAAAATAGTTTACATGTGAATTAAAATTTACTAGTACAACTTTTTTCTTATAAGGTAATCTTATATTAAGACTTTTTCTATTTTTCCTGCCTATAAGGCAGATGGGAAAGAACCTCCCCGGGTACTTACAGCTCACTCCACATGGGCTTTTTCGACAACTTGGGCAGAGGCAGCCAGGGTTTTGATGGATCATATCTGCAGAGCAGCGGTATGGAAGAGTGTGCACACATTTATTAAGCACTATAGACTCCTTTTCGAGTGATGCTACATTCAAAAGAAAAGTCTTGCAGTCTGTGGTTTTGGATCCCATCCTGTAGCTTTGATATATCTCCTACCATGCTACCAGAACTGAGCTAGGAAAAGTACATTCTTACCTGATAATTTCTTTTCTTGGTCACTTCCGGTAGCAAGAATTTTTGTCCCTCCCTAATTAAGAATTTTTTTTTTTTAACCTATATTGATTTGGAATTGGTTATTCACTGGGGATTTTTTAATCCTTTTTTTAATCCTTTTTGTCAATCACACAAGTTTGTTTGAGGTGGCACTAAACCTCGTCTCTGCAGGGAGATTTTATGCCTCCCCTTGCGGCAACTGGAGCTGGCTGCTTCGGTCTTGCCTCTCTATGCTTTATAATTAATTGGTCTAATCACAGTCCCATCGGCCCAGGTTCGTCATCCAACCTTGGTACCAACTCTGAGGGTGTGGAGGTGTGTGGCCTTCCCGAACCAGACTGAGGTTGTTCCAAGTTAAGCATTACTTGAGGTCGCTGGATGATGTCTTCCAAGACAAAACTTTAATTGAGGCTCTGTGCTGCCGCAGGTTTTGCAGTGTGTTGGAGGTGTGGGGAGGAGATCGGCTCTCCTACATATGGTGGGGATGACAAAAGATTTTACCCTTTTGGGATGCTATTTAAATGTTCCTTATTTGTTTGCATTATCAATGCAGCTAAGTCTTTTATTGCCCTTTGCTGGAGAAAACTACTCACCCCTGCTCATACGGACTAGGTACATAGGGTCACATTAAGAAAATAGTGCTCTCAGCCTCAGCTCTCAGTTTGTGACTTTGGTGAAATGGAGGAGCTGGACCCCCTCTCAGTTTTCCTAGTGTATTGCATTTGGATTAATAGCATGTCTAATATCTGATTATCTGCTTTGTGTGCGGGTCCATTTTCACTTTTTCTTTTACCTTTCTTTTGGTAACACATTTTCTTGTTATTGTATGGAAATTTTATATGAATAAACATTGAATGCAAACAAACAAACAAAAATAATTAGTTTTCAGTAAGCAGTGTGAACTCTCCAGTAGTATTAATGTGTCTGGAATTCCAATGTAAAGAAACATACATGGGTCTTCAGAATTGTACTCAATACTCTTGTAGCCCATGGAACAGTGCAGGTTAGTGGAGTGGGCCTTGACAGAGGTATAAGGTGGGCTTAAGGGGTTAGTTTGATTCCATGGGTATAAGGTGTTATGGGTGGGGTTAAGGGGGTCATAAACAGGTTAGTGAATATACAGACAAAATGTCTCCCATATATATATATATATATATATATATATATATATATATATATATATATATATATATATATATATATATATATATATATATATATATATATATATATATATATATATATATATATATATATATATATATATATATATATATATATATATATATATATATATATATATATATATATATATATATATATATATATATATATATATATATATATATATATATATATATATATATATATGGGAGACATTTTGTCTGTATATTCACTAACCTGTTTTCCAGACCTGGTTTTGTCCATCTAGTGTGGTACATTTTCAGGCTTGGGAGGCTATTTCTTTGTTTTGCAGGTCAAGATGGATCCGGAGTTGAAGCACTTCTGGATGGAATTAGGGCTGCTACACGTGAGCGAGGTGCGGAATGGCTGAGGCATCGGTTGGGCCCAATGTTGCAGGAGGCGACTTCCAGGGAGCCAGGTCGGCCGGCGAGGCACACTAGGCCTCCAGAGCGCTTGAGACCAGATGCTCTGGCGAGAGGACAGGGAGATAGGAGCCAATCCATCAAGCATGCGGGGGGAGCGGAGAAGAGCTTGCAGTATTGCTGGAGGCATGTTGAGTGGAGCAACGGCAGCAGCCTACACAGAGGGCTGGGTGTGAGGTGGTGCTAGGTGCCATAGGAGGTCCATGCCATCTGGCAGGAGTTTGGGTCGCATTCACAGCCGCTGTAGGTCGCTTAGCAGGAGCCAAGGAGGTAGAGGTCTAGTTGCAGTGGCTATGCTTCCAGGGTTCCTGTTAGGAGGTGCAGTCATTATGGGGAAGAACGGAGTGCCTTGCCCAGGTTTTCTTCTCCCTGCCGAGCCAGCAGTCCTTCCAGGGCAGATCGTGGGCAGCATCACAGACGTTATCCTGCATCGGTTGAGGTTGACAGGAGGATGGCTATGCCAGAAGTTCCCCAGGATGGCAGTGTTTGGGATGCAGCTTTAAGACCCACTTCTACGTCCGGAGGTTTGGGTGGTAAGTTACAATAGTGAGCACAGGCGCAGAGTTAGTTAGACAATTTGAAAAGTTTACTAGGCTCAATAGAGAAGGGCGATTGTGGTGGAGAATTTATACAGATTTATTTCTCTCCTCCCCCTAGAGGAATTGATTGACCTGAAAGAAGAGGATAAAAAGATTGGGAGGAGAATGAGGAGAAAAGCGACAGTAACAAAAGATGCCAAAGTCTTTTGGGAATTGGTTAAGGGGTTTTTGTAACTTAACTAATGTAATTGGGGAAAAGTCACCTAACCTGTCCTCTCCGTTTTTTGGTACTTGGATGGTATATGGGAGGCATATTGTACTTATGGGGGTCTTGTTTGGCGGAGGTATGATAAGCAATTTAGACAGAGGTTAGCGGCTTATCCAGGGATGAGGTGGGACCAAATGGACCTACTATTATGGATGAAGCTCATGATGACTCAAGGATTCTGCCCCTTCATCTGGGACCTGCATGGAAGCACGAGGCACCACGTCAGCCATTAACAAAGGTTTATGCTGGCTGTTTAATAACAGCCAGTGTAGGTGGGGTACAGCTTGTAAATTCAAGCATGAGTGCTCAGATCGTGGGGGTTCACACAGCTTCAGCCAATGTTTGAAGCAGGGTCTTGGGGCAGCAGCAATGGGGTCAAGCTGCTCTGGGGTGAACCCTAATGAGGTTAGGAGCGTTGTTACCGTGGCTAAGCCGACCAGCTGACCGTGGCTGACCAGCGTTTCTCATCGACTAACGCGCTTGCGCGCGCCACTCCAGAAAATGCCGCCGGAACATGAAGACGGCCGATTAAGCATGTCACATCAAAGATGGCCGATCAGCAACAGACTGCACATGCGCAACCCATGACTTAAAGGGACAGTACCACTTGTTCATTTTTTTCCTGCAAGTAGCTGGAGACAGGGTTATCTGCCTGGGCTATTTAAGGGCACTTTAGCTGTCCATGGATTGCCTGTCAAAGAGATTCTTAACTCGTACTCTAGGGTCACGTTGATCCTGATTTCTTCAATCCTTGACCCCGGCTTCGCTTCTCGGTTGCCCTGGTTCTGACTTCGGCTTCGTCATACGGTTATCCTGACTTCTCCTACCCTTGACCTCGGCTTCATTTGTGGACTGCTGCACCAGTATCCCATGCCTGCTCTGGCTCGTGTTCAGGTTCTGCATTGTGGATCCCCAGCTACCCTGCCTGGTCCGTTACAGTTTGACAGGCCCACATGGATCCCGCGTTTATCATCCTGACAGGAACAACATGACCAGATTTTGGCTTCCCATGCCTCTCACTTGCTAACCCTGTAACAGAAGTTGGATACCATGACTGATCTTCTTCGGGGCCCTTACTACTCAGTTTGCTCCAGTTCCTGGTCCGGCCACCTCCGCCACCTCCAGCTCTCCTGTGAATCCTTGCAAGATGCCTATGCCAGATAAGTTTTCTGGTAACCCTCTTGAATGCAGAGGGTTCCTCAATCAGTGCTGCACTTCAGGACCCAACCACAGACCTTCTCCTCTAATGCCACCAAGGTAGCCTTCATCATCAACATATTAAGAGGAGAGGCTCTGGCCTGGGCCTCTCCGCTGTTGGCGCAGAACTCTCCTTTATTGGACAATGCTGACTACTTTAATTCTGCCTTTCGGGCTTTTTTTTGGCGCTCCGGGCCGTCATTATAATGTCGAGGGATCTATTATGGACTTACAGCAAGGCAGAAGAACTTAATGACCATCTGAAGGATGCCCTGACTTACTGGGACCTTCCTGAGAATTTAGATGATCTTATTGCCCTTTGTCTCAAATTGGATGCCCAAGGCCAAGAACGTAAGCAGGAGAGAGATAGAGAGGAGACCTTGTCCCTTTCGGCCTTCTGTATACTCGCCACCTTCTCCTGATAACGCTGCTGCTTCTGCGGAGGAACCCATGGAGATCGGTCCAATTCTGCATCTGTCCGAGGAGGAGAAGAGACGCGGCTGGGTATTAGGACTGTGCCTATACTGTGGTCCGAGGGGCCACAGAGTTATATCCTGCCCCCGGAAGCAGGGAAACGCCAAGGCTTAGTGGAATTCAGAGGTGGTCCACTGAGCATTTCTTCTATCACACCTTCTGTTCAAAACAGACTTTTAGTTCCTGCTACTCTCCAGTGGACAGGCCCCCAAGTGGCCACACAAGCTTCCATAGATTCCGGCGCAGCCGGGAACTTTATTGACTCCGGTTGGGCTAAGAGCATGGGTATATCTAGATGACCATAGGAGTTCTTCACGTGGAGTCCATTTCTCTCTACGTTCTTTACAGTCCCCACATACCATTGATTTTGGGGCTACCTTGGCTGTCTCTACATAACCCTACTATTGACTGGGAAGCAAGACAGATTTCTGCATGGGGTGCCTCCTGCCAAACCTCATGCCTCCAGAGTTACCGTGCCGCCCACGCAGTACTAGAGTCCCCAGGAGAGAATCCCCGATTACTCGTTCCCCCCGCATTATCATGACTTCCTAGACATCTTTTCTAAATAGAGGACTGAGACGTTACCTCCACACCATCCGTATGACTGTGCCATCCAACTTCTTCCTGGTACTTCACCACCTTCTGGAAGAACGTATCCCTTGTCTGAACCAGAGAACCATGCTCTCGCTCAATACATCTAGGAGAATATCCAGAAGGGGTTCCTTTGGCCATCAATCTCTCATGTCTCATGTGATAGTTTATCTTGACGACATCTTGATTTAGTCCAAGACTCAAAAAACACCTAGGGGCATTCATATGAACCGATTGTGATATTCCGATAGAGAAACAAAAAGACAAAAAACAATGATAGTGTAGCTGTTATAAAACTCAAGGTTTTGAAAAAGGCCAATAGATACACTCACAAAAATATTGTGATGTTCAAGCTTCTTAAATACTTATCCACTGATACACCACTCCTCCCACACCCCCCTCCTCTACCAAACGATTTGGTCTCCCTGGCTGGACTGTAAGGACACTCTGCCAGAGGCCCCCGTAGGTCGGAAACACATCGTTTCCGTGTCACTACCTTGAGCCGCGCCTGGCCAGCATCTCTCTCTCTTCCTCGCCATAGAGAGTTGCTGATCTACCCTTTCTGGTCCGCACGTTTCATGTACTATTCCTGTAACGGCCGTACCCCTCATCGTTTGAAGTCTGAGAAGTTACTTCTGGAAGCCGCCGCTCTTTACACTTGTCATTATCAACACTGTATGCCTCTCTGTTTCTATTTTATTGTTTGTTTTTGTTTATTGATTTTGTTACTGTTTTCATTAAGCATCACACACACTTGGTGTGCCTGTACGCCTTTGCATATTCACTTTGCCTTGCCTTTTCCTACATTTAGGCGCTTTACTTTACACGTTTTTCTACACCTACATGATTTATGTTTAAAACACTATAAAACATTTCAGGTCGAGATTGTCTGCTGCTCTGTAACTCAGCACGCTTCGTCGTCATATCTGCTCCTCGCGGGCTGTCATCTGGTTGCCCAGAGCAGTTTCTTGTATTCTCTTGTGCTCTACATCTGGAGGTGTACCTTATGCTGATTCACTTTGTGTTTATATCGACTGTTACACTGTCCAACTGTATTACTGTATCTTATCTTGTTACATGGATCTGAATAAAAACCTTTTAAATAAAAAAAAAAAAGACCCATTTTCCCCCAGGCTAAGCGCGGATGGGGTGGGTCGTTCCCCTTCAATTGGACTCAACTTCCCTCTTTGAAATATCTGGGCCTTACTATTCCCACGAATTTGGCACATCTTTATAAACTAAACTTTCCCCCATTGTTGCGTCAAATGGAAGACTCTTTTAAATCCTGGTCCAAATTTAATCTTTCCTTTTTAGGTAGATACCACCTATATAAAATGGGCTTTTTCCCCAAACTATTATATCCAATCCACGTGCTGCCCATTTCCTTGAAGAAGAAGGACATCCAATATCATAATGCGTTGCTGCGTAAGTTCCTGTGGTTTAACAAAAAAGCTAGAATTTCGTTGGTAAAACTCCAACAGCCTGCTCATAACGGTGGGGTGAATTTACCTAACCTACTGGACTATAATTTGGCATCTAACTACCGTTATGTGGCGGATTGGCTGCGTGGCAGGTCTAGATTCACTAATGTGACTCTGGAGCAACAACTCTCTCCAACCATTTCTTTGGCCTCTCTCCTGCATCTGTCTAAAGCTAACTTACCATCGGACGTTGTCTCCAATCCATTGTTATTTCATACATTGAAGGCCTGGGAGCGTGTTAGACGTCGCCTGGGTTTGGAGGTTCATTATTCTCGGTTCTTGCTCCTGGTCCGTAACCCCCAGTTTCATTATGGGAGGGAGGATGGTGTCTTTAAACGACTCGCCCGGGCGGGGGGTCGCGCCGTGGGTGATTTTCTTGACCCGCGAACGGGTAAATTATTGTCCTACTTGCAGTTCCAATCTAAATACTCTACTATTCAGATTCACCCTATTCACTACCTTCAACTCCGTAATTATGTTAACACTCTACTTCCTTACCTTTCTGGGGCTAATTCCAACAACCCTTTAGACCAGATAATGATATTGTCCCCCGCCACAATGCTCACAATGTCCACAATATATAATCTGATCAGACCGGTCATCGATTGGGAGTCCCACAGAACAGGTGTTACCTCCTGGAAAGCTGATTTTCCGAATTTGAGTCAAAAACGGGTTCTCCAGGCGTACACGTGCAATTCTAAAGTCTTGGTGTCTAGGGACTACAGTGAGATGTTCCTTAAGATTTTGCATAAAGCATATGTCACCCCCAAGCTCCGGTTTTTAATGGGCTTATCAGACCATTCCCGGTGTTTTAAGTGCCAATTGCCTGAGGACGATCTTCTTCATGGCCTCTGGTCCTGTATCTCTATTACCCCATTTTGTAATGCATTGCAATTGTACATTACAGACACCCTGGGCATTCGTTTTGCAATCTCTGTAGAATGGGCAATTTTTGGTATACTTCCTGACCATGTTCCTCCCACTGTAGCAAGAGCTAAATTTCTCAGCAGTGGCAAAACGGGCTATATTGTCACAATGGATTGCTCCCCAACCGCCGACGCTGCCTTTGGTCCTGTCGCGGTTGTGCTTTTTGTTTCAAATGGATTGGCTTGAAGCCGTTCTTCATAAAGAGAGCAAAGTTAAATTTTTGTTTAATCATTGGTCCCCATATATTGCGACACTAGATGGCGATACCAGGCTGTCGTTATTTCAAACATTTAATACTAATGGGTGGTTTTGCCTTCAGGTCTTGAAAGGTACTCGCCCCATACCAGGGTTTTGATCTCATTGACGGACGGGTTTGTACATGTGTGTAACATGTTTGTTTTTGTTTTTTTACGCCTTATGGTTGATTCCATGATTGTCATCTGCCTAACTTTATTTTCGGTCACTCGGATTATTGTTTGCACTGTATGTGATACTATATTATCTGTATATGCCTATTTTGTCATCTTGTCTGTATATGACTTTGTCATTATGCTATATGCTTTGTCTTCTCCGTGTAATAAAGAAGTTTAAAAAAAAAAAAAAAAAGAACACCTCTCTCCGGGTGTTAAAAGCAAAATCGATTCCGTTGAGGGGCGCTCATGCAAAAGAAGGGAAAAAATAAAATAGTGTAGGGTGTATATAGAATGAAATGAAAAAGAATGCACTCACGAGATTTCATGCACATATATCTTTATTATTTCCAGAGTCTGTCTATATCTACTGGGTTCGGTTGGAGACAGCTACAATACATCACATTGGAGGATCCATTCAAGACACAGAAAGGGTTTTTATACCCTCTCCCTGAGCGTCCTTTTGCACATAGTGGATGTGCACGAAATCTTGCGAGTGCATTCTTTTTCAATTCATTCTATAAATTTGGAACCAACAATATTGCCCTATTGGTTGTGTGTCACGACCGAGGTACGGGTTCTGGAACCGCGCTGCAGAATCGGCGCCTCCTGGTGGAGAGAGGACGCACTGCCACCAGGGCACAGGAGATACAGGCCGTTCACCACCGAGAGTAATGAGTAGGTGAAACAAAGGAACAGTAAAATAAAAAATAATAACGGTATCCAAGGGGTCAGGCAATAGAGTAGTCGGGGCCACAAGCAAAGATCAGGGCAGGCAGCAAAACAACAGAGGTCAGGTTCAAGCAGGAGTCAATACCAGTGAGATAAATCAGGATTCAGAACGCTAGTGTAGGCAAAAAGGCACTAACACAGGCAAGGGTGTAGTGCCAAATGAGGGTTTAAATATCCCTCCAACAATACAGATCCTCCTACCCTCCTAATTAGGGGGAGGAGGAAAAATTATATATGTCACTTTAAGAGTGACATGAATATTCACGACGTAGAGGCGCGCGCCTCGTCACGATCCCTTGACGGCATCGGCAGCTCACCGCGACGGCGCGAGCAGGGAGCCGACCGTGCGGGCTGCGTCTCGGCGTCACTGCCGGCAACACGACGGGAGCGGTAACAGTACCCCCCCTCTACGAGAGCCATCCTGGCGATCAGGAGCAGGTTTCTGTGGAAATCTGGAATGGAAAGAACGAATCTTGGCAGGAGCATGAACATCAGAGGCCGGAATCCAAGAACTCTCCTCAGGACCGTATCCCTTCCATCTAATAAAATATTGTAATTGCCCCCGTTTCTTTCTAGAATCTAAGATAGTCTGTACTTCATATTCCTCTTCATCTTGTATAATTACTGGTTCAGGAACACGGACCGAGGAAGAGAATTGATTGGTCAAGACTGGTTTAAGCAACGAGACATGAAATGCGTTATTGATGCGCAAAGTTTTAGGTAAAACCAGGGAATAGGTAACTTCATTGATTCTTGCTTTAATCTTGTACGGCCCAATATATTTGGGTCCCAAAGTTCTGGCAGCTTGCTGAAGATGCAGATATTTAGTGGAGAGCCACACAGAGTCACCGGGATTAAGCATAGGTCCTCTGGACCGATATTTGTCAGCTGTCTTCTTTGGCAGTCTTTTAGTGTGCTTTAAATGTTCAGCCAGTATAGCCCAATGATCTTGCAAAACTCGAAATTGAGCTTCCGCCGCTGGAACCCCTGTGGAACTGGTTTCCTGAGGCCATAATTGTGGTTCGTATCCATGAACTGCTTTGAAAGGAGACATCCTCAAAGATTCATGAAATGAGCTATTGTAAGACCATTCAGCGAGATGTAATAATGTAGACCAATCTGACTGGTCTTCTGAGACATACATCCTAAGATACTGTTTCAGTACTTGGTTAGCTCTTTCTGCTTGTCCATTAGATTGTGGGTGGTGTGAAGAAGAAAAATGCAGTTCGATACCCATGAGCTTACACATGGCCTTCCAAAACCTGGAAATGAATTGTGATCCTTTATCGGAAATTATTCTTTGAGGTACACCATGTAAACGTACGATCTCTTTCATGAAGATCTCGGCTAAGGTACTGGCAGACGGCAGTTTGGAGAGAGAGATAAAATGAGATTACTTGCTGAACAGATCAACTACAACCAGAAATGTCATGTGGCCTTTGGAGGGAGGGAGGTCTGTAACAAAATCCATGGCTATATGTTGCCATGGTTGTTCTGGAACGGGTAGTGGACATAGCAATCCTGCCGGTCTGATGCGGGGTATTTTATTATGACCACATCCGTTACATGCTTGTACAAAGTCTATAATGTCCCGAGTCATAGAAGGCCACCAAAAATGTCTCTGGAGAAGAAATTTCACATTCCGAATTCCCCGATGACCCGCTACTGGAGAAGAATGACCCCAAGATAAAACGGCTTTACGAAACCACGGCTGAACATATAATCTCCTAGGAGGGGGTGTCAGTCCCTTAGGACGAGGTGTCTGTGATTTGGAGATGTGCCACATGAGGGTGTTGTGAATGGTGGCAATAATTTTGGTAGGAGGAATGATTGGTTCAACAGGGGTGTCAAAATTAGGTGCTTCGTGTTTCCTGGACAATGCATCTGCTTTACGATTCTTTGAACCCGGACGAAACGAGATAGAGAAATTAAAACGGGTAAAAAACAATGCCCATCGAGCCTGTCGGGGATTAAGTCTTTTGGCTTTTTCAATATATACCAGAATCTTGTGATCGGTCAGGATTGTAATGGGAATGGTAGTGCCTTCAAGAAGATGTCGCCATTCCTCTAAGGCTAATTTAATAGCTAACCGTTCCCGATTACCGATGTCATAATTTCGTTCGGCTGGAGTAAAAGTCTTAGAGAAGTATGAACATGGGTGAAGACGATTTGATTCCTGATTACGCTGGGACAGAATGGCCCCGGCTCCACTTTCCGATGCATCGACTTCCAGGATAAAAGGTAAGTCTGGATTGGGTCGTTGTAAGATAGGAGCCGTCGTAAAGGCCAATTTTAGTTTTACAAAAGACTCTTTCGCCACTGGGGTCCAGCATTTTGGATTCGCCCCTTTCCGGGTGAGTGCAATGATTGGGGCAATGATTTGAGAGAAGTTCCGGATGAAGTGACGATAATAATTAGCGAATCCCACAAATCGTTGTACGCCCTTGACGTCAGAAGGTTCTTCCCAGTCTTTAATAGCTGCAAGCTTGTCTGGATCCATCTCCAACTGTCCGGATGATAAAATATAACCCAAGAACTTGACTTTGTCGCATTCGAACTCGCATTTCTCGGCCTTGCCGTATAGTGAATGGTCTCTTAAACGCTGCAATACTTGAGAAACATGTCGCCGATGCTCAGTCAGATTTTTGGAATAAATCAAGATGTCATCTAGGTACACCATAACATGGGATAGCAACATGTCACGAAAGATATCATTCACAAAGTTCTGGAAAACTGCCGGAGCGTTACACAGTCCGAAAGGCATAACTAGATATTCATAATGCCCGTATCGAGTATTGAAAGCGGTCATCCATTCATCACCCTCCTGAATACGAATCAGATTATACGCCCCACGGAGGTCAAGTTTGGTGAAGATGGTGGCGTCCTTTAATTGGTCATATAATTCAGTTATGAGGGGAAGAGGGTATTTATTTTTTACAGTTATCTTATTTAACCCCCGGTAATCGATGCAGTGGCGCAAAGACCCATCTTTCTTGGCGACGAAAAAGAACCCTGTACCGGCTGGAGATGCTGAAGGCCTGATGAATCCTTTTTCCAAACTCTCTTCAATGTATTGGGCCAAAGCTTGATTTTCGGGTTGAGATAAAGGGTACGTGTGCCCCTTAGGTGGATTTGTACCGGGTAACAACTTTATTGCGCAATCATACGCACGGTGAGGAGGTAAAGTGTTCGCCTTTTGTTTCGAAAAGACATCCAGAAAGTCCCAGTACTGAGGTGGTATTAGTTGACGGGCGTCTTTAGCCGGTGTGTCCAGTATCAAACTTAACTTAATGGGAGTGTTGCAGCAATTCTTTAAACACTCCTTACTCCAGGCCAAGATCTGTCCTTCTCTCCAGTCGATGCTGGGGTTATGAGATTGGAGCCATGACATTCCCAGGATAATTGGTATGTGAGGACTGGACAGGACATCGAATTGTATCTCCTCGAAAAGTAAAACACCGACTACTGCACCAATAATGTCCGTTTGAGAGGACACCATCCCTGTTCCCAGGGGAGTCCCGTCTAATGCAGAAATAGCCGTCTTCTGAGTCTTTGGCTTTAAGGGTATATTATTATCCAGAGCCCAGGTCTTGTCTATAAAATTCTCTGCTTCCCCTGAATCAATGAAAGCTTGGGTGGCCACTTGGTGGCCTTGCCACTGCAGCTTGATGGGAACAAACAGTCTTTGAGGTTGAGGAGGTGTGGCTACAGTAGTACTTAGTGAAGCACCTCCGATCTTCACTAAGTTCTGGCGTTTCCCGACTTATTTCGCATGCGTAAATTAAATGTCCCTTCTGCCCACAGTATAAGCATAGGCCCAAGGATCTACGACGCTGTTTTTCTTTGGCCGAAAGATGAAGTACCGGGCCTATTTCCATAGGTTCCGCGGCCGCAGGAACTGGTTCAGAAGATGTGTGAACAATTGGACGAACCGGAGGCCGAAATTGACGTGGCCTTCTGTCTCGTTCTCTCTCCCGTTCAAATCTTCTCTCCAGACCTCTGGCTTCTAACCGTAGGCATAGAGTAATTAAATTTTCCAGATCATGAGGTAAATCACGGTAGGTGAGGGCGTCTTTCAAGGACTCATTCAGCCCCCTACGAAAAGCAGAAGTTAACGCGCTGATATCCCAGTCAGTTTCATATGCGAGTGTGCGGAATTCTACGGCATACTGAGCTACCGTTCTTCTTCCCTGCTGTATCTCCATTAAGTTGGATTCAGCTGCTTCACGTCTCCCTGGAGCATCAAATACAGCCCTGAATGAAGCAATAAAGGCGTCAGCGTCGTCCAAAATGGAAGAGTCTTGTTCCAATAACGGCGAAGCCCATGCTAACACTTCTCCTTTTAATAAATTGATAATAAAAGTCACTCTGTTGTTGTGGGAAGCGAAGGTGTGCGGATGTGCACGAAAGTGTAGAGTGCATTGATTCAGAAACCTTCTACACTCATGTGGGTTTCCAGAGTATTTTTCAGGCAATGGCATCTTTGGTGCTTTAATGGAAGTGCCAATTCCAGGCGCAGGAGGTGAGGCATCCGAAGATGCACTTCGGGAGACTGTAGGTGCAAGATTCGTGGCCATTGATCTGAGCATGTCAGCTACGTCATCCAACTTTCGTTCCAAGGATTGGAGCTGAGACGCATGAGCGGCTAGGACTTGATCTTGTCTTTCTTGATGGTTGGACATCCTTGCCAATTCTGCGGGATCCATATTGCTGGCCTGTGTTAACTGTCACGACCGAGGTACGGGTTCTGGAACCGCGCTGCAGAATCGGCGCCTCCTGGTGGAGAGAGGACGCACTGCCACCAGGGCACAGGAGATACAGGCCGTTCACCACCGAGAGTAATGAGTAGGTGAAACACAGGAACAGTAAAATAAAAAATAATAACAGTATCCAAGGGGTCAGGCAATAGAGTAGTCGGGGTCACAAGCAAAGGTCAGGGGAGGCAGCAAAACAACGGAGGTCAGGTTCAAGCAGGAGTCAATACCAGAGAGATAAATCAGGATTCAGAACGCTAGTGTAGGCAAAAAGGCACTAACACAGGCAAGGGTGTAGTGCCAAATGAGGGTTTAAATATCCCTCCAACAATACAGATCCTCCTACCCTCCTAATTAGGGGGAAGAGGAAAAATGATATATGTCACTTTAACGTAGAGGCGCACGCCCCGTCACGATCCCTCGGGCTGCGTCTCGGCGTCACTGCCGGCAACACGACGGGAGCGGTAACATTGTGTCTCTTCTGTTTTCAGACACCATACAACATTTTGTGAGATGCAGGAATATTTTTGGCACTATTGTGAGTGCAAATAACACCACATTAATTTTTGTTGTTTGTATATACACCCTACACTATTATATTTTTTCCCTTTTCTTGCATGAGCGCCCCTCAACGGAATCGATTAATGAAGCTAAAACAGAATTTTCTTAATACAAAAGCACAATTCACACATTAACAAAAACTTTAAATAAACACAGAGGTATTGGGGAATTTGCTCAGCAGTAAATTAGCTGGACTAGCAAAGATCTAATAGACAGATAAGGTTCAGTCAGAGCATCTTTGGTCAGTTTACTCCCTGGTTAGAGGGGCCATAAAACCATTTGGCAGATGCCAGATCCATGAAGGTGTCAAATGTTTGCAGGAATAAGTTTTATGTAGTTAATTCGAATTGTGGGAGCATTAATGATTTGTAATGTTATAATGGGAGATGAACTTTCTGTCTCTATTGAGGCCATTGAGTAGGGTATTAAACCGGCAGATTAGCTTGACTTCCCATATTTTTCTCTCCCTCTGGGTGCGAAACGATCCCAATTACAATTAAACCAGCAGACAAGGGAGGTGCTGTGGTCATTATGGACACTGAGGATTACATAAAAGAAGCACACAGACAACTCTCTGATGACGGACACTATGTCCAACTTCAGGAGGACCCCACAAACACCAAAACACTCAAGAAAACCATAAAAGGACTGCCGCCCAACATCAGGCAACAGGTGGAAGGCTTGTGCCAACTGACCCCAAAGTGGGCTTCTTCTACATGCTCCCCAAAATACACAAAGAGGGAAACCCCAGAAGACCCATAATTTCAGGAGTCGGAACCCTTACAGAAAATATTACTGGCTGGTTTGAAAAAATCCTTAAACCCTTAGTAAAGGGATTGCCCAGTTACCTCCAAGACACCACCAATCTCCTAAACAAACTTACCAACGTTGGCACAGTTCCTGATGGCACCATTCTTGCTAACATGAATGTAGAATCCCTCTACACCAACATTCCCCATTGTGACGGTATAGCAGCTTGCCGCAAATACTTAGAACAGGAGAACCTAGGAATGGAACCCATAACACAACTAATACAGTTTATCCTCAACCACGGCTACTTCACATTTGAACAGGACTTTTATCTCCAGAAAATGGAGACCGCTATGGGCACACGAATGGCATATTGTGGAGCCAATCTGTTCATGGCCAAACTGGAGGAGGACTACATCTCCACCTGCCACATCAAACCACTGGTATATATCCGTTACATAGACGATGTGACAGGAACGACCCTACCCCGACTGGGTACACCCGTCAGACGTTGCTTCCTTCTGCCCATAGTCACTGGACATACAAGACTTGGATCATCAGGTTGAAATATTGAAATATTGCTGACGACAGCAGGAAATACAGCCCCTCAGGAACCTCAGCGGCACTGTAGTATACGGAAGTATAGCAATACAGCGCTCTACCGCCCTGATAAGGGCACCACCGAGGTTTACCTTGATAACAAGGCACTCGTAGTGAGGTAAAACAGGAACTACTATATTTAAACCAAATACAGAACTATATATACAAGTAAGAAAATGGGCAAGACAAATATCACAGGATCTAATTACCATGTCAGGAAGGAAGTAATTAGATTAAATCCTGCAACACAATAGCCGGGGAAGGATAGAATGACATGAGACATAAATAATTACATTAATTGGGGACGTAGACATGGAATGATGATAGACATATAATTGGCTTGAGACAGACAATGGCTAGGACACAGAAATAACAGGAGCTCACAGGATTAACAGCTACCTGTTGTGTAATTGATAATTAGGTATGGAGCAGTGACACCTAGTCATACCTACAAGGGGTCACACAATAACAGGGGAAACACTTCACACCTATAAAATTAACAATGCACCCAATGCAAAGGCAATCAGCCTTCAACAGGATGTCCAGCTGGCATTTAGAGTTGTGAGTCTCTGTGTGGGAAATCTGGTAAAACATACAATAGGGGAAATCAGTAGAAAGTGCCATGTACCCACTTCCCCAAGAACAGAACCCCTTCTAATGTCAGGGCCCATTGTCAGCAGGCAGAAGGCTAGCCATCAGTCCTCTCCAAAAGCCCCAGTGACGGAAGGTTCCGTCACAGATGATATACTAATTATCTGGACTGGTAGCGAAGAGGAACTCCTCATATCTCATGAAGACTAGGGCTGCAAAAACTAATCGATAAAAACGATAATAATCGATAATGAAAATCGCTGTCAACGATTTTCATTATCGATTAGTCAAATCGATTTTTATCGATTATAAAAAGAGATCTTTTTTCAGAGGAAATGCTCTGAAAAACTCCTCTCCTTCTATAATCCGACCTCTAACAGAGATTGGATTGTAACACTAGAATCCAGATCCCCCGCAACGCTGCAGGGGACCTGGATTCCCCTCACTGTCAGCTGGTGGGTGTCCATGCGATGCGCACAGACAACTTCCGTCTCTCCACTTCCGCTGGGGCTTCTACGATGCAGCGCCAGCATCACACGATGTAGAAGCCCCAGCGGAAGTGAAGGGGAGTAACGGAGGCTGTCTGTGCAGGGGTTGACAGAGAATCCAGGTCTCCTGCAGAGGATCATCCTCTCTGTCAGCTGGTGGGGGTCTGCGTGATGTGCACAGACAGCCTCCGTTACTCCCCTTCACTTCCGCTGGGGCTTCTATGAAGCTCCAGTGAAAGTGCCTGTCAGCAACGGAGGTTCACAAGACACCAGGGAGTCGAGGCAGAGTGGTGTATGGGAGGGTGGCTCCCATACAGCACTCTGCCTCCTCCCCCTCCCATACACCACTCTGCCTCTCTCCCCGACTCCCTGGTGTCTTGTGAACCTCCATTGCTGACAGGAGGCAGAGTGGTGCATGGGAGGGGGGAGAGAGGCAGAGTGGTGCATGGGAGGGGGAGGAGGCAGAGTGGTGTATGGGATTCGGGGAGAGAGGCAAAGTGATGTATGGGAGGGGGAGCGAGGCAGTGTGGTGTAAGGCATATCTGGGGGCAGGGTGGCAAGCTGGGGGTCAGATGTACATAACTGGGGGCAGTTTGGCAAATAAAAGAAAATATAAACAAGGCTTTTTTCTTACAGTTTTTATTAAATATGAAAAATAGTTAACATATGAATTAATATTTACTAATAACTTTGTATTAAAATATAAAATAAAATGGTATGCTATATCACGTGTGTGTAAGTGAAAAAATAAAAGTGATAAAGGAAGTGAGAAATAGTAATAATAATGATATACTTCCCAAATAGCCGCAGCAACCCAAAATGCACTCTTCCTTAGGGTGCAAATACGAATATATACAGATGATTGGGGCGCAGGTACATATGGGGAAGAAAAACAAATATATAGTGTAAATCTTATAAACACTGAAAAGTGTATGGAAATATGAATGCACTCACAAACACACAGAATGCTTCAGGCCTCTCAAATGTTGTAAAAGGTAGAATCTTTAATTGATCTTCATATAAGATCTAAAAAATAAAACTGGACATAGTGCAGTATCTTAATAAAAGCAAAAGTACTTCTTTCGATTGCACTCACAGTTTATCCATGCACAGAGTGCATTTAAAAGCAGATGAAGTCCACCAAAGGGAGGGGGAGGGGAAAGTCCCGTATGATGTTTTCTTCGTGAATAAAATGATAAATAAATTATATAAATGATAATAAATCCGCTGTAGTCCTTCTGACGCGTTTCGCCGTGTGGCTTCCTCAAGAGAAGGATTATTGTTTGGTTTTCGATATCTTCGTCTTTTTATCTGTAAGTTCCGTCGCTTTTTCTGACGTGTCTTCTGACGTTTTCAGTGTGGAGCCACTCAAGCGTATTCGGCTATTTTCGGCTTTTTCGGTCAGTGTGAAGACATTCAGGTATTGTCGGCTTTTTCGTCAGTTGTACATGACAAGAAGCGACCTTCCAAACGGGACGTATGTTTCAGAATTGCCGTGAACGACTGTACTAATTCACTCGACGTGAGTGAGTAAAGAAGAAAAAGAAAGCTATCTTGTATCGTTTAAAAATATAACAATGTAACAATCTTTATGACATAAATGTAACAATGTAAAAAAATAAATAAATAAAAGACCGTCTAGTTGGCTACAATCTATCAATAAAGATATATCGAGAGTGTTATATCTGTGTGCTAATTTATGTGTTAATGGTGTTATAGCTAAATAGGAATGTATAATTGCCTGATTGGGTGTACGGATAATATATATACCGTGATCTAAAGGAATTAGCTATAAATATGAAATATTCTAATAGTGTATGTGTGTAGTGAGTGATGGGAGTTGTGATAGTGATAAGTACTAACTTGCTTGAAATTAGGTATGTATAACAAGTGCTAATGCTGTAGACACTATCATACTTATGATAGTGAATATTTGTAAATTATTATGAAGTCTTCTAATTGTGTGTGCTGTGTGATAGGAGTTGTGGTGGTGATAGATACTGTCACCCGTATAGTAGCATATATGTAACTAGTGCTAGTGCTATAAGTACTATTATACTCATGATATTAAACAATTAAACCTAATTGGTGCCGTTTTTAAACTTATATTGATGAATTAATTAGTTATATTTGAAATTAGTATTGATGAATATCTTAAATAAAAAAAACGATCAGTAGTTGTTTTAGATAGATATATTCATTTCTGAATATATAAACAGATATATGATTAAAATGACAATAAAGAGATTTTTTTTTTTTTTTTTTTTTTTTTTTTTTTTATATAAAGAACTATTTTCTATGAAAATCGGGAAATTTTAAATGAACTTTAGTGTTGGAGCAAATTAAATCAGTGAACCAGATATGCATACATTTGAATGATAATTAATGGAATAAACTACCTAAATGTACTTAAATAATAAAAGTATAATTAAAAATGGAAAGAAATAAAATTATTTAGCGTTCTAAATTATTAATTAATTAATTCATATCTCAACATTAATTTATATAGATAATTTATATAAATAATTTATTGGTTCATATTACTATTTAAGAATACCCAGAATAGATCATACGGATCTCTGCTGTGTTTAAAATATTTAAATATTAATAAGACGTATAAAAATACAAAAATTAATAAAATACATAATTAATCCATAAAAGCTAGAATATCAATTTCCATATTTAATCCTCCTTTTTTATGCGTTTGAAATCTATAAATCCACTCCGTTTCACGCTTTGCTAATTGTTGTTTTATGTCTCCACCACGCCAATGGGGAGTAACTATATCTATTCCCATAATTTTAAAATTATAAAATGAAAAAAATGGACAGCTGTTGGCATGCCTAGAGACACTATGTTTGATATTTTGATTTTTAATCCCTCTTATATGCTCTAAAGCTCTTATTTTTAATTTTCTTGAGGTGCGTCCGATATACTGGGCACCACATTTACATTCTAAAAGATATATAACATTAATGCTATCGCAGTAAATGAAGTGCTTAATTTTGAATTCCTTTCCTGTATTACTACATTTAAAAGTAGTCATTTTCTTCTCATATAAATTACATGTTTTACACAATTTACATTTTCCACACTTGTGGTATCCGGGTGTCTTGATTGATAAGAAGTTGGCATTATCTTTTTCTTTTATACTGGGCAATGTGCTGGGAGCCAGTATGGATTTGAGGTTTTCCGTTTTTCTGTATATAATATTGGGATTATCCGGTAAAACATCTTTTAAAATGTTGTCTTGTTTAAGAATTGGCCAACACTTTTTAACTGCTTTTTTAATATCAAAGGCTTTATCGTTATAACGAGTGAAGAATGAGAATTCTACTTTTTTATTAGATGATTGCTGATTTTTCTTAAAAAATTCTTCTCTTTTCTTCTGTTTAATTGATGTAAAACTTTGTTGTAAAAGACCCTGTGGATAGTGTTTATCTTCAAACTTTGTCAATAATCTTTGACTTTGTATTTGGAAATCTTCTTCATTTGAACAATTTCTACGAATTCGTGCAATTTGCCCTTTAGGGATATTTCTCAACCAATTTGGATGGTGGCAACTGGTAAAATTAATAAAACCATTTTTGTCTGTCGGTTTAAAAAATGTTTTAGTGTGGATTTCCTCTCCTAGTGTGTATAATGTTAGATCTAAAAAATTTATTTCTTTATTATTAATACACGATGTAAATTGTAAATTATAAGTATTCTGATTGACATACGTTATAAAGGTATTTAAATCATCTATAGAACCTTTCCAGATTATTAAAATGTCATCTATGTAGCGGCGCCAGAGGACCAGACTTGCGCCGAATGGATTATTGGACCAGATGTATTCGGTTTCCCAATCTGCCACGTATAAATTGGCATAACTCGGCGCAAATCTGGTCCCCATGGCCGTCTTTGTATTAAAACCTAGTTTGAGAAACACTGTGTTTGGGTTCTTGTAGCTTTTATTATTATGTCAGTAAAATAAGAAGGTGAATAGAGAAATGCCATTTTTTATTCTGCTGGTTTTTTTTTAACACCCAGTTTGTTCATTACATTATTTTAAATAAAAGATAAATTTGCTTTTTTTTATCCGATTAATCGAAAAAATAATCGGCCAACTAATCGATTATTAAAATAATCGTTAGTTGCAGCCCTAATGAAGACTATAATGCCTTTCATCCTAACATAAACCTTAAACTCAGCTACTCCCGCACTAACATCCAATTCCTAGACACCACCATCTACATTAAGAACAAGTCCACTCAGACTTCCCTTACAAAAAAATTACTGCAGTTTTTCTGAAGTAATACTGCAGTTTTTTGGACATGAAAAAACTGCAATACTGCACTTTTAGGCTAGGTTTCCATTTGGTTTTTTTTTGCTAAAAACGCCTATAAAAACGCCAATAGCGCCACCTGGCGTTTTTTTTGTGAAAAACGGCTGCAGCCAGATGTTAGCTGTAATTCAATAGGAAATCGCAAAATGCCATTTCCACTTGGCGTTTTTCTGTTTGGCGTTTTTTCAGTCCTCTTTGGCGTTTTTCTGCTTTTTTGGGCTCTGTGGCAGTTTTTCAAAACTGCAGCATGTTCACACTCTGGCGTTTTTTGCAAGAAATCTTGGCTTTTTTTCTCCAATAGAAGTCTATGGGAGAGAAAAAACGCCATGAAAAAGCCATGTGGGTTTATTGCCTTGGCGTTTTTTATGGCGTTTTTTCCACAGTTACAATGCAGAGGATGGACCCAGTATCTGTGTGTCCTACGAGAAATAGGCTGAAAACAAACAGTTTCACACAAAACAAAGTCCTGGACTGGTTCATATTGAATTTTACACCATTTGGAACAAACATGCCATTACAAACAAACATACGCGACCGGATCCTGCGTGCCAAAAGCAACAGCAAACAATTTGCACCATCATTTGGGGCCAATCTTCCCAGAGGAGCAGACATTCGGAATAAAGCATGCCTTACAAACCACAGAAAAGTGACAAAAGGGTCTACCAAGTAAATGACATCAGGAGAGGGCAGATACTTGCCATTTATCCTAATCCCTTTTAGCTGGGTGAAACTTCTAACTTGTAAAGGCTGGAAAAACTGCCTAAGGTCAAAAAAAGCAATTTCCACAGAAAGGCTAAAACGCCAGAAAAAACTCCAGAAAAAAACGCCAAAACGCAGGAAAATGCAGTGGCAGTTTTCTTGGCGTTTTTCATCAAGAAAAAAAACGCCGGACAAAAACCCAAGTGGAAACCTAGCCTAACTGCAGTATTACTGCACATATACTGCAGTTTTACTGCATTTGTACTTCACTGTACTGCAGTTTTACTGCAGTTATTTTTGTACGGAAGTACAAATGCAATAAAGCTACAGTACATTGAAGTACAACTGTAGGTTTGCAATATAAAAAAAAGTGCAGTAAATGTGCAGGAAACGTGCAGTACGGTGAAGTACAATAAGTAAATGTGCAGTAATACTGCTGTAAAAGTGCAGTATTGCAGTTTTTTCATGTCCAAAAAACTGCAGTATTACTTCAGAAAAACTGCAGTAATTTTTTCGTAAAGGGTTTACTCCAGGGGCGTACCTAGAGTATTTGGCACCCGGGGCGGATCCTGTAAGTGCCCCCCCCCACCAAATGTAAAGACATCTACAAAATTATGTTAAGAATATTTATTGCACCAATTTGTAAACTGTATGTCAACTGTAAACAACAAGAAATCTGAAAAAATTAATTAATAACTTATAAGTAAAATAAATATGTTTAAATAACATTTACTGAACATATAATAGTGCTTTCTTTAATAACCCTCCAAAAAAACAGCGTCCACATTGCCCACATAGAACCTGACCAGCACCCAAATTACACACACATAGGACGTGCCATCTTTGCCCCCAAACAGCCGAGTGTACGCCATCTTTGTCCCATAAACACGCTACCTGTGCCATCTTTGTCCCATAAACACCCTGCCTGTGCCATTTTGGTCCCATAAACACCCTGATTATACCATATTTGCCTTTTTGACAAATCAACTATATACCTATGATTAACACAAACACTTTTACAGTCACTCACTAATTCACTTTCATTCACACAATTCATTCACACAATCATTTATTCTTTCACACAAATTATTTACACATATTCATTGATGCATTCTCACAAATTCATTAATTCTCTCACTCATTCAAACAATTCATCCACACATTAATCCATTCATTTTCACTCTTTCATTCTGACTCTTTATTTCAATATTCTTGCTACCCTCCTTTCTCCCTATCTACCCATTCTCACCCCCTTCTGCCCTATCTACCCCTTCTCACTCCCTTCTCCCTATCTACCCTCTCCCCCCTTTGAAGTTCACTTACCTTTCAGGAGTCTTGCGGTGGGGGTGCAAGGCCTCTGTCTCCCATCTCTGCCACTGTATGGAACAGTATAGAGTGATGGGAGTTATGATGTACTTTAGAGCATAATTATAATGAAAAAGACATTGGAAATGGTACAGCATAACACCCATCACTCTCACACATTTACCAATCCACATTTACCAATCCACACTTACCAATCCACAGATTCCACACATACCAATCCACACATACCAATCCACAGATTCCACGCATACCAATCCACACATAACAATCCACAGATTCCACGCATACCAATCCACACATAACAATCCACAGATTCCACACATACCAATCCACAGATTCCACACATACCAATCCACACATACCAATCCACACATACCAATCCACAGATTCCACACATACCAATCCACAGATTCCACACATACCAATCCACACATACCAATCCACAGATTCCACACATACCAATCCACAGATTCCACACATTCCACACATACCAATCCACAGATTCCACGCATACCACGCAACACAGTACACGCAAGTACACACAGTACACACAGTACACAGTACACGCACAGTACACGCAACACAGTAGGGACACAATATGTATATAGGTTGAACTTGATGGACTTTGGTCTTTTTTCAACCTTATGAACTATGTTACTATGTTACCAATCCACAGATTCCACGCATACCAATCCACAGATTCCACACATACCAATCCACAGATTCCACACATACCAATCCACACATACCAATCCACAGATTCCACACATACCAATCCACAGATTCCACACATACCAATCCACACATACCAATCCACAGATTCCACACATACCAATCCACAGATTCCACACATTCCACGCATACCAATCCACAGATTCCACGCATACCAATCCACACATACCAATCCACAGATTCCACACATACCAATCCACAGATTCCACACATACCAATCCACAGATTCCACACATACCAATCCACAGATTCCACACATACCAATCCACTCTCACTGAATGATTTCCTACCTTTCCTCTTTTCTTCTTACAGCAGTAAGCTAATTTTCTTCCTCTTCTTCTGTCTTCTTCGCTCCTCTTCTTCTGTCTTCTTCGCTCCTCTTCTTCTGTCTTCTTCTGGGTCAGAGGGCACGGACGGCGGTGGGCGCGGCTTCAGTGTTGTGCGCCGGGATCTGACAACAAACCCCGGCGCACAACAGCAGTTGCCGCATGGATCGCGAGGGAGCGGTATCGGAGGTCTTTAACAGACCTCCGGCTCCCTTGAGTGATTTTAAGCCGGTTCAAGGGAACCGGCTTAAAATCACTCAAGGGAGCCGGAGGTCTGTTAAAGACCTCCGATACCGCTCCCTTGCGAGCCTTCTCCTCCAGCGGCGGACATTGCTGTCCGTCTCTGGAGGGGTGCCGGGTGCCGGCAAGTTGGCACCCCCCTGATGAGCGGCACCCGGTGCGGACCGCCCCTCCCCGCCCCCCGCTAGGTACACTACTGGTTTACTCTACTGCAAACCAACAGATATAACCACATCTGTTTGGATCCTATGGATAAACACCTCCAGAATATAGAAAGCTATCACTATCCCCAGAGAAAACCTCCTGAGATACCAGCAGCCACAGAAAAAGAGATCGAGTACCATTAGTGGTAACCTACAATCCACAAATGGAAGCCCTGAGCAAGATTTTAAAGGAATTACAAGAAATCTTGCACACTGATGAAACAAACAATGGATAGTGAAGAGCACCCTTTACAGGTGAACATCAAATGGTACCTCTCCCTGCCAACAAAAGAGATGCAAGACCCGTGCGCACATCCTTCCCACAGATGAAATACTGATACCAGACACACACTACAAAATCAATGGCTGCTTTACATGCAAATCATCTAATGTGGTGTACCTCATCATGTGTTCTAAATGCCCAACAGCGATGTACGTGGGGCCAAGCATTGCACAAACAGTTTAATTCCCTCCCAAAACTTAATCTCCCAAAAACTCAATCATATACAGTCAAGCCATTAGATATAACCACATCTGTTCGGATCCTATGTACCGGAATAAACACCCCCAGAATCTCAGGAAGAAATTCATCAACCATGGCTACAGTATAAAAATCACAGAGAAAACCTCCTGAGATACCAGCAGCCACAAAAAAGAGATCGAGTACCATTAGTGGTAACCTACAATCCACAAATAGAATGGGAGATTCATTCTCTGTCTCTAACATTACAAACCATTAATCCTCTCACAATTCGAAGTAACTAAACAACTTATTCCTGGGAACATTTGACACCTTCATGGATCTGGCATCTGTCAAATGGTTTTATGGCCCTCTAACCAGGGACTAAACTGACCAAATATGACTGAACCTTATCTGCCTATTAGAATTTTCTCGGGGTTTGGAGAATTTTAAAAGGAAAATGTACCCTTAAATACTAAATAACTCTCTTGAGACCACCTTGAAACAAAATCCCAGACTGTAACTGAAACTCCATCGTACACGTTTTTGATGAACTCGGAGATTGTGAGCTAGGACTTCTCGTCCAACATCAGTGCCTGATCTATACTCTACTGGATGAATGGGCAAACATTTCTACAGAAACCCCCAAAAAGCCTTCTCAGAAGAGTGGAAGCTGTTAAAGTGGGACCAACTACAAATGCTTTACTGGATGAATGGCCCAAAATTCCCACATAAACACTCCAAAATATTGTAGAAAGTCTTCCCAGAAGAGTGGTAGCTGGTCTACTCTCTTCCTCTGTACAAACACTAACCTTTGTTCACTGCATCTACAATAATATTCAGCAGCCATATTGCTGTATGAATTTCAGGGGAATTGTAGTTATAGGTTGTTGTGGACTGCACTACACACTAAATTGTTTGCTGTTGACTGCAACTCCTATGATATACAGTAAGCCAGGGCAAGCATGGGCATACAGAGACATCCCGCTACAGAACAGGACTGAATTTCACCAGTATTAGAAAACAATAAAAAAAATGACCACTTTTCCAGAGGAAAGAAGGTGTCACAGTTATCAGGTTATCTAATCTGAGGTATTAGTGTGGGTGTGCAACAATATCAGCCCTTTGGTCATTCACCAAACCTTCCACAGATATCACACTAAACTAATAATACTGTCTGCTGCCACCAAGTTATGTTTTCAGCTGACTATAGTTTATGGACACTTCGGAAATGGCCTGTAAAAGATTAAATGGAAAAAAGAAATTGTATAAAACCAATTGAATTAAAAACAACTGGATTAATGTATAGTTTAATCTGACAAATCTCACAGTGTTTATGTACAGAAATATATTGAACAAATGAGATCATTTAGACACAGAATATACAACACAGTTTCTCAAAATAAACAAGGAGAAACACAGGAAAACCTAATAATACAAACATAGGTCATCTGCATACCTAGGAACTCTTCGGGTTTGAGGTCTTGAAAGGTTCTGCTTCCCACCCATTTTCCCTTTAAATGGGGGTGTTTCCAGTGATGTCAGTGGGAACACCTCCTGACATCAGTGGGAACGCCCCCGATGTCAACGAGCCATCCCACTGACATCAGTGGGCAGTTCTAACCACGTCCCGCAGGGGTAGGCTCCGGGTAGCTGGAGCCCAGGAGTTCCCAGGTATGGTTATCTGCAGGAACCTCAGTGTCCTTGTTAAGTTTGCTGGTTTCAGTGATGTTATTAGAAAATTTAAGACAGAAATCTCCAGGAGATATCCTGCAGGTTTCCTAAAAACAGTCAATTCTATCCCCTGGATGATCCACCCCTACAGTGTCACAGAGAGCCATTCCATGCCTAGCTCTTAGTATAAAACAAACATATCTTTAATATATATCTATTAGGTCTCCCAGATTCCATTGTGTCCTCAAGGCAACCCGAACTAAGCATACAAGGCCATCACCCTAAATTCCACATAGGGGAGTTACAACTAATGGTCACTGAGGCTGAATGAATTTATGGCAAAGCTCTGGTATGTAAAATGTGTGGGTCAGTCTATGTGGCTTAAGAAAGGAAACTGTAGGCTGTAAAGCACATCTGGTTAGGGTAACCTTTCCAATGCCAAATCCCTACATTACCCTAACACAGACTCTGCATGACAGAAGAATATAGAGTAGCAGCAAGAGCAGTAGTAAAGCATGTCGCCTTGGCAGGGACTGGCAGAGACACTTCTTGTCCCTTGAAGCAGGACTGAATTTAAAAAAAATAAAGGAATTGAGCATTCCAGAGTAAGGAGATACTAGAGTACCAGCAGCAGTAGCAAAGCACATACCCTAGGCAGGCACTGATACATCCAATAAACAAAATAATTGATCACCCCAGATTAACTCCTGAATGCAAAGCTATGTTAGTTTATACCAGAAGTGGTGGGATGTCCTAAAACTTTATCAAGACTCACTTTCTTATGACATAATTTACATCTTGCAGTATGCCCGTCTCCCACACTTAAACTAATCCAAAAGTTTAAGTGATGGCAGTGGTAGTGTTGCTAGTGCATGTAGGGGAACGAGTGGTATAGCTATCCTGCAGGGGCTGCTTCTGCAGAGTGGAATGAGCAACCGAGAAATTACTGGAAGATGTGTCGCTTCTCTGGCTCCTTTTTTTTAATTTTTTTATTTAATGACCCAAACACACACTATATGGACAGAAGTATTGGGAATACTTACCATTACACCAATAGGGAGTTTTGTCACATTGCCATGTAAATACATATAATATGTAGTTAGTCACGCCTTGTGGCTATAACAGCTTCACTCTTCTGAGAAGGCTTTTTGAGTGTTTCTGTTGGAATCTTTGCCCATTAGTCCAGTAGAGTAGAGGTCAGACACTGATGTTAGACGAGAAGGCCTGGCTTGCAGCCTCCAAATCAGTTTATAAAAAAGGTGTTAGATGGGGCTGAAGTCTGAGCTTTGTGTGGGCCAGTCACGTTCTTCTACACCAAACTTATCTAACTATGTGTCACATCCGCCCACACTAGAGGCACTCACCACAGATGTTCTTCTGCCCAGAATACCGCTACCAAAAGAGAAGCCCTTAGTAGAAATAAGCCAGGACTTACATGATTTGCAACAGCAAGGAGGCCTTAGTGATGGCAGGTAATATAGGTACTGAGTCAATATAGCAAGGTGAAGGTGCAGCTCCGGGCAGGATACACACAGGCAGCACAGCACGGTAGGGGTTAACTCGAGCAGGATGGTCAGGATAGCCGGGTCGGTACAGAAAGCAGGTAGTCGTACAACCCAGGGGTCAAAACACTAAGCGAGAAGTCAGCCAATGCTGAACTGGTACACAAATAATTCAGGTAGAAGTACAAAATCATCAAGCAGAGAGTAGTCAGACAGGCAAAGGGTCAAAATATCTGAGATCAAGTACACAGGCAATTATACTCAGTAATGGACCACAACAGGGTGAGAGAGAGAAGCATTTCCGGATTTTTAAATCTGGCGCCTGCTCTGGACCCCGCCTCCTAACCTACATCATGACTGCACCTCTAGCTGTCCATCAAACCCACAGCTCCAGCCGGGTGGCATAGCCGTGCCGCCCGTGTTCCTACTGCCAGAGTCTCCAGTGCCTAGAGAACAGGTAAGTCCCTTCTAGCGCCGTACCTAGAGTATTTGGCATCTGGGGCGGATCCTGTATGTGGCACCCCCCCCCCCCCTCACACACACACTTTAAAACTGCATAGCTTCTATCATTATATACTGGCACAGACATTGAAGGTGGTACAGCATAACACCTATCACTATATACTGAGGCAGACATTGACGGGGGTACAGCATTACATCTATCATTATATACTGAGGCAGACATTGACGAGGGTACAGCATAAACCCTATCACTATATACTGAGGCAGACATTGACGGGTAGAGCATAACACCTATCACTATATACTGAGGCAGACAATGACAGTGGTACAGCATGACACCTATCACTATATACTGAGGCAGACATTGACAGTGGTACAGCATAATCCCTATCACTATACACTGAGCCAGACATTGATAATAGTGCAGCATAACCCCTATCACTACATACTAAGCCAAACATTGATGTGGTATAGGCCTACCACTTCAGTGTCTGGCTTAGTAGGCATGCACCAAATTGAAAATTCTGGACCGAAAACCAAAAATTCAGCATTTACTTGGCCAAAACCCCCACACCATAAAAAAACTCACACTTTTATTAAAAGTAAGTAACACATCAAAATTGGACACAAAAATAAAATAGCAATATTAATATATATATATATATATATATATATAATTTTTAAACTCCCAGGCATACCCAGGTTCTAGCATGTACTTGTTGCCTGGGCATGATAGGAGTGTGACTGTTGTTAGCAATCATATATATATATATATATATATATATTAATATTGTTATTATTATTGTTCACATGTGAACTCAGCACTGGAGGCATAGAATCAGACATACAAATCCCGTATTGGCAGGTATACAATAATAACGTACGGAAACATAGCATTGCAGGTATAGATCAACTAGAAATGACATAAAAACTCAGCAATAAAGGTATAGATAAAACCCCCTTAATTACAGGCATATATCACAGATTGCACACCCCAAAGCCAGCGTCCACATTGCCCACATAGAACCTGACCAGCACCCAAATTACACACACACACATAGGACGTGCCCAGGGGCGTAACTAGACGCCTCAGGGCCCGGGTGCGAGAATGTCTATTTATGTCTATGCTTGTCCCTTTCACTTGTAAATGCTGGTCAGAGTGAAAAACGTAAGGAAAGATCTCCACAGGTTGTTGAACCCATCAGTCACAGCTATAACCATCAATGAGACGATCCCTCTGATCAGCACCAAAATGTTTTGTAATGGAGGCAAAACGTGGCAAACAAATTAAGGAATCTTAACAATTTTCAAAGATCTTGCCATTTGTTTTCGATTGCTTCCTCTGAGATCCTCCTTGTTATTGAATATTCCAACGTATGCGCAAAATTGCCAAAAATAACATTTGTAAGAATTGGAATGCACAACTCTACCGCTGGTACACTATATGAGCAGCCGTGACAATACTGCAGAGGGCTGCGTAACATTGTGGCACGGGACCCTACTGCACTACCGCCTCAGTTTTATTTCAATATCTTTTTTTATTTTGAACATATAAACCGACTGCCGTCCAAAAAAAAAAAAAAGGATTTAAATGTCTTAAAAGACATATGCAAACGTTGAAACAGCGTATTATATGTGAAAGTAAAATTATAAATTTCTACTGGTATAGAAAAGACCAGTTTTAAGAGTGTTGGACTAGCCTGGAGGCAATTGATTCCATACACCTGGGTCAACCCACCCTTGTCCAAACCACATACTTTATAGTCTCAGCTTCACTTGGCTGGAGTGACCCAGCTTCACTTAGCAAAGTCCTAACATAATGACTTCTTCATTGAGAATAAACTACCAAGTAATTGAGAAGCCCTTGTTTAATATACCCCAGAGAACATTCTGGAAAGTCCCTGCCCTTGTTCTGACACATATAGGTTGCTTAAACATTAACATTATAAAAGTGACCGGTGCGCTAATTGAGTTAATAATGGGAAGCAATGGGGCATCCCTGCTACAGTATTTTAATTATACAAATTATTGTATTAACACATTTTGCTGTTTCTATACACATTATTGTAACTTTTAGGGCTGTAGAACCCAGGAATACACTCTTATCAGATGGAGGGGGTTATGGCCTAAAGAAGGATACTTGGGGGGGGGGGTATGGTATTAGAAACATCTCCTAGAATATGGAAAGAAGACAATCTGTCAGTAGCACAGGAATAAGAGGTTATATTAACCTTTTAATGGCCACATGGAATAACTGGAGCTACACTCCGGTATATAAAAAATTGACTCCTACAGTGTGTAAACCCAACCAGGCTAGCTGTCTAAATGAGACGCGCACACCCCTTTTCTTCTTAAATCCGCAATACCCGATAGCTGCCAGCAGGGTGCGCCGCCGAGCAGCCCTGCGCGGTCCTGATGCTGCCGGGGCTCAGTTTCCAGCTGAGAGCTCTGCCTGTGTGACTGATCCAGCCTACCGAGGGGCTGGAGATGGCCAGACTGACGGAGAGAGAAGCGAGGAGGCAGCAGCAGCATCTCCCGCAGCAGCAGCAGCCCCGAGCCTGCCCCATGAGCGGCCCCGAGCCCCTTGCTCAACAGCCGGACAGCATGAAGGACCTGGACGCCATCAAACTGTTCGTGGGGCAGATCCCTCGCAACCTGGAGGAGAAAGACCTGAAGCCTCTGTTCGAACAGTTCGGCAAGATCTACGAACTCACCGTGCTCAAAGACCGCTACACGGGCATGCACAAGGGTGAGTGCCAGCCATGTCAGTCCTCTGGTGCACACTCATCCAGAATCGTTCGCTACCTTCCAATCCCTCGCTGCTCCATGCCCAAGAAACATATGTCCACTTAGGTTGCCTGTCTCCCCTTCGATATCGAGCTGAGTGTAATCAGGTTTCCACATTCACGTTCAGCCTAAATTCATAGCTTTACTAGCATTCTTATCCATCAGCAGGGGACAGGCAGTATGTTGGGTACCCGACAGCCTGTTGGCTGAGAGCTCCCTATTACAGATTCAGACACACCAGCCAGCATTTCTTCCCACATATCTATTGCCATTTTTACACATCCAGACACATTGATGCTTTTCTTCCATCGTGCCTTACACATATATCCATACAACCTGTCATCCATGTGTTTGCTTGTGCTGTTGCACATTGAAATGGGTGTTACAGGCCTTTCTATCTTACATAAATGTAACCCTTCCACTTTTTTTTAACATGATCAGACCTATAGAAGGTCATGTATGGAGTTCTCAATTGCCTTTCCATTTCTCAGATAGCTGTATTCACCTTCATTCAGTACAGTGAACGATGTATACTCAAACCAACTCTTTTAATCTGTCATACCTTTTTGTCATTTCTGCTGTAGCCATCCCTTCTCAACCACTTTCCCCTGTGTGTTGATATCTGGTTTCTGTATTTCATATTTTCAACAGGGCCTCCATTCTTCAATCTCATTTCAATGCTTCATCACCTCTATTCCATTCTCTCCCCTTTTTCTTTTCTATCACAGTTATTACCATTCCATTTTCTCTTGCACTCTTATTTTCCCAGATTCATTCTCTCATCATCTTATCATGTATTAGTCATTAGTATGGCTTCTTATCTGTTCTGTATTTGCTGTTTTCTCCCTGAGTAGCATCTTTGCTTATCTGTCACATGCATCATGCATTTACTATTTCACACCTGGCCCTTTGTTCTCATTGCTATTCTTCAATTTTTACTTGTTTTTCCATTTTCATTACATTGTAATTCATTGGACATATTCTATCTTAATATCTCCTATACTTCCAATAGCATTCTCTCTTCTGCTCTTGCACATTTGCAGCCTTGTTGATAGTAGTAAAGCCTTGTCCCAGTATATATATATATATATATATATATATATATATATATATATATATATTAGCTCTGGTTTATGTTTTGTCTTCATTGAAGTCCTTTTGCTTTTTTATGTTTACTGTTTGTTTTTTTTATATTTACTTTTGCACACCTTTTTTGTGCTGGCACAGATATTTCTGTACACTTACCATTGCTCTTTGACCCTCTGTGTTTATACACACTATCACATCTAAATTTCCTTTGAAAATATGTTCATATCATTTGTGGCTTTGTCATCTCTGCTCTTACACACACATTATATATATATATATATATATATATATATATATATATATATATATATATATATATAGTGTTCTGGTACAGTGTAGCAAAAATCATATGCTCATATTACTGACATTGTTAATTTATTACAATCACCCTACTTTGTTCAAATCATCTCGTCTTATACATACCCCCTACATGCACTCATTTTGTAACAATTACTCTACTTTTAAACAGTGTCGTTCCTTCACTTACTCTTCTCATACATACTTGACACATTTTTCTCTGGACTTGTCTACAGTTATTGAAATCCACAAAGTAGTATACATGCGCTACCATTATCTCCATTTCACTGAACTTTATCACTTAGTATTTTTGTCTAAAATCTCTGCTCTCTAGCTGAATGTTTTTACACACCTGACTGGTTTTCTATGTGTGCAACCCATGGAGCTACAAATGGCACAAATCTGCCAACCACAACCATTAGGATGTTCTAGCATAAATAACATCATATACTTATCATGTATGTCAAAATTTGAGCCATGCCACACCTTGCAGTGGTACAAAATACCATTACTGAGAGCACACACACATTTTGTATAATAAGATTTAAATTTGCGTGTGAGCTAATCTCAGTTTGATCATCACTATTTATACACCCACTCCTACCATATTTATTCCACATTCCAGGGCTTCACACACCCCTTTCTCGTATTCCATCTGCTCATACATGAAGATTTTCATTGCATCTTACTTCATGTGTTTACATACTAACCAAATTTATATTTTGTCCCCTAGTTTTGCCACACTCTGCTCTCATTGTCTTGTCTTCCTTAATCTCATGCTTGTTGACTTTATCCAATGACACACGAACACCAAGCTTGCACATGTTACCCCTTATTCAGTCCTTTTGCGTCTCTAATTTTACACACTCACTGCACTAATCCCAATGTGTTCTGTACACATTGAGTGCCTCTATTTTAACCTCTTTTACCCAAACACACATTGCATTTCAGTCACTCAGTTTGCTGATACAAGATGATTGCATTCAGTAAATTAGGATGATTTTTACATGCATTGCTCATGTCATTAAACCCTTACTTGTGCATGACCGATAACTTATTTTGCTTTTTTTTATAGTCACTATTTTAATCACAATCTTTCTCTTCTTACACACGCTCAACGATTATTTCTTACATACTTGCTCGTCACTTTGTCATTTCCCTTTAATCTTGCACACTTCTTCACCTTACCTTTAGTTCAGTTGCTTTGTTCACATGTGTTACATTCAGTTCACTCCTTGTGCTATTAAACACTCACTAATGAATTTGCATTTTTTTCTGCTTGCACAAACACAATAATCTTTACCTTATTTATTTCGCTTATGAACGCTTATTAGCTTTATGTTGGTTCTGCCTATTTCAGTCTCTTTGCTTCTACACATTGTACAGAATCTCTTTGTACTTTCTTACACACATTCTCAAAATTTTAATTTAAACCACTCAGTTCTCTTTCCCCATTATTTGTTTATGGACTGTACTCTTACAGGCTGTCTGCGCCTCTTGTACTCCCATGCATGTTCACCTTTCTATCAGTCCCTCTGCTCTTAACCATTACGCTGTTCCTTTGCTCTAATATGGTCACAATGTCTTATATACACACACTATCATTTTGGTTCTTCAATTCTTACATGCTTCCTTTTAATTATTTAGCTCATTTTCATTTCAACTTCCTCTCTATTTTTATCATTATTATCCTTTATATCCATACATGACAGCTCTCTGCATAAGCCATGAAGGCTTTAAAGCTTATTGCATGGCTTCTGGGCTAGTTCTGTTCTCTTCAGATAGAGATGATACCATCTGGCTCCACCCACTTCCCTCCTGGTTACATCCACTTTGCAGCCCACTGATGGCTGAACATGACCTCATGAGTGTTGAGCCCCATCCCTGCATCCTATTGCCACCCCCACTTAGTTCCCACTAGAAAGGGATGGACAAAGCTTTGGCCAGTATAGCTAGGAATTCCCAATGTATTCGACAGTGCTTGACAGAGGTAAAATACACCTTTAAAGAAGTACAAAAGAGACAGGGGCCTCAGGAGAATTAATTTTAGAGGGATAGTTGATGGTCTGAAATCTAATGGAGAGTCTGATAATCTGACAAAGGGAAGTCCAGTAAGCACGAGCAAGAGATGTTAATTAGATGTCAAGGGAAGTAGATTAATCTTGCAGAGACATGATAGATAGAAGTGAGGAGAGCCTCTTGCAGGATAGGATGGCGTAGCACTAGCAAAGGTGTGACATGGCTGATCAATAGACTATAATGTTTGTGATATGTTGTATGAGTAGGTGGTGAATTATGGGGCTATTGTTAAGGTGAAGCTATGCTGGGTTCAGCAGGGTCATGTTGTGGTGACACCTAGCGAATATTGCATTTGAAGGACATCACTGTCTGCTGCAACCCCGCCACAGAATCATGTGTGCTTCTCAGGACGGATAGGATACTACCTTACATAGGACATTAGCGAGCAAACAATGAGCCTAAACCAATGCAATGCTAAGTGACAGGCCAAAATCTGATACCTGTTAATAATCACTTCTGAAATGAGGCAACATTATTTAGTAACAGACTGGATATAACTAATGAAGCAGAGCAAAGAAATTCAGTATTATTATAAGGTAATGAACATGTTATAATCTCCCAGGAGTATAATACAAGTAAGGTTTCTGGTAGAAGATTTTAGGGAGATTGAAGACATCTAAGAGCAGATTTGGAAAGGGCAGTTGGCAGACAATATAGGAGATCTGGAGATAAAACTGCAGAGGAATGTTCAATTTGGGGTCACCATCACTTACTGCATTTATATAATAACCTATAAGACTAAACATAATCTGTCTACTCTTCTACTATAACTATTATTAATTTTTATTGGTATAGTGCCAAGAATTTACGCAGCACTTCTTACAGTACATAGATTCAAAAAACCTTACAAAACAAGAATTGACTGACTAAGACAGACCATTACATTAGTCCTGCATTAACACAATCACACATTCTTAAATATATGCACCTTCATCATCAGTTATCTACTTAACACCTACATATTCATTTCTGCTTTGGTACCTTCATTTAATTTCAGTTTTCTTTCCCAAACATGCACATGGTTCAGCACTTACTCAATTAATGTTTTTAAAAATATTTTTCTTATATACCACATTTATACTGTATTTATTTCACACACATAATAAACAAACACGCCATGTTTCACAGTTTATTTTTTGTTACATATTCACAATGTTTCACCCACCCTCCTTTCTTTTACATACGTACTTCTATTTTGCCAAGTCTATTTGTCCACACTAACTGGTGGTTTTCACATTCTTTTGTCGTTTTCTCATATCATGTCTCTCCCCTGTTGCCCTTCCAGTTCCTTTGCATATTGAAAATATTCTCTCTTGTGCTGCTGGCCTGACAGATTATTGAATGCATGTTTTTTCTGTAAATGGTTTCTACTATCCATATAAAAACCTTCATATTTACACACTCACATGTTTTTACAGACTCATTTCTTTTATTGAATACTATTAAGCACTCATTTATTTTTTTTTTCACATTAATTTCATTGTCTTTTTTTCTTTCTCACCCTTTTATCTTATTTTACTGTTTAACTCTTTGAATAATGCCTTTTTTAATAATTCCCTTTAATGCCTTCCTGATTCTCATTGCACTCAGTGACATATTTTTAATGTTGAGCCCAAGCCATATACATCAGTATATATAGATGTTTAGAGAATGGGCTGAAATGTTCAATACTAGTATAAAATATTTTTTGGATGTTGGACCCATGTAATATACACAAATACAAACATATAGTTCTGAATGTAATTTGAAAATGTGCTACAAACTACCCTCTTTCATATTGTTGACAGTGTACACATTTCTTTCATATGAATCATGATTTTCGCGTCATGTCATTTGTTGTTATTAATCTCTTGGCGTTTAAAGAAAAATCTCTTTTCACCATCCTTGCTGTGCATAAGAGGTTTGAAAGCTAGGCCAGGTTAGTAAAGGGATTAAGTTTATTGTACCAATCTAAAATATAGCTTTTAGTTTATTGTGAACAAAAAATAAAAAGACAACAGGTTGTGTCATGAAGAGTCGAAAAGTCAAATGAGTGAGAAATGGCCGGAAAAAAAAAATATATAAATAGTGTTAGAATCCGTGTGTGCTATTGTATGTTATTGCATAGTGTGTGCAGTTGTATAAGTGTAATGTAAGTGTGTATGACAGTATGCAGTGAGCATATAGTATTTTACTGTGTGTGTGATAGTGTATGATGTTAGCAGTTAGCATGTGTGTTTCTGTTACTGTATGGTGTTAGTGTGTGGAAGTGAATGTTAGTTTATGGTGTTAGCACAAGTGTGAGTTAGTATGTGAGTACCAACATAGGGTGTTATTGTGAGTGTGTATCAGCTTATGGTGTTGGCGGTGCCAGGTGTGAGTCTAGGGTTAGTGGTGCCTGGGAGATGGGGAGGAGGAGCAGGAGAAAGAATATGTGTGTGTATGTAGGTGTACGGTGTTAGTATAAGTAGTTTGCATGTTAGTGTGTTAGTTATGGGGGTGCTGAAGAAATACTGAACCCAGGCACCACTAAAGTAGACTGATGGATGGAATGTTTGTGGGGCAATGGTATTGACATAGGGTTGTCTGATGGAAGGGACATGGGGGCCTAGGCTTTAAACCCTTTATGGCCAATGCTTGTAAGCATTTAAAATAAATCTGGTTATAAATAACTATTTCAACTACATATTGACACTGTATACTTCATGTACACTTTTCCCTTTCTTCGATCACACCCTTTTGTTCACTGCCTCACTTTTTTTTATTAAGGGAAGCTATTCTCTCCTTCAACTTAACCCTCTCTCTCTTAATAGCCTTTCATCACCCTCTCATGTCTACTTTTAAGAATTTATTGTACGGGAATCCAAGAATTTATAATTACATTTTAAAAATTATTTCAGCCCACATTTTTATTCTAAAAAAAATCACCCAATTTCTGTCACCCCTCTGTTTGATCGGATCACCCCTTATTTAGGGCATAATATCCAAGTTGTATATTTTGTTTCATCCCTTGAGCCAGTTTCTATCAGGAGTGGCCTCTGGAGCATTAATCCTGTCACAGCAGCACTGAGCATGTAACTCCTCATTCATGTCTCTGCATTTTATTATTTTCTTTCTGGATTTGAACAATTTAACCCTGTCAAACCTTTTTTATATTCCTACCACAATCTCTCAAGTGGACTCCTAAAATTAAGAGGAATTGTTCGCCATTTGAACACAAAGCAGTTTTACCCAGTGAAAATAAATGTACGATGTAGAGGGGTGTGGAGAGGTTTTACTACAAGAAAGCATTAAACTGTGGCTAATACAGCATGGGTATAGGTATATATAGAATATATGTAAGGAAGATAGACATTATTAGTGTTTGGGTCTGGAGATATATCACACAGGCATTCGGGGGTTAAGTGCAAGGCTATGTGGAAGGCACTATTATTAATACAGTATAGAGCCCTTCATAGTAATTGTGCTTTCCTATGCTGTGACTTATGTTCAATGCTAGGATGAAAGCCCTCGTTTCAAACAGGAATTTTAACCATGCTATACCAATGAGAAAGAAAATCCAACTAGGATGATATTTTTAAATCAGTAAACTATGGAGTCTTCTGAAGACTGTGTGAGCTTGATAATCTGATTTTTTCCCAGAATTTGTAGTAAATATCCTGAAATTTAGGGTAAACCATGAGAGTCCCAAGGAAGGGCAGCTGTTATCATTGTGCAGGTCTAGAGATATATAAATCCGCAGGTGTAGGGAGACCATAACACAGCAAGGCTACACAGGGGCTGTGCATAATAACTATGGTCCCCTTAGTTGTGAATTTAGAGCTCAGGGCCCAAAAATGAGGCCCTATGTTTAATATAGTCAAATAGGGTGGTTGGAGGTATGGCTGGGGACAGGGGATTACGAGATATTTTAGGTTACTTTTGCAACCTTCTCCTAGCTGTTTATGTTTAGAAGAAGAATGCATTCTATTTACATAGCTATATTAACATTGTTTCATTTATAAACCAATTTATTGTTGTTTCAATACACATTATTGTGACTTATTAGGGTTATATGTATGCTATGTTGTGCTCTGCCTAGAAGGGGGGCCTTAATATCTACATGCAGCAGTAGGAAAATAATAACATGATTTAGGTGTGTATGAAGAAAGGTTTGAAAACATATAGCATAGCTGTAGGATGTTGGATTGTATACATTAAGGTTTAGGTCTTTTTAGATGACTATCACTAAGCAGTCAGGTAGACAGATGGGAAGTGGGTGGAATAAAAAGGAAGAGCACAGGTAAGGAAACAGCCTGTAAATATGTAGAGATGTTCATTGTGCTAGAGAAAAAAATATATTATGTTTAATAAAACATAATCTACATACTGTTTTTAAACATGTATTTTTATTTGTATACCTGGTGTACTCATGTGTAATGTCAAAGCTCTGGATAGTAAGAAAATCTCCATGTTTACTGGGTTCAAAGAGTAGGAAGTAGGATGTTGGGTTGTACAGGTGAGATATATGAAAAACTAATGTCTGGTAGTATGGTGATGATAACCGGATGTGCATATCGAAGGGTGAAAACAGTAGATTGTATTTAGGTTGTCTAGGCATTATAGTCGGTGAGATGGCTCAGTTGGTAAATTAACAAAATGTCGGTAGTTGAGAGCAGTGGGTGTGAAGTTCAAAAATACTACTTTGGTAACAGAGAAAAACTAGAGAAAAAAACATTTTCCTCCCTTTCGCTACATTGAATTAGCATAATACAAATGCACTTCCTATACATGGATATAAGTTGTATTGTGTCTTGCATCTTTCTTCCACATTCCCTCTCATCCCTTTGGTTTGTTTCTTTCTTGCCATTGTCCTACCCTTTTCTGCCTGCTACATATTTCTTCTCTCACTATCTCATTGGTTTCCTTAATCTTATGTTCTTTGTTCCCTTCTTCCTCCATTTCTTCTCACCCTCTGTTCCTATGTCTGTATCTCCTTAACTGTATACTCTCAATGTTTCTCTCCAACTCCCTTTATTTCTTGATCTCCTTTTATCTCTCAGTGCGTCCCTTCCTCCCATTCTCTCTCTCTTTATCTATACCCCTCCTCCTTCTAGGTCCCCAGCTGGCTTATGGCTGTAAGGGAAATCCCCCTTCCGTTCAGAGAGCTCTAAAACTATGCATAGCAGATAGTGTATGCATATTCTTATGGGTTTTTTTCTCCATACATTTCTAGAAAGGGTTAAAGAGATTCATCTGAGAAGGTAGATGGTCCCTTTTTCCTCCCAATTTTTTCATTTGTTTAGGTTTTTTTTGTTACCTGGAGGAGATGTTATTTCAGCTGTTTCCATGGAAACATTCTTCCTATGCAATGAAGATGCTTGTGATAAAGATAAAAATCCCCTTTTCCTCCCCCGCCCCCACCTCCATTCTCCAAACCCCCAGCCATGTAGGGGCAGCACAAAAGGACCCTGTATTTTGAAGTGACAGCTGGCTATCAAATATCTACATTGGGCATATATTAAGGTAGAGGAATTTTAGGCTTGAAAATGCTCAAAAATGTTTTGGAAGCCAGAAGGCAAAGCACAGGATAAACGTTTGTATTAAACCTATTGAACCTTTTTTAGTTTGTTTTTAATAGATTTAAGAAGTGACTCAGCAGAACTCAAGCGTAAGCAGATAGCAGAAAAATACAAAAATAAAAATGCCTGCGTGTATTAGTAAAATGTTGTGTGATAAAACAGTTATTTAAATTGTATATTAAAAATTAAACTGAACTGTATCGTCTAGGCTGCTGATTGAATCAACGTAAAGTACAAACAGAAGCACAGTCTATTAAATAATAGTAATTTACCCCCAGAGACATTACAATTAGATCTTGGCATTACATACACCTGAGACATTATATAGTACAAAAGCACACTACAGACAGTCTTTCTTGAAGGCAAATGTTCAATAGGATTTAAAGGAGCAATGCTGTAAGAGTAGGCCTTTTTGCAATGGTTGAAATGTAAAATAATACAGTACATATTACACACATGCTGCAGTGTCCCACCACTACCACCATCACCACTATTCCTTTAAATGCCAGTGGAGGGAACAATGTTGCCTTTGCAGAATCAATTAATGTTAAATGTTGAAAATATTTAGCCTTTTTTTCTTTTACTGATAAGAAGCCTTCATAACATATTGACAGATTTTGTTAGAATTTACTTTCATGTTGTTTTAACATTTTTCGATGATACCATGTTTTGAACTACTTTGTGCAAAGGGCTTATCACACTTTTTTCTACTCTAACATGATCATTTAATTTATGTGTCGTCCAATCTATAGGCTGTGCCTTCCTTACATACTGTGCCAGAGACTCTGCGATCAAAGCCCAAACAGCCCTACACGAGCAGAAGACACTTCCAGGGGTGAGTCAAATTTCAGTGAGATGGGGGTAACCCTTCTCCAAAATATGTACGATGGGGAGTAGCCCACTGTGATTACTAATACAATGCAGACACATATGAAGGATATCACCCAAATTTGAGGCCACACAAGCTTTTATATACACAAATATATCCAGCCTACCACTTACTCACCAAAAGTGATATACAATTACAGATAACAGTGTTGTCATTTGTAATATATATATATAATTTTTGTGGATTTTATTGTATATATATTTTATAAGCTTTTAGTGTATTGTTTTACCAACTCACCAAAAGTGGCTCCTATATTGTTAATTATTGACAATTACTGCTTTAACATTTCAACTTCTAGTGTATATAGAAGGAAGCTGTTGGTACAAGAATTGCTGTTTCTAAGTCTTGACCCAACATAACATATACTATAATGCTGAGTCTGAAACACTCATTACATGTTTTACTGCCTAGGATGTTTTTCAAGACAAAAAAGGATATTAGCCTTTAACCTTTTTTTCAAATGCAAAGTTTAGGAATAAGACGAATAAAAGCTAAACTGCTTGGCATTTGATATTTTGGACCTCCAACAAAGAATCTTGGGGTATCCTGTCCTGCTTTTTGATGTCATATTGATTTAAAGTCTCGACAGACATATTGCTCATTCAGTGTGTAAAACTGGTCCCATTGATTAAGACTGCATGTCAATAGTTGAGAAGCGTCAAATGGGCATGGCTGCATTGCGAGGAGTAAATACTCTTGTAATTAGTAAATCAGACTATAAGTATGGCCAAATACATTCAATTCTTATTTGAAAATGCAATCATAACCTTCAGTAGGTCTTGTGAGTAAAACTACCCTATATAAATATGGAGGTTTCTGAAAATAAGGGATATGTGTACATACAGGCATAAATTTGGTTGTGTCACACTCACAAATGCTAATTATGATGGCACCACAACATAAATGGTTTCAGAGTAGCCATTATGCTTTTCTGACCAGCCATATCTTCAGTTTGTTGCATCAGCCAATAGAAGAACATAAATAATTATTCATGGATTATTTACAAAATGACAATAGAGCCAGTCCACAGACCTCCATTGTATATTCCAATCATTTTGGCTAACAGTGACTATTCTTGCATATTGGATGTATAGCTTATTTTTTAGAATACGAGGCACACTTATCTTGCTCTCGAATGGGGCATCAAAAACAGGGCCCTGCAAAGCTTAAATTTTAAGTTGAGCAATAAATTAAATCGTTAGGAAAGTGTTAGAACCAATTTGAACCACAAGCTGGATCAGTAAATTAAATCATAAAAACAACAGGAGAAATAATAGTTGCTTACAAGAAAATATAAGCATAGAAAAAAAGGATTAAGAATGGACAAGCCTTGCATGTTGCAGCGTACCTGTATGCAGTATGGGCCTGTGAATTCTTACTAAATATTTTCTGTGCTGGTAGTTCTAAGTTTATTTAAACAACCCTAGAGCCTTTGTAGAAAATATAAGACATAAATGGATTATGTTGTATTAGTATGCATTAAGCTGTGGCACATGGGCTTGTCATGATTCAAAGAGGCACATTGTCATTGAATAATGTGGTCAGAGGTGGGGGACACAGTTAGAGACAGGCAGGGGTGCACTAAGTTTAGTGCCGCAGGTGCACAGCACCCAGCCGCCAATCACCGATGCATCCAGCAGAGTCCCGGAATGCGTATTAAGTGACCAGGTTATAGTAGGACAGAAGCACCATGACAGAGAGGTAAAAGGTGGGAGGAAAAGCTGGCAAGCTGCACTGATGATGGGAGAGTGCGAGTGTGTGTATGTGAATGTACTTGTGAGTGTCTGCTGTTATTGTGAGTGCATGTTAGTGTATGGTGTTGGAAGAATGTGTGTGTGAGCATATGGTATTAGTATGTCTGTATGCATGTTTCTGTATGATGATAGCATGAATGTGTGTACAGCATAGGATGTGTGTATGTTAGTGTATGGTGTTAGTATGAGTGTGCATGTCAGCATATGGTGTTAGAGTGTCAAGGGTGAGCCTAGGGTTAGTGGCAAAGGAGAGAGGAGTATGTGTAAGTGTATGGCGTTAGAGTGAGTGGGTGTTGTCATGTTATGATGGGTGTGAGTTTTAGTTTCTCTCCCTAAACCAGACCTGCTTACCATGTCCTGCTGAAAATGAGACAGTTGGTATGAAGATGAGCAGACCGTAGCGCAATAGAAACTGGGGAAGGCAGGCAGTGCACACAGGGACAATGTACATTGGTACATAGGTATGTCTCTAATGATAAAACAGATTGAACTCTTCAGAGAAGTAGATAAAACAACCTAGATAGAAAAAAGCACCACGTGCCATCATTCATTGCCTAAATAAATAAGTGGTAATTTGTTAGTGGAAACAAACACACTTGAGAGGTTGCCTTAACCACTTTACTGCCACTTACTGTGAAATCTGTAATTCATTTTATTAAAAACTTGCCTTCATTATACATATTTTTATGGGACAAGTACTGTTTTTACTAGCTGGCCAGAGAACTATGAGCCAAGATCAACATAAGAGCCTTCACAGGGACTTTTATGTTTCTTATGGCACCGGTAGATTGCATCTATTACATCTGGAGCAATTCCATGTCTTGTTATGACTACTAGTTACAGGTGGCAGACAGGCAGGCCACCAATAATACCTGTAATGACTAGTGCATCTTAAAAAGAGTTAGCAAACTTTCTTAGTATTTATATTCAATAGCCATGATATTCCTAGAGAATATGGGAGCTATTCCTTTAAAGCACATCTAAAGGTTGCTATGGCAACCATTAAGTGATTATGGTTCATAATGTTTTCACCATGTTTTCACCATGTGCTCTGGGGCAACCTTTAACTTAGTAAGTAGCTAACAGTAATTAGAATGAAAGGGGCAGGAAACCTAATCCAACACGCTTCCACATACTCACTACATTTCCAACCGTGTACCCTGATGTCCCTAAAAAAAAGAAGTAGTGGCAACAAGCAAGACTGTAAAAAGAGTAATATTTACATGAGTAAAGTGAGAAGAAGGTGGTAGAAGAAGAGGAGGGAATGGGATTGAGTCATAGGGACTGCTTCATGATTTATTTCCTCCTTTACCATTCCTGATAGCAAGAAATACAATAGAATTTTCTTTTTGCTTAATGTCATAACAAAACATTAGCTGAATCCTGTGGACCATTTGTCCTAGAGGTTGCGATAGTTACGTAACTTCACATATTAGTTATATGCGCTGTGATATAAAAATGATAGTTGCCAACATTCTGTATTGTGCAGGATACAATGTAGAATTAGACCAATGCATGTAGCTGTGGCACTTTTCATGGTAGAATTTTGGTGTTGCATCATGTATTATCATGGCAATAACATTATGGCACACTTTTAATTTTGTGCATATTGCTGTATGATAGGCTTTCTCTACATGGCTACAGCGCCAGAGTGTACTTGTGCATTGGGTACTCTTCTAGTCTCACTGGAATATGTGCTTAAATCCAGTCTTCCTAAATCTCTCTATTTGTGATTTTATGTTGTCTTCGCTGGCCTATTACTGTACCAATTGGTTTATATTTATTTTCCTTTCTGTATGTTTATTTTCCTTTCTGTATGTTGGATCGCCAGGGTTGTTTAAATAGATAGAGATGGATATGGGTATATAGGTGCATTAAATAAGGAGATGAATTGGATATATAGGAACAAATGGAGAGAAAATTTATCTACAATAACATCAAATACAATTATATAAAAAAAACTGCTGGGAGGCCATATCTATACTGAAAAGACAGGAATTAGGATTAGGTTTGTCTATCACAAAATACAGAATATGAAGTAGTGATACATCCATCTGTCTGATCATGTTTTTCTGCCTCCTTGGAAAGCTCAGGTGTATACTATATGACTAAAAGTATGTGGACACCTGGACAATTCACCTATATTGTTTGAATATCCCATTCCAATACCATGGGCATTATATGAAGTACCCCCTTTGCAGCAATAACAGCCTCCACACTTCTGGGTAGGCTTTTCAGAAGATTTTGGAGTGTATCTGATGAAATTTGTGTCCATTCAGCCAAAAGACCATTTGTGAGGTCAGACACTGAAGTTGGACAAGAACGCCTGGCTCTCAATCGTCATTCCAACTCATCCAAAAGATGTTCATTGGGGATAAGGCCTAGCCAAATCCATGAAAAACAGCCCAGATCATTATGCCTTCATTTACACTAGGCATTATGCATTCCGATAGGTAGCATTCTGCTGGCATCAACCAAACTCAGGGTCCACTCCAGCTAACCCTTGGCATTGTGCACAGTGATCTTTTTCAGCGTTATGCACTTCTGCACTCGACAGTCCCGCTTTGTGAGTGTGTGCAGTTTACATCTTAGTGGATGAGCTGTTGTTTCTCCTAGACGCTTCCATTTCCCAATGATAGACCTTACAATGGACCGAGACAGAGATTTCATCAACTGACTTGTGGCCAAAGTGGCATTCTATGACAGTGCTATGTTTCACGTCAATGGGCTCTTCAGTACAACTTATTCTAATGTTAATGTCTGTCTATGGAGATGGAATGTCTATGCTTGATTTTATACACCTGTTAGCAATGGGTGTGACTGAAAGACCTAAACTCGATAATTAGGAGGAGTGTCCACATACTTTTGGTTTCATTGATGATTATGGCTTTATACAATTATTATACAATACTGCAAGTTAATAAAGTACTAAATATACTGTTGTGGGTGGATTGGAGAAGCTGTAGTGCACTATTGTAATGTTTGTATATAATATATATACCACTTATAGGAACTGCAGCAGACATTTTACCCCATTTATTTTAGGGCAAAACCTGTAGTTTTTTTCAGCATAAAATATTTGTGACAAAACTAGGCATTAGATCCTGCTTGTGTTTGAGTTGTTTATTAAATACTGTTGTGGTCCTGAGTAGAGTTTTATTGATTACGACAGTTTCCCATTTATGCTACTAGCCAAATCTCTATCGTGGACAACACAAAATATTTTGTTTTTCTATCTTATCACATGTTATTCTTCATCTTCATTGATAAATATTGGTGACAAAAACAGGCATTTTACTGGGGTTGTGTACAGTGTGACTGTCTTTTGGTTGTTTAAAATGTAAAAAATATTCCTGAGTAGTTTAAGACAGTTGACCATTTATGCTACCATCCAAACGTGTAACTTGTGGACAAATATTTGTTTTAAATTATCATTCTATGTTATTATCATATTTTATTCTTCATTGATAAATACATATTCGTGGCAAAACCACACATTCTGCTGTACTTGCGCGCTGTGAGACTTTTAGTTGATTAAAATGTAAAACCTGTTCCTGAATAGCTTAAGACAGTTGGCCATTTACACTACCAGCCAAACCTTTAATTTGTGGACAACTAAAAGTTTCTTTATTATCTATCATATTATCATATATTATCCTTTATTGATAAATATATATTGATGACAAAACCATGCATTCTACTGGGCTTGGCCACAGTGTGACTGTCTTTCAGTTGTTTAAAATTTAAAACTTGTTCCTGAGTAGTTATCCATTTATAATACCACACAACACAACATTTTTGTGATTATTTTTCAATTCATTCATATTAGTGACAAAATCTGGCATTTGACTGTGTGAAATTCCTGAGTAAGGGAGTGCAAAACATTAAATGTTTGTGAGAAGGAGTGCTTCTAGCTTTTGTGGGTTAGGCAGAGCTGGCAGCAGCCATGTCTGAAAAAGTAGTAGTCAGTAGTGACCTCTGGTATACAAGGCCCAAGTAGGAAAAGCCTTCTTCCTCTGAGTCAAAAGTTGAACTACCATGAGTTGCATGCAGCACCCGCAGCAGTGCCGAATATCCTCGATCTACTACTAGTGCTAAAATCTTGTCCACCCCACCTACCAAAGTAAGGCACGGTTTAAGATACGACCAACAACTCACTGACCCAACTCACATGGGTCATATTGTGGTGACTTGGTGGGATCCAGGGCAAAGATAGCTTGAAATCTATTTTATGGTGAAGCACGGAATAAAACCACCGCTACCAGTGTAACCACAACTGAACTTGCTGCTACCACTATCCCCTCTGGTGCTACCGATCCTGTAAGCACTGGAAAGAGTTGCTCCCCAGTTTGGCAGATGATAACAGCAGATCTATTTTTGCTCCAGAAGATAGTGAGGAAGGAGAAGAAAGGTCTACTGTTGCAGCAGGAGTGGACCTTACTCCGCCTTCTGCCCAGGTGGAAAAGATATGGTCATCTTCGATGACAATTACCTGGATTTAGAGTCAGACTTGGAGGAGTCAAGCGATATATCTTCCATTAATAATTTGTCTGTTAAATGTGTTGCTCCTTCCCCTCCGCAGAAGCAGCAGCAACATTTCTAACCCACAACTTCCCCAACATGCACTGGCAGAACTACCACCACCATCACAACGATGAAAAACACTAACACCCCTGCTACCTCATCTGGTGGGCAACATCATAGTAAAGTGTGGGAGTATTTTGAGACTGTGGGAGATGGGTGCACTGCAAGGTGCAAGTTGTGTCCTAAGGTAGTAGCAGAGAAAAGGTGAAAAGACATCTCACTAATTTTGGGATGAATTAACACCTACATACACACCACAGTGCAGCCTTGCTTCAGGGGGAACTGATGGCATTCAGCAGCAGATGCCAGAGCAAACGGCTTGGTGAGGCCTCAGCCTTCTTAAGGAGTGTGAATGGTTCCCAGAGACAGGTGGGGCAGGCACATCCACTGCACCAGCCTACCCTAGAATACTTTGGGGATTTCCACTCAAGGGCATATCAAAGCAGCAGTCAAATAGGTTGACACGACTCTCAGTTGGAATAGCTGCCCTTACCACCAGCTTATCGCTGTTGGAGGTACTTCCTTCTCCATTATTTAGTGGGACCCCTTCAGGCAGCTCCTAGAGGCCCTTGCTCCCCACTACCACCTCCCCTGTCGTACCACCTTCAGCAAGACTGTAGTGCCCTCCCTTTAGCAGTCTTGTGTATAATTGTTGAAGGATGAGCTGTCCAAGGTAGCTGGTCAAACCATCCACTTTACCTCTGACATTTAGAGCGCTACTAGTGCACAGGATGCCTTTCTTTCACTGACAGCACACTGGTAGCTGCCTAAATATTTGGATGACAATATCATTGTAGCCATTGTAAAGGAGGGGATGAACTGGGGCAGAAGGGCAGCAGCGTTATAAATCCATCCCACTCAATGCTGGGATTATGGATGAGCAACACACATCAGATGCTGGTGCAGTGGATTGGACCACAGGCAGACACAGCAGGAGAAATGGGAATGGTGGAGACTGATAGGACAGCACACATGGTTTAAGCAGTTAGAGATGTGGACTTTATAGGTTTGCATTGGGAATGAGATAAACTATACCTGGTGGTAAGGGCAGCTATTCCAACTGAGAGACAGCTTTGGCTTTTGAAATTGATTGAAAAGTGCCGTAAGAATGCAAGGCAACAGCTAAGGGAAGAGCAAAACAGGCATGTCTACCCCACCACTGTCTAGGTCTGGGGGTAGTCACACGCTGGAACTCCACCCTGGACATGATGTAGCTTATCCTAGAACAGCAGCGGGCTCTTTAATCCACGTCCTCTGAGCAGAACATTGGGGTGTCCAGCCCATTGGGCAAAGGGGAATGGGCATTAGTGGGTAGATGGTGGCTGTCCTAATGCCATTTGGGGATGTGACTGAAGACTTAAGCCAGAGCACTGCCATTTTGGGCCAGGTCATCCCCTTACCTACTTTAAGCAACACATGCATGACTTGCTGGAACAAAATTAGGTCTTTCAGGGTGACAGATTATATGTGGAGTATGAAAAGCTGATCAGTAGGCTGATAGCGGCACATGCTGACCACCCTCTGTGACCCAAGGGTTAAGGGCAAGCTGGTCCTTAAAAATAATTTGAAAACTTGGAGGGACAAGCATGTCCATGGGATGCAGCACAAAAGGGACATGCTAAGCAAAAGAGAGATGCAGAAGTGCCAGCCACATGTCCAATCCCCATTCCCTTGCACCAATGCAGAGCAGCTGTACTAGATCTACAGTGGCCTTTGATGCTTTGGTGGGTACTAGTACCACCCAAGTTCCCCAAAGTCAGACTAGTGCCTCTAAAATGGTGAAAGCCTATCTTGAGGAACTGCCACTACCTCATAGTACTGACCTTCTACGTTATTGGGACCAGAAAGCTGTGGTCTTGCCAGGCCTCTCTTTAGTGACCCAGCAGATGCTTTCATGCCCACCCACCAGTGTCGAAAGAGAGAGGGTTTTCTCTGTGACAGGCAACATACTCAACCCCCAGAAAACACTGCTTTCCCCACACCTGGTTGAGCAGATAGCTTTTCTGAAAGTTAATCTTCCTAAATCAGGGTGCCCAGCACACAATATACAAAGTGAGTAAGGTTGTAGTGCTGCTGCTGTGTATCCTTCCTTACTTCGATGGATAACTTTTTTAATTTCTATAATATTTTTGCAATTCAGTTAAGCTCCAAGGAGCTACATGTGCCTTTCATCTGCCAGTGCCTGCCTGTCCAGGCCCACTACCCTACTGCTACTGCTGCTCCTCTTTCACCATCGTTACTATGGACAGTCAACCCTTACAAAAAATTACTGCACTTTTTCTGAAGTAATACTGCAGTTTTTTGGACATAAAAAAAACTGCAATACTGCACATTTACTGCAGTATTACTGCCCATTTACTGCACTTTTTTTCTTATATTGCAAACTTACAGTTGTACTTCAATGTACTGCAGCTTTACTGCATTTGTACTTCCGTACAAAAATAACTGCAGTAAAACTGCAGTACAGTGAAGTACAAATGCAGTAAAACTGCAGTAAATGTGCAGTAATACTGCAGTAAAAGTGCAGTATTGCAGTTTTTTCATGTCCAAAAAACTGCAGTATTACTTCAGAAAAACGGCAGTAATTTTTTCGTAAGGGAATTATTGAAATGTGTTTAATATTGGGGAAATTCAGTCATGTTCCAAGGGGCTGCCTGTGTTTGCTGCAGAGTGCCCTACTATTACTGCTGCTGCTGCTCCTCTTTGACCATCCTTACTATGGGGGAAACTTTTTTTACATTTCTATAATATTATGCTCCAAGGGGCTGCTTGTGCATCTGCCAGTGCCTGCCTTTTCAGGACCAGTGCCCTACTACTGCTCCTCATTCACTGTCCTTACTCTGGGTGATCAATTATTGTAATTTGCATGTGTCTGTCTGCCAGTGCCTGGTCTGCCCCTTTGCCCTGCCCCTGCACCTCAATGCCATTCCTTACTATGGTGGATAAGTTCTTATCTTTTCTAATATGAGGGGATTCAGTCTGTCTGCCAGTGCCTCTCCTGTACCCTGCTCTGCTGCTACAGCTCAATCTCCTTTCTTACTCTGATGGATCAATTCTTTAAATATATTTGGGGAGAAATTCAGTGTCCTGTACAGTGGGGGTGGATATGTGCCAGTGTCTACCCACTCCCAGTGCCCTGCTAGTTCTGCTGCTGCTACTACTGCCATATCACCTTCCATACTCTGAGGAATCAATCAATAAAACTGGTCCAATTGCTGGAGAAATTAAGTTCCATAGCATGCTGTTGGATGTGTGTATACATTGGTGCAGTGTTGCTTTTCCTGGTGGTCCTGCAGGGCAACACCAAGTGCGGATCTCTTACTTAACCTTGAGCTAATGCTGCTGTAGGTGAAAAAGTGGGTCCAGTAAGAGTAAGAGGCCTTCCACTTTGGGAACGCCCCGAATGTAATTTCCTAATAAAAAATGCCCTATAACTTTATCTGCGCCGAATGGCCAGGAAACAAAGTTAATTGTCCAAAGACGAACGCAGCAAAAACAAAACAAAAATTTCATCCCAATGGCCTTTGCTTGCCGTGTACAAGTCTACTTTGAAGTCAGTTAGGGTACTAATCATTATTATTTTATAAAAATGCGTACTGCCTTCTACCACTTGCCTTTTATTATAAGACTATTGCAAAATTTGAATGTATGTGGTAAGTAGGGGAAGACATTCTTATGAGACTACAGTATAACTTAAGTGTTATCTTTACTTATAGATTACCATTTTACTAAGTAGATACTTCCCTGCCCATTACATTTCAAGGACATATTGAAATAAAAAAACTCTTAAATGATCCAAATGCTATATTTGAACCAACTGACTCTGACAACAGTAAATATCTATTTATTAAAAATATATTTTATTTTTATATTTATTACCTCCCAGCCTGAAATCATATGTCTCCCCAAGCTCCCCAAGCCACCATGTAAACAAATATGAGAGAACTGTGAATAAATAGGAAAGAGAACATTCCCATTTATATATACTTGGCCCTCTTGTTTCCAGTATGATTTTTTACTTCATCCTGCTCTCGTTCCTCTGTTGGGTACAGTTATTTCCTCACCTCGTAGCTCTTCAAGTTATTTCTTCTTCTGTTTCAACTTTTCTGCTATTAGCTCCCCCTCTCCACACAGTACTTTTCCCTGAGATCATCTTAATCATTTCAGCTAAATCCTACAACTTTAGTGTCTCGCCTTTTTACAGATCTCATCTGCTTTATTCATCTACTTTTTCTGTTACGACCATACTATGTACACAACTGCTGTTCCACTCTAACTTGTCCACAGGGTCACCACATAATCATGCAGTCTTTGCCTTGCAAAGCCCAGGGAAATCAGTGTCAGCCATTTCATATACACATGTGCTGCCTTATTGTACATAATACATAAAGTCTTGTAATCTAAGTGCCATATTCATCCCTTGTCAAAGTGAAGAGTGCAAGTTAAATGAAATAAACTGTACAGATACGACATATAATTTATTTAAAACAAATATATGTAAGTATGTGCCGTGTGTCTTTTACTTAGGGTATATAAAATAAAAGTCCTCATTTATTGGAAGTGGTGCACTATATTTATTTAAGCTAGGTTAGTTCACAAAGGTAAGTGTGCAGATGTAAATACAACTAATGTTCTCTCACTCAAGCACTCAAAATATACTCAACAGACGAAAGATAGCTATCGATAGTCATTGAGGTGTATTCAGGTTTAGGGCAGCTACCATAATACAACAGGATACATATGGTTTGTTGGTCCCTAGAAATGTGGCTGGTTTACATACGGAGATAAAGTAAGTGTGGTATTTGTGATTGTTCCTATATTGCTATCTAACTACAAGGATCTAGGTAAATGCAAAAGTACAAAAAAGGCTGCAATCAAGTCCATATCAGTAATTCTAAAAATCTAATAAAAGCAGAAGAAAACAAAATGACAGACTAGATGGACCATTTGTTTTAATTTTACTTGCTCTCCAATAGCATGTTTGAATTGTATTTGTGTTTGCTCAATGCCCCTGCACTCTATGCATTTTTATTCTTCTTCTTTGTTTATGCAGTGATCCTTCAAATCATTCTCATTTAAGACCATCCTGAGTTCTTTGCTATTCTCATCCACATAATATACATGTAAGATGATATTTCTTTGGTAGATCAAACAGGGCCATCTTAACATCTATGTAGGCCCAGGGCAAAGCAATGCAGTGGAGCCCCTACACCCTCCCCCCAAAAAACATGACATGAGATGAGGATTAATCAACAGAAACATAAGTATGCATATGTGTGTACATGTAAGGGAGAACAGAGGAGGGCTAGCTGCTTTGAGTCCAGCATGCAAGGATATGATGTTGCGCTTTGGATGCCCATACACACGCACATACACTACCCTTACAAACATCTGCCCATACACACACACATATACAAATACACTGTCCTTACAAGCCCCTGCAAAAACACACACATACAGTATACACGGCCCATATATACACATATACATACATGGCCCTTACACGCCTGCCTATACACACACATATGCACTACCCATATACACTGCCCTTACAAACACCTGCCCACACACACACATATACACATACACTGTACTTACACACGCCTGCACATACACATATGCACTAGCCATATAAACTGCCCTTACAAATGCCTGCTCATACACACATACACTGCCCTTACACACAACTGCCCATTCACATACAAATACACAGGTCTGCCCATACACACACACTGTGTCACACTTGCCCTTAAAGCACCCGTCTCTTCATCTCTTGCCCACTCTTTCTCCACATCTTGTGCCCCCCTTTCTCCTCATCTCCTGCCCCCCTTTCTCCTCATCTCCTACCCCACTTTCTCCTCCTCCGTCTTCTATCTTCCATTATCTGTCTTCCATCTTGTCGTGGGAGTGCGAGGTCTATCACTCCAAACCTGTGCTTTGGTGCTCCCTAATCAATATGGGCCAGCTATTGATGCAGAGCACCGGGATACAATGCCATATTGCAGCACTCGTCATCAATTGCCAGCATGAAGTGATTAGGATGTACAGAAGCCGAAGTCTGTAGTGACAGACCTCGCGCCCCATAATGTTGGGCTGGTAGGAGGGAGATTGTGATGTCTCCAACCGGCCTTGCTCAGCGAGCACCCCTCCCCCCATGGGCGCCTGCTATGCAGAGTGGCGCTCATGGTGCCTGGGCGCGCACTTAATGTCAAGGAGGATGCCTGTCCATCTGGACACCATGAGTGTCCAATGTATGTTGTTAAGAGTTAGGCACTATCCTCTTGCAGTTCATTTTACAAGTTTGAAACCCTTCCTAAAGACTGGACTGCTCATGTACACAGACCTGCATTGTCAGGAACCAATTTTTCACTGCCTGAACCATGGCTTTTTTATACCTGTGGCATTTACATCTGCGACCACTAGTGGCCACCCTCCGCCCTCTGGAGCACTCAGAACTCAGGTGTGCCTTGTTACCTGGGTTGAGCCCTAGTCTACATCCAGCTGGGCCTTATTACCTGGATTACCCTGCCTTTATGAACCTGCCCTGCCCTTTAGTCAGGTCCTTTGTATTGAAGTCTATGGACCTTCCTGCTGTGGCTCTGCACCTGTACTGTTCCTGGGTCCCTGCTATTGTGTCCTTCCAAGTGGACTCCCTGCTATTGTGTCCTTCCAAGTGGACTCCCTGCTATTGTGTCCTTCCAAGTGGACTCCCTGCTATTGTGTCCTTCCAAGTGGACTCCCTGCTATTGTGTCCTTCCAAGTGGACTCCCTGCTATTGTGTCCTTCCAAGTGGACTCCCTGCTATTGTGTCCTTCCAAGTGGACTCCCTGCTTTGTGTCCTTCCAAGCGGGCTGTGTGCCTTTCGTACCCTTCCAAGCGGGCTGTGTGCCTTTCGTACCCTTCCAAGCGGGCTGTGTGCCTTTCGTACCCTTCCAAGCGGGCTGTGTGCCTTTCGTACCCTTCCAAGCGGGCTGTGTGCCTTTCGTGCCCTTCCAAGCGGGCTCTCTGTCTGTCGTGCCCTTCCAAGCGGGCTGTGTGCCTTTCGTGCCCTTCCAAGCGGGCTCTCTGTCTGTTGCGCCCTTCCAAGCGGGCTCTCTGTCTGTTGCGCCCTTCCAAGCAGGCTCCCTGCCAAAAGACTTATTACCTGTATTTTATTTTGCCATACGTCCGGTTACTTGCTTAGACTATATTACCCTTATTTGCTGGTCCTGTTATATACATGAAATACACTGCATTACCTGGATTTCTGTTTGTGGTGTCTTTGTTTGCATAATCATGCACCGTGGGTTACATACTGAACCCCAAGTATCCCCTGCGCATGGGCTCCTACCTGACCTGATCACCCGAGTCCTGACAGAATACAAAGGCCATTACAAGGAGTCAGCGGGGTTACTTTCAGTCATCAAAGTGATAGGAGAATGCTTGCTTGAACTGTGCAAATCATTAATGCAAATCTGGGACTCCAACTCCAATCACTCTCATGAAGACCCTTCACCTACACCTGCTACATCACCTGAGAAATCCAACAAGCCTGTTACCAGTGTTAAAAAGGAATCTCCTAGGAAATCTAGGAAACGTGAACCCCTTACCACAACCGAATTACAACAAAGGCGTGATGAGGAATCTTGCTTTTACTGTGGCAAAAAGGGACACTGGATCACCCAATGTCCTCTGAAACCTCCTAAACCCTCTGTACCGATTGAGCAGTCTACGTCACAACCACAGAGCTCTGCTAAAAGGGGAAGTAGCTTTATTCCCCAGGATAGTGAACCCATGGAGTATATACCAACCCTGGTGATTCCTGGTGCTTCTCAAACTCCGGTGGATGTCCAGCTGAAGCCTGATGATTGTTCTGTGATGGAATGCAGCGTCTGTGATCCTACAGTCTGTGGCAGTGTGGGTTGCTCCCATATGGATGAACTTCCTATTGCTTTCTGTTCAGCCGTGATTGCAACTCCTATCACTGCTACCTCAGCAAAGTGTGATACACCAGAGACTACCATAGCCCCTAGTATCACCTCTGGACTGATAGCAAAGATACATGACCCTATTCCATCTCTGGGTAAGAAGGGGCCTTCCATCAATGCTTCCCATAATGAACTGCCCTCAGTGGTGCCCTGGGTACAGGGCAGCTATGTGACCCCTGGTACATGGACAGAGAAAGCACTGACTCATAGCTTCTCCTCAACTTCTTCAGCATCCAGTCCTAATTTGACCTACAATTGCACCACAGATAACCTTTCCTTCGATTGTGTTATTACCTCTAACGGCAATATAATCAGAAAGGAAGACCTGGAGATCTGTGAACAAGCTTTAAAGAAGAAGAAATCACGTTAAGTACACCCTTCTGCTCAGTTTATTAAAGGTGTACAGATTTTGTTCAGTCTGTTTGCGTTCAGTGACCGCTCCTTGGGGAGGGGGTACTGTCAGGAACCAATTTTTCACTGCCTGAACCATGGCTTTTTTATACCTGTGGCATTTACATCTGCGACCACTAGTGGCCACCCTCCGCCCTCTGGAGCACTCAGAACTCAGGTGTGCCTTGTTACCTGGGTTGAGCCCTAGTCTACATCCAGCTGGGCCTTATTACCTGGATTACCCTGCCTTTATGAACCTGCCCTGCCCTTTAGTCAGGTCCTTTGTATTGAAGTCTATGGACCTTCCTGCTGTGGCTCTGCACCTGTACTGTTCCTGGGTCCCTGCTATTGTGTCCTTCCAAGTGGACTCCCTGCTATTGTGTCCTTCCAAGTGGACTCCCTGCTATTGTGTCCTTCCAAGTGGACTCCCTGCTATTGTGTCCTTCCAAGTGGACTCCCTGCTATTGTGTCCTTCCAAGTGGACTCCCTGCTATTGTGTCCTTCCAAGTGGACTCCCTGCTATTGTGTCCTTCCAAGTGGACTCCCTGCTTTGTGTCCTTCCAAGCGGGCTGTGTGCCTTTCGTACCCTTCCAAGCGGGCTGTGTGCCTTTCGTACCCTTCCAAGCGGGCTGTGTGCCTTTCGTACCCTTCCAAGCGGGCTGTGTGCCTTTCGTACCCTTCCAAGCGGGCTGTGTGCCTTTCGTGCCCTTCCAAGCGGGCTCTCTGTCTGTCGTGCCCTTCCAAGCGGGCTGTGTGCCTTTCGTGCCCTTCCAAGCGGGCTCTCTGTCTGTTGCGCCCTTCCAAGCGGGCTCTCTGTCTGTTGCGCCCTTCCAAGCGGGCTCCCTGCCAAAAGACTTATTACCTGTATTTTATTTTGCCATACGTCCGGTTACTTGCTTAGACTATATTACCCTTATTTGCTGGTCCTGTTATATACATGAAATACACTGCATTACCTGGATTTCTGTTTGTGGTGTCTTTGTTTGCATAATCATGCACCGTGGGTTACATACTGAACCCCAAGTATCCCCTGCGCATGGGCTCCTACCTGACCTGATCACCCGAGTCCTGACATGCATGCTATGATGGCTAATCTGTTTATTCACTTTAAAATAAACAATATAGCTGTCAGGACTCGGGTGATCAGGTCAGGTAGGAGCCCATGCGCAGGGGATACTTGGGGTTCAGTATGTAACCCACGGTGCATGATTATGCAAACAAAGACACCACAAACAGAAATCCAGGTAATGCAGTGTATTTCATGTATATAACAGGACCAGCAAATAAGGGTAATCTAGTCTAAGCAAGTAACCGGACGTATGGCAAAATAAAATACAGGTAATAAGTCTTTTGGCAGGGAGCCCGCTTGGAAGGGCGCGACAGACAGAGAGCCCGCTTGGAAGGGCACGACAGACAGAGAGCCCACTTGGAAGGGCATGACAGACAGAGAGCCCGCTTGGAAGGGCACGACAGACAGAGAGCCCGCTTGGAAGGGCACGACAGACAGAGAGCCCGCTTGGAAGGGCACGACAGACAGAGAGCCCGCTTGGAAGGGCACGACAGGCACACAGCCCGCTTGGAAGGGTACGAAAGGCACACAGCCCGCTTGGAAGGGTACGAAAGGCACACAGCCCGCTTGGAAGGGTAAGAAAGGCACACAGCCCGCTTGGAAGGGTACGAAAGGCACACAGCCCGCTTGGAAGGGTACGAAAGGCACACAGCCCGCTTGGAAGGACACAAAGCAGGGAGTCCACTTGGAAGGACACAAAGCAGGGAGTCCACTTGGAAGGACACAAAGCAGGGAGTCCACTTGGAAGGACACAAAGCAGGGAGTCCACTTGGAAGGACACAAAGCAGGGAGTCCACTTGGAGGGACACAAAGCAGGGAACCAGTAACAGTACAGGTGCAGAGCCACAGCAGGAAGGTCCATAGACTTCAATACAAAGGCCCTGACTGAAGGGCAGGGCAGGTTCATAAAGGCAGAGTACTCCAGGTAACAAGGCCCAGCTGGATGTAGACTAGGGCTCAACCCAGGTAACAAGGCACACCTGAGTTCAGAGTGCTCCAGAGGGCGGAGGGTGGCCACTAGTGGTCGCAGATGTAAACGCCACAGGTATAAAAAAAAAAGCCATGGTTCAGGCAGCGAAAAATTGGTTCCTGACAATAGCTTTATTCCTTAAGAGTGAGAGAAGTGAGCTCACCATTTCTTTCATGACTTAGTAGTAATTATTCAGTGTTTCTTTTATTCAATGTCATATTAAGTTATTTGGACTGATCTGTTGCGATGTTTTTAGTTATCTGTGAAAGTCATCATAATGACTTTCAGTACTTCACACATCCAAATTACGTTCCTTACTGTCTTACTAACAATAAGAGTGCCCCAGTGTGTGAGGTTTTTTTTTTTAAATCGGTGAAATCCACAGGGACCAGAGTTCCAATAAATATCCCTTCTAATAAATAAAACTAAATTAGGTTAACTCCAGTTGTAAATACAAGACCATATGAGTTTCCTTTACTGGTAGAGACTAAACTTGTGCATTTGGATTTGTACGATTTGCCAAGCCTGAAATGAGGACAGGACCCCCACAAACCAGCTGGAAAAGAAAAGAAAACAAAAAGCTCTTAACTGTTGTCCAAAATTTGCAGGCCCTTTCACTCATACTCTCTCACACTATCATTCTTGTTTACTTTCTCTCATGCTCTGTAAATGTTTCCCTACCTTCTCTACTGACCGTTTCTGCTTTCACTTCCACATCTTCATCTTTTATCTTCTCTCTTTCATCTTCTTCGTTTTACCTTCTATCTTCATCCGCATCTTCACGGACATAACCTGGTGCAAACTTCCACCAAAATGGTGGCGTTTTCGGTGAAGTCCTTTCCCACCAATTGGGAAACTTTGGTGTACCTCTGCGAATTGTAGCCTCGGTTTCCTGTTCTTAGTTGACAGGAGGCACCCGGTGTAGTCTTCTGCTGCTGTAGGCCATCTACTTCCGCTGAGTTCAACTAATAATTAGCGTGTGGAAAAATCATTTTAGGGCTCAAATGCGCATTCCTTCTAGTGTGTCACACAACCCTCCAATACCACAATGGAGATTATTTATTCTCATTTTCCAATAAATAGGATTGACTAGAATTTAGGAGGATGACCAGAAAAAGATAGTGTATTACTCTTCGATTAAGGTTAGCAACAGCTAAAGATGGCTGAGCCTTCTTGTTGTTGAACTGGTTTACTGGTTCCTAATTTCCTCTTTATAAAAAAGTGTACTTAATTGCAAAATATGAAATTGGCTTCAGTGATTAAAATTGTGATACCACAATTGAGCTGTCTTCTTTTAGGGAACGGAAAATTCTACATTATTATTATCAGATTGAAGCATGAGTTTTACAGGCCTGGCATTGAAATGCAGGCTTGTTGGTAACATTACAGTAGGTTAATCAGGGACAGTAACCCTACATAAATGAAGTGGCATTTAGCAGAACATGTTTCTAGATGTGCAGCTGAGCACCTAGTTAACAGCGGTCCTTCTGCGCTCTCATTATATAAGGGATTCCCTAGTTTGTCTTCACTAATCTTTCTTTTAGAATGTGTTCTGCTATGAACAGAGGCTCCAATTAACATGTCCCTTAGATCTTTCTATACATTACACACAGACACAAATAAACATAAAAAGCACACACATATTGAATACGCGAGTTACAAGTGGCGTGTGCCTCTAGGCACTGGTTGCCACGACAACAGCAAATGTCAGGTTCCGTGCGGTGAATAGCCATTTCCATGGCAACCCCATCCTTTTCAGAGAGGTGCTGTTATAGCTGGAGTGACAGGTCTGAGGGGGAGGGGAGAGGTGTGGGGTGGGTTGGGGGTTGTATGTCTGTCTGAGCATGTATGTGTTTCACTGTATTATAAGACACATTTTGGTAGCTTACAGATTTATAGTGCATTAAATAATTTAGATATATTGTCTTGCATGTATGTACTCTGTGTGCATTCTAACTATCCATACAGTATATATATATCACAAATAACCACAGAAATATGTTTCTCTTTGGTAAATCATTGTTTAATTTTATACAAGGTTTACTCAATAATATATAATAATAATAATATTTAATAACATATAATGTACTGTGCACTAGTGTTTCATATTATTTGTCTGTCTAAAATATTACTGCATATATATATATATATATCACTGTATACAAGAAGATGTCATATTTATAACATGTATAGCTTAGCTCTGGGCACACATTTCAGGTTCTCACTGTTGCCCCTTGCATGTTTTTCCCTGACCCCTAGTCCCTTTCATTTGCTCATCTCAAACCCTACAGTTCTATCTGTTAGTCAATCTCCCAATCTCCAAACCTAAGCAGTGGGACAGAGCTGACCATTAAAGGCATCATGTATTCTTCTGAGAGAGAACAGCTGGGCTCCAGCAAGTTCTTGAACTGGGGCAGAGAGATATACAAAGGATGCTGAAATCAAGCAGGGTCACATAAATAATTATATGGGTAGCTGAAACATGCACATTTGGGCACAAAGACAGAGAGAAATAGGTAGATAGAAGGAGGTTTGAACTGAAAAATAAACAGGGGCAGAGGTAACATCAAAGCATGAGCACAGAGACTCAAAAAAGCAGTAATGGCATAAGAGCAAGCCCGCAGTGATACAGAGCCAGTGACACAGAAACACAGAGACAGATGCAAAGCCCGCGGCAGATGCATAGAGAGACACCACAAACAGATAGAGAAAGAAGAATGTGACAGTTGAAAAAACACTGGCACAAATGGGACATACAGATTTCAGGGAAAGAACACAAAGTAACAAAACTATTTTTTTTAATACCCATGAGAAGAAACTTTGTTTTACTTGCAGACTACTTGAGTATGATCACAGAGACTATGTATGTTACTCAAATATCAAACTGTATAATTATGCTTAAAGAAGACTGGTCAAATTCCCAAATCCTACACTTTTCAATACTAAGTAGGCCCATGTAATGACATTATAATGTATTAATTATGTTCAAACCTGTGCTTTGCTCCATTTTGAGGACATGGATGCTAGATGGGTTTACCTTACCGTTGTAGTAATAATAGTTGCACATAAGACTATTGTATTCATCATATATAATAAAACAGAATCAGCAAAGATCCATTATGGTTTTCAATAAATTTAGTAAGTAATGGTGAGCTAGGCCATAATCCAGAACAGTAGTCACGTGATATAGATTTAAAATGGAAAGGAAAATGCATAGGGCTGCTTTGAAATTCTTAATGTCCAGCATGATGCATTGGTATTAGTCCATATATTGTATTGTATCCAACTGGTGTGTGCTACACAGGTACTAAAAAATACTGAAATAACACTTATTGTTATCCATCGAATTTAAATATGTATCAAAAAGGTATTCAGCTCAACAGGAACGCATGTATCCAACAACCCGATGCATGCATGTATAGAATACACTTAATACATATTGGACATCTCGTGATAATGTAAAGGGCTTTATTACCACCTCTATAATACTTCTTTACGGCATCACGGATTCTAATGAAGCAATCTGGGTATGCAAATAAATAAATGGACAAGCATTTTATACATATTTCCCTTAAAAAACAAAACTGTAGTGAATTGCAGTGTGACAGTTATAGACATGATACCGCACATAAAGACGTAGGTGCACAGTAATAAGTTTTAAAATATTGGCTTGTGTGTACCTACTTCAGTGCTAGAAGGATTTGTTTCAAATAGCAACGTTATATTGTGTATATCCAGCTGTAACTGTAAAGGTTAGTGTTCTGCTCTGTTTTTTCACCTTGCCACAGGTTTAGGATCACTAATGGCTGATAGCACAGCATATTCTTTGCCTATTATGCCTAATTAGCAAAATTGCGCCTAAAAGATATATGTTAAGCATTTGTCTGCTTAAAATATTATCATTCTTATGTTTTTAGTTCACTAGACAGTACACACACTTAGATAAAGATCTGTAACATTTAATATAAATTAATACTCATACCTGGGATCTTTGTATCCTTTGTATATGAACTGGCCCTTAGGGTTTTCAAATATTAAACCTTTATTAACGCATCACAGAGTTTCTGCTTTGGCGACTTGCTAATGCCTATAACAACATGGTTCTGATAACAGCCATTGTGAAAATCAGATGTACTTTTTCTGTTTACACCTTCTCTGAGTATTGCATGGTCTGACTCTGGGGTGAATTTGCTGAGACGTCCACTCATGGGAAGATTGGCAACTGTCTTGAATGTTTTCCATTTTTAAATAATCCTTCTCACTGTAGAATGATGGACTTCAAATTGTTTGGAAATAGCCTTATAACCCTTCCCAGATTGCTGGGTAGGAAAAATTGCTCCTCTAAGATCATTGCTTGTGTCTTTCCTCCTTGGGATTTTTTTAACACACACATGAATGCTCTAGACCAGCAAGCTGCTTACACTTTGTAGAAAAGCCCCTTTAAATCCCGGGATATATAACCTTCACCCATAAGACACACTTTGAGGTGGATCAATTAATCGAATGCGTTTGATTAGCAGCACCTGTCTGCAACTTAGCATCTTAATTCCTGTGGAAGCAGTAAGGATGTACTGGCTTTTTCACACATGGCTTCTCCCTTTTGGCTTTATTTTTGTTGAATAAGTCATGACACTGTGTAAGATGTCCAGGTTGGACCTCACTTGTTCTGGCACCCACTCACTGTAACACCATACACTAACAACACACTCACGCTCTTTCCTTCTTTGTCCCAGGCACCACAAACTCTAAGCCTAACACCTGACATTCTAACTCCATAAACTGACACACACTCATGCTAGCACACCCTAACACTCCCCAAACACAATAGAACCAGTTATTCATGCCAACATCATAGACTAACATAGTTTACCACAAAATGCTGACACACACTCACCATACACTAACATTCACACTACAACAAAATGCAAACGTGGTAATGGTATATAATCACACATACATGGTAGCACCATACATATACACACACTCCCTCTTACAGCTATCCCTCTTACAGGTCCCATCACACCTCTCCCACTCCTCACGGCTTTGCTTCTCTTGATTTACTGCTCTCACAGCTTATCTTCAGTGTAGCCATGCTTCCTTTGCAGGGTAACGTCTAGGTTACTGGGGCAACGGGGAACAGGAGTGGTGCGAGACAGCTACTTGGGTCACCTGGTACTAAGACCGGCCCTGGGTGTGGTCAGAGGTGTGACGGGGGGCAAACCTTTACTTAGTTTTTACATGACATTGTGACCTATTAACAGCTATTTATGTAGTTGTATATGGCAATCGGAAGATAAATTATGGATTTTGTTTGCAGTGCATGGAAGAATCTTATACATAAGAGAAGGCTGCACACTCATGGGCAATACACCCGACTATAAGACATGTCATACTTTTTTGTACACATAATATTCACACTTGATCATGTAGGAAACACAATCACATAGTAAGTTTTAAGTACACTTGTTTTAAAAGAATGTTACCCCATGCAGGTGCTGAACTACTGCACTGCACATTCAACGGCACTTTGTAAAAATAATGGGATGATGGTAAAGTCTCAGGGTAGTGAAGTGGTACTACTAATGTGGGTGTGTGTGGGGGTTCTAACATACACATGCTTATCGACCATCTTCTGCCAGCCACAATACAGAAATCCTTTTTTCTATCCTTTTTTTAAAGGATATTTAAGAATACTTATACTAAACCATATGACCTTTATGGCCAGCATTCAGATAAGAGTTGCCATGTCTATCAGTTTTTCCCAGGACAGATATACATGCCACATGTTGCTGGCTGAGAGTATGTTGCTTGTATAAACTCATAGAACGAAATCAGTTACTCAGTTATACATTCCACATGTTACATATGCTGGCCAGCAACATATTCAATGTGTGTGTCCAGGATAAAATGGTGGACATGGCAACCCTAATTTCAATATGTGTACTACAACAGCAACCTCCCCCTCCAGCAGACAGTAATTAATCAAGATGGATCCTAGCTCAGCTATGGTTTGCTTTGCTTTTAAAGACTAGTTTGAGAAACTCCATCTTAAAGTAGTTCTTGTTGTAGTGTATTTAATATGCATTACAAAAAATTAATGGACAGTTTCAATCGCTCTTTTCTTCTGGTTGTGATAACATTCTCTGCTCCTAGAAGAAGTCTGCAGCGTTCCCCATATTGGACAAAATTATTTCATCTTTATCCAGCCTCTGTAACTCAAAAAGCACACAAAATACAGGACATGCATCCCTACACACACTACATTCCACAAATGTTGTCATGGTACTGATGAAAAGATGCACCAAAAATGTAAATTTTTAAATTTAAAATTTAAAAATGAAAATGTTGGGAACAAAATAGAATATTCCCCACCTGTATCTGGTAAGATACAGTTAATTTTGGTTGAAAGGTTTGGTGCAAAAAAGTGTTATATGTAAGAAAATATGTATTCTACGCACAGTATCTGGCAAGGTGTGCCCAAAGGTGTTTCTATATTAGGGCTCAATACAGGGTCAGAATTATTTATTCCTTCCCCCTGTTCTCTGGTTCCAGATGGCACGTCCCATCCAGGTGAAGCCAGCAGACAGCGAAAGCCGAGGGGGTATGTATAATGTACCACTGCCATTACCTGTGGGTATTCACCCTGCAGCATTAACTCCACCCAATCTCCTCTCACATAAATAGTCATTACACAAGGTGGCATGTTCTTCATCTGTCTTTGGATATCCTCCATCATAGTCAGCACTATATGGTCATTACAACCATATAGCTGTTCAGAACATTACACGGGATTCCGTAATCACTGGATTTTATTTATTAAAGCTGGAGTTGGCAGGAGAGTTTTCTCTTACTGATTTCACTATGCATTTTAAAGGGCCATGCTAGGCAAAACTATCTCCAAAAATGCCTGAGCTGGCCCTACATAATGCATTGTTTGGTCAGTGAGAGCAACTTCAAGAAATCTGATTTAAATATTCTTTGTACAGGGCCATCTAAGATGTTCTTGGAAGGAAAGCTTCCTGTGGTTAGCCCTTAATAATGTAGTATGCAATAAGTGAGCTGAAATGCCAACTCTTCAGGTAACTCTGCTACCAACTCCCTCTTCAGTGGATAAACTTGTGTGTGTCATCATAAGAAGCAACATGTTCACGACTATTGTTACATTAATCATTATACATAGCAGCTGTGTGTATACGTTGTACTGGCAACATTAAACAGAGAAGCATGTTCACTGTTAGTGTCTGCATACTTGGCGTCACCCCATAGAGAAATGTGTAATATGTGTGTACTCATCATCATTATACATCACAGCAAGTTATCTCCGTATGTATGCTTGGGTCATTATCTGTGTGGTGATATGCTAATATCTAGCTGATATACAGTACCTTTATTCAGAGCAGTGAAAGAATTGTGAAGAATTTTAGTAGTAGCCAACCTTTGAAAGACAGCTGTCTTGTTTACAACTCTTATCAGCAGCTGTTGAACTGAAGGGGGTTATATTTAACTGGTAATTTCAAAAAGCAGTATGTCGATTGTAACTGTTTCAGTGGATTGATACTTAGAATCATTGTGCAGCCTGTGGATTGATACTCTGCATCAGCATACATTGATGTGACCTGACATGCCCTTTTTAGCCCATCCTCCCTGACCTGATTTTGATGGCACCATCAGCAGCAGCTGAGCACTCCCTAAACCCTAGCAATGTGTCTCCCTTAGCCCTAGCACAGCACGTGCCGGCACATCCCATTTCCATGGAAACTCAATGCAGCGTCCAGCCTTAGACATAATTTTCATGGTTACTGGACAGCATGTGAAATTGCCAATCAGAGGGTGAAGAGAGATGCTGTTGTTGAGTGTGTGTAGCGGGGAGGGTAGAGATTGTGATAGGGAAGACTGTGCAGCAGAGCATGCAAGATGGGAGGAGTGAGGGGGGAGTATTCTCTGTGCAGTCTCTGGTGGAGCTGGATGGAGGGGGTAGCATCAGCTGTGTACCCTGTGTCAGTGCAATATTATAAATTGTACCTGACAGTGTACTCCTTTACAATGCTGTGCATGCTATTACATATTATGTATGTGAATGCATGCTTGCACAGGCATTAAGGTGCTGCAATGCATTTCTTGTATATGTCACACATCTATCATGTCTGTCACATAAGTCATTACTGTGCATTAAGTTCATTGCATATGAGACACAATATATTAAATACAATCCATATATATATACATATATATATATATATAGACTTGTAAGTAATGTTTCTGAAGCTCCCAAATACCAGCATCATTAAATGTTTTCATGTATTCATTTCTAAACATAATGTTTGTATGGTATGATGTCAGTCAAGGGGTCTTGTATACGAAGAACGATTCTGGTGCAAAGTGGTAACATTTAAACAGTTACCATAATATTAAATCAAATCTCCCTGCTGAATGATCCACTTTTATTTGTACCTCAACTGGTATTTATACATGACCCCCTATGTGTTTACATGTAGTATTGTCTAAAAAAACCTATCTATCTATCTATCGATCTATCTGTCTGTCTGTCTGTCTTTGCAAATTTTGTATATGTGAGTCACAGCAGGGTTACCATATATTTACATATTTACATGTGCTTTAATATCTACATATCTGTCTTCAAGTCATAATTGCCTTACAGTATATAGTTATTTGTATCTCTGTCTATCTATCTATCTATCTATCTATCTATCTGTCTGTCTTTGCACATTTTGTATATGTGAGTCACAGCAGGGTTACCATATATTTACATATTTACATGTGCTTTAATATCTACATATCTGTCTTCAAGTCATAATTACCTTACAGTATATAGTTATTTGTATCTCTGTCTGCATATGTACCAAATGTATGTGTGTGTATTTTCTCATAATGATAATTACCTTATGTGAATTGTTCACATGATTTGGGTATTTACATACTGTCAGTTACATACAAGGATCATTGTCTGTTATGTATGTGCGAGCTGCGATATCCTGGAAATTCCTTTGTGGGTCTGACTATGACACAGCTATATATCTGGAACAGGGACCTTCAGCTATTCCTCTGTCTTTCCTCCTGTTACTATTCAAACTGGAAATTATTTAGGGATTATATGAAATGTTCAAGCAATAGAAGGCAGGCTACCAGCATGGGGCTGAAAAATGATCAGTATATATATATTGCTGGTCCACAAAAGAATGCAACCACATTCATACTTTGAAAGCCTGGAAATTGTGGGCTTTTTTACTCCTTTGATCCTTGTAGCCATTAGCATCCACTATCCAATATTTGTCAATTGGCATATCAATAGTCTGCAGCTATTGTGGCCGCAATCAATGTGTAGAGGTAACCTGCAAAAGCCATTTGAAAACCTAACTTCCAGAGGGCCTTCAAAGTATTCCTGGACTTTTACTTATTTGGTAGAAATCAAGTAAGTTAATAAGCATCATTTTTTCCCATTTAGTATAACCCTGTTTTCACGCCCATGTGTCTTCCAGTGACCTTAACAATGTTGCTGCAACCATTTGTAAGACAGGACTTCATACCAATGCAGAGAATGCTAGATATTATGTTATTGGAACTGGGGAACACTAACCTTCCTCTTGGGCTTCAGGTGATCGCAAACTTTTTGTGGGAATGCTAAGCAAACAACAGTCAGAAGAGGAGGTGACCAGCATGTTTCAAGCATTTGGTTCCATTGAGGAATGTTCTGTTCTTAGGGGACCTGATGGGAGCAGCAAAGGTGAGCCCAGCAGAAAGAAAAGGAAAAGTCCTGTTTTCTTAAAAGTGATGTTTATGGTTTTCTGTAACCTAAAATCTTCCAAGTACCATATCTTTTAAATTGGTTATAACCTTGTTTGAACAGAGCCCTATTTGCTTTTTGTTTCTATAAGTCCAAATTGTTGTGTTGTGCACTGCTGGTTAAATCATGTTTACCCATTGTACAGTGCTGTGAATATGATGGTGCTGTATAGAATAATCCATAACAATAGTTGTAACTGTAATCTAAAACTTAGTATTGTTTTATTTTACTAATCTCCCCCAAGAACTGCCACTATTCATTGACCAGCTAACTGGTTAACAGGCTTTCTGCGTTTTGAATCATCTACCCAGAAACTTGGTTTCTTTTGAAGACTCATGTGTAAGGTCTATCCCGTTGACTGTGATCCCATGTTATGTCTTCTGTTTTTCAGGCTGTGCATTTGTCAAGTTCTCATCTCATGCAGAGGCTCAGGCAGCAATACATGCTTTACATGGGAGTCAGACAATGCCGGTATGTGTTGCCTGCCTCTGAGGACAGGCTGCGTAACCTTAAACTGTCTAATCTTGAAAATCTTAAACTCTTGACTGTATCCCTAGAGGCAACACACTTTAATGTTCTCTACTACTTTGAAAGATATTCAGAACGTTCTAGGGGTAGGTGTTACTTAATACTTAAAATTCATATATATTCATACTTGATTTTTTCTCCTCTAGGGAGCCTCGTCCAGTCTAGTGGTCAAGTTCGCAGACACTGACAAGGAAAGAACATTGCGTCGCATGCAGCAGATGGTTGGACAACTCGGAATCTTTACTCCATCCCTGGCGCTACCAATTAGCCCATATAGTGCTTACGCACAGGCGGTGAGTGTACTTTCCTGTGTAACAACTCTTGTAAAACCTGTGACCGGCAGGGGACAAGTGAAAATGAAGGGAATGAGTAACCAAGAATGGCCATTAATGTATCAATATGCTATCGACAGGTTGGAGTGATTTAAGAGATTTGGGAGTCTTGAGAAGTGATAAACTTGTGGCATAAGTAATAGTAATAAAAAATATTGTATGTCACACAACATGTCTTTTATTACAAGGGGGAAATATGTAGCTTAGTAGTTAAAGACAAAGAACATGGCAACAGTCATGTCTATGTAGAGGGTTTCATTTATAAGTTGAGAAATTGTGAATGAGAACAGATGGACCTTAGAATTGGACAATTGTTTGCTAGGAATTTCAATACAAATCTAAGATTGTGTTGAGAATAGAGAGTGGAGAGATAGGATTAAGAATGCAGATGTGTGTGGTTTAATTAAATGGAATCAGGAATGGAGTCAGAGTCAAGTCTAAAGGAAGGAATGTTTATGAGAGATAGGGATTAAAGAATGTTGGAAACAGGGCCAAGGAGAGGATGCTTTTGGAATGGAAACATCTGGAAAGAGAAAAGTTAATGTGCCCATAAATTACAGTATTTTAGCTGAAAATTAGATACTGAGTCTGAGTCAATGATACAAAGAGAAGGGGATGCCACCTACAAGAAAGTTAAATTAAACATTGATCAGGGAGATAGAACTGGACCTGTGAATGAGAAGGGACATGTTTCTGAGCCATGAAGATAAGACTATGAAAGCAAAGACAGACGTATGAATACAGAGATGGAGCTGAAGATAGGGACAATTGAAGCTGGCGACATTGAAAGGTGGAGCTGAGGGAGATTGATTTGAGAATGGCAAGATAAGAAGCTGGAGGTAGGCAAATTTGTAGTTAAGAACGTGGAGAGCTTTCATTGTGAAGAGACAGAGCTTAAAATGAGAAATGAAGCAGCTGGGAGCTGGAGAGAGACAGATTGTACGTCACAGCTGGGGAACCTCGTCACTGGTTCCCTAAGGCAGATAAAAGGCAACAGATTACTAAGGAGTTAAGTGATTGTTTATTAGAGTCTGCTGCTCCCTTGTGTTCAGTTGTATAACTAGATCTGTTCTCTCTGTTGTGATTGCGCCTTAATATGTAGAGGAACTAGTGAAAATATGTGAAATAAAAATAATTGAAATTAGAATAGCCCTACACTATAAATTTTTTTATATTTTTGTGGTTTATGCAGCATGAGAGATGTACAATGGACCTTTGTCCCCTTTATCTTTTTATATTACTACTTTTTCTCTATGACCCAGCTGATGCAGCAGCAGACAACAGTTCTCTCCACTTCACATGGTAGTTACTTAAGTCCTGGCGTGGCATTTCCTCAATGTCACATTCAGCAGATAGGAGCTGTCAACCTGAATGGGCTGCCTGCCACACCCATCACTCCAGCATCTGGTAAGTTATACAGATATGGCTCTATGGTGTGTGTCCTACTAGTTATGGGTAAAACTGGTGAATTTGCTGCAGGGCTAATATTTTGGTCCAGCTACTAGAGTCATTTGTTTGGTAACTGGGTCTGAGTTGCTTAGCAACATTTTAAGTAGCTTAGTAATACGGGAAGAACCTGAGTTGCTTAGTAACACTGGGAGGAGTTGTGTTGCTAGGTAACAGTGAGAAATGTTGCTTAGGAACTGTGAGGAGCTGTTACAAGGTAATACCAGGTTTTGTACAAACTACTTGCTTATTATCCCATCACCACTTTTTTCCTCACAGGACTGCACTCTCCACCTGTCATTGGCACAGCAGCTGTACCAGGCCTTGTCACTCCATTAACCAATGGGTTTCCAGGTCTTGTACCATTTCCCAGTAGCCATCCAGCCCTGGACACAATATACACTAATAGCATTGTGCCGTATCCAGGTAAGAGGAGAAATGGTAGTACAGCAGCGAAATGTAAAAAAATCACAGCTTATTGCTCTAGGATTAATTTTAACTTCCTCGTTACAGCCCAAAGTCCTGCACTGACGGTGGAGAGCCTACATCCTTCTTTCCCAGGGATCCAGCAGTACTCAGGTAACTTGGTCCATCCCTGTACAGATCTGGGTTTTGCATTTGCTATCAACTTTTAGACTGCATTTCAGCTATCAGTTAACTAGAGCTGGGTTACATACAACTCTTCTTTAATGATATGCAATATGATATTGCTACTGTTTCTGTTACTGTAATTATATACACTAGATGTATTGGGACACCAGACCATTACACCAAAAGGGTATTTTATGACATTGCATTCTAAATACATGGACATTAATATGTAATTGGTCCCCCTTTGCAGCCATAATAGCTTCCACTCTTCTGAGAAGGCTTTCTGCTCCAATTTTTGCCCATTCTTCCAATAGAGCTTTTGTGAGGTCAGGCACTGATGTTGGACGAGAAGGCCTGTCTTGCAATCTCCTTTCCAGTTCATCTGAAAGGTGTTCTTAGGGCTTGAGGTCAGGGACCTGTGCAGGCCAGCCAAATTCTTCCACACCAAACTCATCCAACCATGTCTTTATGGACCTTGCTTTGTGCGTGCTGGAATAGAAAAGAACCTTCCCAAACGGTTTCCGCAAAGTTGTGAGCATAGCATTGTGCAAAATCTATGCAGAAGCATTAAGATTTCCCTTCACTGGAAGTAAGATGCCAAGCCCAACACCTGAATAACAGCCCCATACCATTATTCCGCCTCCACCAAACTTTATAATAATGTAAAAAAAAATAATAAACTGATTTATTTAAAAAATGTACTTAACCTATTTTGGATTTATTTGAGGCATTGTATCATCTGTTTCTCTACAGTATATAAATATTTTATGTGACAATGTTGTAACTGTTTGAAAGTCTGCAAACTGTTACACAGTGCATTACATCGGGTTGTCCCAGAGAAATTCTGGTGCAAAAGTATATCCGTCTGTGCTAATTATACAATATGAGGAGCTAACCTTCTCAGAAGAGAAAATATCAAGATGAGATATTTTGCTTTATCTAACCTTTCTCTAAGCTAAATAGCTTCTTTGAGTTGTTTTTGGTGGAATTTGTTGCACCAGTTTTTTGCTTCCTTGATTGGTTGAGTTGACCCTTCAATATATTTTCATATTTAATGCAGCAAAGGTGGTAATTTATCTTTCACAGTAATTTTAGACATTGCCTAAGTTCACTGTACTATTTCTTTATGTTCTTCAAAACAGCTATTTATCCCACCGCAGCACTCACTCCTGTGACACATAGCACCCCGCAGCCTCCACCCATTCTGCAGCAAAGGGAAGGTAAGGTACATATGTAAACTGCTAGGTCAAGGCATCACAATGTTAAGTTGTAATACCTATTCTAGTAAGAGATGTAAAAGTAATATATATATATATATATATATATATATATATATATATACACACACATGTCATCCTTGGAAACGGACCACAGAGTTGGGCTAGGCTTATGCAATACTAAACACACTATATTAGAAGCAATATAAACACATTAAAGGACATTTAAGTAGGGCTGAAACAACGAATCGATAAAATCGATAATAATCGATAACGGAAATCGTTGTCGACGATTTCCGTTATCGATTAATCGAGTGATCGATTCGTTGTTGGCTCCTTTTACTTACCTCCGCGAGCGTTCCCTGCTTCCGCTACACGCTCTGCACTGCGTGACGGATGTGACGCGTTCCGGAGGTAAGTATTCTTCATGTCTGTGCGAATCGCTCTGTGCGAGTGGCTCCGTTCGCACAGAGCGATTCGCTCTGTGCGAGTGGCTCCGTTCGCACAGAGCGGTTCGCTCTGTGCGAGTGGCTCCGTTCGCACAGAGCGGTTCGCTCTGTGCGAGTGGCTCCATTCGCACAGAGCGATTCGCGGGGGTGGGGGTGGGGTTTCAGGGGATGCAGGGCAGAGTGGGGGTGGGGGGGCAGGCCAGGGTAGGAGACTGAGTGCAGGGCAGAGTGGGGGTGGGGGTGCAGGGCAGGGTGTGAGTGTGGGGGCAGGGCAGGAGACTGGGTGCAGGGCAGAGTGGGGGTGGGGGTGCAGGGCAGAGTGGGAGACTGGGTGCAGGGCAGAGTGGGGGTGTGGATGCAGGGCAGGGTGTGAGTGTGGGTGCAGGGCAGAGTGGGTGCAGGGCAGAGTGGGTGCAGGGTGTGAGTGTGGGGGCAGGGTGTGAGTGTGGGGGCAGGGCTGGGTGCAGGGCAGAGTTGGAGACTGGGTGCAGGGGCACAGTGCAAAGTGCTGGGTGCAAAGTGCCAGGGCTGGGTGCAAAGTGCCAGGGCTGGGTGCAAAGTGCCAGGGCTGGGTGCAACGTGCCAGGGCTGGGTGCAAAGTGCCAGGGCTGGGTGCAACGTGCCAGGGCTGGGTGCAAAGTTCTGGGTGCAAAGTGCCAGGGCTGGGTGCAAAGTGCTGGGTGCAAAGTGCTGGGTGCAAAGTGCCAGGGCTGGGGCAAAGTGCTGAGTGCAAAGTGCCAGGGCTGGGTGCAAAGTGCCGGGTGCAAAGTGCTGGGTGCAAAGTGCCAGGGGTGGGGCAAAGTGCTGAGTGCTGGGTGCAAAGTGCCAGGGCTGGGTGCAAAGTGCCGGGTGCAAAGTGCCAGGGGTGGGGCAAAGTGCTGGGTGCAAAGTGCCAGGGCTGGGTGCAAAGTGCTGGGTGCAAAGTGCAAAGTGCTGGGTGCAAAGTACCAGGGCTGGGGCAAAGTTTCTTGAACAGTAATAGTCCACCTCTTTTCAGAATGTTTGGGGTTATTTTGTTTCATAAATATTGTGTTTGGGTTTTTGTACTTTGAAAATATTGTTTTTTTATTACATCATAACAAAATAAGAATGTTAATGTAAATTTTAAGTTGTTTTTTAACATCCAGTTCATTAAATTATTTTAAATAAACTAAAAATTTGCATATTGTTTTTTTTTATCGAAAAAATAATCGGCCAACTAATCGATTATTAAAATAATCGTTAGTTGCAGCCCTACATTTAAGCATATTGTATTTTGAGAAATAGCCCATAATTGGGTGGCCTTTGCCAACCAACCCTATTGTTTGATAGCACCATTGTTATTTCAGTAGATTGCATTTTCTATTGAGTATTTTACTTCAGGGTGATGAAGACAGCCATTAAAGTAGTGCAAGGTCTTAGTGGCAGAGTTTAGGCTATACACTGCAAGCTCCAAGGCATACATTGTTAAATAAAAGACATTCCAGGGTATGTTTTCAGAACAAGAAAAATATTTGAAATTGGCATATTAAAGCCCCATCTGTAAAGCTAAGGATTTACATAGCCCATCAGCAGATTTAATTCTGATATACGGTAACCTAGGATTTCAACTCGATTATGTAAACAAGCGTGCAGTACATACAACGAGTAGTCTGTGTCATTGGCAGTTTCCAATAAACGAGTCTCTTAATGTCACAGCCAAAGCAAGGCCTCATTTCTGCGTCTTCTCTCCTACACAGGGCCAGAGGGCTGCAACCTATTCATCTACCACCTACCCCAGGAGTTTGGTGATAATGAGTTGACACAAATGTTTCTGCCTTTTGGAAACATTATATCCTCCAAGGTGTTCATGGACAGAGCGACTAACCAGAGCAAGTGTTTTGGTATGTTCCAGGCCTCTAATGTGAACAATGTAACATGCAAGGTTGCTGTTGGCTATGTTTGAATGTTCCTTTCATTATATACTATTTTCCTGCCCCATTTTAGTAAATGGAACAAAAAATATTAAGAAAAAAGAAGTATGTAAAAAGCCAAATCCCTGTGATAATCACACCCCCATCTCTTTTGCTAATCACTGTGGTGGTGGAATTAGGAATAATAAAATAAACCTTGGGGGTATGGGCCCCAACTGTCCCAGATTGGGAACACTGGGAGCATCTAAGGCCTCTCCCTTGCCCATTGGGATGGGTCTCTTTCTCCACCCTTCCTTTATTCATGATTGCTTGTCTGCTGTTTCTTCTTAGATGTCAAAATGTTACCTGAAACTTAATATCTCCAAAACTGAACTCATAATCTTCCCTCTTTCCATCTCCACCCCAGTTACTCAATTAACAACATGACACTTTCCCTATTAAAAAGGCCCAGTCCCTTGGCTTTTTTAATTAAGATCTTTTTCATCCCTCATATTTAATCTTTGTCAGATCCTGCTGCTTGCATCCTGCTTACAGCATCACCTAAATGCGATAATACTAAAATCTACATGTTTCCCCTTGATCGCTCTCCTTTTCCCATGTCCTATGTTATTAACTGCTTGTCTGCTATTTCTTCTCGGATGTCACAACGCTACCTGAAACTTAATCTCTCTAAAACTGAATTTCGTATGTTCCCTCCTACCATCTCTACTCCAGTTACCCCATGCATCAGCCCTTGGTGAAAGAATATTCTCATGTGGAATGTGTTCCTTTTCACTTCTGCGTGAACCTGTTATGTGTAATTTGACTTAAAAAAATTTTTTCATCTATATAACCCCCAGAGTTCTGAATATTTATTCACTTTTATAACCTCTTAGGTTTTGTAAGTTTTGATAACCCATCCAGTGCACAGACAGCTATCCAGGCCATGAATGGCTTCCAGATAGGAATGAAGAGGCTGAAAGTTCAGTTAAAGCGACCCAAGGACACAACTCAACCATACTGACCAAGAGTGGCCCTTGGGTCCAAGGAGCCAATCCCAGGAATACAGGTAATTTTGTGTACTGGTTGCTGTCATTGGGTGTCTGTAACAAATATGGAACCCTGTGCCCAGCCATGAAAAATACTTTAGAATGAACAAAGAGGTACTGGTTATTGTCTAATTCAACAGCAACCACTCACAGAGTAAGTTTTATTCAGGTGTTATGTCAAGCAAGGATAATTTATTTGTGGAATGGCTCCTGCTTAAGTACAACATAATATCAAAGAGAATCAGACAGGTGAATAGGTAGTGTGGAGAGAAAATGAGTAATCCAGTAATAATGCTAGATTTCAATTGTAAACAGATGATCATCACGCACTGATGCACAAGAAGGCCTGGCTCGCAATCAGTGTTTGACTTATGGGTGTTCAAATTCATCCTAAAGGTTCTCAACAGGGTAAACTTACACTCAAGTTTCTTTACATTAAATTTATCAAACCATCTCTTTATGGACCTTTCTTCGTGCTCAGAGACAATCATGCTGAAACAGGAGTGGGCCATTCCTAAACTGGTGCCACAAAGTTGGAAGCATACAATAGTTCTATAATGTCTTTGTATGCTGGGGGACTAGCCTTAATTATCCTGGCATCAGCCAAAGTCAGATTAGTCCACCACATTTCCATATAGTAAAGCATGATTAATCACTCCAGAGGGCACTTTTCCACTGCTCCATAGTCCAGTTTACACAACTCCTGCTAATGCTTGGCATTAATTATTGGCTTATGTGCAGCTTCTCTGCCATGTAAATCCACTTCATGAAGCTCCCGACACAGTGTTTGTGCTGATGTTGCTTCCAGAGCAGTTTGCAACTCTGCAAACTCTGAAGTGATGGTACAGAGGACTAGTGATGTTTATGTGCTACACACTTTAGAACGCAGAAGTCCCATTCTGTGAAGGTGTGTGGTCTACTGCATCATGGTTGAGCTGTTGTTACTCCTGGACGCTTCTATTTCACAATAATAGCACAGTGGACCAGAGCCAATCTAGCTGGGCACATATTTCACAAAGTGGCATGCTGTCAGGAACTACGGGACGTGAACCAGCAACCCTGAGCATGGCACCTTTGCCAAAGTCACTTTGTGACTATAATGCTGTCCACTACCAGTCTCACCGCCAGGAGGCTCTATGTTTGCTGGGATTCCTGTGTCTCTCAGTGTCCCTGTCAACTCTGTGTCAGGTTCCTGTCACAGCTGTGGCCCCTCAGGGAACTAAGGACCTTTATACAAGAGTTTCTCCCAGGCTCCATGACTGGAGCATTGTCTTACTGGCCCTGCATTTGTGGATCCTGTTTGATTGTTCTGTGCATCCCCTGGTTTAGACTTCTGCCATTTCACTTGGACTTTTTTCCTGTTTTGCCCTTTGTAACTCACCTGGAATTTGACTTTGGCTTGGACTGTGATTATTCTTTCGATTAGCCTTTGGTACTGTACTATTGTTACTTTATGTGTCAGACTATACTAACAGTCTTGTGAGCCCTATCCAGTTTCCTGCTCTGTGCCTGTAGAGGGCACCTAGAAGGAAGCCTAATGTTGCAGCCATCTGCATCCATCTACACCTTCCTGCCCCACACAGGGTTCTGAACCTGCCCCTGCACAAAGACTTCAATCAGATCTGAAACATCCTACAACATGACTTGCTTAACGTCACTGACCTTTTCAGGATGACCCACTCATCTCATATATTCTAAAACTGTCTCTTATGCTCCAATAAAAGGCACTCTGAACTCTCCTTTATAGACACAGGGCTTCAGCCACCCTTGTCAAAGCTGGCGGATTATGTCATAATAATGATTTAAAATGTATCAAGGGAGACATGTAACTTTGTATTAAACTTTGAAGAGTATTCATTGTTCATATAAATCAAGATATTTGTTCACAGGTTACCATGTCATTTTCTGTCCTGTTTACATCAGTAAATATATCTGACTATAATTAACACTTTTTGTCTTTATTTGTATGTCCTCTACAGGTACACAAAGGACCTTTAACACCCAAATCCTGCACTCGAGGATTGTGGGTAAAAGACTTCTTTTTTCACTAAACACTCCCTTCCACCCCTCCTGAACCTTAGTACCTTTTGTCCCAACCTACCCCCAGGACCAAATGGTGGCAATGGGGAGAAGCAGGAAGAACCAAGCTACCTAAACACAAGGTTATGTCTTGTGAGTGTTCTGTGTCTGTCTTCTGAAATTCCCAGGGGTGGCCACCAGTAATGGAACGGACTATCACCTACCAGCCTCCCACAAGTGACCAAAGGGGGGAAGGGTAGGGCAGTTCTCTTGTCAGTGACCCTCAAGGCTGGAAAATCTGCACCCCTTCCCTCCATCAGAGTGGCTACAGCTTTGCAATGCGAAGAACTATCTGTTTCTTTATTTATATGAACATATTTATTTATTTGGGAGGCCTGTACAACCTCAAACACTCCCGTCTGCTCCCAAAGGAGTAGAGCACAGGTGGATGATGGGTAAATCATCTTTAGATTTTTTGTCTTTAGTAGATTTTCTGTTTTGCGGAGGACAGGGTGTTCTGGGTGTGTAGGAGTGGAATAATGCAAAGTTCAATTATACAAAGTGCCCAACATCCAAGGGTAAATCTCCATTTCTGCTGCTCTTACACCTGGGCTCAGATAAAGGGCTGGACATTTTCATCTGCTCCAAATTCCTGCTCCGCATGTTTCTTATTTGGGGAAGAATTGGTAACCTGGTTTTAATGTACCGCCATTATGTAGTGTGAAAGTGGTTCTGCTAACCACACCTCTCTCCTGCTCGAATGATTAAGAGGCTGGCTGGCCTCTTGTCCGTTACTAGGAAGAGGGTGTGGATGTTTCACTAACAATGCACTGCACTATGAGTGGTATGGAGGATCTATATATGCCACCTTAAGCTATTTCAGAAATTTAGCATGGGCTTCTGTATGGAAATCTCTAAAATATAAATCAGAAAAGGAATAGGAGAAATTTGTGACTGGTACACCCTGCATGGATTTGGATGGACAAGTAGCCATCTCTTTGTCTTCAGCACATTCCTGCATTATGTCGTGAAAGCCCATCTGTCTTTAGGAAGAGTCAACAAGTTTTAAGGTGCTCTGTGATACTCACTACTTATGTGCAAACTGCAGCAAGCAGGTAAAACTCTGAGAGACCACATAGCTTTGACGAGGTTTATTTTCTGCCATGTACATACTGTGCATTATTATGGCAAGAAATAGAATGTTAGTGGTAGGTATGTATGTTAACGGTTGAGAGGGACTGTGCAAACCTAGACTTAAGTGCATTGACTCTTAAAGCTCTCTTGCAATGCGGGTAGGGTATCTAGGTAGAAGGGAACAGAGCTTTATGGTTTTATTGTTTATAAGGATTAAGGCATATAGGGCTGCTTTCTCCTTCTAATGCTAAATTGCAACATACATATCTGCTTTGTTCCTCATACTTAATAAGGCTTTACCTGATCTACACCCTTACTGCTGAGCTATTGAATCCTAGAGGTGACAGCCACCCCAAAAACAATGGGGTCAATGCATCTGTATTCATTTGTAAATACCATTTTTGTACTTCAAACATTCCTTGTGTCAGACGTGGAAAGCAGAAGCCCCTGGTAAAGCACAACAAGGGATGGGGGTCTTCTGGGCTTGTTTTCCTTCTTTCCCAGTCCAATACCCCATTGGAGGACTAATTTGACATCACCCTTTCTGCTGTCAAAGTAATGGCAAGATCACAAAGTGCAAGGTCCTTAATGAATGCTATCTGTTACCATGGTAGCAGGGCCCCTCTCCTCCTTCTCTGCAGGGTCTCAGAAAAGGCACTATATGTGTGTATAGAGAGAAATATATATATATGTGCCCTTCCCCAAGGGAGACGTAATACTGGCAGTTTAAGCACTATAATCCATCTCACCACTGTTGACAAATTAAGATCTTGCCTTGGGGTCAACCCTAAACTCATTAGAATCTGTAGTTGTTACACATAATTTCTCCCAGGGAGTGTATGGTTGTGGTGTTAACCTGTCAAAAAATCATCATGGAAATAAGTATGATTGCTAAACTGGAATTTCTCCCAGTAAAGGAAAAAAGCACATTGTGACTTCTGCATAGCCAGAGGCACCAAGCCAATTGTTAGAGAAAGGTTTAAATTCAAGTTTAGCTTATCTGTTCCATTCCCCATATCATTTGTTCAAGGACCACAACAGTCTGATTTAACTTAAAGAAAATCTATATATTTTAAACAATGCAGAGTGTATTCAAGACAGCCACTAGTAACAGTGTGAACGGGCTGTGAAAGATAAAGAAAAGTTTCCTAAGATTTTGCGAGTTAGATGGAGTGAGTTACAGTATACACTGCTAACTCTAGGTACTGCTGTCGTAAGGACATGCAGACAAATTCTCAGATTCTCTGACTCACAGCCTCCTGATACTACACCTAGACCTCACTTGGGTGTTTTGAAGACAGAATCTGCGTAGAAATATCCAGGTGTTCACAAAACCTGCTGTTTACGAAAGAATTAAAACCTAATTATCAACACTCTGCATCTGTGTCATGTTTCTATGTCTGAATGCAGTGGAATAATGTGAATGTATAAATAGAGATTGGTTTTGTGTGTGTCAGGGGAGTTTATACATACATTCATGATCAGGGGCTGAATTCATACAAGCTTCAACAGAATATTAACAGCTATTTCCACAAATTCAGTGCATCTACAGACATTATACATCAAATACAGTGGTGATCAAAAGTTTGCATACCCTTGGAGAATTGGTAATATACAGTATTGTGAGCAGACAAAACACATTTCTTTTACTTATTATTATTCGGCTGTAGGTCATAACAGAATGGCACAATCATGAAACAAAACACGGCAACAAAGAAAAAAAAGGAAATGACCCCTGTTCAAAAATCTGCATACCCTTAGTTCTTAATACTGTGTATTGCCCCTTTTAGCATCAATGACAGCATTATTTTGTAATAATTGTTTATGAGGCCCCAGAATCTTTCAGGTGGTATAACTGCGTCATCTTGCATGAACAGCACGTTTGAAATTTCCACGGAGTGGGTCAGTGATATTAAGGTCAGCAGACTGTGGGGGCCACTCCAGAACCGTCACCTTTTTCTGCTGTAACCTATGGAGGGTCTACTTGGCACTTGAGGGTCTACTTGGCTTTGTGCTGAGGGTCATTTTCATGCTGGAAAGTCCAATAGTTTCTAATGCGCAGCTTTCGTGCAGAAGAATGCAAATTATCTGCCAGTAAATTCTGATAACATGCTGCATTCATCTTGCCATCAATTTTCATAAGGTTCCCTGTGCCTTTGGAGCTCACACACCTCCAAAACATCAGTGAGCCACGACATGCTTCACAGTGGGGATGGTATTCTTTTTGCTATAGGCCTTGTTGACCACTCTCCAAACATAGGGTTTATGCTTGTGACCATAAAGCTCTATTTTTGGCCTTGTCACGCTAAATTACAGTGTGCCAGAAGCTGCGAGGCGTATCAAGGTGTTGTCAGGCATATTGTAACCGGGCTTTTTTGTGGCATCTGCGCAGGAAGGGCTTCTTTCTGGCAACATCGTTTTGTGCTCTTTAACCCCTTCACGACAAAGCCCATACATGTCCAGGGTTCCTGTTTAATACCTGCATCCAGAGCCGGACTGGGACTGAAAAGCAGCCCTGGAAACATTTGGAGACCAGCCCCATATAGTATATCTCGCGGTCGAGCTCTTATACCCACACGCACCCCTTATACATACCCGAGTCATATTATTTGCCATATAAAAAACTAAAAACATTATTTTTATCACATTATTTGTATTAAAATACCTGAAAGCAAAAGCGTTAAAAGGACCTAATAAATTAAATACATTAGACATAATGGAATCAAAACATTTGCTACTGCAAACATTTTTAGATGAAAAAGTTCCATTTTATTCAGTGGAACAAAACAGTGATCACATTATTCTTCACGATATTTTTGTAAGAAACTTTTATTTCTTTATTAATCCTTGTAAACTATTTTTCATATTTAATAAAAGCTATGATTGAGAAAAATATTTTTTTCCCCTTTTATTTGCCAACCTGCCCCCAGGCTTGACACTCTGCCCCCAGAAATGCCTTATACCCCCTATACGCCACTCTGCCCCATGATATGCCTTTTAACCCCCTATATGCCACTCTGCCCCATGATATGCCTTTTAACCCCCTTTATGCCACTCTGCCTCCAGAAATGCCTTATGCCCCTATATGCCACTCTGGCATATAGGGGTTAAAAGGCATTTCTAGAGGCAGAGTGGCATAAAGGGGGTTAAAAGGCATATCATGGGGCACTCTGCCTCCAGATAAGCCTTAAGCCCCCATATAACACACACATACCCCCGCTCCCCGATTTACCACTGCTTCTGGTGTCTGGTGAGGGCAGCGGGTGGAGGCCGACATTCATGAAGTTAAAGGGGCTGGTGTTCACGCCCCGCGCCGCCCAATGGTCGTGCGTCAGCTCTTCGTCCCACCCCTTTTAATACGTGGGACAAAGTGCTGAGGCACTGCCATTGGGCAGCGAGGCCTCCTTAACTTCATTTCGTGCCGGCGGCGGGAGGACGCAACCCGGCTGCCGCGTTCAATGCCGCTCAGCGGCTGTTTTTAAGATTGGCCTGCCGCCGACCGGCCCACGGAGCGACCGGCCCACCGGGAAGTTTCCCGGTATCCCGGTGGGCCAGTCCGGCCCTGCCTGCATCACTGCTTTGTAGGATCCACGGAAGCTTCACAAGTGCGACCGACAATCGCTTCCTAAAAATAATTTGTGTTGCTGACATGCATGCCAGTAACACTACCTGCCGAAGGCTAGATGCAGGTCAATGGAGCCCAGCTAACTAATCACAATGTGATTAGTAAAATAAAATAACATTTTTTAATTTTTTTAATAAAATTGGTAGCAACAATGTAAAGTAGTGAGTGTACAGCCTGTATAACAGTGTAAATTTGCTGTCCCCTCAGATACTGTGTATATATATATATATATATATATATATATATATACAGGGAAAAGAAAAAGTCACAGGCTCAAATAATACAAATGTATAATACGAGGCCTACCAAGGTTGTTGGCTCCTCATCAGTCTGGTTGCAGCTTGCTGTCCAGGGGTTAATAGGGAGGAGGTTTAATTGCACCTCCCCCAACACATTAATAAGGTTTTGGCAGCAGTATAAACTGCTTTGTGTGCCCACTATGTAGGAGGTGAGAGTAGGTTCTCACCCTATTGAGAGTGTGCCTTGACGTGGCGGGTGACTTAATTATGCTTTGGCCAATTCATATAACCAAAACCTCTCATTTATATTATGTTTATATATTTGTTGCCAGCTTTATTAGGGTAAGAAGCGCAGACAGTTTTTGTTTTATATATATATATATATATACACACACACACATTATGTCACAAAAGTGAGTACACCCCTCACATTTTTGAAAATATTTTATTATATCTTTTCATGTGACAAGACTGAAGAAATGACACTTTACTACAATGTAAAGTAGTGAGAGTACAGCCTGTATAACAGTGTACATTTGCTGTCCCCTCAAATATAACTCAAAACACAGCCATTAATTTGGTGTTATTGCTCTCACACTCACTCACTCATACTGGTCACTGGAAGTTCAACATGGCACCTGATGGCAATTCATTCTCTGAGGATGTGAAAGAAAGAATTTTTGCTCTATATACAGATGGCCTAGGCTATAAGACGATTGCCAAGACCCTGAAACTGAGCTGCAGCACAGTGGGCAAGACCATACAGCGGTTTCACAGCACAGGTTCCACTCAGAACAGGCCTCGCCATGGTCGACCAAAGAAGTTGAGCGCACATGCTCAGTGTCATATCCAGAGGTTGTCTTTGGGAAATATGTGTGCTGCCAGCATTGCTGCAGAGGTTGAAAGGGTGGGGGGTCAGCCTGTCAGTGCTCAGACCATTATGCCGCACACTATATCAAACTGGTCCCAGAAGGAAGCTTCTTCTAAAGATGATGCACAAGAAAGCCCACAAAGGGTTTGGTGAACACAAGCAGACTAAGGACATGGATTACTGGAACCATGTCCTGTGGTCCGATGAGACCAGGAAAACTTATTTGGTTCAGATGGTGTCAAGCTTGTGTGGCGGCAACCAGGTGAAGCGTACAAAGATAAGCGCGTCTTGCCTACAGTCAAGCATGGTGGTGGGAGTGTCATGGTCGGGGCCTGCACGAGTGCTGCCGGCACTGGGGAGCTACAGTTCATTGAGGGAACCATGAATGTCAACATGTACTGTGACATAATGAAGCAGAGCATGATCCCCTCCCTTTGGAGACTGGGTATTCCAACATGATAACGACACCAAACACACCTCCAAGACGACCACTGCCTTGCTAAATAAGCTGAGGGTAAAGGTGATGGACTGGCCCAGCATGTCTCCAGGCCTAAACTTTATTTGCATCTGTGGGGCATCCTCAAACGGAAGGTCTCTAACATTCACCAGCTCCATGATGTCGTCATGGAGGAGTGGAAGAGGACTCTTGTGGCAACCTGTGAAGCTCTGGTGAACTCCATACCCAAGAGGGTTAAAGGCAGTGCTGGAGAATAATGATGGCCACACAAAATATTGACACTTTGGGCCCAATTTGGACATTTCCAATTAGGGTGTACTCACTTTTGTTGCCAAGTTTTAGACCTTAACGGCTATGTGTTGAGTTATATTTGATGGGACAGCAAATTTACACTGTTATACAGGCTGTACACTCACTACTCTACATTATAGCAGAGTGTAATTTCTTCAGTGTTGTCAAAGGAAAAGATAATAAACTATTTACAAAAAATGTGAGGGGGTGTACTCACTTTTGTGAGGTACTGTATATATATAAATATACAAAAAAGTTTTTATGAGCAAGGCCTACAATTAGCGCTATATCTTCACAAAACTTGTCGCATGGAAAGAGTTAAAATATTGGCATTTTAAAAACCCATGGGGTGCCTAGTTTTAAAAAAATTTATGATTTGATGGGGTAAATCGAATTGGCCAGCTTCAAAGATGTCCCAAATATGGGACATGGGCACAAACTGACCAGATGTCCAAATGCCAAAAAAGGTGGCCTTTTACCTCTTAAATAACCCAATAAACCCATGCATGGGGGGTGTCACTGTACTCACGAGATGTTACTTAACACATATTGGGGTGTTGTTTGACAGGGACATATACCAGGTGCGGTAAATTCACACCTGAAGTACAATGTGTGTGAAAAAAATAAATTACTACCATAAAGTTTGGCAAAGGCTGATGGTAGAATTAGTGCATGGAAAGGGTTAAAATAACCAGTTGATTGGGTAAATTGAACTGACCGGCTCCAAAGATGTCCCAAATAGCACATGGGGCAGGATGACCAGATTTTGGGGAAAAATGGTTTTGAAATAGCAAAACACTACTTGTAATTATTGCCAAATAACTTGCAGAAAAAAAGCAAAAAAACATGAAAACATTGAGTATTTCTAAACTCAGGACAAATAGTAGAATCTATTTAGCAGGTTTTTTCATTAGTCTTTGTAGATGAGTAAAAGATTTTTCAAATAAAAGGGAGAAAAAGTCATTTTGTTAACAAAAAATCACCATAATTTATTATTGCTTTTATAGTAAATTAGATGATATGATAAATATAATGGCATCTAAAGAAAGCCCTGCTTGTCCTGAAAATAAAAATATTTAATATATATAATGCTTACCTTCTTTAGATCAATGAGTGACTACAGTCGTAGATTAACTACAACATTGCCTATAGCCTAAATCGTTTATTAGCTGAATATCAATATGGATGTCTATTTCATTAGGTAGACTAAGGATGTGATTATGGTGCCATATTGTTAAGGGTGCCACAGAAGGCAGAGGAGGGTCAAGGCTTAATGTTAACCTTGCCAGGTCTTATAAATTTCTATCCAGTTCCCACCCAGTTTCATCCTACACCCGTCCTCCAAAGCTATTTTTGTTTTTCTCATTTAGTAGAGAATGGAGTGTAACGCTGACCTTGACAATTGTCAATTATTCAATTGGAAGTGGAAGTAGGTATGTATTTTTAAAAGATGCCCTCGTGAGAGTTGTACCAGGAAAACCAGGGAAAATTTGAATTTAAACATGAATGAACACAATCATTGCATTACCAAACACAGAAAATTGCAATTTAATGCATACTAAAACAATTACACCTTCAGCATTTATAGAGAATGTATTACCATCAACAACTGCAAAATCAAAGTAAACAAAGGGAGATTACAATAAAACAAGGGGGCAAACGAAAATTAAAATGGTCCAATTTATGGTCCACAGTGCAGGGAGGCCTCCAGGTTTTACCATATCACCGGTGCTTTTTAGTACACATATGCAAAATGTTCAATAAATCATTTTAATAGAATCAATTAAAGTTGATATAATGAAGAAGGAACTGGTGGTGAGAAGAATCTGTTTATCGGTGGAACAGAGTGAAATGGAATTATTTCTGTATCTATAAACAGTTCAACTAATTCAACTGATCTATGAGTTATTGTTTTATATTTTTGTTCTTAATTTTGCTTCTAAATATATACCCAATCTATTATTTATTTTCTCATATTCCATATAACACAACAATTATTACAAAAATGGCTTTCACTTTAGTTCAGTTTTTCTGTATATAGTTATTATTTCAGGTACCGTTACATTGTTTACTACCTGTGCCAGAAGTAGGAGCAGACAGAACCAACTCAAAGTGAACTTGTCACCTCCAGCAGTGGAGTCTTGTCTTAAAGGAAAATAGATTTTACTTGCACACTGGCTCTAAGAATATTGGTGTGACCTGCCCTTGTTTCTTTCTATGATCAACTCACACCTTTAACGTTCTTCACTACCTATATTTACACTGTCCTTACACACACATTTACACATAAACAGGCAAATACACATATACTGCCCTTACACTCAACTGCCCTTACACACTGCCTTTACACACACCTGCCCATTGACATGCAAATACACATACACTGCCCTTATACAACCCTGCCTTCACACACACACCAGCTTACAAACATACAACCCCAACTCCACACTGCCTAGCATGCAATAATCCCCTCCACTACCACAACTCCTCCTTCTGACCCTACCGTGACATTGAGAGGTCTTCTCCCCTGTATTCATCCCCAGAATCCCTTTGTCCCCTTATTCACTAAGCCATGCCTCTCTTTTACTTACTCCCTGCAGTTCAGGTATAGATCAAATAAACAACACATAAAACAGCACTTGCATGTATAGATCAACAAACCCTATAACTGCAGGCATACATAAATAATGTATGGAAACATAGCATAGCAGTTATAGATCAACACATGAACACAAAAACCCTGCTTTGCATGTATAGATCAATTTAAATTCACATGGGAATAGATCAAACAAACAGAATCAGACATACAAATCCTGTATTTGCAGGTATACAATAATAATGCATGGACACATGTCATTGCAAGTATTGATCAATAGAACACACAAACCCAGCATTGCAGGTATAGATCAACTGGAAATCACATGTAAACTTAGCATTGAGATCATGTAGATCAGGGGTGTCCAAGTTTTTTCTGCAGTGGGCCACTTCATCAGAATTGTATACGTGCGAGGGCCACACTCATTTTTCACTGTGAGAAAATATGGCCTTTAATAAAATATGCAGATTAAAATAAAGTAAATGACACAAAACCTTTACTTTTCCTCTCACTGATTTCTGGGCCTAGAAAGGTTTGTGACTACAAATTCAGGATAATTAAAAATGAAATACTTCTATTTATTCTAGGGATGCACCAAAATGAAAATTCTGGACCAAAACATTCACAGTTCTCTTAGCCAAAACCAAAAATGACCCCCCACCTTTATAAATAATAATAAAAACTCACATTTTTAATAAAAGTAGGAAACACACCACAATTGAACAAAAAAATTAGCAATATGACTTGGCATGATAGGAGTGTCATTGCTAACAGCAATCACACTCCTATCATACCCAGGCAACCAGTAAATGCTGGTAGCTAGGCATGATGGGACTGTGCTTGCTGTTAGCAATCACACTCCTATCATGCCAAGTCAGCCAGTACATGCTGGTACAGGGTGGCTGTAAGTGATGTGTAGACCCCATATTGCTGGCAGCATCAATACACAAGGGGGGCAGCTAGCTAGGTTTCAGCATGTACTGGCTGATTTGGCATGATAGGAGTGTGATTGCTAACAGCAATCAAAGTCCACTCATGCCGAGGTTCCAGCACTTACACATCCATGCTATCACACACACACACTCATTCATTCATATACTCATTAATTCACAGATTCATTCCCTCAATCACGCATACTCATTCAAACACCCTCCCCACCCCCTTACCTGCACTGCAGCTCCTCGATGCCGCTCACAGACTTCAGCAGAGGGCGTGGCCTCCCTCTGCGTTCTCTGGTACTGCACAGAGGAAGCAGGACTAGAGCAGAGTCATGCAATGTCACGTGAACTCTGCTAGGTTTTGCTTCCTCTAAGCAGTACAGAAGACCCTCCCACAGGTAAGTAGCAAGGCTCGAGGTGCGGCCCGCGTAAGATCTTACGCGGGCCGCACCTCGAGGTCTCGCGGGCCGCATGTTGGACGCCCCTGATGTAGATCAAATAAAAAAACACGGAAACAGCTTACCAGATATGGATCAACAGAATAACACACAAACCCAGCTTGGAATTCACATAAAAACTTAGCATCAAAAGGTATAGATCAAGGGTGTCCAACCTGCGGCCCTCCAGCTCCTGTAGGACTACATCTCCAATAATGCTCTATCAGCTAAGGTGTTGGCAGAGGAGCATGGGAGATGTAGTCCTGCAGCAGCTGGAGGGCCGCAGTTTGGACACCCTTGGTGTAGATAAACCCCCTAAATTACAGGTATAGAAATTACAGATCCGTGATCTCCCCAACCAGTCCTGGAGGCTGCAGCTGCTGATGGAGCGGGCTAATGTTAGCCTCCCTCCCAGCACCTTTACACATACCTGCCCATAAACACACATATACACATACACTGCCCTTAGACACACACATCGGGGCCCATTTTCCATTTAAATGTGGGTGTTTCCTGCTGACATCGGCGGGAACGCCCCTGACGTCAGCGGGAAATTTAAATGGAAAATGAGCAGGGAGCGGGGCGCGTCAAGACCCTGCTACCGCGACCTGGAGGATTTGGGTCTTGAACCTAGAGAGTTCCCAGGTATGCTTATGTTACACCTGATGTTTTTTTCCCAATGGTTTAGCTGGCTCATAAAGCTCTTATCAGAAGCCTTTTAATTTAGCTCAGGGGGCAGAAAAAGAAACAATGCCATCAACACTTTTTAAATATGAAGGAGAACTTGTCTTAATTAGAATGAAAACATAAAATAGATAAATCAGAGGCACTAACACTTTAACGGAAGCTAAAGCTTTCTACTGACATGCAGCTTACAAAACTTATAAACAACTCTATTAACAAAGCGGATAGGCTGCTAGTAAATACGCTTAAGGCTACAAAATTGCAGTTACGAATACCTTATATTATGATGGCTAATGGTTATGAACCAACAAACCTGAAAGCAATCATTGAGGAATTTGTGTCCTTTTACAGCAAGCTTTACAATTTGGCTCAAATACCCATGAAGAAAATTAAGTTAGTGATGTCAGCGAATCCGATAACAGGAATAGAAGTTATAGGCTCTGTGAAAAGAGACAAAGCCTACAGGCCTGATGGTTTCCCTAACCTATCTTAGAAAAAATTCCAACAGTTTGTAATGCTCAGCAGAGGTAGCAGGAACCCAGGTGTAGAGACTGGACAGCGGAAAGGCCAAACATAGGAGCAGGGAGGTCAGAATAAATGGTCTTTGATTAAGGCCATATGGACGAAATGCATGAGACGCTGATTCTTTGTCCCATTTCCAATGTGTGAAGATCAATAAAGTTTTGCGTTTTTAATGTGGCTCCATGTGGTTATTGTTTCTACGCGGTTAAGAGACTTACTATTTGTTTGGAAGTCTTGGAAGAAGAAATGGCCCAGGCCTGAACTGCTGACAATTTGGGCAGAGACTAGGTCCCAACAGACAAACAGTAGGTGGCAGTAGGCGGCAACAAACACACCTTACAGGAACCAAGCAAATTCAACGGAAGCAACAACGATGTACTAGATGCTGCCTCCCCTAGGCTTGCCGCCCTAGGCCTAGCCAGCCTGGATACCTCACTGGCTACAATGTGTTATGAACAATCATCTCTATTTAATTTTATAAACAGTACCAGGCAGAGTTGCCCACTGTCACCTCTAATATTTGTTCTAGTTGGTAGTGTCTGGCATCTAGGATAAGGCTAGCAACATAAACCAAGGGAATGCAGTTAGGCAGTATGGAACATAATAACAACGGTCTTCTTTACTAATGATATAGTGTTGAGCGATAATGCACCAACTGGAAGAACACGGCAGGATATCCTATTATAAGAACAACATTACCAAGATTCAGGCATTACAAGTGGGATTCTTGGTCCTTGATATAAATTAGTTTAGGAACGAGTTTAAGTAAAACAGGCATAATGAAAGTATTACATTTTTTATGGATCGAATTAACAAAATCATTAAATACGATAAAAAATAACTATCCTAGAGTCATTGCTTGAGGTCAATTAATAACTATATATTGCCTGACAGCAGAGCAAGACTATCCACTAACATGTTATATAGACATAGACTGAGGGGAAAATTGGAGGTCCCTAATCTAATAGCTTAACACCAGGTGGCTAAAACAGCCAAAGCAGCTCAGGCTGGTACTTTAGAAACGCCACTAGCTAACCTTCATGAAGCGGTGTGGAAGCCTCATTAGGAGACACCTATTGTCTCTGGTATATTAGAAACTACTGAGAATGTGTTACATATCTCTGTCCAAGACTCTGTCCAAGAGTTAAGCATGTGTTACAATCATTTATACAAAAGGGAACATTGCTTACAAGGCCAGCCACACATGGTTTTATTAAAGAGTTAAATAGAAATACATCAAAGGGTCCAATATCGCTTTCTTATGACATTTTACTTTGTGGACAAGAATTTAGATACTTAGCTTATATGGTACCAAAGAAATTAACCATAACTATAATGAAGCACCGCCGGGTAAAGCCTTAAAGAACATGGCAGAGGTACCTAGATTTTCAGGACACTGGGAGATCAATTGAAAGGTGCCATTTTGTGCCCTTGAAGTTGGACAAGAATTATAGTGCATGTTCAAAACCTTGTTGGCGTTGGTGTGATGCTGAGGATACAATGTATCACATATGGTGGGCATACCCAAGGTTAAAGTCGTTTTGGGAAAGAGTGTTATTACTTATCGACAGTCATTTACCTATCTCAGTTCAGGCAGACCCAAAGCATACGATCTTGAATTTTCCGGAGCACATGCTATTTAAAACATGTAAAATTGTTTTACTTATTGTAGCACACAATTGTAAATCCCATGTGACTCCCCTTATCTTTAACTTCTCTCATTAATTAAGGAAAATGAAAATCTGGAATATCCAGCTCATTGGGCCTCCCAAGTTTTGCATGCCGGGATCTTCATCTGTATTTAAGCTTATTAGTCTGTGTTTCTTTTTGTTTTAAAAATATTTCACACCTTTGTTTATGTTATCAGATGAAAACAAAATAATCGAACAATACTCGGATAGACATGTGGAATGTGTCTTTATTTAAACTACACAACATGTTGAACTATATTGCTGATATATGCTGATCTTGCATGTTCTATGCGCACTTTTACAGTATTTCGTTTTGTAAAACTAATAATCAGACAACTAGGATAAAACAGACAACTAGGAAGCATCCTCGCTAATCAATACTAATAGGTAAAGCAAGGAGACTTGCTTAAATACTTTATTAAAACTTAATGTTTATTTGTAACCATGTATGAATAAAACAAATAATAAAAGAAAAGTAATTAGTTAATCATATGTGTTTCGAAACAGGTGAAACTAAAATTACACTGGTTCTGTATATAGCCAGGCTTTACACCTCCATCTAGTGACTAAATGTTTCAAAAAGGTAGTGATTTCTACATTAGCTAATTTTCAAAACAAGGAGGTAGCCTGTCAGTGTTGCCAAAGCTAAATTACCAGTGCTTACTAAAAATACAGAACACCTGTTTCTCCCCTTGCGGGATCAGAAAAGACAGGAAAGAGTGGCCGTGGTCTGTGAAAAGGACACAAGAATGCAAATTCGGCATATAAGTAGTTTTGCCTCTTTTATGACTAGCAGACAACAATCGCTTATCTTGCATGGAGGCTGGTTTACACTGCTGCCTCCTGATCTCATGGTTTGTAATGGTAGCTGCTCAACAAGATCCAGTCTCTGATCTGTGGGAACCAATCCCGGAAGAAACATGCAGGCCTTACATACCAGGGATAATACATCTCGTGCACACGGCTGGCCCCAGCGTTTATCACAGCCAATGCAGCATCCTGGGCAGGATACACAGGCATAGTGACCTTATCTCTGGAGAAAGAGAACAAATAGTATAAGAATAGCTAGGTATACTTAGTCTGACCTGCTCTCACAGGCATAACAAAAGCAATAGGGCCTAAACATCATGGGTGGAACCTGTTCTGCAGCCTTACAACCCATTTACCATGCAGCAGTGGTGGGTTTCCTTTTTCAATACACCAAAATAGAGCTTATCTATCCTGCTCCTTTGGTGTGACTTTTTGGAATCATAGATAAAGCATTGAAAATGTACCTGGATTTCATTGTAAAAATCCAGTAGCACTATCCATATAGGTATATCATTAAACATATCTCCTTTTTTGTTCTCTAGAGCATAGTAAATTGCTTTAGACTCTGCAGGGAACTGAGGCAAAAGACTTACTGTGCCCTGCACAAAGATATCGATCTATGACACACCATGAATGAAATGAGGTGTAGGACATGAAAATTAGGGTCCTCCCGTAACACAGGTACACCAATAAATCCTTTGTACTGGTGAACCTTCGAGAGTCACTAAATACTCTGCGTACTTTGTAGCATATTTTTAAGCAATCTCCAGACTTTTTATGTCCTTATGTCCTGCATGTCCTAAATTCGAATAAGTGCAAATATATGCCTGACCAAACTCTAAATCAGTTTTGGAAACTTGTTTTAGAGCCCTCCTCATTTTATTTGAGTATGCTCTTCTTATTGCAAGGGAGATGAGTGAACATCACTAAAAATTAGCTATCTTTGACAGCTGCACCAGTAGCATACCTAAAGGGAGGCGATCCGCCTCGGGTGTCACTTATTAGGAGGGTGCCCGGACAGCCACCATCGGGCTGCATAGACATCTGCACAGCCGGCCCCCGGACCAGGGAAATCAGCAAGAGAGGTAAGGCAGTGCGGGAGAGTGAATGTGTGAGTGAGTGAATGAATGAAGTTAGTAAGTTAGTGTTTAGGGGCAGAAATGACACAGACAGGCTGACTGGGGGCAGAGGTGGCACATGCTGGTTAATTTGGGGGGCAGAAGGAGCATATGCAGGCTGATTTGTGGTAGCAGACGTGGCACATGCAGACTGCTAAGGGGGCAGACTTGGCACAGAAAGACTGTTTCAGGGGCAGACTTGGCACAGACAGGCTGTTTCAGGGGCAGAGTTGGCAAAGGCAGGTTGCTTCAAGGGTAGAGTTGGCACAGGCAGGTTGCTTTGGGGCAGAGTTGGCACAGCTATGCTGCTTTAGTGGAAGAGGTGGCACAGTTAGGTTGCTTTAGTGGCAGAGGTGGCACAGTTAGGCTGCTTCAGTGGCATAGGTGACACAGGCTTCTTCAAATGTTCTAGGTACGCCCCTGAGCTGCACATATCCTTAGACTTTAACAAACACAAAGCATAAAAAAAACGAGGACCAACACCTGATGCTTTTGCACTTACACGCTTATTCAAAACACTTCTACCTCTCCAACGAAAAAGCAAAAAAGTAAGTTAATCCACTACTTACTTTATTTTTTCCATGGCAGACTCTGTATTAATTAGGCCCAGGATACAGAGTGTAATGGACACAGGTATGTCTTGCATGGTAAGCTCGTGTCTTAGGGCTCCAAAGAATCCTTCCAGTGCAAATTTAGATGCAGCATAGGGTCCTGCATATGGAATGGGGACTTTTCCTACAGTGGAAGAAGTGAATTGATGATTTGTTTTCTATGCATCAACCCTTTAAGAACGGGATTTTTTTTTTCTTTTTTGTACCCTTTATACCTGAGGCTGTTTTAACATTTCTGCGGTGCTCATGTTTAGCTGTAATTTTCTTCTCTCTGATTTAGTATACCCAAGTTATATATTGGGGGGCTTTTCAGAACAAGAAGAGCTTTTTTCATACACAATTTTTTTATCATATCAACTAATTTCCTAATAATAAAGCACTTTTTCTCAATTTGATTTGAAAAATATTTTACTCATCTACAAAAGCTAATGAAAAAAACCTGCTAAATAGAGTTTAGAAATACCCCATGTTTTGGTGTTTTTTGCAAGTTATAGGGCAATAAGTACAAGTAGCGTTTTCCTATTTCAAAACATTTTTTCCATATTTCTTTGAAAACTAGATACCCCAAGATATTTCAAATGCTGGTATTTTAACCCTTTCCATGCACAAGTTCTACCACCAGCCTTTGCCAAATTTTTGTGGCAGTAATGTTTTTTTTTTGTTTTTTTACACAAATTCTATTTCAGGTAGAAATTTAGAACTCCTGGTATATGTCCTGGTCAAACAACACCCCAATATGTGTTCAGCAACATCTCACGAGTACAGTGATCACCCCATGCATGGGTTTGTTGGGTTGCTTGAGAGGTAAAAGGCCCCATTGGGGAAGTTTCCCTTTTTTTAACTTGAATCTTGACATCTAGTCTTTCTGCCCCAATTTGGGACATCTTTGAACCCGGCTAATTCAGTTTGCCCCATCAAACTATAAACACCCCAGGTTATTTAAAATGGTGGTATTTAAAATCTTTCCATGTACTAATTCTACCACAAACCTTGACAAACATTTTTTGTGTGTTGTTTTTCACACACATTGTACTTTAGGGATTTACAGCCCTTGGTATATGTTAATTGCAAATAACACCCCAATATGTGTTCATCAACATCCCGGAGTACAGTGATGCCACTCATGCATTGGTTTGGCAGGTTGTTTGGGGGCTAAAAGGCCACATTTGGGAGGTGCGTCTTTTTTTATTTGGTCAGTCTGCCCCTATGTCCTATTTGGGACATCTTTGAGCCCGGCCAATTCAATTTACCCCATCTAACCATACATTTTTTTAAACTGGTCACCCCACGGGTATTTGAAATGCTAGCGTGTTACAGCTTTCCATGCAAGCATTTTTAGGAAGATAGAACACTAATTGTAACACTTGAACATAAAACATTAATAACATTATTCTTCTTTTATATTTTCGACGTAACATTTTGTTGCAACTGGATGGTTCCCCTGATGGTGACACTGCATAATTATTTTTAAATGTTACCAATTTTTTATTTATTTTAACTTTTTTCCATTTCCTTTTAATATTTTACATTTACGTTGCAATTAGAAAGCAGGGCTCCATTGATTTGCATGGTTGAATGCAGTACTTGAATTCAACCTGCAGGGGGAGCTCAGAGTTCTCAGGAGGGTCTGGAGAGATTCTCTTGAGAACTCGTTTATTGTTTTAAAGGATACCGCTATCTTGCGAGAGGCAAAAACTCTCGCAGTGGCGCTTGTGAAAGTTCTCCGGAGCAGTCATACTGCAACCTGGGGTGGGTTTTCAGTATTTCTGAATGCATCTATCGATTAGGGTTGCCACCTTTCTTGCAAAAAAATACCGGCCATGCTAATTTGCATAATTAATTCTATATGCGTTACATCACAGGAAGTGATATAAGAGATACGATACATTTGCAGAGGAAATTTTCCTAAATCACACAAACAAAAACATTCAAAGAATAAAATCACATAATTATAAATAACACTTATTTATTGAACAAAACCCAATAAATAAAAGGGAACACTAAATACAAATATATATACAATGACACGGTTGGATAAGTTTAGTGTGGAAGACCTTGACTGGCCTGCACAAAGGCCTGACCTCAATCACATCGAACACCTTTGGGATGAACTGGAATGGAGATTGCAAGGCCTTCTCGTCCAACATCAGTGCCTGACCTCACAAACGATCTACTGGATGAATGGGCACAAAATTCCCACAGAAACACTCCAAACTCTAGTGGAGCCTTCCCAGAAGAGTGGAAGCTGTTTTAGCTGCAATGGGGGACCAATCACATATTAATGTCTATGTATTTAGAATGTGATGTCACAAAAGCCCATATTGGTATAATGGTAGGTCAAGAGAACATGCCCTCCATGGAAGATAAGATCAGAAGCATCACAGAGTTAGCCAGCTGGTAGAACTACTGAAGGGTGTGAAGATTAAGAAGACGACTTGCCTACTGGAAAAATACAAGGATATAACTCCATCCGAAGCCCTAGAGACTGCTAAACAAAGGCTCAGAGCAATGGCTACCAGACAAAGGAGATACACTAGAGAAGCAGAGGCCAAAAAGATAAATGCTCTGTTCTCCAAAGGACCTTCCAAGGTCAGTGGAACTCTGAATTGCAGTGCAAATTAAATAACACATAACACCAATGCAAAGTGGCTGCAGGACCTTAGAGTAGACCACAGCATTCTCCCAGTACAGGAACCAGTCACCATCACAGTAGCAAACATCCAACATGTAGTCAACAACATGAAGAGCTCAAAAGGACCTGTCCCAGACATGGTCCATACTGGCTGAAGAAACTGACAGCAGTACATCAATGCCTGGCAGGACACATGAAACACCTGCTAGCAACATGCTCCCACTCATACTGGCTAACACAAGGACAGTGCTGATCATAAAAGACCCTCATAAGTGTAAACCACCCTCCAACTACCAGCCAATACTGCCTCCCCACAACACAGAAAGTCTTATCAGTCATCATAGCCACCAAGCTACAGGACCACATAGGCCAGTACATGAGCACAGCTCAGAATGGCATAGGGAACACCACCAGAGGCTGCAAGCACTAGTTGCTCATAGACAGAGCAGTCACCCAAGACTCAAAAATCTAGACATACCAGCCTGAGCACAGCCTGAATTGACTACAGGAAAGCCTATGACTCAATGCCACACACAGGGCTGGTCTCAAAGGCAGCACTGAGGCACTGATAATGGCAGCAAAAGAGCAGGCACTAAGTACCAGATCCATAGAGCCAGGCATCTAACTCACCAGATAGGACCCACGTTGCAGGAAAAGAGTAGCCTCTGAGACAGTCCAACACAAAGTATCAGACTGTAAGATACTCGCAGGAACATTGTACACTGCACGGTGCAACCAAGCAGCTGGCATTGTGTATAGGAACATCTGCATGGAATATGGGCTAAAGCCTCCCAAGTCCAAATGCGAGATTCCCCAAAAGGTTGTGGCGAACAACGGGGCTGAAATCCTGTTGGACTTCTTGATCCAGACGGCCAAGCAGGTACTGGCCAATCAACCCAACATCGTGGTAGTAGACAAGGACCAGAGGAAAGTGGTGGTGATAGATGTAGTGGTGCCAAGTGACAAGAACATCAGGAAGAAGCTACAAAAGAGCCAAAGTTGTCCCAGTGGCCATAGGTGCACTCTGGGCTATGACTCCTAAACTGGGAGAGTGGCCCCAACAGATTCTAGGAAAAACATCAAAACACTCTGTCCAAAAGAGTGCAGTGCTAGGAACAGCTAAGATACTGCGCAGAACCCTCAAACTCCCAGGCCTCTGATAGAGAACCTGAGGTTGAGGAAGACACAACACCTATAGGGGTGAGAAGGGAATATTATATAATATATTAATATTGACAAAGGAAATGTAAAAACTAACAAAAGTAACAATGAGACATAACAAAAGATAGAACATTAAAATTAAACTTTTTTACATGCCAAATTTCAAAAGAAACAAGACAACATGGGCATAGAAGTAAAAATAATAAATAGTAAAAATAAATAATAGAATTCGGGGTACGAGAATATGATGTCACACCTTCTTGTCTCTACTGGGGTACCTAATAACCTGGCAATCTAAGTAAGTAGTCTGCCTGATCAAGCCATCCAGCCATACTATCCCCTATTTTTAAACATATCACCATTAAAACAAAGGATTCTTTTACCTGCCATGGACGATAAGACAATGATGGAGCCTTTTGATTGGGTCAGGTAGGGTAGCGCAACAGAAGCAAGGTCGACATAGCTCAGAAAATTTACCTGAAATTAAGGACAAAAAAGTTGATCCAATATGGAGAAGGAAAAACCAAATATGTGAGCAAGTTCCAAAGAGCGTAAACTACAAGACAGCTCTTGTATTTGACTGAAGCTAAACATCACACATACCTCCATTAACCAACGTGTATGATTGACATCTCCCTCCCACAATTTGAATGGGGTGGCACCAATGTGATTTAACACCAGGTAATCTACGCCACCTGTGAAGAGGAAAATAAGAAGTTACAAAACTATTTTAATTGAAACACAACTATATTGCTGCTTTTTTCTAATTTTGATTTTTTTCAGTATATATACACATATCTTGGGAATATGAATCCATTACTAAAACCCCCCCACACACACACATATATACATATATGGTATGTGTATGTCTGTATGCATGTATGATTTAAACACTTCCAAGTACCACAAGTAGCTTGTACCAAACTTCTGCGCAATAAATAAATACTAAAATATTTACTCCTTTGTATGAAATACAATTACCATATGTAATTAAGGTACTCCAAAGGGTATATTAAAATGCACAGAATCTGTGCTCTAGCCATCCTCGATGGCCCCCCACAAATAACTACCCAATCAAATATATTGTCTCGGTCAGAGATTTTAGCATGACTAAATTCATCAGTTTAAGCAACTATTAATTAGAGCATAACATATTAATGAGGATTTATAATGAAAATCCATGATATATATGTTAGGTAGATTTTTATACATACCATATTTTTTTGAGATGAAAAAGATGCAAAAATCCGGTTCACTCCACTGCGATCTTGTCCTAGCCAAAAACTTATTTTTGGCTATAGATGCCTTGTCCTATCAGTCTGAAGAAGGGTTTGGCAACCAATGCTAGTAACTCATATAGATCATCTGTAAATGTTATAATTCCTATCTGACATCTCTGGCACCTGCACATTGGACCTCCTGGGATACCACCTACTAGCTTGCTCAAGTTGCTTGGGGTTTTTCATGCGCTGCAGATCCCAGTTTTGCAACATAAAAACCTCAGGTCCTGCTACCTCCTTGGAATTGTTAGAGGGTTAGTCTAGATTCCCTAACCCTACAGACCAGCATTCCCTCTCCGCAAAATTAGAACAGATCAGGGTTAAAGTATGTTCGGCAGCCAGGAGCAGGTCGTGAAGGTACTGAAGTGTTTGGCAGCCTCTCTCTCCAATACTTTACTAACTTCCCCCACGAACCCCCTAACCACGACAGATTTCATGTTATATATCAATCGCCTAGCGCAAAGATTAGGTTATAATCCAAACTCCTTCTCGGGCCAATCCTTCTGTATTGGGGCAGTATCTGCAGCCCCTCAAAACAACATACTGGTGCACATAATCAAGAGATTAGGAAAATGGAAATCGTCATGCTATGACAGATATATCCTGAACCCGGAACTGGAGTTGAGGAAAGCCTTCAAAGACTTTGCAAAATGATAATACAGTTGTCTCAAACCCCTATTAATAAACTCTACTTTGCTCCTACTCTCAGCGTTGCTTCCTTTCTTTGGTCTTCTCTCAGTTCACTCTCTGTGCGCCCCTCAGTCTCTATATTTTCTCTTTCCTATCCCTCTTCCTTCTCCTTTCCATGAGGTAGACCCCTTTCCTACCTACTAAGGGGGTGTTTTCGGGGTCTAGGTCTGCCTCTGGTCAGACCTAGGACTGAGAGCTGTCCTAGGTCTGACCTGAGGCAGTTCCCTAGCCATCCTCCACAATAGGATATGATGCCATTTTAAAGAATTGCAGCGCCACGTAAACTTGCTAGGCCGATTAGAATATGCCACTGGATCTATCAATTAAGGAGTTCCAAAACAAAAAAGTTCTACAAAAATAGATGCGTTATTTTAGCCTAAATCATTCAAAGCATGCCACACATCTTACCCAACTTTCTATCCAATTTTTATGCACAAAGGCAAAGGTAACAGATGGGGGTCACTGTATGAATGATCCAAATGACTGGGTTTTCCTAGATATTAGTTGCAGAACTGCACTGCTGGATAATAACTATGGTTCATAGTTGCACTTTAATAGGGATCCACAAAACCCACATTTTAGGAAAACTAAAAAGTAAAAATTACTAAGGTATCTCTGAGCTTCCATGGTCTGCTCACTGATTGCATTGGGGATTCAACCCAGAAGCAAAACTACGCTGGCACGTCGGTGTAAGCAACTTGTCTGTGTCTGAGTTGTAGGGGCACTTTCATGCATACAACAAGTGGGCCCCTTAAATTTTATTTGGTGTGGATTTGCCTCTTTCCCTGGCACCGTATTCTATTCAACTAGGTGAAAATGGTAAGTGAATTTGACATGGACTCTAATCTTCTGATACGTTTGAGCTGTACAGGAAGAGCAGAAAGACTGTAGCTGAGCAGTCAATTACCCACTGACAAACCTGCTCCAATATTGAATATTGGGGGAAAAATGGACCATGGACAGGGGATGATTGACAAAAGTACCCACTTCTCCCAACCTGCATAGATTAATTTTAAAAAACCAAAAAATATTATATAAATATATTGTTTAGTACCGTATTTGCTCGATTATAAGACGACCCTGATTATAAGACGACCCCCCAAAATCTGAATATTAACTTAGGAAAAAAGAAAAAGCCTGAATATAAGACGACCCTAAAGGAAAAAAGTTTTACCAGTAAATGTTAATTCATGTAAACTATTTTTTTTAATAAAAGCTATGATTGAGAAAAATATTTTTTTTGTTTTTATTTCTTGTATTTTCCAGCCTGTCCCCCAGTTACGCACATCTGCCCCCAGGCTTGCCACACCAATATGGCACTGTGGCCCATGATATGCCTTTTAACCCTCTATATGCCACTGTGCCCCATGGTATGCCTTTTGACCCCCTATATGCCACTCTGCCTCCAGAAATGCCTTATACCCCTATATCCCATTCTGGCATTTAGGGGGTTAAAATGCATATTATGGGGCAGAGTGGCATATAGGGAGGTATAAGGCATTTCAGGAGGCAGAGTGGCATTAAGGGAGTTAAAAGGCATTGTATAGAGCACTCTGCCTCCAGAAATGCCTTATACCCCTATATGCCACTCTGGCATTTAGGGGGTTAAAAGGCATATTATGGGGCAGAGTGGCATATAGGGAGGTATAAGGCATTTCAGGAGGCAGAGTGCTCTATTAAATGCCCCCTTAACGCCACTCCAGAAATGCCCTATGCCCCCATTTAACTAACACACACACACACACTCTCTCCCCCCCCTCCCCTCCCCTCTCCTCTCTCCCCTCTCAGCCCTCTCTTACCGGTGCTTCCAGCCGGGGCAGCGGGTTGACGTCGCCTTCTGCTGCAGCCGGAAGGAGGTGGAGTTGGCAGCGGGGGTTTGTATGCGTCCGTCGCGTATACTTTCCCCGGCTGTCAGAGATCAGAGATCTCTGACAGTCGGGGAAGGTCTACGCGACGGACGCAGACAACCCCCGCTGCTAGCCACACCTCCTTCCGGCTGCAGCGGACGTTGTCTACGCGGATCGCGTAGACGTCAACCCGCTGCCCCGGCAATACAGCAGGAAGCACCGGTAAGTGTGTATGATGGGGGGGGGGGGTGAGACAGGAGGATCCAGGTCCCCTGCAGCGGTGCGGGGGATCTGGATCTTAGTCTCCTAATCAGACTCTATTTGAGGTCTGATTAGAAGACGACCCCGATTAGAAGACGAGGGGTATTTTTCAGAGCATTTGCTCTGAAAAAAACCTCGTCTTATAATCGAGCAAATACGGTAATTCATTTAACGATATGTTAACATTTTCTTCATGTTGTTTCAATGATGTACTAGATTGCGCAACCCATAAAATCTGCCCTTTCACTCTTGTGACCCTTAGACACATGCTCAAATCCAAGGAATGGCCAGAATACTGTGGCTCCTATATTCATTGACAAAACAAATTAGAAGGTGATTTTGAAAAGTATGGCTGGACAAGACAGTGTTGGTTTCAGTGGGTGACGTGCCAACCTCTATTTTCTTTATTGAAGCCCAAGGTCAGTGATGAAGAAAACAGAAGGTACACAAAATTTAAAAAGATTGTATCCCTCACATCAAGGAAGGAAATTAAGCTGCAGCAGCAGAGAGCAGGGCATGGGACAGGTACTGGCAGACAGACTGAATCCCCCCTCGCATATTCTACTGGGCTTGCGCACAGTGTGACTGTACACTACAGCTTCTCCAAATCCACCCCACACCAGTAAATTTTCTGCACTAAAATAAACTATCACTTTATTAATTAACTTGCAGTGTTGTATATGAGCAAAAAGGTAAAAGGGCATCAACACACCTATATATATGTAATGATTGTCCCTTCCCCTTGTAAATACTGATTGGCCAGAGCGAAAAAAAAGTAACGAAAAACTCCCACAGGCCATAATCATTACTGAGACCACTTCTTGTTTTTTTTTGTTACTTCTACATATCTTCAGTCAGTGGTATATACCCTCCTATACACAGTCCCTTCCCACTTTACCACATCAAGGAGTGCCAAAACGGCTTGTAATGGTGTCGAAACAGCTTGTAGCTTGGCGGATACACATGGCAACGAATGGACGAATCCTAACAAAATCTTAACACCATTGCAAATCGGTTTCAACAGTTTAATCTGGGATCGACCACATTATCGGAGATTTGTTCAAATGCACAAAACAGGCATTTTTTGTTAAAAAAACAAGTTTGTACGAATACAAATACACACATCTTCCCTGGGTCCCAGAACCCAGGTTTTAAAAAAACGTGTTTTTAATAATTTTTTACCTGACCCTAATGGGTTAATTTAATACATAGCTTTAAGTTTATTTTGGTAGTGTCCGGTCTATATATCAAGTCGCTTTTTTAGCCTAATCAACTAGGGACCCAGACCTATCCATTGATACCACAGGATCAGTTTTTTTTTTATTATTTTTTAAAAGGCCTTTTTGCCTGGAAAAAAAAATATAGCACTGTGTGTAAGTGTTAGGCAGGTGTGAAAAATGCTGTAAAGAATGCTTTCAAAATAGACATGTTAATAGTTAATTTTTCATTCAGACAAACTGATACATTAGGTAAAGAGGTCTGCACTCTTAAATTAGATGATAAATCCTTTAGTCAAACCTTTGAGATACCAGTTTGTTATCACTTAAAGTTGAACTTTCAACTATGACACATGGGCATTAATCAAATGAGCATTATTTAGTTGCTGTGTTAACATTTTTTTAAACAGTTCAAGATATTGCTTCAAGATTACCTGTACTTCCAAGCATGTATCTGATTTGCTTGCTAAATGGCCTTTTTGTATGCTTCTTTAAACTTACTTTTCAATAGTACAGCTGTTTTGGAGCTTAATGGCTAAGCTCAGCTTGACAATTGTGGACAGGTACAAGCACAAGTCAAACTGCCTCAGACTCCTTTAGGGTTTTGGTCCTTACCTGGGTCCCTATGAACTTTTCCTATGCACCACACAAACTCACCAACTTTTAAGGGACATTAAGAGAACGGTGTTTATATTTTAATGACTGATATAAAGCCTCATAGATGCTAGATCAAATTTACTACAATCCATATATACTGCATTGAATATACAGCTGCAGGAGACATCTATTATGAGAATTATGTTTCAGATCTTGTGGTCTGCAAGCCACATAAAGTATAACAAAAATTTGTGCAATAATGTTAGTGGTTGAATAGTTAACATATGCCATACAATAGAACCAGATTGTGGAGGGGGTATGTCTGCCACTGGTATATAATCTCTGACTTTACAACAGCTGCCAAGTCAACCAAGTCCAGAAAATATCTTGCATGCTGTATACAGGGGTGACAAAGAGGGTAGTTACTTCCTAGACTTGTTTGATTTGAAGACTTGGAACACTACCAAGCTTTTTTGTGGTTCCAAGCAATGGCAGCCTTTATAGTACATTATTACTTTAGGGACCATTTGCACACTGACTACGTACTCCCTCTTGGTGAATATGTGTTGGCCACACATAGAACATGTTGTCTGACAAATGTTATTTTTTTATTGGGTCACTGGCTGGGATTCTCTTTCTTGGCTGTATAAGGTCCTAACACAATGACGCAGAGAAGCACGACTTCCTACTACCGCTCGTAATTGCTGAGAGAAAAGCTGCATTTGTATTGTTATTATACAGTAAAGTATGGCAATTAACATTGCACACATTCACCTAGCAAAGAGATCGCCTGGTCAAGTACTTGCTTACGAGCTGCAGGTTCTCCCATGTCTGCAAGAACCAGGAACACATTCTTTGCTCCAAGTTCCATGCATTTTGTCTTTACCTGTAGTGAATCGAAAAGAACTATGCTATTAACCATCTCATGGCATATGCAAAATGTGTTACAAGGAATGTATATAGCTGTATAATTTTACCAATTAGAGTCACATCACAGCGGGAAGGACACGTCCCACAGTCCTACATAGTTCTACATATCAAATTGACCCTACAGTAAGCCCTACAAAAGCCACTATCTAACTGTAAAATAAACTGCATGTCACATTTCAATTAAATCAATAAATTTTATTACCCTGCTTATTGAGAAACAAAACTCCAAAAACCCAAAGACAGAGATATTACACAAGGGAACCAAGTCCTGCAGTTATATTTGTAACAATAATACGTAGAAGCGGGAGTGACAGTTTACAATGGACTCACACGCTTTACCTTTAATCCTATTCCTCAACTTTCACAGCTCTACGAAAACCTGCCTGTCTCACATTACAGGTGGGGTTAACTCTTTTTTTTTTATGAGTCTTGTTTATTCTTGCTTCCAGAGTTTTGCAACTCTATCACTAGATCAGGTTACTCACCTTTTGGAGTGCATGTTCCCTTCTTGCAGTTAGGACAAGTTCTGCTCCAGCCCTGGCATAGTGATAAGCAATTTCCTCCCCAATGCCAGTGCTTGCACCAGTGACAAGGACCCTAGCATTGGCAAGGCTGGCTGTGGATAGAATGACATGTGAGCCCCATGGAGTTATAGATCCCTGCAGAAATTCATCAAATTTCATGGTATGTCGTTCTTACCAAGGTTGAAATTGTCCATATAAAGATATCCCAGAATCCCCACCAGTGCTATGGTACACCATCCTCTCACTGAGCCCATATCTGGATTGTTCCTCACAAGTAATTCAGCACTGATTGTCTGTAGATGTGTGCTGCATGTTATGACATACTGGTGTTTAGCAGGGTGCAGTTGCAAAAGCTGTTCACATGTGATCACAGGATCACATGCTAGAAATTGCCATTCCATAAAACACATTCCACAGTATTAACTGGTTTATAGCTGAGTGTTAGCGGATTTCCCTATTACCGACTAAGGGCTATTACAGGTATATATAGTATATGTAGTCTTGTAGTTTTAGCTGCATTCCTGGGGTGCATTGACAAATTATGAGGGTCCCTCATTCCTAACCTGCATCATTTATGCTATTTATTAGACTTGTGCATTTGGATTCCTACGCATTGATTAGTACTCAAAAACGGCCAAATCCCCACAAAGCAAACGAAAACAAAGCAAAAAGCTCAGAACTTTCATTCAAACTCTCATTCTCTCTCTCTCTCTCATACTCTCTTCCATCTTCTGTGTTCACCCGCATCTCCGCAGACATAACCTGGCACAAACTTCCGCCAAAATTTTGTTGTCCTCCACCACAATACTTTAATCTGGGGAAAAGGACGTCACAGAAAGTGCTTCCATTTTGGCAGTTCACCTTAGGGCAAAAGGGCAGGGTTTCTGGTGACGCCCAATGCGTATTCGGCCAGTGCATGTGGCATTCCAAACTGCTATATACATGGACATGCCTATAACCCCCAGAGGCACAGAAACCACACAGGGTGTTAGAGGGAGTTTGCGTGTTAGATATGCACTTTATTTATGGGGCAAAGAAATACTGCACCTATATGCCCCACTCGCCCTTGCTCTCATTAGGTGTGTTTATGGGAGGATCATAAAGTGGCGCACTGGGTGGAGCAATTGAATAGATATGGGGTGGGCTGATGGGAGGGACATGGGGACCAGACCTTTAATCTGTGCTGAGCCCCAAGACTTCTGGTAGTGTAGTGCACTGGCACTGTGCTGAACAACAAACATGTAACAATTCTGGTGGAAGTAGGTATGATGGCTGCCGATTGACAGCCTCATTACACTAAAGAAATATTTTCTTGCTTGTGGTAATCACGGAAAGGATACTCTACATATGACATGCATGGTTGGTACCTGGGCTCCACTTTCCAAACCATGTATCACCATCCGCTTGCCAAGCCAGTCGGAGGCCCTTTTAATTAAATGGCAAAATACAAGTCCAACATGACTTGCTGTTTATAACAAAGGTGGCCCTGGTGTATTATTGTTATAAACCTTTTTAAAAAACATTTTATTGAATGTTACTTTTCAACAACGCCTGATAAAATACTAAATTAATGTAAACTTATTTCTTACTAATTTAAAATACCTGGCCAATGTGTCATATACACACATTAGCTGCATTATGCTGAAAAAATCAACATACTTATTTGTTGTAATAAATTCGCGTAACCTCAGGCTACCCTAGTTCTGATATAATTCTTCGGTAAAAATACGATTCGCGAAGACTGTGCGTAGACTACAAATCCCATAACACACTGCGCGCCAACTGCGACCGGAAGTGGATCAGCTGTCACTCGCGCTGAGTGCCCTTGGCCGGATGAAAGATGGCGCCTGCCGTGCTGAGACTGCTGAAGTAAGTTACGGGTGGAGGTGCACTAATAAAGCATCCTATCAGACAAAAATATAAGACAGATATGCATTCCAAGGATGGTATCGCTACTTAATCGCAAGCCCTTTCTAAATAGTAACCTTGCATACGCTGGTAGAAGCCTCCGCATCTCTACATATATTTGTTAATAAACAACTACGGAATAGCATTGGAGGCAAGGTCAACCAAAATATATTGAACAAAGCATGTGTATATTACTCCATGCTTCTGTTATGGTGTATCTAGTAGTGCTTGTTACTTTCATTCAGGTTTACTACCAAGTCGGCTGTGGCTGGTGGAGCAGTGTATGTGGCCTATGACCAGGGGCTTTTGGGGAGCAGTACAGAGGGGGAGGACGTCCTAAAGAAGACAGTTTCTGCTGTGCCTCCAGCCTTGCAGGAATGGGCAGACTACTTTGGTTGGCAGGTACGGGTAATAAGATGCAATTTACCTTACTGCACCTGGATCTGAACTTACATTATTGGAAATATCTTCAAAAATATATAAGCTAAACAAGCGTTCTACAGATAATTATAACAGCAGACTATTTCAGGTCTTCACAAAAATTCTTATCTGCCTTGGTACCAATTGTGTTTACAGAGATTCAGTAATATTTACATTTTCTGAGCCATTTCACAGGTGTACCTGTAGATGCAGGCAGTGTGTTGAGGCTCTTACCCGAGTATGGTTGAGGGAACATGTCAAATGTGATTTTCATCTATTAAAATCTATAAAATATTTGTTTTCTTACAGATCCCTTCTGCACCAAAACTTGATTTCTCTGTCTGCGAGTCCTGGAACTGGGGTAATGTCTGCAAGGACAAAGTAGAGATTAAGCTCCTCCTACCTGAAATGTTTTATTACTCCCCCAAACAGCCTACCAAAATGTGAATGCATATTAAAGTATTTGAGTACTTTAATATGCATATTTGACATTGGTTAAAAAAAACCCCCTGAAAACATCATACCTCCTGTCCACTCTCCTTAACTGTCCCCAGTCACCATCAGAAAAGTGTCATAGAAACGTGTGTGCGGGTCTTTATTAGACCCCCTCCCCCTTGGAAATTTCTTGCAATTGGCAGTTACAGGGTTAAATATGAATGACACGCATAGCTGTTTCTAAACAAGATTTTTTTTTAATGTTATGCTGGGAGTTGCACTCCAAAAGTGGCCAGAAAAAGAAAACTGCTAAACAAAAGTATATATTTTTTTGAAAGTTGGCATCCCAAAAAACTTTTGATTTAACCACTTTAGAGCTAGTCTGGCCTAAACATTGAAGTAAAACTTAATTTTTAACAAACTCATTATATCCAAATACAATATTTCAGTACATTTCTTTACCTTGGTACATGAAATTACTAAAACAACTTGTGTTGAGCCTGTAGATTCGCTCCTGTAGTAGCGATCGAAGTCTCGGGAGGGGCAGGGTTTGACTCAGGGTTGCTGTGCTGGTCTGCCCAGACACCAGCAGTAGTAGCAGCAGCAGTAGTAGTAGCAGCAGCAGCAGTAGTAGTAGTGCTGTTGCGCGATCACTACGGTTGTGGCGACGTGGGGGGCATTTATTATGCATGACACACCATGTATGTCACAGAACAAATGAGCCCACTTGGGTATGACGTACCTGGTACGTCACCGGGCGTGAAGGGGTTTAAACTCTTACTTCACTGTGAAGGCCTTTCCCCAGTCAGCATGTCCTGTGAGAAAGATGTAGGTGGACCTGGATAATACATAATAATGTTTTTTGCTGCCACTCCTATTGAACTGTGCATTATATAGGGGCTGCTTCAGCTTGCCCAAGGACACTATTACTTAGCCCTTGATTGAACAGTTCTGATGTAGTTAGAAAAATGTATGCTGCGGGTGACACGCTTCCCCTTTGCTGTGGTTGTGCTAAATTGCTTGTGAATATATTCCACTTGGTGATCATCAGGGGAGATGTAGTTCAATAATAGATGGAATCCCACATTATATTTTCCTTCCACAAAATTTAGTTTTTTTGTTTTTATTTAGTAAATACTTATACACTGTCTGATACTGATTCTGAATATTTTCTGAAAAAAACACAATGATTTCGCTTTGCGCAGAGGTGAGCCTCAGGTTAGCAGTGTCTGCTTGCTCTCCACTGGCAATCCCTCCACATATTCACACCCTCTCTTCCTCTATGGTGCTGCTCACACAGATCATCCTTGTACCTCAAGCGTCATCTATATCTCTACTGAAGCTAGATGCCACTACTTACACTGGGTCATTTAGAAATACATAATATGTGACCCCATTTGAGCCTCTGTTACAGCAACACCTGGGTAACGGGCAATGTCAAATCAATAGTCACATAAGGCAGTACATTAAAGTCTCTCTCCACTGGATACACCAAACGAGTGTCATAACTGATGTTTCTTAAGCAAGGTAACAACAGTAACCTGCAATTTAGTTCTAAAGTTAAAAACACAAAAACTATTGTGCTATTGTAAACCAGTACTTGGTAACTAAACTTGGCTTTACTGTATTTACCGCAACGCCTAGGTTATGCAAGAGAATTACTCAAACAAAAGCAAGTGTGGCTCTTGGTTTTTAATTGCCCTATGCAAAGATTTTTAAGGGGATCCATGTGTAATGCAAGTGATAAAATGAAATAACGTATACATTAAACATAATAAGTTTGCACAAAAAATATATACACCTTTATACTTGTAGTGTACCATAACCAGTGATGCGGTCCCTTATACCAAGGGGACTCTAAACACCTACTTTAATATGCTTGTGTTATGTTGTAGACATTGAAGAACTCTTCCTTGTTCCTGTACTTTTGCAGGTGTCCAGAAATCTGTAGCGGCACTCTCATCTGCTCCAAGCAAGGCTTGTGAATACTCGGCAGAAGGATGGAAGTACATGAAGGACCTTGTGAAGTGAATTACCAATGTACATAATACACAATAAAAACTTTATTTATACAGTTTTTGTGTGTACAATTGACTTAATAGATGACAGAGTTCTTAAAATTGTACTTCCTGCTCTTATGTGAATTCCCCCTCCCTATCATATCAGAATCATGCTAACTATAAAATGTGGCATAGCTTTTAAAAAACACCATAATGTACGTTCGCACTGACATATAGAATGCCTGTCATGACTCATGTTGCAAAGTCCCACATCTAACGCTAGGCGTCTCTGTTATCTGATCACTAAGCACGCTTGGCGTCTACATCGCCTTTTTCTATTTACCGCAGTGCTATGTGGGAAATTGAGTCTTTGCATGCTTGTTTTGCGCAGACGTTTTATGGAAAATGAACTACATATCCCATAGTTCGCTGCGTACGGGGCGCAAATTGGCTGTAGCGTTAGGATGGGGTACCGTTGGCTGGGACTGTTCTGAGGCTTTGACTGGAGGGATGGCAGCGTGTGACAGGGAAATAGTCTATCATAAGGACAGCTCCCAGGTGACTGTGTGTAAATGTATGCATGCCACATTTCTCTGTCTTGATCATTTCGTGGTTATGCGGTGGATATTGTAGCCATAATTGTGTGTAAATAGGATTTTATACGTGTATCAAATGACATGGGATCCTAAAAAAACTACGCTTACATTTTATATGTCTAAACGGCAGCATAGCACAATTACCAATTACGATATTTTTCTCTGTCCAAGTGGCAAGTAGTCTGAATGTCAATTCTCGTATTACCTAGTTCTAGACATGTCTGCTTGATGTTGAGTCATATTTCCAGAATATGTTCATCCATTGTGCTGTGCTTCAGAATATATTGTTTTTTTACTATTATTTATAAATAATAATATAGCGTTAGGTTCTGCGGGGTATGGGTCACTTGTGATCGGATCACTCTATGGATAATATAGCAATTTTCACCGGCACGTACATATGTAGTCAGCTTTATCTGCCTAGCAACAAGTAATCATGGGCCTTCCCTATAGTAGACCATTTGTTCCGAACTACATTTCGAATAGGTGAGAACAGATACAGCATCGGCGTGTTTTTCTGCATTTGAGAACTTAATGTACCGTGGAATGGAATTTATTGTATGTATTCTACCTCCTCTGTCAACTCTGTTGATATTGCTTGCATAAGGTAAAAGGGAAACCGCCATATGTAATATAGAACTATAATTGAATCTTACATCTGCCCCCCTTTTTTTTTTCTACTATCATTTTTATATAATGTTCCATTTGAGATAATCACATTTATATTTTACAGCTCTGACATCCATCAAATGGATAGCCAGGGCATTTCATGCAAATGTACCTTCATCTCACATGATTGCCCAGTGCATGGGAATCCTACTGTCAGCCGAAGTAGGAAGTTGCAACATAATTCCTGAATTCTGCCTGCAATGTCTCATGCAGATTTTGCACAAGCTTCTAGCACTAAATTTTGTTTACGATAGTTTAATTCCAATCTAATGTTACAAATGCCTCATGTTAAAGGGATAGTTGGCTTCCCTGAACATGTTCACCAAGCATCGACGCGTTTAACACTTAGTAAGTAAGCAATAATGACTCCTTTCTGTGCATGCATGATAGGAGTCTTATTAGACCCCTTGAAACCCCTGCAGGAGCTGGCTGGTGGAGAATATAGGCAAAGAAGGAGCTGGGGGGGGGGGCTCAGGGGCAAAATCCCCCATTACACGCACACACCATATGCATTTGGCTTTTTTCCTGCCCCAGAGCTACTTGGCTCGTAGGAGATCTTTTGCTGCCTGCACCCGTATTTTTTGCCGCCGGTCCTCTCCAGTGCCAGCACAAAAATCACTTCCATTGACTTCAGTGGGAGCTTTTTCCCCGTCACTGATTGGGTTCTTTAAGCAGTTAATTAGTCAGGAGAAATGGGGACCACAGAGGTGGTATTGCACATCTCGAAAAGGGTAAGTGATTTCTGTTGTTTTTTTTTAACAAAAAAGTTAAATTAATGCATATCAAAGTACTTTAATATGCGTTCTTTGGGGAGGTGCCTAGGAAGTAAAAAAAAAATGCATGTCTTAAAAAAAATAAAAAAAGAATATATACTTCATACACTCTAAAACAGATTGTGTATGGATAGGAATGGTATTGATACCTTTAAAGTAACAGTCTTTAATAACAAATTGGTCTCCCATCTTTATTATGCCACTGTGAAGTTTTTTTTTTCACCGTGCAAAAGTCCTCTTCTCTTTGTTGATCCTTGTAGGCAAATGTTTCATTAAAGAATGGAGAATGTCGGTCATGGAATAAAGCAACAGGGATAATATAACACAAAAAAACTGTAACACTGGCAAGCATATTGCACACATTTTATACTGTATGCCAGTACTGTAGACTTACAATATGTGACATGTTTATAATACATACATCATACATACATACGTCAGAATGCTTGGTAGCCTGTGTGCCACTGATCATATCTTGACTGTTTTGCACATACGTGTGATATAGCAGCACACCTGTTTCCATGCCTGTTGACCAAACTTGGGTAGCTCATAAGTTACCCATTTTTTTCCTGATGTGTTTTGTACCTACGAACCTAGACGTTTTGTTTTGAGGATGTTTGATCAACCAGGATTACCCTTTTTGTTTTTATTGTACCCACACAACATACACTCACGGGCCACTTTATTAGGTGCACCTGTTCAATTGCTTGTTAACACAAATAGCTAATCAGCCAATCACATGGCAGCAACTCAATGCATTTAGGCATGTAGACGTGGTCAAGACAACTTGCTGAAATTAAAACCGAGCATCAGAATGCGGAAGAAAGGGGATTTTAGTGACTTTGAACGTGGCATGGTTGTTGGTGCCAGACAGGCTTGTCTGTGGGAATAAACAATATTGCGTCTGCTGCCATTTATTTTAAAAGATCAATCCATAGAATTCTTTGTAAAATGCTTAAAAATGCACCATTACTAAACTTTTAATCAAGTTCTGATTTGATATATTTACCTTTATAGCACAAAGTATGTGTGAGCTCCAGGATTGAAATAGCAAATGTTCAGTGTTTTATGTACTTGCTAGGCAAGTTGTGCTACCTGCACCATCTAAGGAGGCATAATGAGATTGTAGGGTACATCACATGTAAAATAACAATTATAAAACAGGTTGACTGTTCCTTCTCAAATGTACATCTCGTTTTAGGGTAAAGGTAAAAATGGAAATTGGTTTAGTGTCTCAACTGAAATTTTATTTTCAGGTACATGGAATATGGTATATTTCATAAAATGCTGGAGTTTTGTTTCCTAATAAATTATAGGGTGCTGCCCTATGATGCCAGGGCTTTGAATGCTTCTAATGGATGGATTGCTTAGCAACAGAGACAATTTTAGCCTATTCTGAGACCTATTCTAACTTCGAGCTTTGGTCGTTTTCTGTTCCCCCATCGCTGTGTTGGCATATGTTGTGTTGGTGTGCACATGTAAAAACACAAATACATAGTGTGCCCAATATTCTGAGGTCTATGGCTGAAATACAAAAACTCAAGATATATACAGTATCTCACAAAAGCGAGTATACCCCTCACATTTTTATTATCTTTTCATGGGACAACACTGAATAAATGACACTCTGCTAATGTAAAAGAGTGAGTGTACAGGCTGTATAACAGTGTAAATTTGCTGTTCCCTTAAAATAACTGCACACACAGCCATTAACATCTAAACCTTGGCAACAAAAGTGAGTACACCCCTAAGTGCAAATGTCCAAATTGGGCCCAAACCCTCTTGGGCATGGAGTTCCCCAGAGCTTCACAAGTTGCCATTGGAGTCCTCTTCCACTCCTCCATGATGAATACCCATCCACGACCCATTTTCAATGCCCTGGCTGTGGGAAGGAGGTTCTCAACCCTGATTTGACGGTACATGGCCTCATCCATCGTCGCTTTGATGCGGTGAAGTTGTCCTGTCCCCTTAGCAGAAAAACACCCCCTTAGCATAATGTTTCCACCTCCATGTCATAGGCAGCATTCCTCCTCCAAACACGGAAAAACGAGTTGATGCCAAATAGCTCGATTTTGGTCTCATCTGAGCACAACACTTTCACCCAGTTCTCCTCTGAATCATTCAGGTGTTCGTTGGCAAACTTCAGACGGGCCTGTACATGCTTTCTTGAGCAGGGGGGCCTTGCGGGTGCTGCAGTCCTTCATGGCGTAGTGTGTTTCCAATTGTTTTCTTGCTGACTATGGTCCCAGTTGTTTGTTTGGCAGTGACGCGTACCAGGAGCTGGAAATTCATATCTAAAGTAGAATACCAGTATTTGAAATACCATTTGTTGTCTAGTTTGCAATGTACTGGTAAGGCCAATATGGTATTAGGGGTAAGGCTTGTGTTATTCCTTATAAAAAAGTGACTGAACCAATTCTTGTCTTCTTGCAGAGTGAAGATATTGATGAATGGGATGATGCTGCCCTCATTAAGTCTTATGAGAAAGCTGTGCAGTCCTTCCAGGTAACATTCACTTTGCTGCATTTGCCTATGTGGCTCCAAAGTAATTGCATAATAACTAATTTCCTTCATGTCCAGGACATGCTAAGATGCAATGATAAGAATAGGAGACCAGAGGGAACCACTGTGCAAGGAGACCCTCAGAAAGATAGCCAGCGTGAGGTACCACGTGAAACAGACTGGGAGAGAGAGGGTCATAGAGATCATTCAAAGGATGAAGTGGAAAAGTGGAGCAAAAAGAAAAAGGTGCAGCCCCCACCTCTTCTCACTCGACCCCTTGCTTCCAAAGTGAGTCACACTCAGAACGGCTATTCACAGAATTTCTTGACATTAACTAGTGATTGTAAGAAAATAATGAGTGTGTACTGGGAAATTGTAATTCATCCTGTTGCCACTAAGATCAGCAGGGTTACTCTTATTGAAAGGAAACATAGTTCCTGTGTAGTTATGTTAATTGATAAGAAGTTACAGCTGTGAATCAGAATTCAGGTAGTCTGTAGAATCTTGGCAGTATGAACAAAAATCAGTGTTCTTAAAAAGTACAGGTAAGACAATAATCACTGCTTGCTACAGCAAAGCTACTATTTTAGACTAAACACTCATGTTTGACTTTGAGCTGCTAAACAATACATAGGATATGTGTTAAAGATGTTTGAAGATAATGTAAAGTGTTGGTTTTCTGTGCTGTTTTCTTGTTTGTTTTTTTGCAACACCCTTTCTTTCAGCTACTTTATTAAGGGTACTGATATAGCAGATCATTTCAAGTCTGGAAAACCTGGAACAGTGAGGTGGAGACAGGAATTTGCTGTCTCCACCTCACTGTAGTCAGTTGAGGTAACATGGTGGCCCTGAGATGTTGGAGTCCCAGTTAAAATAAACAGCCTTTTGTGTTACTGGCATAGTGCTGACAACAGAAACATTGGGCCTGAAAAGGCACTTTAAGGGGGGTGGGAGGACAAAGCTGTAAAATATACTTATGTCCACGTTCAGTTGTCCTCACTCTTGATTTACCACAAGCTTAGGATTCTATTTCTCTTCAGTGGAAGGTGGGGGATCCCTGCAGTGCTGTTTGGTCAGAAGATGGCTGTGTTTATCCAGCTACAGTGAAGTCTATAGACCGGGAAAATGGGACATGTGTGGTGCAATATGATGGCTATGGAAACACTGAGAGACATCAGCTTGATGAAATAGTGTCGGTGGGGAGCAGTGGGGATAGCACCCCTCCTGTCAGACAGGTAACAAAATCTTTCTAACTCTTACTACCAGACTGCTGACAACATCCCATCCCTGCCCTCATGGTTAGCGAAGGGTTCTACTTGTGACATACCACATTCTTCTAGCTTAATTAGCAGTGCCAGACCCTCTTCCATCGCTAGTTTACGCTTATGTTTACTTCTCCTGTTTCACATCCACCATGACACCTTTTTTTTTTTTAACCTCTTGATTGCCCGACATCCACCCATCATCCCACGACTTCTCTCATTTCTTTTTGTCACTCATTCTTGTCTGCAGTGGAAAGTTGGCGACCGTTGTTCAGTGCAGTGGTCGGAGGATGGACAGATGTACTGTGCAATTATTCGCTCTGTGGATGAGGTGCAGGGCACCTGTGTGGTGGTGTATGAGGAATATAAGAATGAGGAAGAGCACAGCTTGGCTGACTTGATGCCTCCACCCAGTGCCCTCCTACGTTCTCGCGGCAAGAAGCAGGCGAGTCCTGCACCTCTAGGACTGGACAGCTCAGGGGTACACAGCCTGACATGTCTGGGGCAGACCAGTGGTATGATGCCTGGACTATTTAAGGACTGGCAAATATGGAATATTTGAGACCTTCAGCTATTAAAGGAAGTGATAGGGTCTGGCACTTTTAACGTAAGAGAACAGTATTTTTTACACTAATCAGAGAAAGACCTTTATGACTGCAGGATTGACATTTTGGTTAAATGGAGTTTATTAAATTTAATAAACAAAGCATCCTTAAAAGAGCTTGCCACACCCCTGTCTGGGGAAAAACTATTTCTGGTTGCTTTAGGGGTGACACAATGAGAGACAATACCTGACATCACTAGAGCTGACAGAGTTGAAAATAAATCCTGGATTTTTGGGAGACAGAGAGTGGAATCATTTTAGGACTGAATGCCTTTCACATGCCATGGTTTGATTGGCAGGATGAGGAAGACACCGATTGGCTTTACACACGGAGAAGCTCCACCTCTTCACCAGATCTATCCCGCAATTGGAGAAAGCAAGGAAAGAAGTCAGATTGGATGTACACATTCCCACCTCCTCCCCCACCTCCGCCACCCCCACCACCTCCACCCCCTTCACTACCTCCCCCTCCACCACCAAAGGTAAGCATCCTGCCTTGCATTACATAACATGGCTACGGTTACTGTTACAAATCAACTAAATAGTAAAAGGAATTTACTAATTAAAGCTATGACCTGGATATAGTGGTATTAAACATTAGCTTTCTTGTTAAGTAAGTTGGTGAAGCTTTTGGGTCTGTTTTAACCCATTCTTAACTTTGTACTCCAAAATCTAGAGCTGCTTTCATTTTTACAATATGTTTAGTTATGATTCCTCTTTTTCGTGTTTACTGTACCCAAACAAATTATACACCATCGTTTCAAGGACAGCTACAGTATTTCAAGAGCAGTGATACAACTTTTAGATATGTATACCAACATTTAGTATGGATGATATACAATATACAAAAAGCCACATTTTGTATGATTTAGATATGATAATAGTTGAGTTGACCAAAACACCCCAACATACATTATATTAGTATGTGTCTTTAGTTTTGAAATACCTTATATTTAAGGTTTTTTATATTTTGGTGGCAATTAGAAGTCATACATTGCTGGTCCAAAGTCTTGCATTATTTTCACATTTGGTATATGGCTTTGTAACGGTAATACTGAACAGGGGAGGGCTGGGGGGGCAGGAAAAACGAAGTGGCTAAGCTAAGTGGCCCCATTGATCCCTTCCACCAGGTAACGCACATACGCATTGGCACACACACATTTACACACAACGCCAACACACATACACACTCATGCTTGCACATACTAACACACATTTATGCTCACACACAAACACTTACACATTAATGCTAACACAGCCCTCTCCTGATCATGAACAAATAAAACAATAAATAAACCCACAAAGTGCACATTTCTAGAAAGTAGAGAGTCTGGGGTATTTCACAGCCATTTGGCAATCAATCTTTGCCAAAGTTTGTTATAATTTTTGGTGCGTTTTTTTTGCACAGGTTATTTGCAATATATACGCACATACACACACTCACTGGCCACTTTTTAGGTACACCTGTTCAATTGCTTGTTAACACAAATAGCTAATCAGCCAATCACATGGCAGCTCAATGGATTTAGGCATGTAGACGTGGTCAAGACAACTTGATGAAGTTCAAACCGAGCATCAGAATGGGGAAGAAATGGGATTTAAGTGACTTTTTAAAGTGGCATGGTTGTTGGTGCCAGACAGGCTGGTCTGAGTATTTCAGAAACTGCTGGTCTACTGGGATTTTCACGCACAACCATCTCTAGGGTTTACAGAGAATGGTCCGAAAAAGAGAAAAATCCAGCGAGAGGCAGTTGTGTGGACGAAAATGCCTTGTTGATGTCAGAGGAGAATAGGCAGAATGCACAACACGTCGAACCTTGAAGCAGATTGCCTACAGCAGCAGAAGACCACATTGGGTGCCACTGTCAGCTAAGAACAGGAAACTGAGGCTACAATTTGCACAGGCTCACCAAAATCGTACAATGGAAGACTGGAAGAACGTTGCCTGGTTTGATGAGTCTCGATTCCAGCTGCAACATTCAGATGGCAGGGTCAGAATTTGGGGTAAACAACGTGAAAGCATGGATCCATCCTGCCTTTTATCAACGATTCAGGCTAGTAGTCGTGGTGGTGTTATGGTGTGGGGGACATTTTCTTGGCACACTTTGGCCCCTTAGTAATAACTGAGCATCGTTTAAATGCGACAGCCTACCTGAGTATTGTTGCTGACCATGTCTATCCCTTTATGACCACAGTGTACCCATCTTCTGATGGCTACTTCCAGCAGGATAATGCACCATGTCACAAAGCTCACATAATCTCAAACTGATTTCTTGAACATGACAATGAATTCACTGTACTCCAATGTCCTCCACAGTCACCAGATCTCAATCCAATAGAGCACGTTTGGGATGTGGTGAAACAGGAGATTCACATCATGGATGCGCAGCCGACAAATCTGCAGCAACTGCGTGATGCCATCGGTGTCCATATGGACCAAACTCTCTCTGGAATGTTTCCAGCACCTTTGTAAAAAGTATGCCACGAAGAATGAATGCAAAAGGGGGTCCAACCTGGGACTAACAGGTTGTACCTAATAAAGTGGTCAGTGAGTGTATATATAACTCATTTCGCTCATTTGACTGCACAACAGCACACAGCATAAGGCAGGGTAGGCACACACAGTGCAAAGAGTTAAATCACATAAGATACTAAAAACCTCAGTAACTTTTTTTCACAAGTATGCCAGCCTTTTACTCTTTTTATGCACCTGCTTTTGTGGCTGAGGGTGATGAGAGTTGTAATCCACAGATGGTAATCAGCCTATTTTCCACTGGTTGACACTTTTTTTACATTTATTTTTTCTTTTGCTGGCTTGGTAGTATGCAGCCATAGTGCCTGTTCCATACAATGATCACTGCGTCAGGAGGGAGGCAGTCCCCTGCACCGGGAACTGTCAGGTAGCGGGTTCATGCCGTCGTTATAGGTTTTTGGAGCATATGTTTTTATGACAGCTTGGAATGTCTTGAAGGTTGGAATGAATTAATGATCACTATGTTTCTCTTTTTAGGGTTGCTTTTGGCCCCCACCGCCTCCTCCTGTAAGAGCCCATCTTCCAACCTGGCACAACTGGCCCCCGGTATGTGGTTGCTTCAGCCTTGTAATGGTTTGTAATTTCACACCTGTTATCCTGTGTAGCCCAACCTGCAACACTGGTGCCTGATGGCCATATAGTGTGACGGAATCCCCAACATTTAAACCTTAGATAGGTGTGTTTTAAATGGTATTCACTGAGTATGAGCTTAGAATTTATCATATTATGCCTTCAGTCAGCCCCCTTGCCTCCACCACCTCCTCCTCCACCTTTCTTCAGTACAGAGTGGGAGGATTATGATGAGGAGGATCAGGAGGATGAAGATGTCTTGGCCTGCATGCTTATGGCTTGGTACATGACTGGATACCACACAGGATTTTACAAGGTATCACCTTTTACTGACCATCAACAATCACCCTTCATCACTCTTGTTTGTTTGTTTTTTTGCAATATAACATATTTTGTGACATGTCACTTTATAAATCTTGCAGGGTTTATTTAATACACCAACACATAAGCCAAATTGATTTTCTGCAGTAGCATACATTTAATTTTGCCGTGTTTTACTTAAGATCTTTGCGGTTTGCATTGCTCCTCAACTGTCAACTGCAGCGGGGTTGTAGGTTTCTATGCCTGCAGGCTAAATGTACTCATTTTGTGAGAGATATTTCTACATCTCCCCAGTATACGTATAACAATGCATGCCCTATGATGTATGTGTTTTTTTTCCAACAGCATATCCTTTGTTTTGTAACTCATAGTGTTAATTTGGTGCATAGGGTTTGAAGCAAGGTCGAGCAGAGGCATTGAGACCCAATCTGAAAAAAGGTCCCAGAAGGAAATAGCGCAACATAAATAGGTGTGTAACCTTGCCATTGTCAGGGAATGGCTACAGTAATTTGTAACTCCACATCCAAACATCTAACACCATGGTCTCAATTCCTTTCCTTTCTCATCAGAACACAAGGATTATCTCTCCCATGGAGAAGTCAGGACACGCACACACTCTGACTGGTTCTTCATTGCACCCTGGTCAGACTACTCCGTCTCCTAACTTCATGCATATGCTCATAAATGCTTATATATTAACAAGGAATATCTGTGAAATGTTATAATAAAAAGGCTTGTTTAGGGTGCATTTGTAATTTTCATAGCCACATAAAATAAACAGTTCTTTGCGGTATTAAGAAATCAGTATATCTGCTCTTTTCATAAAAACAAAACACTACATCTTGTGTAAAATACTATTCACCAATATGAGAAAAATACATCATTTTTTATCCACAATGATGGATTTAAATGTAATTAATACGAACACTGACACAGGTATTAATACAGAGGTTCAATCCAAGATACCAGTTAGGGAAGTTAATGGAGTGAGAAGTTAGAGTGGTGGAATGTGGCTAGCTTACAATTTTATCTGAAAAATAAACTTATTCCGATAAGATTAAGGATCAATAAAAAATCAGCTTTTAATGCTTAGGATGTACATTTTGTGAAAGGTTGAAATAACATTCTAGATAACGTGCTTTTACTTTAATTGAATATATATTGGAACACAAAAGAGAAGAGCTGAAAAAGCATAGATGAATCCAACATCACCCATGAAGCTATAAGACAAGATAGTACCGTATAGATAGTTTTAACAAAGTGGAAAGACGTGTAGATCAATTTGAACAAGTGATTAGATAAAAAAAAAAGGAAAAATGAATAGGGATAAAAGAGATTATGAAATGGGTTTAGTGAGAGATTGCAATAATAATAATAAGAAAGCATTTAATGAATAGAGAGTTAAATCAAATAAGCTATCATTTAATAGAAGATCATCCATTGCAAAAGAGTCTCCCCCATCTCCACGCCCATATGTGAAAAGACACACACAACAAAACAGAGACCAAAGGTGATGCTAGAAGACCTATTGGGCCCACATTTATACAAAATATGACCAAAACAAAAACACAACGGATATCATCCAAAAAGAATGGAGAGACACCCCCAACATAAAAGAAGATGGGGAGAAGATCCAGAAAGTAGGAACTTAATAATGAAAACGTTCCCAGTAATGAAAAAGAGGAGGAAGATCTTTATCGTAAATATTTTTAACCTCTCCAGTACCATCTTAAGTGAGGAACAGACACGTTTATTGAGAAAAGGTTTGAAATTTCCCCCTAAAAGCCTTGCCAGAAAGCTGACTTTGAAAAAAAAATTCTTAAAGAAAAGACCTTTCAAGAGAGAAAAACTAAACCTAGGTTCTAACCTAATCTGGAGGGGGCAATGACAGTCTCCTCCCTTTTTAGTTATATTAACAATAAATCCTACCACCTAACATTTACGCTCACCTCCTGATATACCCAAATAAAATTTTTAGACCTGGAAATTTATATTAAGGAGGATACCATACAGACTAGGATTTTTAAGAAGAATGTGGCCTGTAATAGTTTATTTCCACCACTACCACCCTTGGCTGAAAAATATTCCATTTAGTCAGTTTAGAAGAATAAAGAGGAACTGTCTGGACCGAAATGAATTAGAACATCAAGTTACACAAATGGAACAAGATTTTCTTCAGAAGGGTTACCCCAACGATCTCTTGATGTACTATGACGGGCTTAACATATAATATCAAGAAATGTATAAATTGCAACTCAAAAAACGTTTATATGTTACAATGCCCATGTGGAGCCCAACCTGTGGGAAGAACGATAAAACCCTTAAAAGAAAGAGCCTTCACTTAGGCAATATTAGAAATAAAAATATGAAACACAGTGCTCCTCGACACTGTAATACATGACTTTTTTTCCCCCAAAAGCTAATAAAGGACCCTCTTTAGAGACATTCCAAAAACTAGTGTAGAGGGATTTGAGAATGTTAGAATCAAATCCTAAACGAAAACAAACAGAATGACAACCTTACTAAAAAGGGGGGGAGGGCTTTAATTAACTGGCAAAAAACATGTTTACTATCAAACCATCTGACAACGGAGGTGGCATTGTAATTATGGATACAGAAAAATACATTGAGAGCCTGAGATTATTAGAGAATGAAAGAACATATCAAAAACTACATGAGAACCCTGGACCACTATTCCAAGGAGAACTCCATGCCCTTTTAGAAGGAGGTAGATCTCAAGGGATACTACTAAAATGAACATGAACATATTCAGGGTTGTGACACCATTCAATATTCTCTATCAAAGTAATCAGAATTAAAGAGCAATGAAATTAATTTCATAGTAGACTGTGTGGAATTTATTCTGACACATAACTACTTTATGTTTGATTGCAACTTTTATCTACAAATGGAAGGGACTGCCATGGGTACCAGGTTTGCCCCCAGCTATTCTAACCTGTTTATGGGTAAATGGGAAGACAAATGTATTTGGAACAACTGTCAGCTGGGGTCTAACCTGGTACTATGTAGAAGGCATATAGATGACTGCACTTTAATCTGGAGGGGAGCAAAGACACAAATGAAACAAGATTTTCTTCAGAAGGGTTACCCCAAAGATCTCTCAATGTACTATGACGGGCTTAACATATAATATCAAGACATCTTGATATACCAGATACCAGATACTGCCTGCAAGGTCTATATAAGCATATATGAATATATTAATACACAATTATACAATAACAGCACATTGAGCCTTCACTAATAGTTTATTGTTTTATGTATACTACTAATAATTCATTGAGGTATACATTTGTTATGTATCTAATGTGATCCTGACGCTTGGTGTCCGTTTTGGCAGTGGGTCCTATACTCTTCATTTTACTTCTCCCCCTTCACTACTTGCATATTTATTGATTTTCGTTATAAAACGCTCTGTATTTCATCAATCTCTTGTCCAAGTCTTATACCCGTTGTCAGGTAAACTACAGGATTAATGCCAGACATAGAATGGAGAGACGGATAAACATTACCCATACAGGGTGGAGGAACGACTGACGTTTGCGGAAGTTCAGCACGAGAACAGAATAAAAGATGGAGATCTGGGCAAAACGCGTTGAGGATTTCTATGACTTTATGCTTTTAAAATAAGGACTTTTTATCTCTAAACTTTTTATCTATTTATTTATTATCACGTTAGTTTTTTGTTTTTTTTTCTGTTTAACTTTTTACAGATATATTCCCCTTTTGTATGTATCTTAAGGGGTTTCTTCCCCCAATAAATTTATTTATGAGATTTTTTTTCATTAATTTAGGACATTGGCAAGAAGACTACAGTGAAAAAATTATTTGATCCTCTGCTGATTTTGTACGTTTGCCCACTAACATCATCAGTCTATAATTTTAACGGTAGGTTTATTTGAACAGAGAGAGCCAGAATAACAAATCCATAATAACGCATTTCAAATAAATTGTTATAAATTGATTTAAATTTTACTCAGAGAAATAATGGCAGCAACTCAATACATGTAGACATGGTCAAAACAACTTGCTGAAGTTCAAACCGAGCATCAGAATGGGGAAGAAAGGGGATTTAAGTGACTTTGAATGTGGCATGGTCGCTGGTACCTTCTGGGATTTCCACGCACAATCATCTCTAGGGTTTACTGAGAATGGTCCGAAAAAGAGAAAATATACAGTGAGCGGCAGTTGTGTGGACGAAAATGCCTTCGAAAAAGGCACCTTTGGGATGAGGTAGAACAGGAGATTCACATCATGGATGTGCAGCTGACAAATCTGCAACAACTGCGTGATGCCATCATGTCCATATGGACCAAAATCTCTGAGGAATGTTACCAGCACCTTCTAGAAAGTATGCCACGAAGAATGAAGGCAAAAGGGGGTCCAAAAATACATAAAAATACCTAATTTTTGGATGTTTGATTTTAAAAAATGTTTAAATCTTTTTAAATAAAAACTTATCTATTAATAGTTTTAATAATGTATTATGAGACCTATTTAAATAAACACAAACCTTTTTTTATAATTATATTTTTAATATACTTTATTATTTATTGTAAACATTAAATAAAGCTATTTGTTATATATATATATATACACACCGTATTTGCCCGATTATAAGACGAGGTTTTTTCCAAAGCAAATGCTCTGAAAAATACCCCTCGTCTTATAATCAGGGTCGTCTTATAATCAGGGTCGTCTTATAATCAGACCTTAAATAGGTCTGATTATGAGACTAAGATTCAGATCCCCCGCAGCGATGCAGGGGACCTGGATCCTCCTGTGTTATGCCCCCCCAACTTACCGGTGCTTCTGAGTCCCCGGTGCTTAGTCCGGGCTGCGTGTAGAGCTCTACACGATACAATCGCGTAGAGCTCTACACGCTTCCCGGACTAAGCACTGGGGACCCAGATGCAGGGGACCTGGATCCTCCTGTGTTATGCCCTCCCAACTTACCGGTGCTTCTGAGTCCCCGGTGCTTAGTCCGGGCTGCGTGTAGAGCTCTACGCGATTCACGTGGAGCTCTACATGCTGCCCGGACTAAGCACCGGGGGCTCAGATGCAGGGGACCTGGATCCTCCTGTGTTATGTGCCCCCCCCAACTCAGAAGCACCGGTAAGTTTGGAGGAGGGAGGGGGAGTGTTAAATCGCGTACAATCGCGTACACGATACAATCGTGTAGAGCTCTACACGCTGCCCGGACTAAACACTGGGGACTCAGAAGCACCGGTAAGTTGGAGGGGAGGGGGCATAACACAGGAGGATGCAGGGGACCTGGATCCTCCTGTGTTATGCCCCCCCTTCCAACTTACCGGTGCTTCTGAGTCCCCGGTGCTTAGTCCAGGCAGCGTGTAGAGCTCTACGCGATTCACGTGGAGCTCTACATGCTGCCCGGACTAAGCACCGGGGGCTCAGATGCAGGGGACCTGGATCCTCCTGTGTTATGTGCCCCCCCCAACTCAGAAGCACCGGTAAGTTTGGAGGCGGGAGGGGGAGTGTTAAATGGGGGGGTGTAAGGAATTTCTGGATGCAGAGTGCTCTGTGAAATGCCTTTTAACCCCTTTAATGCCACTCTGCCTCCTGAAATGCCTTTTACCTCCCTATATGCCACTCTGCCCCATAATATGCCTTTTAACCCCCTAAATGCCAGAGTGGCATTTCTGGAGGCAAAGTGGCACATAGGGGGTCAAAAGGCATATCAGGGGGAACAGTGGCATATAGAGGGTTAAAAGGTGTATCATGGGGCACAGTGGCATTTAGAGGGTTAAAAGGCATATCATGGGGCACAGTGGCATATATGGGGTATAAGGCATTTCTGGGGCAGAGTGGCAAGCCTGGGGGCAGATGTGCATAACTGGGGGGGGGGCAGGTTGAAAAAAAAAAAGGAAATAAAAACAAAATATTTTTCTCAATCATAGCTTTTATTAACAAACAATTGTTCACATAGTTTACATGAACTAACATTTACTGGTAAAACTTTTTTCCTATAGGGTCGTCTTATATTCAGGCTTTTTCTTTTTTTCATAAGTTAATATTCAGATTTTGGGGGGTCGTCTTATAATCGAGCAAATACGGTATATATATATAACACTTATGCATTAACCCAGTAATAAAGGGGAAATGCAGACATTAAACAATCTATTATACTTTTTTTTACCTGATACATAGAATAAAGTCTAATGTATGGTATATATACACGTAATTACTTTCACATATTAATCTATTAACCACCAGCAACTAAGGGGTTAATACACAACAGAGCCATAGCTAGCTACAAGAATGGCAAGAATGGAAAATTGTGCCCCCCAGCTATTTTTTTTACAGAGGTTCTTTTATTTACACTGCCCTTATACACACCTGTCCATAAATACACATACACACTGCCCATTAACATGCATATACACATACACTGCCCTTGCACATACACTGCCCATAAACACACATATACACATACACTGCCCTTACACACGACTGCCCTTACACACACCTGCCGATTAATACGCATACACTGTCCTTACACACGACTGCATTTACACACATACACACACACACACACCAGATTGCAAACACACAAATACATACACTGCCCATACACACACCAGCTTACAAACACACACATACACTGCCCTTACACGCTGCCTTTACACGCACCTGCCCATTAACACGCATATACACATACACTGCCCTTACATGCTGCCTTTACACGCACCTGCCCATTAACACGCATATACACATACACTGCCCTTAAACACACCAGCTTACAAACACACACATATACACAGTCCTTACACCCCTTTCTCCCCATCTCTTACTTTTCTTATCCTCCATCCTGTGGTGGGAGCGCGAGGTCTGACACTCCAGGCCTCTGCTTTACTGCACCCTTATCACTATGCGCTGGCTATTGATGCAGAGCGCTGGGGTGACGTCATATCCCGGCACACTGCATCATTTGGCGACGCTTAGTGATTAGGGAGCACGGAAGCCAAGGTGAAAGTAAAAATTGGACATGACTGATTTCAATTTTCTTATATCAAATTGGAAGGACAGCATAATTGAAAACACAAATACTAAAAAATACATTAAAAATCAAGCCCAGACCTTGTGGTAGAGAAGAGCAGTTTGGCTTGATGAGAAAAAGAGAAAGAAAGCAAACATTGATGCATTATCAGTGACAACATGGCTCTGTTTACCTTGATTTGGTAATTGATTTTTCATTTTTTTCTTTTGATCTTTAATACAGAAGAAGAAAAGTGGAGTTTCATAAGGGTCTGTGTTTTCTGGGTTGCCATGGAAGCAGGATATCTGTTTTCAATGCTAATAATTACAGTAATATATTTGTGAACATGGCTAAAAAAAATGCACATTATAAATAAAGCCTTTTGTTTTGTAATCACCATTTAAAATGTAATGCTAAAGAAGCTTAAAGAGTTTAAATTAGCATAGTCTTGCTTATAGGTCTTGAAGCTTCAATGGTAAAAACTTTTGTCTGCCTCCTGATGCAGCTCGCCTACTGTAGATAAAATATACATCAAGTAGAGATGGATAAGTTGTAGATATCAGAGGCAGAGGCTATAAACGTCGAATGAAAGACCAGAAAGTCTGCGTAATGCCTTTATTGCAAGTGAGATGTGATGGTCCATGATTACTACAAACACTTGGCCAAGAAATCACTCTCATCAAATAATGAGTTAGATGGCTGAGCTAGAGTGGCTTGTCCGTTGTTAACATCAAGCAACTGTTAAGAATAGTAGTTGTCAGACCACATGTATTATTATGAGTAGTAGTATTCGGGTATTAAGCAAATTCATAAGGTTCCTCAAAATGACTAATTTGCTATGGCACTTCACGCTGTCCTAAGGAGAAAACGGTTGTAAGCAGTAGAGTGTGCTGATCATCTTGCACATGTAAAGACCTGGTTTCCAAAATATGCCTAAATAGAAGGTTTATTTAGGAACAGACTGGCGGTTTACATCAGTCCTGGCACATTAGTCATTTCTTTCCTGTAACGTTCATGTAACTCCACATGCCCTCTGCTAGCTAGATAGAAAAGATATTCAACCTCATTTTCATTACTTTGACACATCTACAAGCATTTTTTCTAATTTAATATTTTGGCTCATTATCATCAACTTTTCAAAAGTAGGTCCCTTCCCTCATGATCCTCTCCCCCTCTGGCCTCCTACAGCCATAATCCCTCCCATTTTTTCCTAAAACATTCTTCTCTCTTATTCATCTCTTTCTTTCCCCTTTCTCTTTGTAGCTTTCCTGTTACACCACAAGCAATCTGTGCCACAAATTTCAGCCAAGCACTAACTCACCCCTCTGTTCATTTTTATACATCCTCTTTTGCATCCTGAAATCATTTATCCCTAATTACTGCTATAAAAGAGCTACTTCTCCCTCTTTTCACCCGCCTTTTGTTTTAATTGCCCATACTATGCCCCACTGTAAGTGGAAGGCACAAAGGACAGGACCATCTTTAATTGTAATGGGACCTAGGAGTAAGCCTTTTTTGTTGGCCCCATTGAAAATGCATTGGATCAAAAATTTATCCTAAGCAGCCACAGGCCAACATTCACTAAATATTAATTTGCAATAGTTGTATGTATAAATATATCATACCTCCCAAGTGTCTCCGTTTTTGGGATTTTCCTTTCCTGACCAGCCCAAGGAGCTGTGAAGTCAATGGAGGTCTGTGCAATTTCACAGATGATCATTGCAGCCATCTTATGCTGCTCTGCAACTGACCTCTGTGAAGTGTGGTGTGAGGGGCCCTGCCCAATCCTGACTATGACATCTCACTCCATCCTATAGCCACACCACCAACACAGCTGTCCTGAATTTGGATACCTGAAATGTTGGGATATAATATATGTATACACTATATTTATGTATGCGATTAAGCATGAATTATTATAACTAACAATACCAAGTTAGGAATGCACAAAGGACAAGAATAATAATAAGTACACTTCCCTCATTTGCCCATGTTTGCACAGACAACTAGGGTATCCCACAGGGGAACCAATCCCTGTGAGTCAGACACATACTCTGTCACAGGAAGGACACGCTAACGATCCAGACTGGAAATACCCATAGAACAAACAAACAAATGCAACTGTGGGATAAAATCTATTCTGCTCAGTTTCACCTAAAAACGTTGCTTCCTCCTGCCGAGACACCAGCAATTAGCCCCTTCAGCACCAGACAGAACCCGCGTTGTAGAGAGAAAGAGGGTCCTGCTGCACCGGAGCTGCGTTTGTACTGTGGCAAGCCGAAGCTTAGCTACACAGTGTGACTATTGTCCTAAAAAGTATCATAGCAGCCCACCCCAAGCCTCAGACAGCACTCATGTTGAGGTGAAAACAGGACTCTGTTTATTTGGAAACACACCAGTATTTTAACAATAAAAACACAGGTGGTTCCCTGACTTCTGGCTGAAACCTGCTGGATATCAGCTTTCTGTCCTGTAAGTCCTGACCCGATGGAGAGTAAAACCGCACATAAACTCCCTCCCAAAACATAAGTGCCGCAAATCTGTTTCCAAGCTCCACAGTCTTTAGAGTCTCTTTTACGTTACGAAACGTGGCACGCCGTACCAGGGAAGAAGTAGTCCTAATGGACCCCCCTGTACCCACCTCCCCAAAAACAGAACCAAGGCTAGGGCCCATAGTCTGTGGGAAGGAGGCTGGCACTAAGGCCTCTCCAGGAGCCTATGGCACGGAGGCTTCTGTGACACTAACTTTTCCTTCAGTTTGTCTCTAATCACCCCTTGAAAAATAACGACCTACCCTGTAACTAAAAGGCAGTCCAAGGGAAAAGGGCATGTTTGTATGGGTCCCTGAGGATGTTAAGGCACAGGAAAACTGCCCCTTTTGCCCAGTGGTAAAAACATTCCTGACAAATGGCCATGGTATTATTTGTTTGCCTGGTGGGCCTGACGGTTTTTCTCGTTAATTTAATTATAGGTTATGAAGGGTCTAAATTGAGGGGAGGGTCTGCAAAATAGGATGAGGTGTGCCTACATAACACATAGGCCAGGGGCGTCCAACATGCGGCCCGCATGACCTCGAGGTGCAGCCCGCATGACCTCGAGGTGCGGCCCGCGTGAGATCGTTAGCCAGGATCACAAGAACCCTGCTGCTTACTTGTGGGAGGGTCTATTCTCTGCTTCCGTCCTTCCTCTGTGGGGAGAACGAGGGAGGCCGCGCCCCCTGCTGAAGTCTGTGATCGGCATTGAGAGCTGTAGAGCAGTTATGGGGGTGGGGGAGGGTGTTTGAATGTGTATGTCAGATTGAGGGAACGAATGAGTATATGAATGAATTTGTGTGTGATAGCATGGATGTGTAAGTGCTGGAACCTAGGCATGATGGGACTGTGATTGCTGTTAACAATCCCACTCTTATCATGCCAAGTCAGCCAGTACATGCTGAAACCTGGCTAGCTGCCTCCCTTGTGTATTGATGCTGCCAGCAGTATGGGGTCTGCACTTACAGCCACCCTGTACCAGCATGTACTGGCTGACTTGGGATGATAGGAGTGTGATTGCTAACAGTTTACAGCAATCTGCTAACAGCAATCACAGTCCCATCATGCCTAGGTTCCAGCATTTACTGGTTGCCTGGGTAAAAAAAGAGTGTGTTTGCTGTTAGCAATCACACTCCTATCATGCCAAGTCATATTGTTGATTTTTTTTTGTCCAATTGTGGTGTGTTACTTTTAATAAAAGTGTGGTTACACACTAAAATTGGACAAAAAATACAATGCCCAGCTAACCAGTACATGCTGGAATCTGGGTATGCTTGAGATTGCTGTTAACAATCATAATATATCATTTTTTGTACAATTTTGGTGTGTAACTTACTTTTATTAAAAGTGTGGGGGGGGTAATTTTCAGTTTCGGCTAAGTGAACCCTGAATTTTCGGTTTTGGGCCAGAATTTTCATTTTAGTGCATCGCTAAAATAAATAGAACTATTTTATTTTTACTTATCCAGAATCCTGAATTCGTAGTCACAAAACTTTCTAGGCCCAGAAATCAGTGAGAGGAAAAGTAAAGGTTTTGTGTCATTTACTTTATTTTAATCTGCATATTTTATTAAAGGCCATATTTTCTCGAAGTGAAAAATTAGTGCGGCCCTCGCACGCATACAATTCTGATGAAGTGGCCCACTGCAGAAAAAACTTGGACGCCCCTGACATAGGCTATATAATAAAATGTCTTCTAATTCCATCGTTATGCAGGACCAACTTGTTTCTACGCATAGCATTCATGTGAATAGGATGATTGTTTCAATGAGTACTAAGTGCAATAAATGGACTCTGGAAGTTTGTCCAGCAACGAATGTGATGAAACGGGATAATGTTGTTGCTAAAAATGAATAATTTGCAAATAAATATGACACCAAGATTGGATGAAAACAGACCATGGTCTTTTTATTTAGCTGTAAGCACTACATTATAATGTAGCCGTTGTAAAAACACAAACAACAATATTAAAAGCTATTGGCCCACACACTCTTTCAAATTGAAAGTACCAACCACCCTGTTAAAGGGAAGATAAACTCTTTGTGGGTCCACCCTCTTTTGAATAAAAAGGTGACTGTTCCTAAATAAAAGCCAATGTCTTCTATTTCTAATTCCATCATTATGCAGGACCAACTTGTTTCTACGCATAGCATCCATTATATAAATAAAAGCCAATGAACAATTTAATACCGGTAAATATATAAAACACCTTCTCCTTCTTTCTCTCTTTACATATATATATTATATATAAGCACATTTATTATATATTTGGAAGAGCGGTCAGCTCGCGGTTGCTTTGGGCACTGAAAACCTGTATTTATTCTCTAAATTCCCACCAATACTTCTTACCTTGTGACCAAAGCTCTAACTTAGGAGCACTCACTATTAACCCTACCCTTCCCATCCACCATATGCAGTCCTGGTCAATTTGCAACTGGACGTGTTGTATAATAAATAATGCAACACTGCAAATAGTAATAGCATTGCTATTTTCAAGAGAAAGAAATACATAAAGCAACGTCTAAAAAATGCCAGGCACTTTTTCCGGACTCACACTTCCCAGACACTTGTGTATTAGGTTTTGTACAACTTTTATTTTTTTAATTTTTTTTTGCAGATTTCATACAAATCTCCAATAACAATGAGGGCTCCCAACAAAACGAACAAAAACAAGCAAACCTCCAAAATGTTGTAAAAATTTGTTAATTCTTTGCCTGCTGTAGCTGATTAATTTCTCCTCCTTCTTGGTGATGTTCATTATGAGTTAAATAAATCCAAAAAGTTTACATACAGCAAAATTAGAGAAAAAGGCTATAGTTAACCATTACAAAGCCAGAGAAATCTATGCTGAAACAATCCTACATCAGATCACTCTAAAACTAAACTTGTCAACAGCATTTTAAAAATCTCAATCAAAACACCAACTTATAATAGAGAGGCACAATGTTTGGGAAAATAAAAATCTCGGGGGTTCTGTGGACCTCAAGCAACTTATGCTCTGAATCTGTTCCACATATCCAACACCCTCTTAGAAACATAAATCTTGCTTACAACAAGTAAAATTTGCAGGGGTTCTGTGAACCTCAAGCTACTAGAATTACAATTTAGTATGGTCTGCAGCTTTTGGGGCAGCACAAGATTCCCCCAAATTCAAGTGGCTTGAATAGAAAACTAATATTGCCTCATTCAGCTGCCTTAAGGACTAGGCTGTTTTTTTTGTATCCTTTGTGAACAAGGCTTTTGTAAAACTTTTGCGGTGCTCGTGTTTAGCTCTCAGGAATGCCTGGAGAGACCCTCTTAGAAACTTTGGCAACTCGTTTATTTTTTTTAACTGTCGCGCCACCATCTTGCTAGTGGCAAAACTCTCGCAGTGACGATTGTGACTGGTGTAGCTGAATGCCTTGCTATTGAGTGACACCACTGACGCTAAACTCTTTTAAAATGGGCGTCCACAGAAAGCTTGGATTTTTACTTTTATTTATTGTAATAATGTTTTAATTTGCCTGTGAGGAAGATATACCGTATTTTTCGCTCCATAAGACGCAGTTTTTTTCCTCCCAAAGTAGGATGAAAAATCAGCCGCGTCTTATGGAGCGAAGATGCAGGCAGGGGGGGGGGGGGCAACGATATACCGTACTGGCTCGAATATAGGCCGCACTTTTTTCCCCCACTTTAAGACTTTAAAGTGGGGGTGCGGCCTATATTCGGGGTCTAGCGCCCGACGCCCGGGACATGCAGTCCCGGGCGCCGGGCAGGCAGCGGGGTTAGGATACAGATCCCCCGCAGCGGTGCAGGGGACCTGCATCCTACTCCCCGATACGCTCAGACAGCCTCCCCTGCCAGCACTTCCCACGGGGGGGGTGCCGGCACGGGAGGTTGTCTAAGCGCATCGTGCGGATGCGTTTTACCTCTGCACCCCCCGCGGACTTACCGGAGCAGACTCCCGGGTGTCTTGCGGGGTCGGCGGGGGACGTCTACGCAATACAACTTCCGGTGCCGGATGTGCCGCACCGGAAGTTGTATTGCGTAGATGTCCCCCGCCGGCCCCGCAAGACACCCGGGAGTCTGCTCCGGTAAGTTGGGGAGGGGGGGGCAGAGGGGGACAGTGGCAGCGTATCTCGGGGAGGGAGGACAGTGGTAGCATATCTCGGGGAGGGAGGACAGTGGCAGCGTATCTCGGGGAGGGAGGACAGTGGCAGCGTATCTCGGGGAGGGAGGACAGTGGCAGCGTATCTCGGGGAGGGAGGACAGTGGTAGCATATCTCGGGGGGCGGGGGGGGCAGAGTGGCAGTATGTTTTTTGGTGCTTTTTTAAAGAAAAAAACTTTTTCTTTAAAAAAGCACCAAACTTTTAGGGTGCGGCCTATATACGGGGGCGGCCTATATCCGAGCCAATACGGTACTCACCAAAAGTGTCCCGGACAGTCTCTGTCTCGCTTCGCCGTCCAGGGGAGGTCTTCATCTGGAGACCGCCGCCTCTGTCGCCGCCTCTCCTCTTCTCTGGTCCGTTGCGACGGCTAAGGGCGGACTGGATGGAGAGGACGGGGGGATTTGACGCAAGCGCCGTGTCACGTATGGCGCCGGCGCATGTGCAGTACGGCGCTTGTAGTCCAACTACACTTCCCATCATGTCTGACCAGCTTTTTTCTGTGCAGGCATGACGGGAGGATGATGTCCTTTTTTTATAGCCCATTTTTTAGCTCAAAATATTTTTTCCTTTTTTTTCTCCTCTAAAATCTAGGTGCGTCTTATCAGCAGGTGCGTCTTATAGAGCGAAAAATACGGTACTTTAATAAGAGGGTAGTGTGTAAGCTGAACAACCTCCCAGCATGAGAACTTAAACATGCATTGGATAGGCATAGGGCTCCTGGATCTAAGGCATAACAAATTTGGGCCTTAACAGCAGATAAAACAGGCAGGCTAGATGGGCTGAATATCATATATCTACTGTGATTTGTTTATGTGTTTCTACAAAAAAAAAAGGAGGAATTTCAAGGACACTTTCCCACCAAGCAGGCACATCTTTCCATAACTCTGGATATTGGAGCTAAACATACACTTTATGGGCAGGGGGACACATGTTATCAAACAAAAACATTGTATAAACACTACCTAACAGAGCAATATGCAAATGAAAATTAACCATTTCAGTACCTATAAGGAAAGCAGTGCATTAATTTGCCCCTACTGACAAGCAATAATAATATTTTAATTCAGGGCAGCTTCTATTGCACTCCCCTCCCATCTCTTCTGTCAGTATTGTCTCTGCAGCTGCACAGATAGATCAGAGGATCAGCGGCCGGTGATGGGGCAGATAAAAAGTAGGGAAAGAGGGCAAGGGCACACAGGTCAAGGAGGGCAAAGAAGGCTGTGGGGAACAGGTTAAGACTTATTTTTGCGCAAAAAATTTTGTTTCCTAATTTAAAAAAGTACCTCCGAATAACGTCTGAACAGAAAAGGCAAAGAATGAAATTTGTTGTCTGAAAATGAATATGACAAAAATGAAATTAAAAAATGTCCAAAATTATTTTCGGTCTCATGCAAAAAAAAGTACAGACACCCCTGTTAAAATGCCAGGTTCTTGTAATTTTAATGAATGAGACAAAGATAAATCATGTCAGAACTTTTTCTACCTTTAACCTCTTAAGGACAATAGGGGTTATTACTCATAGTATATTGCGGGACAACGGCTCTTTTAACGTTTTTCAGTGTTACTGTTTAGCTGTGATTTTCTTCTTTCTCATTTCGTGCTCCCAAACATATTATATATTGGTTTTTTCAGGACAAACAGGGCTTTCTTTAGATACCATTAATTTTATCATATCATCTAATTTACTGTAAAAAAAAATGATAAAATATGGGGATTTTTTGTTAAAAAATTACTTTTTCTCACTTTTTAAACAAAAAAACGTTTACTCATCTGCAAAAATGAATGAAAAAACCTGCTAAATAGATTCTACTGCTTTTTTCTTCACGTTATGGGGCAATAAGTACAGGTAGCGTTTTGCTATTTCAAAACCTTTTTTTCAAAATCTGGTAATTCTTCCCCGTGTGCCATTTCGGGTATCTTTGAAGCTGGCCAATGCAATTTACCCCATCAAATCATATATTTTTTAAAACTCGACACCCCAGGGTATTTAAAATGCTGGTGATTTTAACCCTTTCCATGCACTAATTTTACCACCAGCCTTTGTGAAACTTTATGGTAGTACATTTTTTTTGTATTTTTTTCACACATGTTGTACTTCAGGTATAAATTTATCGCTCCTGGTATATGTCCGTGTCAAACAACACCCCAATATGTGTTCAGTAACATCTCCTGAGCGCAGTGATACCCCCCATGCATGGGAGGTAAAAGGCCGCCTTTGTGAGGTGTGTATTTTTATGCAATTTAGACATCTGATCCTACTGCCCCCATGTCCCATATTTGGGACATCTTTGAACCCGGCCAATTCAATTTACCCCATCAACTCATGCATTTTTTAATACAAGACACCCTATGGGCATTTGTAATGCCAATATTTTAACTCTTTCCATGCTGGAATTTTTGTAAAGATAAAGAATTTTAGGACTTGCTTATTAAAAACTTTTTTTTTTTGGTGACAGTGGGGATTTTTACATGTTACCATATTTTTTTATATATTTTTTTTAACATTTTTGAACAATAATTTTTTTTTATATTTTTTTTTTTTTTTACTAATCACTCTCATTAGTGAGCTGGGCTCCATTGACCTTGCATGGTTGGATGCAGTACCTGCATCCAACCTGCAGGAGGAGCTCGAGAGTTCTCAAGAGGGTCTGGATAGACCCTCTGTGAACTCAGATCTATTGTTAATGCCATTGTGTGAATGACGGCAACGTCATTTACAGGTTGGCACTTGTGGTTGCTCTTCGGAGCAATCACAAGGCTATCGGGGTAGGGGGGTAGTGTTACTGACATGCCTCGATATCGAGGCATGTGAGCAACACAGTTTATGCTTAGGAAGCGATTCCGATCGCTTCCTAAGCAGTTTTAGCCCGCCGCCGCAACAATCTTTGGAGGCCATTTTTCTTCCGGGGAGGGCTTTCCTCCCCGGATCCACAGTCAGCCTCACTTTTGAGGCTTCCGTGGAAGCTGCAAAGCTGCCGATCACGGCGGAAACTCCGCGATCGCGGCGATGCAGCTATTTAACGGCAGCCCGTACATGTACGGGCATTGTCGTTAACACGTTGCACGGCAACCCCGTACATGTACGTGGATTGTCGTTAAGGGGTTATTGTGACCTATAACGTGAACAATCCGATTGCAAAACAAGCTGAAATCTTTGAGGGGAAAAAAACTAAATAATCTGGTTGCATAAGTGCACACCCTTAAACTAATACACTGCTCAAAATAATAAAGGGAACACTAAGATTACACATCCTAGATCTGAATGAATGAACATTGACATACATGAATGACATACTTCCGTCTTTACATAGTTGAATGTGCTGACAACAAAATCCCACAAGAATTCTCAATGGAAATCAAATTTATTAACCCATGGAGGTCTGGATATGGAGTCACACTCAAAATCAAAATGGAAAACCACACTACAGGCTGATCCAACTTTGATGTAATGTCCTTAAAACAAGTCACAATGAGGCTCAGTAGTGTGTGTGGCCTCCACGTGCCCGTATGACCTCCCTACCCTCCCTACAACGCCTGGGCATGCTCCTGATGAGGTTGCGGATGGTCTCCTGAGGGTTGTCCTCCCAGACCTGAACTAAAGCATCCGCCAACTCCTGGACAGTCTGTGGTGCAACGTGGCGTTGCTGGATGGAGCGAAAAATTATGTCCCAGATGTGCTCAATCGGATTCAGGTCTGGGGAACGGGCGGGCCAGTCCATAGCATCAATGCCTTCCTCTTGCAGGAACTGCTGACACACTCCAGCCACATGAGGTATAGCATTGTCTTGCATTAGGAAGAACCCAGGGCCAACCGCACCAGCATATGGTCTCACAAGGGGTCTGAGGATTTCATCTCGGTACCTAATAGCAGTCAGGCTACCTCTGGCAAGCACATGGAGGGCTGTGCGGCTCCCCAAAGAAATGCCGCCCCACACCATTACTGACCCACCGCCAAACCGGTCATGCTGGAGGATGTTGCAGGCAGCAGAACGTTCTCCACAGCGTCTCCAGACTCTGTCACGTCTGTCACATGTGCTCAGTGTGAACCTGCTTTCATCTGTGAAGAGCACAGGGCGCCAGTGGCGAATATGCCAATCCTGGTGTTCTCTGGCAAATGCCAAACGTCCTGCATGGTGTTGGGCTGTAAGCACAACCCCCACCTGTGGACGTCGGGCCCTCATACCACCCTCATGGAGTCTATTTCTGACCGTTTGAGTGGACACATGCACATTTGTGGCCTGCTGGAGGTAATTTTACAGGGCTCTGGCAGTGCTCCTCCTTGCACAAAGGCGGAGGTAGCGGTCCTGCTGCTGGGTTGTTGCCCTCCTACGGCTTTTTCCACGTCTCCTGATGTACTGGCCTGTCTCCTGGTAGCGCCTCCATGCTCTGGACACTACGCTGACAGACACAGCAAACCTTCTTGCCACAGCTCGCATTGATGTGCCATCCTGGATGAGATGCACTACCTGAGCCACTTGTGTGGGTTGTAGACTCCACACCACTAGAGTGAAAGCACAGCCAGCATTCAAAAGTGACCAAAACATCAGCCAGGAAGCATAGGAACTTAGAAGTGGTCTGTGGTCACCACCTGCAGAACCACTCCTTTATTGGGGGTGTCTTGCTAATTGCCTATAATTTCCACCTGTTGTCTGTTCCATTTGCACAACAGCATGTGAAATTGATTGTCCATCAGTGTTGCTTCCTGAGTGGATAGTGTGATTTCACAGATGTGTGATTGACTTCGAGTTACATAAGTGTTCCCTTGACGTGGCAATATATGGCCACTTTTCTTTGCAAAAGCGCTCCATATCTGTCAGATTGCAAGGACATCTGTGCACAGCCCTCATCAGATCACCCCACAGATGTTCAATTGGATTTAGGTCTGGGCTCTGGCTGGGCCATTAAAAAAAGTTAATCTTCTTCTGGTGAAGCCATGCTTCTGTTGATTTGGATGTGTACTTTGGGTCGTTGTCGTGCTGAAAGGTAAACTTTGTCTTCATCTTCAACTTCCTAACAGACGCCTGAAGGTTTTGTGCCAAAATTGCCTGGTATTTAGAACTGTTCATAATTCCCTCCACCCTGACAAAGGCTGCCACCACCATGCTTCACTGTGGGTATGGTGTTCTTTGGGTGATGTGCAGTGTTGTTTTTGCACCAAACATACCTTTTGGAATTATGGCCAAAAAGTTCAAGCTTGGTTTCATCAGACCATAACACATTATCCCACATGCTTTTGGGGACTTGGTATTTGTTTTTGCAAACTTCACCCAGGCTTGGATGTTTTTCTTTGTAAGGAAAGGCTTCCGTCTTGCCACCCTACCCCATAGCCCATTCATATGAAGAATACGGGAGATTGTTGTCACATATAGTACACAGCCAGTACTTGCCAGAAATTCCTGCAGTTCCTTTAATGTTGTAGTAGGCCTCTTGTAAGCCTCCCTGACCAGTTTTCTTCTCGTCTTTTCAACAATTTTGGAGGGACGTCCAGTTCTTGGTAATGTATGTGTTGTGCCACATTGTCTCCACTTAATGATGACTGTCTGCACACTTATGCAACCAGGTTATTGTGAGTTTTTTTTTGTTTTTTTTTAATTCCCCCCACAAAGATTTCAGCTTGTTTTGCAATTGAATTGTTCACGTTATAGGTCACATTAAAAGTGGAAAATGTTCTGACATGATTTATCTTTGTCTCATTTTTTAACATCACAAAAACTTGGCATTTTTACAGGGGTGTGTAGACTTTTTATATCCACTGTAAGCTTTCAAATACATGTGAATTCTTTCACCATTTTAAAATATTGAAATGTCTATATATGTATACAAACACGCAAGCACATGAATTTTTCCACACTATATTCATATATTTGTAAAACTACACAGATACACATTTGGTGATAGCACAGGATACAACTGTATGTACTAAACATGATACCTTTCTAAATAGAAGCAAAGTGTAAATACCCAAAAGCAAAAGGGGTTAGGCATCAATGTTAACACATAATGGATTTTAATTATATTCTGCCTACACAACCTCCCACCTTCCAATCTATTTTCCATCCCAAGGGTCTAGCTGGGGTGTCCTATAATAAATAAATATTAAGATACATTTCAGATGTTGACTGTAAAAGTCAATGGGTTAATAGGAAAATAAGATTGTCAGGAAGAGCGGTAATATGTAAACAAACAAGAAAGTTTGTGTATGGGTGGGGGAATTAATGTGCCTTTAAGCACATAATAGTCAGTGTGGTTAACAAGAAGCTATAAAAGGTAGATGAGCACCATGGACAGCTCAGACGAGATAGAAACCCATAATCAGCACCATGGCTAGTGGTAGAGTACCTCTAATCTGTATCTCCTTAGCTCTACTCATGCTTATGGTGTGCACTGAGGAGTCAGTGGTTGTCAGGTCTACTGAGATCTCAGAGAACAACAGCCAGGAAGAGAAAGAACTGGTAAGAGCATCAGATGCATTTCCATTTCACTTGATTTATGTGCATACCTCCTGGGGAATGTACAAAGAACACTGCACTGTACCTTTGTGTCTACATGTGTGACATTTTCTGACACTTTTGAAACAATATCTACAGATATTGTACTTATTTCTGTTTATTATTTTTGAGTAATCCTTATTAAATAAGTAAATTGTTTTTATATATTATTGAACAGATTATTACTTTGGAGGGAGGTGGAAAAATATAAACTCCAACAGAAGTAGAACAAGACTTCATAATTCATCACATCTTGTCTTATGAAAAGAATGTGCTTTTTTGGCTACTGTAGGCACAGGCCGTGTGGTGATTTTGGATGCTTACAATGTCATGGTGCGCTGGGCTTGTTTGGTTGTTGCACATTAGTGTTTAATAATGCTTCTGCTACCATTAATTGCATGTGGAGGGGTTCACTTATGTTGTGTGTGCTTCATGTATTGATACAAGCCTCAAGCAATAAGCCAGTATCCAACCTTATGCTGATGAGTCCCATAAAGGATGAAATCGCTATGCATGAGTGCTGATCTGGCTTTTGCACTTCTGTGCTGAGTCTGTTAAAAAGGCTGTCTAGTAAAGAGTACATTTGCGTCAAGGGGTCAATGTATAATTTTTAGGGTGCACTGATATAATCTGTCTTGCCAGCTATCAGCATGGCACTATGATCACTGTCAGGTACGTCCCAAAACATTGTGCTGCCTGGGTCCAAGCATTAAATGCTGCCCCCACAAAACCACTCTCATGCTCTCTCACACATTCTCACTCACTAAATGTCTTCTTACCTTTTTCAGTGATTTCTTCTGAGCCCCTGTCTACTTTCCCACAGCTCTGCTTCTTCTCTTGCCTCTTTTTGTTCTTCTGTCTTTTTTCTTCTGTGTATCCACACACACATACATACATACACACATACTCAGATACACAAACAACTAACATCCCCAAAGACATGTTCACACACTTAAATACCTGCACACACTAACATACTCAGACAAATTTTCACATATGAACATTCCCAGACACACACTCACTAACATACTCACACACACACACACACACACACACACACACACACAATTTCACTAAAATACCCAGAAACACACTTTTACTAACATAGCCAGACACACACACTAATATACCCAAACACATATTCTCACACTAAAATATCCAGGCACTCAATAATATACCCAAAGACACATGTTCACGTACTAACATACCCACACTAATATACCCAAAGACACAGGTTCACAAAAATACCCCCACACACAAACATATCCACAGACACAAACACACATACATCACCCAAAGACACATGTTCACATACTGACATACCCACACAGATACATACTAATATACCCAGACACAACCTAACACACTTAGACACACTAACATACCCAGTCAGATAAACAAACATACCCAGACACACAAGCATACCCAGATGGGTACTCATGAACCCGCCGGGACCCATTTAAGGGTATCCCACCTGAGAGTTATTGTGTGTCAACCGGTTCAGTATATAACTTCATGTATAAGGTCATGTATCTGTATGTTTTCAATCTGCCTAATAAAAAGTAAAAAAAAAAAAAAAAAAAAGAATGCTTTTTTTTTAGGTTTTAGTGATGGCCCTTTTTTCCTTTACCACTCAGATAGAGGCTTTACAAGAAGTTCTGGAGAAGCTGAAGAGCAAACGAATACTTCCCTTGGACAAAAAGCTGGGATGGGTACCATCGGTAAGAGGCAGTCTTAAGAGGTGTCATAACTTGCCCTTTTAACAACAAACAGTAACACAAGGATATTGGGGGGGAAAAACCAAAACTATATTTATAAATACCATTGTGAACCAAATAGTAATTAATGAAACTGGCTCCTTCGCTTTTAGCAATTTCTATCACAAAGAGGCAGGCTAGCCACAAATCCTTTCCTTCATTGTTATGTAAAAGAGAGGGTGGCAGTGGTAACCCAGTCATACACCTTCATAAAGAAAGACTTAACATGTTTTATTTATTATAAGTTATATAGACATACTTGTGCAACTTTATTCAAGGGATAAATTACCGTATGTAATATCACTAAATTCAGGAAAACCTAAAATGTGTGGAGTACATTACTACTGTCATAGTAAGGTTTTATGCATTTGATTTATTACATAACAATAAAGAGTAGACAGATCTGGCTACGAGTAGGGAAAACATTGATACACAGACATGTCCGTATCCATGAGGATCAGGTATGGTATTCTAACAACGCTCTGTAATGAAGTTTGTTTTGAAAATAGTGTCATTAATGTATTCTGTGAAAAGCCCTGTATTCAGCAAGCAGGCGATCTGTATGGTTTAAACAGAGATCTACTATGAGAAACCGGCTGGGAATTGATAATTCATATAGCCTTAATGCACGAGAAAAACTGCTTGTGAGAAATAAGCATTGTTGCATTAAAATGAAACCGTGGATAAACCAGGCTGATTTTCAGGCAACTTAAGTGTAAAGCTAAATTCTATGGAACTCAAGTTGAGCTAGATTGTAAGCTTACAAGCAGGGCCCTCTTTACCTAAAGTATTGGTTTGTCTGTCTGTCTGTTCTAGTCTTGCCATTGTCTTTGAATGTGTTTATTGTCAGAAGAGCTGCATAGATTGTTGGTGCTCTAGAAATGTAAGATCATAATAGAAACAATCTTGAACAAACGATGTCCTCTTGGAGTACACTCAACGCAGCAGGATTTCGCACTAGAAGTAGCCAGTTAGATTTACAAAAAAAAAAAAGAAATGTAATGGTAATTATCAGAAAACCTAACAATTTTTCTTTGAAATAGCAACTTGATAATTTATAACTGCAACAAATTGATAGTCTCCAGGAGACTACTATTGGAAGGTTTCATGTAAAAAGTCATTTTCAAATTTATTTCAAGAAACGCTACAAATCTTGCACAAATCTGTGACGCTCTTCATTACTGGGCCGCTGATCTGGTATTCATTTACTTTGGGATTCTCTGCTATTTCTCTATAATAATTCTATGCTTGTGATGATACTAATTATCCTCCTCTTTCAACCACAGTGTGATGCTGGTGAGCAGTGTGCAGTGCGGAAAGGGGCACGTATTGGAAAGCTCTGCAATTGCCCAAGAGGGACTGCCTGCAACTTCTACATTCTGAAATGCTTGTGAAATAATTACAGCAAGGCGTTGGAGAAATATTGCAAGGGAACAAGAGATTAAAGATCCATTAGGGGTTCCTCTCTTTTTTACCGATATTCCTTTATTCGCAATTCTTTACTCTGTTTAAGAAGACGTAATCTTCTTAATCCAGTAGGTAGCAATTTCCACCTGACTCTCAAATTGTTACACTGGATAGACTTGTAAAATGATCTCTTCTCTGCCCTCAATTGAGCTCCTCTATATTAGATTTTGTTAGTCAGTTCTTAAGCAGCCCCAACAGTGCATGTTTTCAGAATCTCCCCCCATGATCACCGAAGGATCATACAATATCTAGCGTTCAGATTCAAGCTACTTACAGTCACAGGTGCTGATGTGTGGAGGAACTGTAAACTTGCACAGTGTGGTGATAGGATTTGGGCAATAGTTGATAATATCTGCATTGTATTGTACATACCTGTGCATTAATTCTGAGTAGTTATAGGGGTGATCACAAGAGCTGTTGAGAATGTTATGTTTCTGCGCTTGTGTCTTTTTAAATAAATTAATAGAACAAAGTCCATATTGGATCCATCAAACTTTCTTCATGGAATGGGTTAATTACCACATCACTTATAACTGGGGGTCTTTGATGTCAAATCAGAGAACATCACCTGTACAATACAAGCGTCTTTAGATATTATTTTGATCATATCAAATTTACTATTAAAAAAATATATAAAATTTGGAAAAAATGTGAGCCAATAGCATATCGCTATTTCAAATCCAATTTTCAAATCTGGGCATTCTGCACTCTTGTCCTATTTGGGACATCTTTGAAACAGGCCAATTCAATTTACCCCATCAAACCATATATGTTTGAAAACTAGGCAACCCAGGATATTCCAAATGCTAGTATGTTAACTCTTTTCATGCACTAAACTTTGTGGTTGCAACGTTTGTGTTTCTTTTCACGCACATTGTACTTCAGGTATAAATTTACAGCTCATTATATGTGACACAACACCCCAATGTGTTCAGCAACATCTTGCGAGTACAGTGATAACACCCATGTCAGGTCGTTTCTTGGACTAAAAGGTCACATTTGGGACATGCTCAATTCAGTTGATAAAAATTGGAATTTTGACATCTGGTTATTCTGCCCCATGTCCTATTTCAGACATCTCTGAAGCCGCCCAATTCAATTTACCCCGTCAAAACATTATGAAAATTACACAACCCAGGGTATTTCAAATGCTAGTATGTTAACTCTTTCCATGCACTAATTCTACCACAGGGTGTGTGGAAATTGCCTTCCTGCAAATAAAATATTGTTCTCTAGAGTCAATAATAGAGGGGGCGGGTTAGTTCTGACTTTCCTATAGTGCTTACTATATTTTTTGTTGATGGCAAGGAAACAGGAAGTTCTACTTACCGAGAGCTTCTTTTCCCTGCCAATCCCTGGTGACACTAAGGATAGACTCCTCCTCCATACCTGAGATTGGGCAGGACTCAAAAACCTTAAACACCCCTCCCCTCCTACTAACTCCAGTGAATACCAAAGACCACACAGGAAAAGCAATCTGATGCAACAAAAATTTTATTGAAAGGAAGGGAGGGAACAAAAACATGTCACCAGGGATTGGCAGGGAAAAGAAGCTCTCGGTAAGTAGAACTTCCTGTTTCCCTGCCATCCCAGGTGACACTAAGGATAGATGTACCAAAGCAGAAGGGTGGGTAGACTTAAGGAGACAAAACAGCTTCAAAGACCTTCTGACCAAAAAGAGAGTCCTCCTGAGCCATCTGGTCGAGACGGTAATGCTGTACAAAAGCGTGGAGAGTTCGCCAAGTAGCCGCCTTGCAGATCTGGTCAGGCGAAATACAACATCTTTCGGCCCAGGAAGTGGAGACCGTCCTAGTAGAGTGGGCACAGATCCCCACAGGAGCAGGTTGGCCAGCCGCAGAATATGCCAAGTTGATGGTCGCAACAATCCAGTTAGCGATGGAAGACTTGGAGATGCTGACACCCCTGTTGGGTCCCGAAGATTCCACAAACAAACGAGATGACTTACGCAGGGGCAGAGTCCGTTCCAAATAGATGGTGAGGCATCTCTTCAGATCGAGAGAGTGAAGAGCTTCTTCTTCAGCTGAGCCAGGAGCAGGAAAAAAGGTAGGCAGCACGATCTCCTGATTCTTGTGGAAAGCCGACTGAACCTTGGGTGCAAATTCCGGCGGTAGAGAGAGAACCACCTTATCCGGGAAGAAACGGAGAAACGGTTCCTTCATAGACAGAGCCTGAAGTTCACAAATCCGACGAGCAGAAGTAATGGCTACTAAAAAGGCCGTCTTCAGCGATAGAAAATACAGAGAAACCGACTGAAGAGGCTCAAAAGGAGGTAACGTGAGTCTACGAAGGACGAGATTCAAGTCCCATGGAACCATTCTGGTGACAGAACTAGGACGCATCTGGACGATGGCCTTGGTAAAACATCTAACCGCAGGCAGAGATATAAGCTCAAACCCCAGGAGAGCACTGATGGCAGAAATATGCACCCTGATAGTGGAAGGTTGAAGTCCACTGTCGAGGAACATGAAGATGGCAAAATTCCCCTGGAACAACACCAACCGTGAAATCTCTTCCAGATCTTAATGTACCGCAGAGATGTAACCCTCTTTCTACTCTGCAGAAGAGTTTCAGCCACACGAAAAGAAAAAACTTGCGCTCTCAGCAGTTCGTGTTCAACCTCCAGGCCGTCAGGTGGAACACGGCAGGGTTTGGGTGCAGGAATGAACCCTTATGCAGACGGTCTCTCCAAGCCGGGAGCTTCAGAGGGGGAGAGAGACCTAGAGTGATAAAGTCCGAATACCAGACACGCTTGGGCCAGTCTGGTGCTATTAGGATCACGGAGGCATGATCCTTCTTGATCTTTTGTACCCTGGAGATCAGAGCAAACGGAGGAAAAACATAGGCGAGATGGAAATTCCACTCCTGGGCGAAGGCATCTATTGCCAAAGGATGATCCTGAGACTTGAGGGAAAAGAAGACAGGAATCTGAGCATTGTCTCTGGATGCCATCAGGTCGATCTCGGGTAAGCCCCACTGTTGGACGATGAGGTCGAAGGCTGCCGGATGCAGAGCCCATTCGCCGCTCAGTACCGGAGTTCTGCTCAGGAAATCCGCTTGAGAGTTCAGAGTCCCTCTGAGGTGGATAGCGGACAGAGTCATGAGACGGGACTCTGCCCAAAAGGAAATCCTGAGTGATATACGGAGAAGTCGTGCCCCCCTGTCTGTCGACATAGGCTACTACAGCCTGATTGTCAGAGCGAAGCAAAATGTCTCTGCCGGTGAGCAGATGTTCCCAGTGATGCAGAGCCCTTTCTACTGCAAGCAATTCCAGACAGTTTGAAGGAAGAAGATTCGCAGCTGGAGACCAGAGACCCTGCACGAATAGGTCCTTATATGTAGCGCCCCACCCCTTGATGCTGGCGTCGGTGGTGAGAAGAACCTTGGAGACAAGAGACCATCTTCTCCCTGCGGCAAGGATGTTTTGTTGGAGCCACCAGGCGAGGGAGGATCTGACATGCGGTGGAAGACAGACAAGCCTCTCCAGAGCCAAAGGGTTGTCTTCTAGATGGTTGAGGATAAATCTTTGAAGAATTCTCATGTGGGCCAGAGCCAAGGGCACCGCATACCTTGCGGAGACCATCTTGCACAACAGGGACATGCATAACCTCAAAGAGCTTCGGTGCGCAGAACGAACCCTGCGTACTAGGAGCCGAATCCCCTTGATCCTGGCAGGAGGAAGGAAAGCTTTCCCGGAGCAGGAATCCAGGCGAAGACCCAGAAACATCAGTTGTTGAGAGGGAATGGTGCAGGATTTGTCCCAGTTCAGAATCCAGCCAGGATCTTGTAACGTGTCAACCACCGTGGCAAGGTGAACCCGAAGAATCTGCGCTGTCCGGGCATGTATAAGCCAATCGTCCAGATAAGGAATGACTGAAATTCCCTGAACCCGGAAATGCGCTGCCACGACTGCCAAAAGCTTTTTGAAGACTCTTGGGTCCGCCGACAATCCGAATGGAAGGGCTTGAAACTGAAAATGCTGTACAGTCGAACCTCGAGGAATCGCCACTCTCAGGAAACGTTGATGCGATGGATGGATGGGAACGTGGAAACATGCATCCTTCAGATGCAATGAAGCCATGAAATTGTTGAGGCATAAGGTGTCGAGGGTGGATCTCACAGTTTCCATCTTGAACCGGACAAACTGGAGGTAACCGTTCAAAAAGCTTAAGTCTATGATGAGACGAAGACCTCTCGGCTTCTTGGGGACCAGAAAAACCAGAGAATAAACCCCCTGGCCTTGTTCTGGCCAAGGAACAGGACCCAGGACTCTGAGGTCTGTCAACTGTTGAATGGTGGATAACAGGACCTTACCTGGTCTGGAGGAAGGTGGGAGATCAAAAAACGGTCTGAAGGCCTGGTCCTGAATTGAAGACGATAGCCGTGTGATACAATGGCTCTCACCCAAGGGTCTCGGGTGAGTGAGAACCAATTGTCCCTGAAAAATCGGAGCCTTCCTCCCACCGGAATGGAAGAGGTGTCATTCAGAGTTCTTGGGGTCTTGAAACACTTTGGGAAAGGCGAGTCTGTCAAATCTCCCCCTCCCTCGAGGGAATCTGCCTCGGAAGTTCTGTTCTCTGGACGAGGGGTTGAATCTAGAACTATGGCCCCTAGATTGTCCCGGGAAGAATGGCCGAAAGGACTGCCGTCTTTTAGAAGGAGGCTTTTGCTGGGGCATCCAATGCTTGTCCCCTGTGGTTTTCTCCAAAAGGGACTCCAGCTCTTCCCAGAATAAAGTCTTACCCTTAAAAAGGATATTAAGAAGCCTGTTTTTAGAGGCATTATCCGCTGCCAGGCCTTAAGCCACAAGGCCCTTCTGGCTGCAACTGAAAGCGCAGAAGCTCTGGCTGTCATTCTGATGTTTTCAATGGAGGCATCACAGAGAAAATCCACGGCCAATCTCACTGCAGCAACATTCTTGAGAATGGTCTCCCTGGGGGTCTTGGCAGCAATATCCTCCTCAATCTGGGAGAGCCAAATCTTGATTGCTCTGGAGACTGAGGCAGAAGCAATACCTGGTTTAAGGACGGCAGCAGAAGCCTCAAAAGATTTCTTTACTGCAGCCTCGGCTTTCTTTTCCATCTGGTCAGAGAAATGAGAGCCATCCTCCAGCGGTAAAGCAGTCTTTCTGGAGACCCTCATAACAGCAGTGTCTACCAGTGGGGTAGCACAGAACTGAGTAAAGTCTTCATCAAAGGGAAACATGCGCTTAACCCTTCTGGACAGGTTAACCCTCCTTTCCAGGTGGTGCCATTCCTGCTTGATAATGTCAGATATGAACAGGAAAAGAGGCGGACTGCTTGGAGAAGCTGGTACCAAAGAACAGGTCACTCACTCTTCTGGGTGGAAGACTCCTCCAAATGCATGGCTGACCTAACAGCGGAAATCAAAGTCTCAATCTCTTCCACCAGGAACAAAAAAGAGCTCTCCTCCCGGATCTCGCCTTCCTCTGAGGAACCTTCCTCAACCTCTGGATAGTAAAATTCAGAGTCAGAAAACAAAGGCTGATGTCCCAGAAGAGCGGGGTCTTGCGATGCCGGAAGGTGGTGATAGGCAGGAACAGGAACGGTCTGACGGAAGGCAGACTGCATCTCCTCTTTAAGCCAGGTCAAGAACTCTCTACCCCCAGATGGCTCAGAATCCGCTACAGATCTCAGGCAAGCGGAGCAGAGCTTCTTCCTTGAATCCTGCAAAGCCTTGTGACACCCAGAACATTGGGCATGCTTGGACTTAGTAACAGCTTTCTTAGGCTTGTCCTCAACAGAGGGCGGCTCAGAGTTATCCGGGGCTGACATATATAAAGATGTCACAGCACCCAGCCAAACAGCAGGAACACACAAAGAAATAAAATCACCTACCTTCATATATACTGAAAACAGGGTGCTGGAATCAGGCAGTAACCAGCAGCAGCCGCGACAAGGGAGCCGAAGCCGCTGCCGGGACGAGGGCAGCACAGCCGCAAACGGCGCCGCAGCCGCGGACACTGCAGGGACCAGCGATTCCATGGTACCGGAAGAAAAGCGCTGGGCAGCGCAGCACCAGCCGCCTGGCTTAAGGTGCAGGGTATCCCCCAGGAAGGGGGCTTAGCCCAGGGAACATGGCTCCACCTCGAGCCGGAGAAAATAACAAAAGGGATGACGAGTCCTCCCTACCTGATGTAGGGCAGGAAAAAACACTGGAGTTAGTAGGAGGGGAGTGGCTTTTAAGTTTTTTTGAGTCCTGCCCTATCTCAGGTACAGAGGAGGAGTCTATCCTTAGTGTCACCTGGGATGGCAGGGAAGAGATTTTACTAATTTCGATCAGGAAACCAAATAGAAGAAAAGTTAATTTTTTTTTTTTATCTAAACTTCTCAAAATGTTAGTATGTGAAGCAAGAAATTTTTACCCATGCTACCTAGTGGCATCCAAAATATTTGACACTCTTTATTATATAGAATATATATTAATATATCATTGTCACACACAGGGTAGAAGGAGACACTTAGGCAGGACTACAAGAACGATATATAGAGAGATATATATATACACACACACACAATATTGTATTGTTTATAATAAAACCAATTCCTTTCTACACAGCCACCCAGTACTCTTCAGTGTAAAATAAAGAGGACCAGCATTTGTTTACATTGGATTTTTTTTATTTTTATTTGCTCATCTATTGCAAGCTACGTGAATTCACAATATGAATCTCATTTAAACATTTTGGCTTTAGTGGCTAATCGTCCACATCAAGGCTGTCCATCTGGGCAAAATCCACACTAGTATATCAGAATACATTGCAAATGGCAACATTTATTTACCTACACAGGAGTATCCTGACCCTAACCATAGAAATGTAGATACTTGCCCTTACTCCGTGTGAGCAATGGCTGTGCCAACAGAGAACACCCTTAATTTTAACATTCTAGGGAAATGACTGACTTTTTTATTTTAGGTTCAAATAACCGCACTCTTTAGTTTCATTCACAGACCATGGAGATGGAGAATAATCCTTCATATACCACCTGAAAATAAAATAGCATTACAAGATCAACAGCTTATGTCCACAATCACAAAATGTGAACAGTGTAGTGTTTTACCATGAGATGTTACAAGTAATTGAAAAAAGTAACCTTCATAATATAATGATCCTTAACAAGTTAACAGTGTTATTTTAGTATTTTTCACACCATTTCTCAGAGAAAAAAAAGAAAAAAAAAAAAAAAAAAAAAAAAGTCACAGCATTCAGTGTATAGTATACAATTTAAATATATTTTGTTATAGAGCAGGATGCTAGAACTGGGTCCACAGAACACCAACGCTCATCCTGATACCCGCTGTAACCTTAGCTAGATTGAAATGTTTTAACAGCTAATCTTCTTCAGCTATAAGTTCAAGTGGATGAACTCTTACCTGTAACCCCCCCGCCCCCCCCAAGGAAACTATTTACCCTCTCTAGTCACCTGCATTATTTTTTGTTATTCATCGTGCCCCCTTGCTTATTGAGATAGTCTACCGTTCCCATCTTGGGAGTGTGCGTTACAAAACACAACTACAAATTACAATGAATGGTGTGTGTATAAATGCAATTTAAAAACACACCATAAAAAGAACAATGAACGGTGACAGGGCAATGTTACGCGTAGTGCAAACACAAAAATGTATTTGACCGTTACAACTCGCAATGTAACAGATGTATTAAAAATCCTGTTTTAGCAAGTTTTAAAACTAATCCAACCTCAAAATGCTGTAGGAGGTTAAATTGGAGAGAATTTCCAAGCCATCTGAAATTACACGTTTACATGGAATGGCACCGAAATATTTACCAAAATGTAATTTTGTATACTGTTACCACCTCTCCCCCACCAAATTGTTGAAATGCTCAGGCTACAGACGTCATATTCCTTCATTCAAATAGGGAAAGAGATAACCAAATGTGTCCCGTTGCTTCTTGAACAATGGGGTAAAAATGCTGCTAGTCAAAAGGTGGGCGTATTACATGTAAACATTGAAAACTGGCAGGTTAAAGCAACCTCTCATGTAGCTGGATGAAATGTGGGAAGGTGAAAAGCAAACAATTCTGCATTGCCACTAGTGAGATGTGAGCTTCTGGAGTGAAACGTGCAAGGAAGCAACATTATTTTTTAAGTGTGCAAAATGTTTCCTTCCCCTCATGGAGGCAGATAAGCAGGGTATGAATGCCCTGAAAACAAAACATCATAAAAAGCACAACATTAAAGAGAACATCCCAGATGGGGGGGGGGGGTTAAAATTCCAATTTGCAAGCAGGAAAGGTTTCCCCCTGCATAGACACACTGTTGGCACTGTCCAAAACAGAGATACCCAAGCATTGCTGTTGTGTATGTGTTCCTTGAAACCACTCGTGAACAACAGGTGAATCAAAGGTTGGAATCAGGGTCACCTTCAAGAGAAAAATAAATGTATATCATTTATGCAGTTGTGCTTTGATACCGTACTAAATTCATGCACACTGATCTGCTTTTGTTTCAACACAATGGGTCACACATATGCTATCCATATAAAGACTATGTTCATATTACAAAAATGTATCTGCCAATACTACATTAACACACGCAGACATTACACAAGTCTTTAAAAGAAAAAAAAAAAAAGCTAACTTGTCCAAAACAGCATAGATACTACTGATGGAATAAGCCAAATCACTAATAACTTAAGTGAATTAGAATGTTTGATAGGGTGGCAGCTGCCATTTAGGATTTTTTTTGTCCAAAATGCATTCTTTTAAAGCATAATATGGAACTGGGGTACTGTTCTGAGTGATTACATAAGTGGGGTATTTAAAGAGTAAGCAAGAAATAATGCATCAGAAAAACAAGCATTTTTATTCAGACTATGCTTTTAAATTCATGTATAATTTTGTATTTGTTATGTTACAAAAAAGCTTTTTGAAAAAAAACTAATAAAAATATTTGAAAAGAAAAACAAGCAAGACGCTGGGTTTTCGCTCTGTCGCTTTACAGATCTCTGGTCAGATCTCACCAGGAGATTTTAAACAAGGAGAGTAAAATTGTTAAAATTGTCTGAGGAGAGCCCTCCTCACCTGTTGTCTCTGTAAGCCAATTTGTTATGTTACATACTACTTATGTCCTGTCTACCCATTGTATAGCGCTACAGAATTTGAGGGCGCTATATAAAATAAGGAGTTTTATAGCAATTTAAGTAAAAGGTGAAAGAAGAACAAAAATAAAATAAAAAGACACCCCTCACAAAGGAATTAAGAGTTGAAACTGACTGACTTCTTCCTTCTTTATGAAATACATTTTATACAACATATGTTTCTTATCACTAGGGTAAAATAGTGAAGACAGACCTGCACTTCCTGTGGCCAGTAGCTTTTTCCAGCAAGCAGGGAATCAAGGATTTTGCGAGTGACCTTTTCCTTGGCAGGGTCATCACCACTCATCACATAGCATGAAGAGCGTATCCTCTTGAAAAATTCCTCTTCAACTGTGAAGGCCCCATGCCCACCAGGCAAGTAAGCAAGTTCAACATACACTGGTGCAGGTGGTGGAGAAGAGGAGCTGGACTGGGGAGTTTTGCCATGAAGGGAGGCTGGAAAATAAAAATATCAGTTAAGGGAAATAATGTTAAAAAGTTATGGAAGGCAACATCTACAAAGAAATAACCAAGCTGTGTGTGATTATATATATTTTAGTGTAGAGGTTATTGCCGTATTAGTCCAGTGGTGTTAGATTATCTTGTTACCTTTTTTAGTGGACTAACAGAATTTTGGAATGACAAGCTTTTGGGAGCTTTTCTCCCTCTCTCAAGTCTAGAACATTTCTGAGCAAAACAACACACAGAATTCAATGTTGTGTGGCAGGAGGGGGTTGCTGCCCAGATCTGATAAGGGAGGGTGAGATGTTGTAAAAGTATGTGTCCCTCCAGAGGGTCAAATGTTCTGAGTTGGGAGTTTTGAGGGGGGGGGGTTGCTCAAACAAAAAAAACCCCAAAACCCTTACAAGCCCATTGCAACATCTAAAAAGGTCCTCGTTGCCCCTGTTCACAACCACCATACCCATTACTCAGTAAATATAAAAAATAGGGTACTATATGTAAGGGAACAAAAACTATGGATGTGGGGTATTTCTGTAATTAGCAGATGCAGCTAAACAGTTTTGGCTGGGTTTCTCTGCCGCAACACATACCCTGTGTGAAAAAATAAAGACAAAAAAACTAAGCAACACAGAAGTGTTGGTGGGGAAAAAAAGCGCAGGAAATAATTTCTGCGGCTACTTTTGACAGTGATTGGTGGCCAAATATCTGCGTGAAGAGTGTCCGCTTTACAGAAATATATACTTTTGTGGGTATTTTGGATTTGTTTAACATTAGAGTTGCAATCCCCTCATACCTAATGTAAAAATTCTACAGCTTTGTAAAGAATGATGTACACCTTATAGTATGTTCCCTATAAGTGCTGGGAAAGTATGGAAATTCTATATAAATTACGTATTTCTGAAACCAGGACACTTAAATTGATAAACCTGGAGACAATTTCACCTTCACCTAATTTTGTGAGGATTCAGAGGGGAAAAATATACATTTTCTAATGTTCGCTAGTCTTTACTAAATGTCTCATCCTAAATTTTCAGCTAATTATGGTATCAAAAGAAAGCTCTCTCCTTGAAAAAACAATATATAGTTTACATGGGTACACTATTCTCAGAGAAAGAACAGACAAAATGGCAAAATTGCTCCAGGACTTGAGGTATCAAAATCCCTGGGACTGAAGGGGGTTAAAAGAAAAGAGAAAAAATAAAATAAAAAAAAAAAATAAAATAAAAAAATAACCTGCTCTAGAAGCACATTTGAGCATCAACTTATTGCAGTAGGTTGCTGTGATTGTAGGCAGAAATGAATCGAGACACACAGCAAGGTTCAGGGCTGCATTAAAAATTACCATACATTCCAAAACGCATAAACCACTTTGCTTTAAACCTGGAAAAATTGTAATATGGGTGTGACTGCCCCTCTGTGCATGTATCCTACAAAAGGCAACACAAGTAGAAAGAAGCAGCAATTAAACATGATTCAGGCCATAAAGCCAACACAGATGTGAAGTACATACTGTATCACCAACCTGTTGAAGAACGGACTGCTCCTGGAGATGACTTGACATTCCCAATGCTTCGTCTACCTGTAGCTGGTCGAGACTCCGTTCCAGAGCGTACTCCTTTATCGGCTGCTTCAGCTCGACCACCAGTAGCTTTCCCTGTTCTCTCTATCATAATCCTTGCCTTAGCAGACATGCCAGGTGTCTTCAAATGATCAGCCTTAATATTGGAGACGGATGAAGGGCGGGATAGATGCTTCTTTTCCACAGGGTTGGACGGCATGGCTTCTGGGTCAACCATACATGTCCCTGGCTGTGGTGGAAGAGGAAGGGGATCCTGCAGAGGTGCAGGTAGAGGATCTAAATGCCTGGGGGTATTGTCAGCCTCAGATTCCGACTCCCCATCAATAGCAATAGAAGGATATTCCTCAGGTCCAGAGTCAGAAATAGTTGGCAGAGACTCACTGACTGAAGTAGGGGGTGTCTCCAGACCATTAGGTACATTCTTATCAGTGGAGCATAACGGCTTGGCTAGCTCCTGAGAGGGGTCACTGTCACTATCTCTAGGGCTTAGCAAAGCATCAACTTTATGATGCTCAAATTCACATGGTGACACCAAACATAGGTCAACATCATGAGGTGATGCAGACCTTTCAGACTGTCCCTCATTTTCCAAAGGCTTTGAAGGACATACTGGCAGGGTTAGAGCCCCTTTGTTTGGAGTGTGTGACTGCGGACAGACATCACTAGGTGACTCATTAACTGGTGGGAGTGTTTGCTCAAAGGAAGAGATAGACAGGGACTCATCCACCTCTGTGGAATGGGGGGAGCCCACCTCAGCAGGAAGAGATGGGGTGGTAATTGTTGGTGATACATCTGGCACGTCTTCACAGAATGGACTCAAAGACAAACAACTGGTTTGCCTACCCTGCGAGGAATTTGAATTTTCTTGAGAGGACTTGGGGGGTGCTCGCCAGGAGGAGCTCACATTCTTGCCATCTCCTGACAGAATAGGCTGACCACCATTCTGATCCACCACTGCTGGTGAACAATGTCCTGAACTTACCGGAGAAGCCATCTCTAGAGTCTTTTCCTCAGAGCTCCCACAGTGATCATCTAGGGCTTCTTTGCCTTTCTCTGGCACTTCAAGGGCTGTTGGCGTAAGATCAAAATGTACACTTACTTCACTCCGAGGTGTTTTAGCAAGCGGAGATACTGGAACCAGGCCTTTGAGTGGGCTAGTTTCGAGGTAACGGAAACCACATGGGCTCTCCAGATCTTCTGGACACAATCTGTTCTCTGTACAAGCAGGCAGATGCATATCTGCAATGTGGGAATGTTCTTCGTGAACAACAGGTTTGTCTTTACTTGTTTCTTGGGTCCCTTCAGGAGAGTTGGACAAATGTGGTACACTTGTCTCCACTACAGCTTCCTTCACTGTTGACTGTTTGACTAGCTCTCCGCTAGGTGTCTTCTTTGGTGGCTTGCCCTTAACTACTACTTTAGAAACTGCAGCAACATCCTTTTTTGTTCCTCCTACATCTTTCTTAAGAGAGCCAACCTTGGATAGAGGCTTCCGGGTATCGGCTAGTGCATTGATACTTTTTCTCTGGTCTTTACCAAAGCCTTTTGCAGTTTTGCTTTCTTCTCCTTTGTAATCTCTCATGTCTCTTTTTGGAGTCTCCACTTTTCCATCATTAACTAAATGTCGCAAATCCTTCTTAGGTTCATGTTTTGCTACTTCCTTTTTATCGGTTTGATTCTCCTCTCGTTTTACGGAGGGCTTCTTTTCTTCTCTTTGCTGATCTCTCTTCATTGTTGCTTTCTCTTTATTGGTCTTTAACCTTGAATCAGCCTTCTGTTTCTCAGAGGAACCCTCAGTTTTGCCTTTAGCATCCTTTATCTTCTCTCCATCTGCTCCCGAATCCTTAACAGCTTCTGTTTTGCTGCGTTCTTTGCCTTCTGGCTTCACTTCTTTACGCTCAGATTTCACTGGTTTCTCTCTGCCCAGTGGAACCCTGGATTCAACACTAAGCCTGCCTGACCCAGATTTTACACTCTCCTTGCTCTCCGTCCGCCTGGGTTTCGCACCAAATCTATCTGGTTGGTTGATTGCAGTCAGCTCCAGATCCTTGCGTGTCATTACTGGAGCCTTCAGAAATTCCAAGTGTCGCAATTTTTCCAGGCCTTCCAAGATTTTGTTTTGGGGAGTACAACCTGGGAATAACACTCGTACAATCTTCTCAGAGGGAGAAGCTGGGTGCCAGACCAGCAAGACACAAGCAGATGTGACACAACTAATCGGCAAATCAGAACCTTTGTTCAGCTCATCACCATTCCATTGTTTGGTAAAGACTTCAAATTCTTTGCTGCCTTTCACAGGATTCAAGATGTACATTTCCAGTCTTCCAACACCCATCTTCTGGAAAAGAATAGTTGGCTCCACAGTAGGCCCATTGGTTCTGAGTAATGGCTCTGGGTGTACACCCAGCTTCTCTAAGCACTGGAGAGTGATTGCAGCCTCCTCACGGCCCTTCACCACATTAGTTACTTCATCTTTAGTAACTAGTTTATCAGCAGCATTAAGAAAAAACACACCTAGCTCTGGTGAAACCAGGTTTTTTAACCACTCTTCATTTGTTGGTTGCCCTTGAGAGGCATCCTCTTCAGCCTCTGCAATCTTCCTCTGAAGAAAACTGTTTATCCCAGGTAGGCTGTCTATGCCCATGTGTGTTACAAGTATTGAATCTATCCTATCCAAATGACGTACCAGCTTCCAGAATGGAGACCTAGTGTCTGAACCCCCATTCACCAGCATATTGAAACCACTGACTGCAAAGAATGCAGAATCCCCTCTCCCTCCAGGGAAGACATAGCAGCATGGCTTAAACAGTTTTAAAAAACCCACAGTTGATGGGGGCTCCAGCAGCTCGAAAGGAGAAGGGGGTTCAAGGGATTCTGATAAGTATTCCGCTAACTCTTGCAGTCCTTCTGTCTCCGTAACAACTTGGTCCACATTAAACTTTAATTCTATGAAATCCTGAAGGCTGCCTTGATCCAGTTGGCAAACATCCCAGTCTTGGGGACAGATCACAGTTAAGCTGACACGAGCAGATGGGTCAGATGAGCTGAGGGTGTTTCCGATCTGTTGAGAAAAAGGGAGTTTTATTTATTTTTTTATTTTACATTTTAAATGTAGGTATAGGAAACTGACTTACCTCCTTGTCTGTAAAAATGTGAATAAAGTCTTCCATGGAAAACCCACCACCTTCTTGAAGAAGAATCTCCCCAGTAAGCTCCAGGAAAGGGCCAGCAAAAATAAGAAGCTTGTGTTTTGACGTGTGGCATAGCAAATTGCGTATCTATGGGGGAGGGGATATAACAATAGTAAGTATGTGATCTCAATCTGAAGAGAGAATGCTTGATTAGCAGAAGGAAAAAAAGTGTGTTGCAAACAGACGTATTACAGCAGGTAGAAAGTGAGATTTTCTGCAGATATTAAGTTTGCCTAAACAACTGTGCATTCCACTGAAGCCAACTAGATGTCAAGATCTCAAGGGGATGTGTACATGACTTGCTAAGAACTGAAAATGTGAGGTACACCCAATACATTTTAAAATCTGAAGAAAAACAAACAAACAAAAAAAAATAAATACAGGGTTGAGCTGTAGATGGACTACTAGATTTCAGTAAGTCATTGTAGTGATAGCAGACAGAAGGTTGTAGTTACTAGTGGATATGCAGAGTATGGCTTAGTTTCTAGTGGGGTAGCTCAGGCATCAGTAAATGGATCAATTTGTTAATTTTCTGTTTTTAAATGACTTGTATGACATACAAAACAAAAATCTGCAAGTAACCAGTGCTTTTTTTTTATTTTTTTTTTAAACTATGTTTAATATACCATGTTTGATATACCCACATAAATGATAAATTATTATTTTGTTTATTTTGAAAAAGAATGTGAGTGCTAGTATGTAAAAGAAATAGTTATACACACACACACACAATTTGTTTTTGCAGTTCTTAGAATTTCTTCTAAACAGCAAGAGCCACTGATTAACAATGACCCAATTTATGCTCAGGAACATCCCCTCATTACACACATATTCTTTAAGTTCTAGAGGGTCAAATCTACCCCTTACATGGTACTCTATAGACAGTGTTTAACACTTCTGGCTTAGAAGTTAGTTAAAGAGTTATAGTTTTTACGTTTAGTGCTATGGCAATGGGATGTAAAGGATTTTTTTGGTTCCGATTTTTTATTTTTTGATTGCACTGTATTTTGTGCAACATGGATAGAGATCCCATACATCTTAAGCATGCTGTTGACGTCACAGTTACATAACAGAGCTCACTGTATTGTTTATTATTTTTTGTTAACATTTCTGCTTTCGCTGCTGACAGAGTGAGAACCCCTCTGTCACCTTGTTTCCCCTGGGCGGGACAAGAGAAGTTGCGAGCAACGCAGCAGGGCCTCTGCAGAAGTCTGCGAGCGAGAGATCTGCAGTTCAGGTAAAGAAGTGGGGGGTAGGGTTATGAATAAGTATGCGTGATTGAGGGAATGAATGAGTATCTGAATGATTAGTATCTGTGAATTAACGAATGAGTATATGAATGAGTGATAGCATAGATGTGAAGTTGTGGGGGGAGAGGAGTATGGCATAAGGGGGCTGTAAGTGATGCGCAGACCCCATACTGCTGGCAGCATCAATACACAAGGGGGGCAGCTAGATGGGTTTCAGCATGTATTGGCTGCTTGTGCATGATTGGAGTGTGATTGCTATATTAAATATATAGGATAGCGAACAGCAATCACACCGCTATCATGTCCAGGTATACCAAGATTCCAGCATGTACTGCTTGACTTGGCATGACAGTGTGATTGCCGTTATATAGATTTTTTTTGTCCAATTTTGATGTTATTAAAATTGGATAGACAAATAACATATTACATATTCGATTGTTTTTTTTGTGCAATTTTGGTGTGTTACTTTTCAAAAAAGTGTTTTTTTTCTTTTACAGGTGTGTGTGTGTGTGTGGGGGGGGGGGGTTGTCATTTTCAGCCAAGTGAATGAATGAACTGAATTTTTATTTTGGTGCATCCCTAATTAAAAATCCTCTACACAACAGCAAGGTTGTAATTTAGGTCAGAAAAGACACAAGCCTATGTTAATATGTAAATAGGTGGTTAAGCCACTTTACACAGTTGCCTAGGTGAGGCGCGACCAGAGATGTGTCATGAAGTTCAGAGAAGGGCTACTAAATTGAGATCGGTGTGCAGGATAAAACTCATCAGGAACAACTAAAGCTTGCAGGAGAGAATGAAAAACATTTAAATGCATAGAGATTTAACAAAGTCAAGGATCGGCATTCATTTAAAAGAAAAGGACAAATGTTAAGACTTAAGGTCATAGTTTAAAATAATTTTATTTCACCGACAAGGTGGTAAATCCTCCCATCAGTAGAGGTTAATACAGTGAGCATGTATACAAGACCATGGGCCACTTAAGGTCAGAGACTTGTACATAAGAAAAAATGGACAGAATGGTTCTTATATGCCAAAGTCAATTTGTCTATGTTAGACAGCTAAATATAATATTTTTAAACAGCTAAAGTTATTCTTTATCACAGCACTCAGCTCACAGAGAAAGATGTTAAGACTGAAATGAGAAAAAAAACAAAAAACACTGTACCTCATTACATACGGACTTCTTAGAAGGATTAATCAGAACTAGTGTCTGTAAGGTGTCTCCCATATGATATAGGCTTCTCTGTCCTGTTACAGTGAAAAATCATGAGATTTTTAAAGGTTCCCTGCTCCACAGACAGTAAATCATTTAAATAAAAAAAAAGTTTTTTAAAGATTGTAAAAACTAGTTCCTAGAAACAAAATTCTAGAATTAGAAAATCCCCAATTGGGCTCTCTGCTTGAACAATGCTCATCAATCTGGGTTACACAGAAAGACCTTAATGTCCCCAAGATAAATGGGTTTCTCAACCCATTGAGACCCTATTAAAGTACTGGATAAATCCCACCATCTTGCTGTACGGTATTGTAAATAATCAAGCAGATCGCCACAATCCAAGCAACTGTGGAAAGGAGTAACTTGGCAAAATGTCTTACAAAGCGCAAGTATAAAATAAAAAATGGTTGCTTCAGCTTTAATACATTGCCCAAAAATTATAGTTCATATTAACTTTTTACTAAAAAAAAATATTGGACATTGCACTAAAGTAACCTAGATCTGGAATATTAGAGTAATCACATTATACAACCGTTTATACATTTTAAGGAAAACAAGACAAAAAGTTCTGTCTTCTTTAGTCTGTTTCTAACTGTCAAACGAAAGCTCAGAGTAAAGCTGGTTAAATTAAAATACAGAAACAAACAATCATACAAAAAAAATAAATAGTTAATCTAGCAGCACATAGGAGCAGATGCAGAATAATGGAATTTGAACGTTTATATATATCCACAACTTTTATCTGCAGGGCTTGACAAATTTGTTGTAAATCTAGGCGCCAGCTAAAAAAGTTAGGAGCCAGGATTTTTTTTAAACTAACAGTTGGTTAGGAGTGATCTGATCATCAGCCCACTTACTAAACTCACAGCATTTGACCTGGAAGCACCCTGGACTTTCAGGTCAGTGCTGGTTTTTTTTTTTTTTTTGATAGAGATATATATATATATATATATATATATATATATTATTTTTTTTTAACGCTTTCAATGCTGATGTTCCATTGGAGCACAGCATTGACTGATATTTAGTCCCCACAAGCTTGTGGGGACAAATGTTAACCCCTGCAATGCCACGAATGTGTTATACACAATTGTGGAATTGAAGGGGTTAACGCTGCACTGTTGCTCTTATGGAGCGATCAGGCAGCAGGGGGGTGTTGGGGCTGGTCTCCACACTCATGTGGAGACCAAAGAACCCTCTCCCCCTGTCCCTGAAGCTGCCTCTGCATGGGGAGTCTCTGATGACTGCTGTAGGCTTCCATGCCTACAGGAATCAAAGGGCTTGTGGGGGCTCGTTTTTGCTGTTGCTGGTCTTCCAGGCAGAACACCAGCAGCAGAGCCCCTTACAAAACGGGAATTAACCCCTAAATGATCGCGGCATTGAAGGGGTTAACGCTGCACTGTCGATCTCATGGAGCGATCAGGCAGCAGGGGGATCAACACTCAACCCCCTTTCCTGAAGCTGCCTGTGGCTATTGCAGGTTTTCCTGTAATCGCGGTTTCAGCCTACAGGATCACTCCGTGAGAGTGATCTCATGCTCGGGGGCGGGCTCTGAGTGGCTGTGCCGTCTGCCCAGACTCCTGTTCAGACAGCAGCAGCAGCGCCCCCGCGCGGGGGCATTTTTTTGTGGATGTGAGAGTCTGACAAACTCCTAGGCGCCAGGACAAAATTCTGAGTCGCCATGGCGACCTGGCGCCTGGGATTTGTCGAGCCCTGTTTATCTGGATACATTTAAGAAAGAAATCTCTTATAAAGACAACCTTACCCTCAGGATAGGGCAAGACCATGTCTATTTCTGGGATTGCCCAAAAGACAGGCAGATTGTCAGACAGACTATTCTAAAGTTTATCAGTTGAGCATTAGATGGAAATGTTGAGGACAGAAGAAGCTTTCAGAGCAGGGCACATGGATTACGCCTGACTGCACCAACTACATCTGTTTATGATAATTACATGAATATTTATAGAACATATAGAATATCTATAATAATTACCTATAGACGTGTCACAAATGCTGTAAAAGATAATACAATTCTGTTCCATTTCTCCACATGGTCTTTAAAATGTACCCCCAAGAAAAAAAAAAAAGCCAGTCTAGTCTAGTCTAGCGTAGCGTAGCAGAAAACACACAAATATGCTTCCTGCACACGCACAGGTCCGTATGTATTTACAAATGCTGTCCGCTAACATAAGGCAACTTCTATAAACAAAACAAAAAAGCAGAAGTTAATCAGAATCTACTGTCAAGGAGACTTAAATGTGCTTTTTGCATGTCATGGGGCTCTAGCTGCAAATAATTAAGAGTTTAGGAGGCTCATACCTTTCACTTCAGAGGAGAAACTGGCAGAGTGGCGGGACACAAATAGTTTCAGCTGGTCATCCAGGTTACAGGAGGAAGGGTCTACATCCCAAGAACAGAAACCTAAAGAAAGGAATAGGGAGAGAAAAAGGCCATGCAACAATCTTTACATATTTTTTTTAACATTTTTAATAAACTTATTCAGGCATGGGGAGCATGGATTTAGAAAAAGAAAAAAAAAATGCTAGCACTACAAAATTCTCCACATTTCTACTATGAGAAAACACTGAATATCTAAGGCCTATCCTTTAAATGAGATGAAGCACAGCATGCCTATGTTAAGAACTTAACTGACAGGTTCCTACAGGATTCTATCTCTATTCTCTAGGACCTCTCCTAGCTGGAGAGCCTTTCTTGCTGGAGAGACTTACCAAAGTTAACCAATTTAATACATAAACAGGGGACTGTTTATATATAAAAATGTTTAATTATGCCATGAATAACAAAAACAGAATAATTCCTTGCTGGGTATTTTAAATATTTAATTTCAGAACAAATAAAAAAAAAAAAGAAGCAATTTAAGTTAAAGCACTGTATAAACAGAATACATTCCTGCATTCTGTTGAGTGTAGAAGCAACAACCTCTTAACATCAACTAAGGTATTGTCGCCATGGAGATGGACCACGCGTCTGTATTACCACCAAGCACAACTTAAGAATGCTACCCAACTGCAGTTAACAAGCGCTGAACTAATAACCCCAATACCACAGCTTGCTCAAAAAATACCGTAATAACGCACATTAGCATCATATGGGAGTAACTGAATAAGTATTCTAAAAAGAAGCAGCGCTACAAAGCTCCCAGGAATTCTGAGACTCTGCAAAATTCCCCCCTGTGTTTTCAAGTGGGATGTCACAAAAATTGAAAGGGTCCTCTCAGAGATCATATGTATTAAATTGATGGCATCTGGAGAAGAGCTTTAATTTTTTTTTTTTGGTCCACCATTTTATCTAGTATTAAACATAAAATATTTGTGTACATTTAGAAAGCAGCTGCCCACATACAAACAAAGTGGCAAAGTTGGCAGATCACCAACAGCAAGCCCTTTACCTAGTTGCCAAGCAGTGGTAGCAGCCTGTTAAGGAGAGCTCTTCATTCTATGAAGTTGAAAGATTGAAGACACTTTAAAGTGTGGCGCTGAAGCACCTGACCTGTCCTCGATTTGGTTATACCAACAATACACAACATAGACCTCATCCTAATAATGTAATGTCTGTCCGTATATCAAGGACAGATCTTTACAAGCATTCACTATGCCCTACTAAGAAATAGGGTCACGCAGTAGGTTGTAATAATCCTTAAACTACTAAAGGGTTAGTCTGTTATTCTCATGAGTCACAAAAGCCTATTTCTAACAGGAAAACCTACATCAACTAACCGTCTGGGCCACTGTGCTAAATTATGATTTGGGGAGCTTACACTAATTTGCAGGACATTTCTGAAAACATTTGTTGACATTTGCTAAAAATAAAACAGAGAGGGAGAGACGTGTCAGAAGCTCACATATGTTTTTGCCTCTTTGACAAAGTAGGATTATGGTATACAAGGCTTATGAAAGCATTTTAGAATTTGCGTTCGGCGCTAGTTCTCCGGCTACGCAAACTCCGTACATCACATAGAGAATCAGGACACATCCCATGTACTATAAGCTGGATAACAGGAAGGTAAGCACAGTGCAGGCGCACTAGATTGTACATAGACACGTGAATGCGCCAGTCTAGTGTATACATGAAAACATACTGCTAATGAAGATTGATGCTCGCATACACATACTGTATTCACAGCCCCTCATGCTTAATATCCACCATACACAGCTTCAGCGACCACTCACCTCTCTTCAGCTCGCTAACTGCTCTATCAATCAGTCCGGGGCCCCGACGGCTCTCCCCGCAAAGTACCAAAGCAGAGAACCGCGGACACCCAGGACCCGCCTGAATCGCCGCCATCTTGCTTGTGACATCGGAACGCAAAGAAGCACGGGAATGAAGTCAGCGCCGGCCATTCAGAAGCGGGCATCAATCTGGGCACACCCACCGGAGGGCATACACGCCCTCTCGAGGCTTAAAGGGGAAAATCCAGAGCACTAACCAATATTTTTATTTGAGCATACAGCATGATGCCTAACGTTAGCATTGACAAAAACCTGTTAACCCCCCCCCCCCCGAATAGACTTCTGTTATCTGCAGAGCTGAAGTCTGCCATTGTTGACCTCATGGTTTATATTTTGTAGAGACAATGTGTAATCAATGTAAATACTAAAGAATTAGTAATTCTCACCTGAGTAAGGCAAACATTTATAAGACAAGAGTAGCAGTAAAGGGGCTGATGCCTAGACATAACAATATACAATGTCTGGCTCCAGTAATAAAACATGCGATAAACAAGATTCATTACATCTGTATAAATGTTGCAGGAAAAGTGTGCTATCTGATGTTCAATAAACTGCATTGCATCAAGCGAGGATGCTAAAAAGGAGCTGAACTGAAGGATAAACACTTTAGGTAATATGCATACCTGGGAACTCTCTGGGTTTGACCAGTGTGTGAATCACCGCTTCTCAGGGTCTACACCCGAATCCTCCAGGGAGCGGGGTCTTGACATGCCCTGTCCCCACCCATTTGCCCTTTAAATGGGGTGTTTCCCACTGACATCAGTGGGATCGTGCCTGACATCAGTGGGAACTCCGACAGACATCATGGGACCGCCCACCGATATCAGCGGGCAATCCTGGCCGCGTTCCACAAGGGTAGCCGGAGAGAAGAAGTTCCCAGTAATGGTAATATAGAGGCTCGATACCCATGCCTGGGAGCTCTCCAAGTTTCGTCTAGAGACTCCGGGTGAAGTGTCAGTCACTAGGGTGGAACTCCGGGTTGCAGGAGTGATGTTGTGGCACGCCCACTCTCCTCCAACAAGCGAGAGCGGCCACCAACATCAGCAGGACCTGCTACCCGCATCCCGCAAGGGGGTTCTGGAGCCAGCAAGTTCCCTGTTACGTCTATACTTCTTGAAAATAGCAAAACAACTCCTTCCTGACCTTTCAGGTCCTTCCTCCGTTGAATGCTACATAGCGCACTTCATAAAGCTATACCATGGGGTTTTCTAAAATGAAATGTGTACATGTGGAAAGACACAGCCTAACCACCAAGCATATGTGTTTAGGAGATCTCCCTTTCCACATTTCACTTGTTCGTATCTCAAACATCAAAGCACCTCAGATTAAAAGGAAAAAGATTCCAATAGCTTGATCAAGTGGTGTAAAGCACACCACAACTGGACCTTGGAGGAGTGGAAATGTGTTCTATGGTGTGATGAATCACGCTTCTCTGGCAGTCTGATGGGCAAATCGGGGTTTGGCAGATGCCAGAACATTACCTGTCTGACTGCATTGTGCCAACTGTAAATTTTGATGGAGGAGGGATAATGGTATGGGGTTCTTCTTTAGGGGTTGGGCCTCTTACTTCACGTGCAGAAAACAATGCTATGCTTCCAACTTTGTGGGAACAGTTTGGGGAAGGCCCTTTTCTATTCCAACATGACTGTGCCCCACTGCACAGAGCAAGGCCCATATAAAGACATAGTTGGATGCCTTTGGTTTGGAAGAACTTGACTGGCCACACAGAGCCCTGACCTCAACCCCATCAAACACCTTTGGGATGAACTGGAATGGAGATTGCGGGCCAGGCATGCTTGATCACAAATGATCTACTGGATGAATGGGCAACAGTTCCAACAGAAACACTCCAAAATCTTGTGGAATGCCTTCCCAGAAGAGTTAAAGCTGTAATAGCCGCAAAGGGGGGACCAACTACATACTAATGTCTGTATTTGGAATTAGAGAACAGACCCAGTTTTAGCAACCTTCCATTTCTCCTGTACTACAGACAGATATTTAGATCTCCTGAGATTCCTTAATTTTAGTGATAATACTCAATGCAGCCTAGAGGTCACCCACAAGTTCACATCCTTGATCAGAATGTCTGCATTGATTAATTCCTTGTTCATTTCAAGGGTAGACTGCATTTTTGGCAGTATATACAGTCAAAGCAGTCAAGGTATGGTGTAAAGTTATACAAACATTGTAAAAGCAGTATATGAAATACTCATACCTGGGAACTTATTTACTCCGGCTACCCGGAGCCTTCCCTTGTAGGACGCGGCCAGGACTGCCCTCTGGCAGTTACGGGTGCCGGCAGGACACTAGCTCCGTGAGGAACAGGGCTGGTTGGGATGATCACAGATCGCCATACCTGGGAACTTCTTAGCTCCGGCTACCTGGAGCCTTCCCTTGATGGACGCGGTCCGGACTTCCCGCTGATGTTGGTAGGCGACCCCGCTGACGTCGGGGGTGTGACGGGACCGACCTGTACCCCGTCTGGGTACTCCCGCCAAACGCTGCTTCCTCCTGCCGAGACACCAACAATTAACCCCTCCAGCGCCAGGCAGAACCAGCGTTGTAGATAGAAGGGGGACGTCACTGCACCGAAGCTGCATTGGCACTGTGGCCTTCTGAAGCTTAGCTACACAGTGTGGCTACAGCCCACCCCAAACATCAGGCAACACTCATGTTGAGGTGAAAACAGGACTCCTTTATTAAAACCAAAGACAGAGCTATATATACACAAGTAAGAAAAGGGGCAAGACAAATATCACATGATCTAATTACCATGTCATGAAGGAAGTAATTAGATCAAATCCTGCAACACAATATCCGGGGGAAGGACAGAATGACATGAGACATAAATAATTCCATTAATTAGGGACGTAGACGTGGAATGACGATAGACATTTAATTGGTTTGAGACAGACAATGGCCAGGACACAGGGATAACAGGAGCTCACAGGATTAACAGCTACCTGTTATGTGATTGATAATTAGGTATGCAGCAGTGACACCTAGTCATACCTACAGGGGGTCTTAAGACAAGGGCTAACTCACACAATAACAGGAGAAACACTTCACGCCTATACAATTAACAAATCAAAGACAATCAGCCTTTTTCCTACCACAGGATGTCCAGCTGACGTTACAGTTTTCTCTCTCTCTCTCTCCTCATACGCACATGCCCCGATTTGGGCGGGACAGGCACGATTTTGAGCCTCTGTCCCGCTGTCCCGCCTATCCCTACCTTTGTTCCGCTTTTCAGGGGCAGAGGTAGGGGGGAGAGCCGTTCTCACCTCAGGTGACTGCAGGACTAGTTGGGAGATCACGATCTCCCTCTAGTAGGCTCAACATTAGGGAGCGCAAGGTCTTTCACTTCAGACCTCGCTTTACTGCTCCCTCGTCATTACACGCCGGCATATAATGCAGAGTGCGGGGATATGACGTCATCCCTGCGCTTTGCAGCAATAGCCTGCGCGTAGTGATGAGGGAGCAGTAAAGCGTGATGAGGGAGCAGGTCTGAAGTGACAGACCTCGCGCTCCCACTGGAGGATGGTGGAAGAGGTAAGAGATGGGGAGAAAGGGGTGTAATGGCAGTGTATGTGAATGTATGTGTGTGTGTGTATGGGCAGGTGTGTGTAAGAGCAGTATAGGTATTTGTAAGCTGTGTAAAAGCAGTGTATGTGTATATGTGTATGTAAGCACAATGCACATGTATATGTGTGTGTAAAGGCAGTTGTGTGTAAGGGCAGTATATGTTTATATGTGTGTGTAAGGACAGTGTATGTGTATATGTGTGTGTTTACGAGCAGGTGTGTGTAAGGGCAGTGTATGTGTATATGTGTGTGTAAGGGCACTGTACGTGTATATGTATGTTTATGGGCAGGTGAAACTTTTTCAACTTTTTTTTTTTTTCCCCCTTTCTGCCATCTCCAACCAATCTGCCCATTCTCATCTGACTTCTGAAATCAATAAGGCATTTTCTTCCACACAACTGCCACTCACTGGATATTTTCTCCTTTTCAGACCATTCTCTGTAAACCCTAGAGATGGTTGTGTGTGGAAATCCGAGTAGATCAGCAGTTTCTCAAATACTCAGACCAGCCTGTCTGGCACCAACAACCATGCCACGTTCAAAGTCACTTAAATCCACTTTCTTCCCCATTCTGATGACTACGTCTACATGCCTAAATGCATTGCGTTGCTACCATGTGATTGGCTGATTAGCTATTTGTGTTAACAAGCAATTGAACAGGTGTACCTAGTAAAGTGGCCAGTAAGTGTGTGTATATATATATATATATATATATATATGTGTGATGGACCTACCAGGGACCTCAGGTTGCCCCTCTCCGCCAAGAGCGACTTCTCCCTTCAGGACAATAATTCCCCGCAACCCGTAGGCAATATCCCCAAGCAAAGTAAAGGGATATCGCTATCCAGTTCCCAAATAACCAGGCAACTGATTTATTTTAGACACAGACGGCTGGATATATCCAGCAAAACACACATTAACATAAAAGAAGATATTGGGATACAAACCGCCCCCTTAATCTGCATCCCAGAGACAACAGGGGCAGTAAAGGGATTAACAATATAAAAGGATACAGATAAGGAATACACATTGTCTTGATTAGATTATCTCCCAGACCGTAGTGTGCTGTGTAAACAGTTAGGAAATAATAAAATACATTTTTATTAATAACACACAAAAGGATAACATGGCACTCTTTACCAGGGCCCATAGTCTGTAGTAAGGAGACTGGCACTCGGTCCCCTCCAGGAGCCCATGGCACGGAGGCTTCCATGACATTTCTCCCCCATAGCAAAGACACTAACACAGGTGGAGACCACATACGGGTTGACTCTGAAGTTAGTCAGTCCATCCCGTCCCAACTGGTCCCCTAGCCCAATTGCCCCTACAAGTGCAGTGCTCACCCGGCCAAACTCTGCCTCTCCCGATGAACATACCAGCCGCTGGAGAGAAGTGCCGACTGCCCCTTCTCCCTGGAGTGTACTCAGCCGCTGGGGAGTATTGCCACCTGCATCCCCTCCCTGGCGATCCTGCTGGAGGGATGGGCCGGTTGCACAGGTTCTCCGGCACTTGATCAGCTGCTGAGGAGTGACGGTGCCTGCGTCCCCTCCCTGGTGCTCCTGTTGCCACTGGGAGGAAGAACAGGTTCTTCTGCTCCCGGGCTTGTGAGCTGCCGCTGGGGAGACTGGCCGGTGACGCCACCTGCACCCCCTCCCTGGTGCTCCTGCCGTTGGGGAGATGGGCCGGCTGCGCCGTCTCCCAGGCCATCTGTCAGCCTCTGGGGAGGGAGGACAATATCCTCAGCTCCCTCAATTGGGATCTGCTGCTGGAGCGGGAGGACAGGTTCGTCCGCTCCTGGACTTGTGATCTGCCGCTGGGGAGACTGGCTGGCTGAACCATCTCCCGTGCACTCACTCAGCCGCTGGGGAGTGATGCCACCTGAATCCCCTCCCTGGTGCTCCTGCTGCCGCTGGGGAGATAAACTGGCTGCGCCGTCTCCCAGGTCCTCGGTCAGCTGCTGGGGAGGAGGGACAATACCCTCAGCTCCCTCAACTGGGATCTGTCGCTGGGGAGCAAGGACAGGTTATTCCGCTCCCGGTTCTGTGATCTGCCGCTGGGGAGACTGGCCAGCTGTGCCATTTCCTGGGTACTCACTCATCCACTGGGGAGTGATGCCGCCTGCATCCCCTCCCTGGCGCTCCTGCTCAGATGCCAGCTCTTCTGCTGGGCTGGTGCCAGTGGAGACCGCAGTCCCATTTACTGCCACATACTCTAGAATAGGCTGTTTTTCAAGCTTAAACAGCCCTTGTCCACGCCATTAATATACTTGAATCCAGAGCCGATCCAACTCTCTAATAACTGCAAGGATCACCTCCACCGGAGGTTTGGTGCTGTACAGAGACAAACGCCGTTGGGCCTCCCACTCTGCTCCAGGTGAGTCCATCAGCTCTGCATAGCTCACCCCATTCTGTTTCCTGAAGATTGATCCTGGTGTGGAATGTCCCTCAGACTAGGAAGCAATCCCAGTGTCAGTCCTGGAGAAGTCAGATCCCACCGCTGCCACCAGTTGTGACGGACCAACCAGGGACCTCAGGTTGTCCCTCTCTGCCAAGAGCAACTTCTCCCTTCAGGACAATAATTCCCCGCAATCCGTATGCCATATCCCCAAGCAAAGTAAAGGGATATCGCTATCCAGTTCCCAAATAACCAGGCAAGACTAGTCTTTAGGTACAACAAGAGGAGAACTGATTTATTTTAGACACAGAGGGCTGGATATATCCAGCAAAACACACTAACATAAAAGAAGATATTGGGATACAAACCGCCCTCTTAATCTGCATCCCAGAGACAACAGGGGCAGTAAAGGGAGACAATGAAAGGACAGAACAAATAAACATAGGGAAACCAATAAACACATTAACACATCAGAGACAATCACAGCAATTAAACAAGTTGGACATTAAGATGAATGTTCATATGAAGTTCTGGTAGTGCGCCAGGAAACCAGAATCCACATTAAGTTCCTCTTTAATGGTGCTGAAATGCGTTATAATTTTCATTTCAAATGTTTTCCTTTCCTGAGAGTCTTTGAAATTCTCTTTGAGTACTTTAATTTTCAAGTTTTGGATGCAGTGATTATTCTGTGTAAAATGATGTCCTACTGGGGTGCAATATTTGTCTTCCTCAGGATTTTTGAGGGAACTTCTGTGTAGGTTCATTCTGAGGTGCATCTTAAGCCCCGTTTCTCCAATGTAGCACCCTTTGTCACATGCTGAACATTGTACACAAAAAGAAAGGTTGGAATGCAGCACTCAGTAGTGAGATGGTGCACGAGCCAAGGTACCACCAAGTCCTTCAATAAATCCAAAATAAAGAAGCAGAGGCTCAGCACTGAAATGATAAGGTGAGTTTATTTCACGCAGGCAACGTTTCGACACACATGTCGAAACGTTGCCTGCGTGAAATAAACTCACCTTATCATTTGGATGCTGAACATTGTATCATGTACACCACGTTTGCAGATATACATGAGTATGAATCCTTGATGATGTATGTTTTGTCGTTATGACTGGCTGTGTCACATATATGTTGGCAAAGTTTGCAGCGGGATTTGTTGCATCGTACAGTGCCATTCTGTGTATGCTACTGTTCTTGGGCCAGTTTGCTGCGCGCTAATCTTTTCCTCAGGTTAGGTGGTTGCTTAAATGCCAGTATGAGGGAATATTTTTTTCAGTATGGGGTCCTCTGATAGTACTGGCTGTAGGTCTTTAATAATTTTGCGTATCTCCTCAAGGGTTGGGTTGTAGGTAACCGCCAGAGGGATCCTGCTTGTGTTATCCTTTTTTTTGTACTCTAGAAGCCTTTCCCGTGTTCTTAGAGCGGATTTTTTTTTTTTTAGATATAGTTTTTTCCTTGTAGCCCTTCCTCTGAAATGACTCTGCCAGTGTGCCTAGGTGTTTGTCTCGGTCCTCAGTGTCAGAGTAAATACGGTGGTATCTAATAGCTTGGCTGTAGATGACGCCTTGTTTTGTGTGATTGGGATGAAAGCTTGAATTGTGAAAGTAGCTGTACCTGTCTGTAGGTGTTCTGTATACGGAAGAGTGGAGTGAGCCAGCGGCGACAGTTATGGCGCAGTCCTGGAAGCTCATACTATGTTTTGAGAAATTCATTTTGAGTTTTATAGATGGGCGGAATGAATTGAAAGATTTGTGGAATTTTAAAAGGTTTTTTTCTTCTTCTGTCCATATTATGAAAATATCATCAATATAACGATAATATTTATGTGGTTTGTGGGGGTGAGTGGCTAGGAATCTTTGTTCCAAGTCGGCCATGATAAGATTATTGTGCTGTGATATTTTGGTCCCTGTCATTTGTTGGTAGTTAGTGTTGTTGAAATTGAAATAGTTGTGTGTAAGTATAAATTCTATGAGCTTGGCAATAGTTTCACTGTTATATTTGTCTGTGGCGCTGTGGGAGGAGAGGAATTTAATGCAGGCCTCAATACCATCTTTATGGGGGAATTTACTATATAAAGATCCCACATCCATGGTAGCAAGTAGGGCTGAAACAACGAATCGATAAAATCGTTGTCGACGATTTCCGTTATCGATTAATCGAGTGATCGATTCGTTGTTGGAGCACTCGGCTCCTTTTACCTACCTCCGCGAGCGTTTCCCAGCTTCTGCTACACGCTCTGCAGTCTCCGCCTTCTTTGAGCTTCAATTAAGAAAAGGATGTTTGTCCGCGTGTGAATAAAGTTTTCAACTTCTTGAAGCTTGGAAGTGGAACGAGTCCATAGCTGAGGTAAGTGATTCTCTATGTGTGAATGTCAGACTGGGTGACTGGGTGTTAGTGTGGGTGCAGGGCAGGGTGGGGGTGGTGGTGCAGGGCAGAGTGTGGGTGCAGGGCAGAGTGGGAGACTGGGTGCAGGGCAGGGTGGGGGTGCAGGGCAGGGTGGGGGTGCAGGGCAGAGTGGGAGACTGGGTGTGAGTGTGGGTGCAGGGCAGAGTGTGGGTGCAGGGCTGGGTGCAGGGCAGAGTGCGAGTGTAGGGCAGAGTGAGGGTGTGAGTGCAGGGCAGAGTGTGGGTGCAGGGCAGAGTGTGGGTGCAGGGCAGAGTTGGAGACTGGGTGCAGGGCAGGGTGGGGGTGTGGGTGCAGGGTCAGAGTGTGGGTGCAGGGCAGGGTGGGGGTGGTGGTGTTAGTGCAGGGCAGAGTGTGGGTGCAGGGCAGAGTGTGGGTATGGGTGCTGGGCAGAGTGTGGGTGCAGGGCAGAGTGGGAGACTGGGTGCAGGGTGGGGGTGCAGGGCAGGGTCAGAGTGTGGGTGGAGGGCAGGGTGGTGGTGGGGGTGCAGGTCAGAGTATGGGTGCAGGGCAGAGTGGGAGACTGGGTGCAGGGCAGGGTGGGGGTGAGAGTGTGGGTGCAGGGCAGAGTGTGGGTGCAGGGCAGAGTGTGGGTGCAGGGTGGTGGTGCGAGACTTGGTGCAGGGCAGAGTGGGAGACTGGGTGCAGGGCAGGGTGTGAGTGTGGGTGCAGGGTGCTGGGTGCAGGGCAGAGTGGGGGTGTGGGTGCAGGGCCGGGTGCTGAGTGCCGGGGGCAACGTGCCGGGGGCAACGTGCCGGGGCAAGGGGCAAAGTGAGTAGTTTAGGTATTAAAACTAGTTTTCTAAATATTGTGTTTGGGTTCTTGTACTTTGAAAATATTGGTTTTTTTATTACATCATAACAAAATAAGAATGTTAATGTACATTTTAAGTTGTTTTTTAACATCCAGTTCATTAAATTTTAAATAAACGAAAAATTTGCATATTGTTTTTTTTTATCCGATTAATCGATTAATCGAAAAAATAATCGGCCAACTAATCGATTATTAAAATAATCGTTAGTTGCAGCCCTAGTAGCAAGTATAGTATTAGCAGGTAGGTTAAGAAAATCTGTGGTGTCCTGTATAAAGCTCTCAGTGTTGATAACTAGGGAGAGGGGGTAGATAGTGAGAAGGGGGTGGATAGTAAGAAGGGAAAGAGGGGGGTAGAAAGTGAGAGTGGGGTAAATAGTGAGAAGGGAGGAAGAGGTGGGTAGATACTGAGAAGGGAGGGGGTAGATAGTGGGGAGGGAGGGGATAGATAGTGAGAAGGGAGGGGGTAGATAATGAGAAGGGAGGGAGGGGGTAGATAGGGAGAGGGGGTAGATAGGGTGAAGGGAGGGAGGGGATAGATAGGGAGAAGGGAGGGAAGGGGTAGATAGTGAGCAGGGCCGGCCTTTGGGGTGTGCGACCTGTGCAACCGCACAGGGCGCCACACTCCAGGGGGCGCCGCCGCCGCGGGGTCCGAAGCCGCAGCCGCCGCCGCCGCGGGGTCCGAAGCCGCAGCCGCCGCCGCCGCGGGGTCCGAAGCCGCAGCCGCCGCCGCCGCGGGGTCCGAAGCCGCAGCCGCCGCGGGGTCCGCAGCCGCCGCCGCTGGGTCCGCTGCCGCCCCCTCTGCACCTAAATTAACCCCTTAACGACCTTTGCCGGTTCAGGACCGTCAAAGGTCATTAAGTGACCGTTTTTCCATGACGGTCCTGAACCGTCAAAAAATTAAATAAGCTTAGAAAGTGATCAATGATCACTTTCTTCGCTTAAACGGCGTTACTGTAATGCCTCGATGTCGAGGCATTCAGCAAGGCCGAGATCGGCATCGGGGGCCATATCTGGCCCCTCCCCGGGGCCTCAACAGCCCGTTTTAAAAGTGTTTAGGAGGCGATCAACGATCAACTTAAATGGTGTTGCTGGAATGCCTCGATCAGGAGGCATCCAGCGACACCAAACACTTACCTTGGGATGGACTGGTTGGACTTGGGATGGACTGTGTTGCTGAACACATATTGGGGTGTCGTGTGACAGCGGCATATACCAGGAGCTGTAAATTCATACATAAAGTAGGTGTGTGTGGGACAAATACACACACAAAAAATCAGCCTTTGTCACGAAGGGGTTAAGGGGTTAAAACATCGGGGGGTTTTTTGTTTTGTTTTTTTTTACTTTATTTAACATCCTCCATGTTAAATAAAGTTGTTTTTTTTACTTTATTTAACATGGAGGATGTTAAATAAAGATAAAACAAAGAAAAAAAAAACATGTTTTCATTTATGTCCTGGGCAGGGGCGCCGAGCGGTCGCTTGTGAAGTTTTCAGCAACCGCTCGGCGCCCCTCACTCTCTGTGACTCCATCGCGGTGCCGCGTTTTATGCTGTGAAGCGCGCACCACAGGAAGATGGACGCCTCCCGCTCCCACCGCTGGACTCAACAAGGTAAGTAAGGGGAAGGGGCAGAGGGGGGGCAGTAAGAAGAGGGGGGGGTCAGTGAGAAGGGGCAGAGGTGGTAGATAGTGATACAGGGGGATAGATGGTGAGAAAGGGGAGTTTTGTTACAAGTTTTTATTCCTTTCTTTTTTTGGGTTGGGGGGGCGCCAGAGGAGTAGTCTGCACAGGGCGCCAGAACACCTAAGGCCGGCTCTGATAGTGAGAAGAGAGCGAAGGGGTAGATAGTGAGAAGGGAGGGAGGGGTAGATAGGAGAAGGGAGAGGAAGTAGATAGTGAGAAGGGAGGGAGAGGGGGTAAATAGTAGGGAGGGAGAGGGGGTAGATAGTAAAAAAGGAGGGAGAAGGGGTAAAAAGTGAGAAGAGAGGGAGAGGGGGTAGATAGTGAGAATGGAGGTAGATAGTGAGAAGGGAGGGAGAGGGGGTAGATAGTGAGAAGGGAGGGAAGGGGTATAGTGAGAAGCGAGGGAGAGGGGCTAGATAGTGAGAAGCGAAGAAGAGGCGGTAGATAGTGAGGAAGAGGGTAGTAAGTATCTTGAAATAAATAAACAGTGTGAATGAGTGAGAGAATGAATGAATTAATGTGTGGATGCATTGTGTGAATGAGTGAGAGAATGACTGAATGTGTGGATGAATTGAATGAGGGAGATAATTAATGAGTTTGTGTGAATGAGTGAGAGAATAAATGATTGTGTGAATTAATTATGAGAATGAAAGTGTGAATTAGTGAGTGACTGTAAAAGTGTTTCTGTGTATCATAGATGTATAATTGTAGGGCTGCAACAACTAATCGATAAAATCGATAATAATCGATAATGAAAATCGTTGCCAACGAATTTCATTATCGATTAGTTGAATCGATTTTTATCGATTATAAAATGAGGGTTTTTTCCGAGCAAACGCTCTGAAAAATACCCCTCATTAAATAAACCGTTTCAGTGACTCATAGCAGCAGCTCCTACTTACCAGCCCCTCCCTGTAATCACTGTGACAACTGGCCCCGCCCCCTCCCTTCTCCCAGAAGGCCAGAACCACATGGCTGTGACACTCATCTAACTGTAAGTATAAAATTCATATTTGGGCTGCTGAAAGTTAGGGGAGGTGGGGTTTAATTTAGGGGCAGTTATGGTTAATGGGGTGTTTAGGGTTAATTTAGGGGAAGTTATGGTTAATGGGGTGTTTAGGGGCAGCTATGGTTAATGGGGTGTTTAGGGGCAGCTATGGTTAATGGGGTGTTTAGGGGCAGCTATGGTTAATGGGGTGTTTAGGGGCAGCTATGGTTAATGGGGTGTTTAGGGTTAATTTAGGGGCAGCTATGGTTAATGGGGTGTTTAGGGTTAATTTAGGGGCAGTTATGGTTAATGGGGTGTTTAGGGTTAATATAGGAGCAGCTGTGGTTAATGGGGTGTTTGGGGTTAATTTGAGGCAGTTGTGGTTAATGGGGTGTTTGGGGTTAATTTAGGGGCTGTTGTGGTTGATGGGGGTCTTTAGGGTTAATTTAGGTGATGCTGTGGTTAATGGGGTGTTTAGGGTTAATTTAGGGTAGTTGTGTTTGATGGGGTATTTAGAGTTAATTTAGGGGTAGTTATGGTTAATGGGGTGTTTAGTGTTAATTTAATGATGAGGACTGAGGGTTAATTTAATAAAGTTAACTTAAGGCGCAGTTAGAGGTAAAGGGGGGCAGAATAAGGGGAATCTAAATCCTGGGGGCAGTGAAGATTAACCCAGTAGTTATTTATAAAAGTATGGTGTCAGTGTGATGCGAACAGGTCTGTGACTCTGAGGGGACTATGAGATATCTGGGGGTATAACGCATATCTGGGGAGGATGGAGAGACATATCTGGGGGTATAAGGCATATACGATATATAAGGCATATGTGGGGAGGGCAGCGTGGCATGTCTGGGAGGCAGTGTGGCATGTCTGGGGAGGATGGAGTGGTGTATCAGGGGGTATAAGGCGTATCAGGCACAGTGGCATATGTGGGGGTAGAGTGGAGTGGAATATGTGAGAGGCAGCGTGGAGTGGAATATGTGGGAGGCAGCGTGGAGTGGAATATGTGGGAGGCAGCGTGGAGTGGAATATGTGGGAGGCAGCGTGGAGTGGTATATGTGGGAGGCAGCGTGGCATATGTGGGAGGCAGCGTGGAGTGGACTATGTGGGAGGCAGCGTGGAGTGGCACATGTGGGAGGCAGTGTGGCATATGTGGGAGGCAGCGTGGCATATGTGGGAGGCAGCGTGGAGTGGCATGTCTGGGAGGCAGCGTGGCATGTCTGGGAGGCAGCGTGGCAAGCCTGGGCTCAAATGTGCATGTGGGAGGCAGCGTGGCATATGTGGGAGGCAGCGTGGAGTGGAATATGTGGGAGGCAGCGTGGCATATGTGGGAGGCAGGGTGGAGTGGAATATGTGGGAGGCAGCGTGGAGTGGTATATGTGGGAGGCAGCGTGGAGTGGTATATGTGGGAGGCAGCGTGGAGTGGAATATGTGGGAGGCAGCGTGGAGTGGAATATGTGAGAGGCAGCGTGGAGTGGTATATGTGGGAGGCAGCGTGGAGTGGTATATGTGGGAGGCAGCGTGGAGTGGTATATGTGGGAGGCAGCATGGAGTGGACTATGTGGGAGGCAGCGTGGAGTGGCACATGTGGGAGGCAGCGTGGCATATGTGGGAGGCAGCGTGGAGTGGCACATGTGGGAGGCAGTGTGGCATATGTGGGAGGCAGCGTGGAGTGGTATATGTGGGAGGCAGCATGGAGTGGACTATGTGGGAGGCAGCGTGGAGTGGCACATGTGGGAGGCAGCGTGGCATATGTGGGAGGCAGCGTGGAGTGGCACATGTGGGAGGCAGCGTGGCATATGTGGGAGGCAGCGTGGAGTGGCATGTCTGGGAGGCAGCGTGGCATGTCTGGGAGGCAGCGTGGCAAGCCTGGGCTCAAATGTGCATGTGGGAGGCAGCGTGGCATATGTGGGAGGCAGGGTGGAGTGGAATATGTGGGAGGCAGCGTGGAGTGGTATATGTGGGAGGCAGCGTGGAGTGGTATATGTGGGAGGCAGCGTGGAGTGGCATATGTTAGAGGCAGGGTGGAGTGGAATATGTGGGAGGCAGCGTGGAGTGGTATATGTGGGAGGCAGCGTGGAGTGGTATATGTGGGAGGCAGCGTGGAATGGCATATGTGAGAGGCAGGGTGGAGTGGAATATGTGGGAGGCAGCGTGGAGTGGTATATGTGGGAGGCAGAGTGGAGTGGTATATGTGGGAGGCAGCGTGGAGTGGCATATGTGGGAGGCAGCGTGGAGTGGCATGTCTGGGAGGCAGCGTGGCAAGCCTGTGCTCAAATGTGCATAAATTGGGGGGGCTGGTTGGGAAATAAAGACAAGAAATGCATTTTATCAGTTTTTTTTTTATTCTGCGTTTGTATTTAACATCATTTGTTTATTAAATTATTTTAAATAAATGAAAAATGTACATTCATTTTTTTATCCGATTAATCGTTTAATCGAAAAAATAATCGGCCAACTAATCGATTATGAAAATAATCGTTAGTTGCAGCCCTATATAATTGATTTGTGTAAAGGTAAAGATGGCACAGGCCGGGCTGTTTGGGGACAAAGTTGACTCATGCTGGGCTGTTTGGGGACAAAGATGGTAAGTCCTATGTGTGTAATTTGGGTGCTGGTCAGGTTCTATGTGGGCAGTGTAAACGCCAGGGCTGTCATCTATGCCTGTAATTTAGGGGGTTTTATCTATACCTTCATTGCTGAGTTTTTATGTGATTTCCAGTTGATCTATACCTGCAATGCTATGTTTCCATACATTATTATTGTATACCTGCAATAATGGGATTTGTATGTCTGATTCTATGCCTTCAGTGCTGAGTTCACATGTGAATAACAATATTAATATATATATATATATATATATATATTGTGACAGGGAACAGGGCATTGTGGTGGATAACATGTACATTTCCCACAAAATACTGCAGTGCAATGTATTCGATAACCCCAGGGAGAATGTTTTGTTACCAGCAAAGTAATGGTAATGTTGTAGTTATGTTTGGGTCCCTGGGGTGGAGCATTTGGAGAGAAGGGAGGGCCAGTGCTCCACTCCACAGTTTACTTGCAGCAGGTGATGCAGCCAGTCCAGGAGTTCTGGTTCAGAGATTTACTCACCTGTTACCAATGAGCAGCAGGGGGCTGCTACAAAAAGGAGCCCTGTAAGTTAGTCAGGTGAGAAACATACAAGCAGTGAGTGAGACTGCATTTTCTCCTTAACAAATCTGCTGAACGGTTCCTAAACGAAAAAGGTCTGTGCTAAATGTTTTTTGTTGGTAGCGGGTAAGCCGTCCAACGATAGTTAGTTTTTGTTTGTCAGTAAGTGCTCAGAGAGCAAGGCTTTTCTTTTTGTTTGTTTTATTTATGTTTGTTTACAGACCTTTTAATAAAAAGGACTACAATTCTAAAAATAATTCAGCCTTATGTGGTATTTCAAACCTTAAGACTGTGTGGTTACATGATCCCAGCTCACAATATATATATATATATATATATATATATATATATATAATTGCTAACAGCAGTCACACTCCTATCATGGCCAGTCAACCAGTAAATGCTAGAACAGGGGCGTCCTACCTGCGGCCCTCCAGCTGCTGCAGGACTACATCTCCCATAATACTCTTTCAGCTAAGGGGCTGGCTGAGGAGGATGGGAGATGTAGTCCTGCAACAGCTGGAGGGCCGCTGGTTGGACGCCCCTGTGCTAGAACCTGGGTATGCCTGGGCATGATAAGAGTGTGATTGCTGTTAACAATGATATATATATTAATATTGTTATTTAATTTTTGTCCAATTTTGGTGTGTTACTTACTTTTAATAAAAGTGCAAGATTTTTTTTTATGTTGGGGGGTCAGTTTCGGCCAAGTAAATGCTGAATTTTCTGGTTTCGGTCCAGAATTTCCACTTCGGTGCATCCCTAAGCTAGACACTGAAGTGGTAGGCCTACACCACATCAATGTTTGGCTTAATATATAGTGATAGGGGTTATGCTGCACTATTGTCAATGTCTGGCTCAATGTATAGTGATAGGGATTACGCTGTACCACCGTCAATGTCTGCCTCAGTATATGGTGATAGGTGTTATGCTGTACCACCTTCATTGTCTGTCTCAGTATATAGTGATAGGTGTAATGCTGTACCCCGTCAATGTCTGCCTCAGTATATAGTGATAGGTGTTATGCTGTACCACCGTCATTGTCTGCTTCAGTATATAGTGATAGGTGTTATGCCTTACCCCTGTCAATGTCTGCCTCAGTATATTGTGATAGGTGTTATGCTGTACCACTGTCATTGTCTGCCTCAGTATATAATGATAACAGTAATGCTGTACCACCTTCAATGTCTGCACCAGTATATAACGATAGAACGGCCCGCAGGACCTCAAGGTGCGTGAGATCGGCAGCCAGGATCACAAGAGCCCTGCTGCTTACTTGTGGGAGGGTCTATTCTCTGCTCCAGTCCTGCCTCCTCTGTGGGGAGAATGAGGGAGGCCGCGCCCCCTGCTGAAGACTGTGATCGGCATTGAGAGAGCTGTAGTGCAGGTAAGGGGGTGGGTGTTTGAATGAGTATGCCTGATTGAGGGAATGAATCTGTGAATGAATGAATTTGTGTGTGTGTGTGATAGCATGGATGTGTAAATGCTGGAACCTAGGCATGATGGGACTGTGATTGCTGTTAACAATCCCACTCCTATCATGCCAAGTCAGCCAGTACATGCTGAAACCTGGCTAGCTGCCTCCTTGTGTATTGATGCTGCCAGCAGTATGGGGGGGTCTGCACTTACAGCCACCCTGTACCAGCATGTACTTGCTGACTTGGGATGATAGGAGTGTGATTGCTAACAGCAATCACAGTCCCATCATGCCTAGGTTCCAGCATTTACTGGTTGCCTGGGTATAAAAAGAGTGTGTTTGCTGTTAGCAATCACACTCCTATCATGCCAAGTCATATTGTTGATTTTTTTTGTCCAATTGTGATGTGTTACTTTTAATAAAAGCGTCGTTACACACTAAAATTGGACAAAAAATACAATGCCCAGCCAACCAGTACATGCTGGAATCTGGGTATGCCTGAGATTGCTGTTAACAATCATAATATATAATTTTTTGTACAATTTTGGTGTGTAACTTACTTTTATTAAAAGTGTGTGGGGGGTCATTTTCAGTTTCGGCTAAGTGAACCCTGAATTTTTGGTTTTGGTCCAGATTTTCATTTTAGTGCATTGCTAAAATAAATAGAACTATTTTATTTTTACTTATCCAGAATCCTGAATTTGTAGTCACAAAACTTTCTAGGCCCAGAAATCAGTGAGAGGAAAAGTAAAGGTTTTGTGTCATTTACTTTATTTTAATCTGCATATTTTATTAAAGGCCATATTTTCTCACAGTGAAAAACGAGTGCGGCCCTCGCACGGATACAATTCTGATGAAGTGGCCCACTGCAGATAAAACTTGGACGCCCCTGCGATAGAAGCTATGCAGTTTCAAAGTGTGTGTGTGGGGGGGGGTGCCACATACAGGATGCGCCCCAGGTGCCAAATACCCCTGATGTAGAAAGTCCCTATTTGTGGACTGGAAGGCACAAGATTTTCTAATTCTTCTTGCATATGTTTTGAGAAGGATCTGATTAGTTTAATAACTGAATATTCCCTGTGGGGTTCCGGTTTCAATTTTCTGTAGTAGAATTCATCAGACAACTCTCTGTTTCCTTCTGCAATGTAGTCCTGGGTGTTCATGATGACCACTGATCCGCCCTTGTCAGCTGGCTTGATGATGATGTTTTTATTATTCATTAGATTATGCAAGGCATGTCATGTTCCACCCTCCACAGCCTGGAATACTCAAGCCTCTGTGCTGCTCTTTTCCTTCAGCAACCACTAGTGGCCGCCCTTCTCACTCTGAAGTACCCAGACCTGATTACCATGTTCAGCTGCACCTTGTTACCTGATCAGCCTGCCTATGTTTGAGTACAATTGAATGTGGTCCAGTTTTGTGCTTGGACAAAATGTAAGCCCCTTGGATAGGACTATTTTCTCAGGTATTGATAGATGATGATTCGAGAGGTTAAAAATTTCATTATTGTCTGTGTTGCTGTCATGGTGGTTAACCATCTTAGCTTGGATATTGGCAGTTTCAGAGCATATTAGATTGTTAGCAGTGGTGAAAAAGGTTGATTTTTTTTTTTTTTAGGGATGTCTTTGTTCTGTACAAGGTTTACCAGTTTCTTATTTTTTTGATTGTTTCTGTAGAAATATTCCAATTGTGTTTCCAATTTTTTAGCTTCAGGTGCAACTTGTAGAAGATTCTGGTGTAAGGATTGTCTCTGGCAGTGTATTCTTGAAAATTAAAGTACTCAAAGGGAATTTCAAAGACTCTCAGGAAAGGAAAACATTTGAGATGAAAATGCTAACATATTTCAACACCATTAAAGAGGGACTTAATGGGATTCTGGTTTCCTGAAACACTACCAGAACGTCATATAAACATTCATCTTAATGTCCAACATGTGTCTAATTGCTGTTACTGTCTCTGATGTGTTAATGTGTTTATTGGTTTCCCTATGTTTATTTGTTCTGTCCTTTAGTTATCTCTCTCTACCTCTCTGCATTCTTCACCTCCAGACCAAAATCTCACTCAATCTCAAGACCACTGTTGTGTGAAGTGAGAGTGATGGGTGGAAGCCTTCCTCTTGGCATTTTTAATACCCCTAACCTCAGAAAAGGAAATATAGGGTCTACTTCATTAAATAAGTAAGTTTTAGGAATACACCCCAAGTCTGTTTTCTGATGTTATTCGTCCATATACAATAAGTTGACATCACTATAAAAGATGGTCAATGTCATTGTTCTTGAGTTTGTCTTTCAAGATAATGTGGGAATCCTTCACAATTTTGGCTAGGTGTTAGAATTTACAGAAGATTTTACGCCGATCCGCCTGTAGAGGCATGGTCTCCACTAGACCTCTGAAGGTGTGCTGTGATATCTAGCACCAAGAAGTTAGCAGCAGATCCTGTATGTTGCGAGGTGATGCCTCCATGGATCAACTTGTTTGTCCAGCACATCCCACCGATGCTCGATTTGATTGAGAACTGGGGAATTTGGAGGCCAAGTGAACTTGTTGTGTTCCTCAAACCATTCCTGAACCAATTTTGCTTTGTGGCAGGGTGCATTATCCTGGTGAAAGAGGACAACGGCAACAGGAAATACCGTGTCCATGAAATGGTGTACATGATCTGCAACAATGCTTAGGTGGGTGGTAAGTATCAAAGTAACATCCACGTGAATGGCAACACACAAGGTTTCCCAGCAGAACATTGCCCAAAGAAAACATGATTCATCAGACCTGGCCACCACCTTCCATTGATCCGTGGTCTAGTTCTTATGCTCATGTGCCCATTGTAGGCGCTTTCAGCAGTGGATAGAGGTCAGCATGGGCCCATACGCAACAAACTGGGATGCACTGTGTGTTCTGACACCTTTCTTTTAGAACCAGCATTAACTTTTTCAGCAATTTGAGCTACAGTAGCTTATTATTTATTATTTATTGTTTTATATAGCGCCATCAAATTCCGTAGCACTGTACAATGGGTGGACAGGACATAATAACTAGTATGTAACATAACAAATTGACTAACAGAGACAACAAGTGAGGAGGACCCTGCTCAAACGAGTTTACAATCTAGAGGGATTAAGGGTGTATTGCACAATAGGTAAAAGTGCCGTTGTAGACCAGCCACACTAGTAAAAGTATTGCAGGAGAGGGACTAGGAAAGGTGAGCTAAAGGAATATGGGAAGGGATTAATGTGCTATGTTGTAAGCATCCTTAAAGAAGTGGTTATTGAGGGATTTTTTTAAGGAATAAAGGCACGGAGCAAGACGGATAGGCCGGGGGAGGGCATTCCAGAGGATAGGGGGCACCACTTGAGAAATCTTGTAAGCATGCATGAGAGCTAGAAATCAGAGGAGAGAATAGAAGGAGATGGTTGGATGAGCGGAGAGACCGGTTAGGAGTGTATTTAGTGATGAGTGAGGAGATGCAGGGAGGGGAACCGCTGTGAAGGGCTTTGAAAGTAAGAGTGAGGATTTTGAAATGAATCCTGAAGTGCACAGGCAGCCAGTGAAGAGACTGACAGACGGGAGGGACGTTAGTAAAGCGATGTGAGAGGAAGATAAGTCTGGCAGCAGCATTCATGGTGGATTGTAGAGGGGTGAGACGGTTAAGAGGGAGACCAGCTAAGACAGAGTTACAGTAATTAAGACGGCAGATAATCAGGACATGGACAAGAGCGTTAGTGGCATGCTGTGTTAGGAAGGGACGGATGCGGGCAATGTTTTAAGATGGAGATGACAGTTTTTAGAGACAGGCTGAATATGGGGATGTGAACGAAAGGAGTCAAGGGTGACACCAAGACAGCGTGCATGAGTAGACAGGGAGATGATGGCACCATTAACATTGAGGGAGATAGATGGGCAAATCTTAGCATCCCGCAGTGCGGGAACATCGTCGTAGAAACGTGAATGTCGTAGAAACGTGAATGTCGTGAGGAGCGAGTAGTAACTGGTGCTACATGCTTAAGAGCAGATGTGAGAGTGGAGTTATAGACAGCGGTAGTATCGTTAGGGCACAACATGTTTGAGATTGGAGAGAGAGTAAATTGATTGAGAAGTTCTGAAGGTTAATAGAGCTGAGGTCTCTGTTTAGGTGGGGTTGGGGTGCAAGGAAGCGAGTATGAGGCAAGGTTAGAGAAGAGGAAAGGAAGTGGTGGTCAGAGAGGGGGAAAGAGGAATTAGAAAGGTTAATGAGAGAGCACATGCTTGACATGGGTGTCAACTGGGATGTTGAAAACCCCAAGGACAACAGAAGGAACATCGGAAGAGAGGAAGCCATGAGGAGAAGTGATCAAGAAAGATGTTAGCCGGGCCAGGGGGGAGATATATATATAACAGCAATGCGTATGGAGATGGGATAAAATAGTCGGATAGTATGGACTTCAAATGAGGAGAAAGAGAGTGATGGGGCAGAGGCAATAGGTTGAAAAGTACAAGTAGGGGAGAGTAGGAAGCCTACCCCTTCACCCTTCCTGTTATCAGGTCTGGGAGTGTGAGTGAGGTGTAGGCCACCATAAGAGAGAGCAGCGAGAGAGGCGGTGTTAGAAGAGGTTAGCCAGGTTTCAGTTAGAGCGAGACGGTGTAAGGAACTTATCTATTGGATTTAATCACACCAACCTTCGCCCCCCACGTGCATCATTGAGCTTTGGTCACCCATGACCTAGTTTGCTGGTTTACTGCTTTTTCTTCCTTGGACCACTTTTGATAGCTCTTGACCAAACAGACCGGGAAAACCCCACAAGAGCTGTAGTTTTGGAGGTGCTCCCACCCAAACGTCTAACCATCACTATTTTGGCCCTCAAAAAAGTTGCTCAGATCCCTGGGGTTTCCCATTTTTCCTGCTCCTAACGCATCAATTTTTGAGGATGACATTTGCTGCCTAATAAAGATTATCAGTGTTATTTACTTCCCCTGTCAGTGGTCATAATGTGTATGGAAATCAGAAGCCTGTGAGATACAATGTATTTTCTGGTAAAATCCTAGAAAATTGGATAATAACAAATACAATTTAAAAAAGACTGTTACGTATGGGTAATTAAATGGGGCCATAGAGACCATCAGCTTTCTGAGGTGACACAGATTGTAGTCTTCTAATTAAACCCAAGAGAGCTTGGGTGCAAATAGCATAGTACCGCTGGGAAACTGTGAGAAGCTATATCTGTGAAGAAAATGAAACAAAGTATCACTTTCATGTACATATTCTGTTTAAAGGCTGTCTAAATTCAAATTCTTTAATACCTGAAAACTAAATTTTCCATCATTGGTGTATGTTCCACAACCCATGCAACTTATTTAAAAATTTTTATGCTTTAACAAAGTGTTTTATTATTACTATATTCATATTCCAAGGTGAGATAAATGCATTTGCTGGAAAAAAATGTAAGTAGGGTGAATATCTTATACTAATATTTTTACTCGAACACCTGTATAAATAATGTAATGAAGAACTGCAAAGCACATGGTATTGTCAGTGGGACAATGTAGTGGCATATACATTCTCATTTAGTAATCAAAACATTTATTCACACTAAGTTTTCATGTCTAGTAATTATATTGATTTTGAATAGTTTATTTAAAACTGCATGTTTTGCCTTATGATGTGTGGAGTAAGGTATTCTTTAATAATTATTTTTAGTTGCATTTTTAATTTCCGAGTTTAAAGTGTGTGCTAAAATTTGGACTCTGGTGGGTGAAAGGCTTTCACTGTGTTGAAAGTGTGCTTGGAGAGGTCACAGCTACAGATGCCAGGACCCTACTCATCTAGGTTGTATGATAGCCCAACCTACAGACTTCCAGGGTTTTCATTATCCAAAAAATTTGATGACATGGTTTAATCAGCTGTTTGCAAATAAGGGGCCCAGAAGAACATTATATTGACTATTAAAGAGAAAGAGGAATTAAAATTACATTAAAAACTGTGTAAATCATAGTTTATCAATATTTAGAAAAAGGATCAGTTATCACGTTCTCTATAGTTCATAAGTGCCATGAGTGCTTTGTAAGATTCCTAAAATAAATATGCAAATGCATAATCTCTTGATGGCTAATTTGTGTTTTGTTCCTAAAATGTTTAAACTCCAATTAAAACATAAATTAACCTGAATGAAGAGCTAATGTGACATTTTCAGCTGTTTTTGTTCTTCGTTCTGCTGGATTAAATAATTTGGGACAAATAATAAAGTATTCTTGTGTACTTTTTATTTTATCAAGATATATAAAAAATCTATGTATCAAAGAAATTGATTTTTCATTAAAATTCTCTCCTTTTTTCACTCTCTCCTCACAGACAATGAGCAATTACAATAACACTATAGTGACAGAATTTATAATCATTGGTTTTAAGAACCTTCATCAGGTCAGAACATTACTGTTTATTTTCCTGCTTCTTACCTACATTGTGATTTTCATTGGGAATTTCTTTATTATTACTTTGGTGCCATTTTTTACCCACCTCCATACTCCCATGTACTTCTTTCTGAGTAACCTTTCCTTATCAGATATTTTGATAACAACAAATCTCATACCCAACATGCTACACATAATATGGACAGAAGAAGGTTCCGTGCCAATCACTGACTGCATAGTGCAATTCTACATTTTTGGTTCTCTCACAGCTACAGAGTGTTTATTACTAACAGTGATGTCTTATGATCGCTACTTGGCCATATGCAGCCCATTACGTTATTCTTCGATCATGACCATTCCTCTGTGTCGCTATCTTATAGTTTTTTCTTGGCTACTTGGATTTACTCCCACTCTACCAGTTGCTATTTGTCTATCAAAGTTGCTGTTCTGTAACCTTAACTCTATTGATCATTTCTTTTGTGACCTTGCCCCATTCCTGGAACTTGCATGCTCAGACATCACATTAGTAAAATTTGTATCCTTTATTTTGTCTTTTCTTGTTACATTCTTCCCATTTTTTATTATTCTAACATCTTATGCTTTTATAATATACACAATTGTCAGGATGCAGTCGGAGAAAGGACGACAGAAAGCCTTTTCCACATGTAGCTCTCATCTTACTGTGGTTTTCATATACTATGGAACTTTATTCATTCTGTATGGGGTTCCTTCACAAAAGCACTCGCTAGAAATCAACAAACTACTTTCACTCTTGTACACTATTGTCACACCTTTACTTAATCCTGTTATATATTCGCTAAAAAATAAAGATTTTGCTGAAGCTGCTGAAAAAATGTTTAAAAAAACATTTAAAGAATAAATACACTTTTACTTTGCATGATGACTGGTTTTGTGTTTTTTCTAATTACACTGCACAGCCAGGTAGTGAACCTAAATGGTTTTATTGGGAGAGACTGGTTGAAAGGTTTATGACCACTGATTTGGTAGACAACCAGGTAAAACTTAGGACAGTATACCACCTTAAAATTACCACACTATCTCATAATGTTCCCCAAAAACTGTTCAAATATTGGTATTAAGGATAGTTGTCTTAAATCCAGCAGAACATGCTGGTGATCCCAGCAATTGCTGGGAAGAATATAATAGTGGAACATCATATATGACCATTCTGTGAACAAACCCATGTTTGTATATCCTCTATTAAAAAAGAATATATATAATATATATATTCTGTACTGGTACTGCATACTGAACCTCGTGATGTTTGTCCCAGCTTCTTCAGCAGTTAAGGTCTCTTTATAAATGCTTGTATGTTTTAACCTAAATAATAATAAAAAAAAATTGCATGGCACTCCCTTCATGAACACAGACAGAACCCTGATCAGTTTATGAGACAGTTGACACTTTTCACCATATTGATTTACTTTGTTATTCCTAATCATACTTCAAACTGCAGCCATTCTAGAGATCTCATGTCTTATGATGCTAAACCGTACATGTCGGCACTGATAAAGATGACTTTGCTGGTGAAGCCAAAGAAGTGGTGAGACTTGGATTGAGAGGCGAGTAAAACACACTGTAGCAAAGAGTGACTGGAGAAGTGCCAATATAGCAGAGTATTGCGTAGGATGTGCATCTGTTATGCCTATGCATAACATAAGTACACACATCATTTAATACTGTTACTCACAGGGCTATATGTCACATCCAATGCATACCTATGGAACCTTTCCAAACCAACATTTGAAAAGCTGTTATGTGTACATGTAATATTCTGGCATAGGCTGTTATCCCTTGCATCATTAGGCATAAAAACTACCTCACCCCTCCCATAACCTCAAATATTTCTTTCTCAATATGTGTACAAAATGACCCTTTATGCAAGTGTCTAGCCTACCATATAGGAAATCTATCCCCGCTAATACATCAAAACATTCTACAAAATATAAATCAATCCAATACCTATTATCCCAAGAAGGCCTCCAGTCTCAGGTGTGTAATACAATAGTTAAGAAAGCAGAAAAGACTTCCTCATTGACATTTTGAGTCATAACCTCTCTATCTAACTCCAGTGTATCGGGTGCTTTTATTAAACATACATGAAAATGTTAACCACCTACCTAGAATTTTGAGAGGCCACTTTAGGTGTAGCCATATTGTACTTGTTTGCCATGAGTGTCTCCAGGTAAACATTTCAAATGCAAGTATGTAAACACACACACCTAGCTAAATACCTTATATGTCTAGTTTTTACTAACATGTACATTATATGGGGTAGCTATTTGTGGGCCACTAAAAAGCCTCAATCTGAGCCCTGCAAATCAATCTGTGAAAATAAATTGGAAAATCCACCTGTTCTGACTTTACCAACTGACAAACATACATGTGGACACTGATATTTTCCTATGCATGCATGTATTCTATGCAAGAAATCAGAACAAAATACAGTAGGTTTAGTTAAAAACAGAGAAAGAGATCATTTGGCCAAGATCAAGCTTAGGTTGCCCCCATTAACTGTCACCATCGTTTAGAAGTTAAGGTCTTTGCAGCTGCTGGCACAGAAGTCTCCATTAATACTTCTTCCAATATGTCTATGCACCATCTATTGAAGTCGTTGCTCAGTGCTCAGCAGCTCAGCAGCAGCCAGTATATAGACCAAGGAATTAGCATTAGGGTGGAGGTCCACAGATCCTAATCTCACAACCACCTCGTTTTCAGCTGGACACGCCTGAATTTCATGTACTGTGCCTCTTTCCTGCTGAGCTGCCCCATTGCCCTGTTGTTGCAGGTGTCTGATAATGGGTCAGGCAAGGAGATCATCTGATCTTATCAAGAGCTGTTACATTAGAGTGAGACCTTTGCAGTTCTTAATTCAGAAATTGTGGATCAATGCAAAATCTCAGCTTCTCAGGCTTCTTCACTGCCACCATATTACTTATCCAATGAATTGTAATAATTCATACTTGTACAACCGACTTAAAGGCTGCTGGCACATTGAATGCATCATCATAAACATAGCTGCAGTTTGGTCTATCAGCCCCAAGCACTGACATGTTAAAATAGTGGATTTTTAATCTCAAATTCGAGTGCATATGTGTCCACATATTCAGCAGTTTGAAAAAGCTTGTATGATTGAATTAGTTCCCCTTCAGTTTGGTAGCACTAGGCTGTAGAGGTTTCCTAGGGACTAGCTTCAGGCTGTCTTTTAGACTCATAAAGTGGTGTCACTACAGGGTTGCAAGGGGGGGCAATTGCCCCCCCTAGGTTATTCCTTGCCCCCCCCTGTTGCCCCCCGCCGAATTTGGAACCATCCAGCGGATTGCCCAGAACAGTCCCGCAATGGGACTTTAAGTCCTGGGCAGCCTGAAAAGCCTAGCAACCGCTCGGCCCCCCTCACTCTCCTTCACGAGGCCTCTACCTCCGCCGCAGTGCCGGCATTTCATACTGAGCGCCTGTATATGACATCATATCCGGCTTTACTTCAAAGATATAAGTACTCATTATGTAGATAAAAATGCATGTCTAATGCGTATATGTGATGGGCCATCACATTAATCTATACTAAAAGGGTGCTGGCTGGGGCATCAATACACAAGGGTCAAAAACACTAAGGGGGTATAAACAACAATGCAGTGTGAAAAATCCATCCTGATGTAGATGTCAGTGATGTAGATTGTGTCCTGCTGTTTGTGTGTTTTTGGTTATCAGTGTACCAGAGCCTGTCCTGGGGTGTGTGTGCATATAGGTGTTGGTGCGGCACAGCCTGTCCTGGTGTGTGTGTTTTGGTGTCCGTATGGCATAGCCTGTCCTGTGTGTGTGTTTGGGTGTCGGTGTGGCAGAGCCTGTCCTGGTGTGTGTTTGGGTATTGGTTTGGCAGAGCCTGTCCTGGCGTGTGTCTGGGTGTCAGTGTGGCAGAGCCTGTAATGGTGTGTGTGTCTGGGTGTCAGTGTGACAGAGCCTGTCCTGGTGTGTGTGTCTGGGTGTCGGTGTGACAGAGCCCGTGTTGGTGTGTGTGTTTGGTCATCTGTTTCCTGGCAGTTGGAATTATTTAATTTATATTTATCCAGAGATAAAATGCCCTCCTTAAGTTGTAGTGACTTCAGGGGACAAAACATTCAAGGCCCTGAAATCATTTAGTGGAAAAGTTGAGGTATTGTGTTATTTATGCTATAATATTTATTTCAAGGATTAGTCGTACTAAATTGTGGCTTCAGGCTTCCCATGTTGAATGACCGAGTATTATGTTAGTCCAATAACAAAGTATCATTCCATAGCACATTACTTTTGGCAATATATATATATATATTCTCAGTGGTATGATTTAATGGTGGAAATTATGAACCCAGTTTGACTGTGGTATCTTGTGTGCCCCCCCTATATATTGTTTCTAGAGTCGCCACTGGACTCATGCCTTTACATGTTATCCCTAATTGTCAGTGTTGATCTTTACTATTCAATCTGAGATTAACAAACCATTTCTGGTCCTTAGATTTTCCAGCATCAATGAGTTATTTGGAATAAATAATGTCAATGTTAAGCAGGTCTGCATCATTTAATGCAAATTGTGTCACAAATATTTATTTCTTTTTGTTGACCAAAAAAAATGAGGCTTTGCAATAAAATAAACTGGGAAAACATTTCTGATGCAGTCCCTGTAAGTGGTATATAAATTATATACATACATTACAGTAGTAAACTACAGCTTCTCCAATCCACCCCACATCAGTATTATTACTTTACAAATTAATTGCATTGTATAATGAGCATCAATCTCAGCCTCTGCTAAGCTAACTGTCACTGTCTCACATTCCAACTCTCATAGGTCTGTGCTGTTACTTAAAATGGGGTAAGCACCCTTCCTCTTCTAAATGCTGATTTGCTTGAGTGAAAAAGTAATGAAAATTTTGCAGATTGTTGGACCACAGCCATAACCATCAACCATCCCTCTTTTTTGGCTACTTTTAATGGAGGCCGTGGTATCTTTTTGTTGCTACTAGAATCGAGCATCATCAATTTGCAAGAATGTCCGGAAACAAGGAGGTTAGAAGAAACTAAAAATTCTGTTGAATGATCACATAAACTATAAACAGTAGTTAACAAGCAAATAAATATTCTTTTTTATTTTTGCAGATATTAAGTAAGTACTAGTGTGTGTGTTTAATTTATACTATTATATATACTTATTATTTATACAAATATTTTGGCTTATTATATGCCACTTTTACTCTGTAATATATAAACCAGCACCTACAGCTTTTAGGTTTGAGGCCATCCAAAAGAAGCATTTCAAGGCAATCCAAACAATTATTCGAAACCTCATACATGACTGGTAAAGAATATGTTTCTTTTATTCTGATCCTTAGTCCACTGTCATAAAAACCATTCGTAATGAGGGCTATGCCAACATAAAATCCTCGATAGGTTTATGCTTAACGCGTTTCACACCTTGTGCTTTCTCAAAAGCAGCCTAACAAATGATAACCCACTCTTTACATACATATACAGTGAAGGAAAAAATTATTTGATCCCCCTACTGATTTTGTACGTTTGCCCACTGACAAAGACATGATCAGTCTATAATGTTAATGGTAGGTTTATTTGAACAGCGAGAGACAGAATAACAACAAAACCATCCAGAATAATGCATTTCAAATAAGTTATCAATTGATTTGCATTTTACTCAGTGAAATAAGTATTTGACCCCTTTGCAAAACATGACTTAGTACTTGGTGGCAAAACGCTTGTTGGCAATCACAAAGGTCAGATGTTTCTTGTAGTTGGCCACCAGGTTTGCACACATCTCAGGAGGGATTTGTCCCACTCCTATTTGCAGATCCTCTCCTAGTCATTATTGTCATCTTCTCACGAAGCTGCTTGGTGATGGTCTTGTAGACAATTCCAGCCTTGTGTAGGTCTACAATCTTGTCCCTGACATCCTTGGACAGCTCTTTGGTCTTGGCCATGGTGGAGTGTTTGGAATCTGATTGATTTATTGCTTCTGTGGACAGGTGTCTTTTATACAGGTAACTAACTGAGATTATGAGCACTCCCTTTAGGAGTCAAATACTCTAAAGTGAGTTGAATACAAATCAATTTATAGTTTATTTGAAATGCATTATTCTGGATTGTTTTGCTGTTATTCTGAAGTTTATTACTAATAATGGTATACTAATAATACATTTCAATCAGATGTCCTCTGAATACACTGGCAAATAATTCAACCAATGCCACCAATTGTGCAAGTTCTCCCACTTACAAAGATGAGAGAGGCCTGTAATTTTCACCATAGGTACACTTCAACTATGAGAGACAGAATGAGACAACAAAGTCCATAAATCACTCTTTTTAAGTGGGAGAACTTGCACAATTGGTGGCTGACTAAATACTTTTTTGCCCCACTGTATACACATACACACACCAGCTTAAAAACACACATACACTGCCCTTACACACACCAGCTTACAAACACACTCATATATACACATACACTGCCCTTAGACTCCTTTCTCCCCATCTCTTACCTTTCTCATCTTCCATCCTGTTGTGATACCATGAGGTCTGTCATTTCAGACCTCTGCTATAGTGCTCTATAACCACTATGCACCGGCTATTGATGCAGAGCGCCGGGATAAGACGTCCCTAATGTTGTGCAGGTTAGAGGGAGATTGTGCTCGCCCCAACCAGCCCTGGTCATCAGGCGCCTCCTACCCGATTAGCAGGGCTGGTTGGGGAGATCACATTCTTATATCTGCCTCCGCACGGCCTTTAAGACCAGCTCAAGGAAGGCGACCTCTCCGCTTGCCCCATCCCCTATAGATACGCTACTTTTTTAGGCGCTTTGTGGCTTTTAGGCAGCAATGTGATTCACCATGGGGCCCCCAGAATGCAGGCCCTTGACCAACAGCCCAGTATGCCCATACGTTTAGAAGGCACTGTGCCATTTGGTCCTTCAGCTGGGGGTTTCTAAATTCGGTGGGGGGGGCAAAATGAATAATCTAGGAAGGGAACAATTGCCCCTCTGCCCCCCCTTCCCCCTGTAGCGACGCCTATGCTTAGTACTCAATTTAAAGATCCAAAACACCTTCTGTCAATTAAGTTGCATTTCCAAATCACCTCCTCTAGGTGGAGTAGTAACACGTTCCTGCCTAGCACCTGACCGGGTCCTAACTGTCCCACCATGTCACTCTTTTGGGGTTATACTGTGCTCATGGTGGGCCACAACCGGAGGTGGTTACAGAGAGGGAGCTCATTTGGGAAACCATCTTTAGAACCAGGGTTTACCCAGCAGCGAATCTGGAACTCTGACTATTTCTGTTCTGTCACTCAGGGTTCCAACGATGGATCAAGTCGCTTATTGGAGCATAATATCCTTGGACCCTGAGCTCTCCATTGGTACCTCGGGATTGTCTCCACTCCCTCTGGATCGCCACAAACTAGTGACTCTTTAAGGGTGGGCATTGTTAGCCATAAAACTGTATGGGGCACCGGGCTGTCTGGTAGTTGATGGGATTTATACTCCTTGTCTGTTTATGTTTGTGTATAAATATCCATGTTGTTTTCAGTAAAGCTAGTTCTGTTTGGACCTTACACTAAGTCTCGACTTACAAAGATTATTCCCTTAGCAGCAAGGAAGATCTCTATGGCAGAGCTACTCAGTTGGAGTACTGTTCTCCATCACATTGTCATCCACTAGTTCAGATTCATTTTGATCTTTGTATTTTTTCATACAAGTTCCTACTTTGATATTAGATTTTTTGGTAACATGAACTTGTGTATTGGAAGCACCAAGTTTATTTTTCTACAAATGAATATAATACATCATGTGTCAAAGGATATTATAATTATTATACAATTACAGTTGCCTGAAGGACACATATATGAGCATAGCAAACCTATGATAATAAATTTATAGCTGTATTCCAGTTTGCATCACAAATTAACTTTCAGTGTGACAAAGACTTAGTAAAAGTTTAAGATTTAATCTGTCCACATTGGCAGAGCTGTCATTAAAATGTAACAGAAGTGGAAAAGTGGTTTTTTTTACATTCTAGTCTCATATTGTACATAGACTGATGCAACAAATTCTTTTTCACAGCATGCTGCCTGGTTTCTCTGAAGGGAGCTGACTTTCCTTGATTGCTTTTTGAGTTTATTTCCTGTAAAAAAATAGTATAATAATATTTTTTATTAGAAAGGATTTGATTGTAAAGCTTTTGCACAAACTCTGCACAAATACCAGCTGTATTTTATATGGATCCCACATTTTGTAATCTGTGCAATCAGGGCCGGCCCGACAATGGAGCCGAGTGGGGCAACTGCTCCAGGCGGCACTTTTGAAGGGGCGGCACTTTGCCGCCCCAAGCCCTTCTCTCTCCTCTGCGGCGAGTCTCCCTGTTCGGTCTCGGTGCCGGCTTGTAATGCTGAGCGCCGGAAACCGAACAGGGAGACTCGCCGCAGGACTGCTGAAAGGTAAGTACAAGGGGGGGCGGCAGGGACGGAGGAAGGGTAGATAAGGGGGGGGGGGAGCGGCAGGGACGGAGGGAGAGGAAGGGTAGATAAGGGGGGGGGGCGGCATTTTAAAATTCGCCCCAGGCGGCATTTTGCCTTGGGCCGGCCCTGTGTGCAATAAAAAAACTTTGCAATGTAAAGAACTGACTACTGTGCATATATTGTGCAGGGCCAGATTAATTTAGGGGCTGATGGAGCTGCCGCTCCAGGCCCCTACCTTAATATAGGCCCTGTCAGGACCAGACTGGCCCACCGGGAAATTACGGCACATGACTGCTCTGTTCCTGCTTTTCCTGGGCGGTAGAAGAGAAGTTGTTTGCACACAGAGGGAAGCAGTGGCCCCTGCTGAAGTTTGTGAGTAGCACCAAGAGATCTGTAGTTCAGGTAAGGGGGTGTATGAACAAGTATGGGTGATTGAGGGAATGAATGAGTATCTGTGAATGAGGGAACGAGTACCTGAGAATGAATGAGTATCTGAATAAATGAGTATATGTGAATGAGTGAATAAATATCTATGAATGAATGAGTACCTTAAAATGAGTATATGAATGAGCGAATGAATGTTTGTGAATGAGTGAATGAATGAATGAATATGTGTGTGATAGCATGGATGTGTAGTGGCACAGAGAGGCTGTTTGAAGCTAGGATGCCAAAGATGGAATGTCCTATGATACCAATCTGGGTGTTGGGCAGGTCTTGTGAATGCAATCTGGGTGCCAGGGCTGAAATGATACTAAATGAGGGGGCAATATGCAGGGTGTGGGGGTATTAATTCACAAAGGGGTGCTGGCTGGGGGCATCACATAAATCAATACTAAAGGGGTGCTGGGATAAATATACAATGTGGGACAAGCTGGGGGCATTAGGGTGACTACATTTGCCATGTTTCCCAGGACACATATAACTTTTACATATGGCTGACCAGCCCAGATAAAACACTGCCCTGCAGTATGGGGATGTATAGACTCATGGAAGGGAACCAATTCGTCAGATATAATTAACCCATACTGCAGGGCATCATTTTATCTGGGCTGGGGCATCAATACACTAAGGGGCGCCTAGGGCCTTTACATAAATCAATACTAAAGGGAGGGGCAGGCTGGGGGCATAAATACAAATAGTGCTGGCTGGGGGCAATGCACAAGGTGGCAAAAACACGAAAGGGGTGTCAACAACAAAGCAGTGTGGAAAATACTTTTTTTTTTAATTATTATTTTTATTGTTATAGCTTAGCCCATCCAGATGCGGGTGTCGGTGTGGCAGAGCCTGTACTGGTCTGGGGGTGGCAGGGCCTGTCCTGGTGTGTGTGTCTGGGTGTTGATGTGGCAGAGCCTATCCTGGTGTGTGTGTCTAGGTGTCTGTGTGGCAGAGCCTGTCCTGGTCTGTGTGTTTGGGAGTGGGTGTGGCAGAGCCTGTCCTGGTGTGTATTTGGTCATCTGTTTCCTGGCACTTTACTTACTGTAGAAATAAATGTAACTATTTAATTTTTTACTTATCCAGAGATAAAACACCCTCCTGAATTTGTAGTCACTTCAGAGGACACAACTTTTTAGGCCCAGAAATCATTGGAAAAGTAAAGGTATTGTGTTATTTACTCTATTTCAATCTGCATATTTTATTAAAAAGCACTAAATTATGACTTCAGACCTCCCATGTAGGATGCCTTTTATTAGTGTACTGATGTGCTTCCAATCCTATCACATAATATTCTAGCCTACATTATCTGCCTAGCACTGATGTCATCTTTATCCAGTACAGATGGATGCCGATGAGTGTATTTACTTAATTTGCAAAAAAAGCCCGACCACAATCTTTAGCACCAGGCCCATGATGCTCTTAATCCTCATCCTGATCTTGTTCTGTGTGGTTATTGATTTTACAGTGTTTCCCTTCCTGACCTTGCGTTCTGTTATACTAATGTTTTGTTTACATAGTCAGCCATTCAGAGTTGGTTTGTGCAATTGACACAACTTCTAGCAATCAATCAACTGGTAATCCAAGCTACAAAAAGTTTGTTTAACTATATCTTTACTATGACCCACACCTAGATATATATTGTGTAGTTACGTGCTCTATGATGTAAGCATCACATTCCATTAAAGAATGTAAAAAATGTGGGGTTTGGTATGTTTACTTGATAAGCAAGATAGGTTCCATAAATAATAAAATAATAAAAAAAATAGTGCATTGATTGAGTGTAGGGCTGCAACTCACGATTATTTTAATAATCGATTAGTTGGCCGATTGTTTTTTCGATTAATTAGATAAAACAAAATATGCAAATTTTTTTTTTATTTAAAATAATTTAATGAACTGGATGTTAAAAAACAACTTAAAATTTACATTAACATTCTTATTTTGTTATGATGTAATAAAAAACAATATTTTCAAAGTACAAGAACTCAAACTTTGCCCCAGCCCTGGCACTTTGCACCCAGCACTTTGCCCCAGCCCTGGCACTTTGCACCCAGCACTTTGCACCCAGCACTTTGCACCCAGCCCTGGCACTTTGCACCCAGCACTTTGCACCCAGCCCTTACGAAAAAATCACTGCAGTTTTTCTGAAGTAATACTGCAGTTTTTTGGACATGAAAAAACTGCAATACTGCACTTTTACTGCAGTATTACTGCACATTTACTGCAGTTTTACTGCATTTGTACTTCTCTGTACTGCACTTTTACTGCGCTTTTTTTTTATATTGCAAACCTACAGTTGTACTTTAATGTACTGCAGCTTTATTGAATTTGTACTTCCGTACAAAAACAACTGCAGTAAAAGTGCAGTACAGTGAAGTACAAATGCAGTAAAACTGCAGTAAATGTGCAGTAATACTGCAGTAAAAGTGCAGTATTGCAGTTTTTTCATGTCCAAAAAACTGCAGTATTACTTCAGAAAAACTGCAGTAATTTTTTCGTAAGGGGCACTCTGCCCCAGCACTTTGCACTGTGCCCCTGCACCCAGTCTCCAACTCTGCCCTGCACCCAGCCCTGCCCCCACACTCACACCCTGCCCCCACACTCACACCCTGCCCTGCATCCCCACTCTGCCCCCCACCCCCACCCTGCACCCACACTCACACCCTGCATCCCCACCCCCACTCTGCCCTGCACCCAGTCTCCCACTCTGCCCTACACCCAGTCTCCCACCCTGCCCCCCCACCCCCACTCTGCCCTGCCCCCCCACCTGCATCCCCACTCTGCCCTGCACCCAGTCTCCTACCCTGGCCTGCCCCCACACCCCCACTCTGCCCTGCACCCACACTCACACCCTGCATCTCCTTTTTTCCCACTGAAGAGAGTGTTTTTTCCGGTTCATATGAAATGTCTTGTAAGAGATTAGATAAGTCAATCCTTTAAGGATTGTCACACTTTTTAGATATGCCATCTTGAGCACAAACATCTCAATGAAAAATTAAATAAATTACTCAGTTTTAAGTAAGGGTACAGAGAATTCATGCTCTGTCTGGAGCTCTGACTGCAGCCCTTCAGGACCGGATTTGTGCAACCTTGCATTGCATAGATATTATAAACAACATTATACATTATCTGCAGTATCTTTTATCTAAGACTTGCTAATTTCCTCCTACATCTTATTGCATCTAAATACGGTTTGCATGTGAATTGTATGCAGTAGCGTACCTAGCGGGGGGGGTCCCACAGGCAGGGTGTTTATGGGACAAAGATGGCACAGGCCGTGCTGTTTGGGGACAAAGTTGACTCATGCTGGGCTGTTTGGGGACAAAGATGGTAAATCCTATGTGTGTAATCTGGGTGCTTGTCAGGTTCTATGTGGGCAGTGTGGACGCCAGAGATAGCTTTGGGTTGTGCAACCTATCATCTATGCCTGTAGTTTTATCTCTTGCTATGTTTCCATACATTATCATTGTATACCTGCAAATACGGGATTTGTATGTCTCATTATATATATATAATGTCCAAAATTAACAATTGCACACCAATCACCACCTTTTTAGCCCGGTGCCAAGTAGCTGCAACAACAAATCATAAAACATCCAAAAATAGTTACCGGCACTCCAGGGACTTCTTTAAATAATAATCACTCCAGAAACTGCAGTTTTCCAATCAACGTTTCAGTCTATTTATTAGACTTTCATCAGGACAGACTGAAACGTTGATTGGAAAACTGCAGTTTCTCGAGTGATTATTTAAAGAAGTCCCTGGAGTGCCGGTAACTATTTTTGGATGTTTTATATATATATATATATATATATATATATATAATTGGTAACAGCAATCACACTCCTATCATGCCAAGTCAGCTAGTGCATGTTGGAATCTGGGTATGCCTGGGCATGATAGGAGTGTGATTTCTGTTAATAATCATATATATAATTTTTTTGTCCTATTTTGCTGTGTTACTTACTTTAAATAAAAGTGTGAGATTTTTTTTTTATGGTGGGGGGTCATATTTGGTTTCGGACAGGTAAATGCTGGATTTTCGGTTTCAGTCTAGAATTTTTGTTTCGGTGCATCCCTAAGCCAGACAATGAAGTGGTAGGCCAACACCACATCAATGTTTGGATTAGTATATAGTAGTAGTGATAGGAGTTATGCTGCACTATTATCATTGTCTGGCTCAATGTATAGTGAAAGGGATTACGCTGTACCACCGTCAATGTCTGTCTCAGTATATAGTGTTAGGTGTTATGCTGTACCCCCGTCAATGTCGGCCTCAGTATATAGTGATAGGTGTTATGCTGTACCCCCATCAATGTCTGCCTCAGTATATAGTGGTAGGTGTTATGCTGTACCACCGTCAATGTCTGCCTCAGTATATAATGATAACAGTAATGCTGTACCACCTTCAATGTCTGCGCCAGTATATAACAATAGAAGCTATGCAGTTTTAAAGTGTTTGGGGGGGGGGGCACAAACAGGATCCACCCCAGGTGCCAAATACTTTAGGTACGCCCCTGATTGTATGATACTGTGAATAATGAACTATATAATTACCTTTTCCAGTGTCCAGAGTTCTTCCAAAAATGAACACAGTTCCGGCCATCAAGGCAGCCAGCGTTAAAATAATTAGTAGTATGGCCCACCAACGTGCCTAAATAATACAAAAACGTAACAGGTATAACCTAGGTAACATGAATATTTAATTGTATTTAATTGTAAATCTGTACTATTGTACATGATAGTGAATAGAGAGGGATTCCCAATATATACACTTTAGCCTAACATTCATAATGTATATCTGTAAAATATCTGAAATATCTGTAAATCTGAATAAGTATAAATCTTTTGTCAGTGAAACAAAAGTTACAAACATATGACAGTTTGTCCTGTATTTTTCACATCTGCAAAGAGAGCTCATTGCCAATACATTAGAAGAAAAAACCTGCACACCAACCTAAAACACTGTTTTGTAGAGGAATACGTTTGCCATCCAACAACTATGTATATGGTGGAATACTGTACTTCATCTCATGGTATAGATTTTGCTGACCCAAAAATTCTTACATGAGAATTTATTTTCATTGTCTGTATGTCTCTTCCTATTTAACTGTTGTCTGAGTTGCTCATGTTATTTCCTAGTAACATGTAGTAGGAGATAAATCCACCTATCCAGGCAAGGGCAGGAGGTGCTAATACTGGAAAGGGAAGCCAGTAGAGGCTGAAAATAGACATGACTACTAAATTAATATAGGCAGAGTCCTAGCAGGCAGGGTGGAACCCTGACAATTCTCTCCTTCTGCAGCCACCATCTGCAAAAATCTGTCTCCATAACAAGAATCTAAAAACTGCATCTTTGTCATTGCATAGCTGTAACAGTCATGTTATTTGGTTCTGGGTCTTGCTGGTCTGGATGTTTGAAGATGGAACCTCTTAAACATCCATCTAAAGTCTTCCAGAGATTTTAAGGTTCTGATTGCAAGGTATTCAAACTATATAACATGAAGACCTTCAAGAAAGACTTTTGAGACTATATGTAAAGTATCAAATCATTGCAAGTTCTCTCACCTGAAGATCAAATTCTGAAACACAATTCAAACACTGAAAATGCAATTCTCAAATAAGAGCAAAATGCATTTCTGTCTCTAGGGGTGCTGCAGAGAAAACATTTTCAGTTTAGATTGTGGCCAGGCCCCATCTTGTTGGTATACAGAAGTTGGTTGTTGGTATACAGTAGTTGCCTCGGGTAAGAGGTTGCCTCGGGTAAGTTTGTTTGAAAAATTAGGTTATCTTTATAACCTTTATTTAAATTATTCTTATTAATGTTCTCCCCAATCCGAGTGTAATGTTTACCTATAGTTTGAGTCTGGACAGTAAATAGTTTTTTCTTTTCCTCCTCTCAGTAAAATGGTGAGACCAACACAGTATGTGAGTATTTACTGTAGTTACCTTCATCCATGATGCAGTATCTTCCAGCTCAATTAAGTTTAGGAAGGATTTTCTCAGTCTTGCAATAGGCCCGTCTGCATCAACATATCGACAAATGTGAAACTTGTCACAGTAGCCTTGCCTGTGACCACACGCGGTACCTGGAGGCAGCTGGATAAGAGTCCTGTTGAATAAATGCTCAAGTTCCACTGATTTTGTGTTCTTGCAGGAATAAGGACTGCCTGGTTCAATGATATTGCTGTATTAATTATATGAATACAAAACTGTTCATTTTTATTAAATAATTGCCCAATATACCGTGATTAAGACCTACTGGACATAGTGTTCATTATGCTGCAACCATAATTGGCACAAATCTAATCCCAAATTTCCCAAATTCCGCACCAGTCAGGTGTATGCTGACAAAAATGTCATCAAAACATTAAAGATGTCATAAATCATAATGATGGTTTTTGCAGTGTCACTGTTTCCTTAAACACATTAAAAAGACTGCTTAAAAAATTAAAAAGGTTAGCATACAGGGCACTTTAACTGCTAGTCCTTACTAAATGAATATGGCGACTACACAAGTTAAAACATTTAGACAATAAAACCATGCCATAATGCATTCGGTGGAGCAATGGATCCACTCAAAAGATGGTGCAATTTTTATCTGAGATATTGTAACAGGGATGGATTTTTTTTTTCTTGAGTTTTAATCTAACACTGTAATGTGTTGTAGATGCTTGCAAACACTGCAGCAAGTTTGGTTTTAATTACTTCACCAAATATATCCATCAGAATATCTAGGAAGAGAAGTATGGCAGTGAGGCATTCAGAAAGTGAAGAAAAGATCCTCCTGAACTTTTTGGATTACCTGGGTATTGACAGCATAGCTGACACTTCTCATGCATTGCGTCACTATTACAGTCACACTGCTCTAGTCCATATTTGAGACACACAGACTGGCGGCATATCTGTGGAAAACATAAGGTATGCATTGTTTAAAATAGCATTTTGTAGCCACGTATAGATATATAATGTTTTTAGTGTATTATTGTTTCCTCCAAAATCAAGGGGTGTTGGCAGAATGGAGATGTCGCCAAATACAGACTCGATGGATTGTGTGCCTCTAGTTTGTTGCGCAATGCTGTTTTTTAGCAAATCCAGTTTCAGGTTAATACTAAACACAATACTTATTGATAACACTGTGCTTTGCTTCACTATACAATTAACACAAGTTGTTAAAACTAGGAAGGTTTGTCAACATTGACTAACAGAATTTTTTTATAATAGTTTTCTTATGTTTTGTATCTCTACTGATGTCTATTAAATGTTTTATTTTACCCCATTTTGGCAAATTCTTGTTCCAAAGTTGCACAGTGTGTAGTTCCTTTTTGGGGATGGTTTTGGACATTTAGCAGATACGCCAGTGCAATAAGATTCAAATGTACATTCAGCTTCATCTTGACACAGTTCTCCTTCTGATTTGTAAGAACACGCATGACTGCAGCACAGTCCTTGGCTAAAACTTCAAGGCAGAATAAATAAAGGTTGTAGTCAGCCATCATGAAACACAATCAGACTAAACAAAAATATATAAAAATACTGTATATTTGCATAAAATATAAGGTCCCATTGGACACATTTCTAAATCAGGTTTTGGAATTTGGTAGACTTGTATAAATGGACCAAAAATGATTTGGACAAATTTTTTTGTTTTTGGTCCAAACAACAAATTTGTTTAGATTCTCCGCTTCCATAGCCATGTCTCCTTGCCGCACACCACCACCCCTTCTCTTGCATTTTCTTGTCCTCCTGTCGTCTTTCTGTGTCTGCTTCTTGTGGAACTTCTGCAAAAGGGCGGAGCCTCCAGGCACACCCTCTCCTCCGACTGGCAGAACAGAGGAGAGGCTGTCCAAGTGGCTGAATAGAGGACAGAATAATGCAGATAGATTAGTGGAGAAAGAGTCGCAGAAAATGCAAATCTGCCTTCATTATTCTATCCTCCTGGTGAATTTACCCAAAATGGCAGAGTGAATGGCACACTCTCTCCTCCCGTTCCTCCAATTCTTTGACATTTTGGCAGGCTAAACAATATATGGCCATATATGTGACAGATACCTATATTTATGCTTAAGACATATGTTATATGGAGCATTTGCTAGTTGTGCAAGGGTTCTTGCTTTGTTTTATGTACACATTGGTCACATCAGCAGCACCCCAAAATCTGTACATATAAGTGTGCTAGGGTGTGCGTCCACATTTTGTATTTTAAAATATAAATAACTTTACCTGCACTGTTTGCCAGGTCTTAATGTGCACTGAAGTGGATCTCCGAGCTTGGCACCATAACAGCAGGGGTCATTATCCTTAAAACCTACATCACATTGTTCCCCATCTTCAACAATCTGATTGCCGCAGCTTGGACGACCGCTCTCTAAAGGTAAAAGAGGAGAACAGGTGAATAGCAAACGCATGTTCCCAATTACTTAATATATTCAAGCCAGATGTCACCATTCAAGCCAACAGCATTCAAGGATATAACATTTTTGGGAAGTTTAATTAGCATAAGTGAGAAAGAACAACTCAAGTGGCTGCAGAGTGGGAAATTTTTCCTTCTTTCAAAGTTTAACTTAGAAGGAAAGGTTTGTATAACTTTTACTATGCATATCATTATTTATAGTTTGTGAGAGATCTCATTTAAAGAGACTCCCAATAAATCCAGTATTTATTCTAACATAGTAAATTCCCAACCATGTAGCACTAATCCATCAAAAATAATCTTGCTTACCAACAAAACATTGATCCATTTTTATATGCAGAAGATTTGAAATATAGTTTATTGAACAAGGGGAAAATTTATCATTATTGTACTGAATTCCATCCATGGCATAAGGAAACATTAAATAATTTCCTTTATTATCAGGAGTGATTGGGAACTTTGCACATTCTTCACTTCCATCATGCTGAAAAGAACAAGACACATTTAAAAAAAAATGCTATGCAAATAATGCTTTCCTGCCAAAAAAATTTATGGATAAAACATTAACACCAGAGAGTTCACAAGCCCAACTCCCAATATTGCAATCAATTGTCCTGAGTGTCTATATTATGAATATCTTGGGAACTTGGGTAAATGGTAGACATGCGCATTCAAGTTCATATGAATTGCAAATTTAACAAAAATTGCTTATATTGTCAATTCGTACAAATCTCCAAAAAAAAAACCGAAGCCATACCTCCATGAAAACAAGGCAAAATAGTCTCCCAGCAGAAGTCATGGAGGCTAGTACAGTGAGGGAATTTATACAGGCATGGAATAAACATAAAGCTATCTTTACTATAAGACCTGACCAAAAAGTGTGGAGCTTTCTGAGGTCTTTAATCACATTCTATACCATAAAACCATAAAAGAATATTGGTGCATTCTTCCACTAACCACCCCTTACAATCACAAATTTTATAGAGACCCTTACCGGAGATCCCAAACTGTGGCCAAACTCATGTGCGAGTGTAATATGGATAAGCCTGGGTGGTAAATACTGTCCATACTTCTGGATTGTTACTACCCCAGTGTTTAATGAGTACTGTGTTTGTAGGTCATCTTGAAACTTGTCAAATTTTGAACATATTCCACCAGAATTACCTGAAATTTAATAGAATGTTAGGTTGTTTTTTTTTTTGCAAAACTATGTTCTTTCCTATTTAAATAAAAACCATGTTTCAGGCTTTCTGATTAAAGCGTGTTAGGCTATATGGGACATCTGTAAGCGCCAAACAATTTTTAACGCATGGTATTGTTATCATTTGTGCATAAAAGGTCCATTTTAAATTTAATCAAGGCAACTTTATATTATATGATTCTAATTGATGCCATTATGTTCCATACATTCTTTATATATATATATATATATATAATTACATAACAGCAGTTCTAAAGACCTGCTTTACCTGGTCTTCCATTCCAAGCAAGTCCAAGGACCCCATTGTAATCTCTGTTTGTTAATAGATATGAGAGGCAGTAATTGTTCCAGTTAGATTCTGAGTGTAGCATCAGAAGCTTCTCTGGCCCAATAAAAGCAGAATCCATATTACCAGAGGGGTCTTTGTCTTGAATTACCTAACAATGTGATGGTAAAATCAAATAAAAATATCAGAATAAATATGAGAAGCGTTGTATGGTCCTTGTAATAATTGTAATATACCAGATACAGTATTAATTCCTTAAATAGATGAACCCAAACACCGCCTAAGTTATCTTAGTTTATTCCTATCAATTTGTAACCTGGAACAAGTGAATTAAACGTACTAAAGAGTTGTTTAGGGTTATGAGACAGGGAGATGAAGTGGGTGAAGTAGGTTTCCTTAGCAAGGTTAAGAGCAGAGTAGTAGGAACGTAGCATTCATTTATAGTGCAGAAAGTCAGACATGGAATGAGACTTCCGCCAACTAAGTTCAGCAATGTGGGAACAACGTCGTAGGTGTCGGGCTACAGTCGTGTGCCATAGTTGGAAACGTCCACGTCGTGAAGAGCGAGTAGTAGCTACATCCTTAAGATCAGTTGTGAGGGTGAAGTTATAGAGAGAGGTAGCGTTGTTGGGGCACAACATGTTTGAGATAGGAGAGAGGAGAGGGAGAATTTCTGAAGGTTAATAGAGGTGAGGTCTCTGGTTAGGACGGGTTGGGGTGTAACGGAGCGAGTAGGAGGCATGGTTAGAGAGCAGGATAGAAGGTGGTGGTCAGAGAGGGGGAGGGGAATTAGAGATGTTAATGAGAGAGCACATGCTAGAAAAAATAAGGTCCAGGGTGTGACCATCATTGTGAGTAGGCGAGTTAACATGTTGTGTAAGATCAAAAGAGGTAATAGAAAGAAACCTTGAAGCCCTGGGAGTGAAAGGGGTGTCAACTGGGATGTTGAAGTCCCCAAGGATGACAGAAGGAACATCAGAAGAGACAAAGAGAGGAAGCCATGAGAAGAAGTGGTCAAGAAAGATGTTAGCTGGGCCCGGGGGACGGTATATAACAGCAATGCGTAGGGAGATGGCATTAAATAGTCAAATCGCATGGACCTTAAATAAGGAGAAAGAGAGTTTAGCGTCTTGCAAATAAAAATGAAGTACTATTGAAGACTATTTAAGATTATTGTTACTTTGCTATTAGCCAAGCACCCGGCACCATGTTTTTTGAACTAGAAATCTAGCATTTGCCACTTTGTTTATGTTTGGGTAGGAGTGCAGGGCTATTATAAACTGAGTTTATATTTAGAAAGGATTATATATATATATATATATATATATAATCCTTTCTAAATATAAACTCAGTTTTAAGATGGACAAACATGTTTGTAATTTTATATGGAAAGTTTGATATGATTTTATGCAAGTATTGTATCATTAAATTAATGTATTATACTTACATTTAACATCTTCACTTTAAAGTTGACATGTTTGATACCATCAAAGTTTACACTGTCGTAAATTGTATTTACTGACATGATAAATGCTGCAATCTGTAAAAAAAAAAAAAGAAAAAAGGCAGGCTACTTACACAAAAGTACAGATAAGCTGGTGACAAGGACTTTTGTAGTAATGGTATCCGATTTGCTCCTGTCTCCCCGTGCTGGGTCAAAATTGTTTAGTAAGGGCCCTTTCGACCTGGACCACATGGTTCCATGCTGGTGGTGAACTACTAGATTTTATTGAACAATATGATATGTCCGACAGAATAAAACCTTGCAGCAAATTTTTCAGTTCGCTTTTGACCCATTTGTTTTCGGGCAACAAATTATGTTTTTATGTTTGGGTGAAAATCGTGGGGCATTTTTATTTGGGTACTAAATTTATTGCCTGGTGCCCACATTCACGCTCATTTAGTCTCCCACACTCACTCTCATCGTTGTTCCATATATCTCTCTCATCCTCTCTAAATGTTTCACTACCTTCTATACCAACCACTTACGCTTCTTCTCTCTTTCATCTTCTATCTTCATCCACATCTCCACAGACATAACCTGGCATGAACCGTGCTTTCAGTGACGTCATCTCCCTCAATCATCCAATCCAGGAGAGAACATGACCAAAAGCGCCTTGATCCTCCAATTGAGGATTCACACCAGGTTATGTTCACGGAGGTGCGGATGAAGATAGAAGAGAGAGAATAAAAGAGGATAGAAGATGAATAACAAGAAGATGTGGAAGCAAAAGTGTTCAGCAGAGAAGGTAGGGAAACATTTAGAGAGTGTGAGAGAGATAGAAGATGAATAACAAGAGAGTGAACAAGAATGAGAGTATGGGTTGACGTTGGTCTGTGGCCAATCGGGTATTTACCTGGTGGTCACTGTCTAAACCAGGGGCGTCCAACCAGTGGCCCTCCAGCTGCTGCAGGACTACATCTCCCATAATGCTCTTTCAGCTAAGGGGCTGGCTGAGGAGGATGGGAGTCCTGCAGCAGCTGGAGGGCCGCACGTTGGAAGCCCCTTGTCTAAACTGTCCTTTTTCAATCACAAAGGAGTATTCAATATAAATAATACAAATGTAATACATTTCAATGGAGTTCCACTCAGCCTTGAGGAACAAAGTAATAAACATGAAATTACACTCACAGTATGTATAATGCTGAGGAACTCATTATATATTTAATGCAAATGTATCTGCAGTATCGATATAAATCATAGAAAGGCACTTCCACTCAAATCACAATGAAAAATGTCGTACCTAAATTATGCCATCAGCAACAAACTATGTTCCTCATATCAGTGAAGTTGTTTTAATGTTGTGAAATATTATATAGCATATAACAGTATCACGGCTGACCCGTGAGCCGAAAAGGTAGATGGTTCCTAATAGCAGATGGCAACCACAAAGTCCGTGGCGAGGTACAAAAACGATAATCCAAAAACAAGGTCAGGTCACACGCAATGGTCGAGGCAGGCAGCAAGGAACGTAGGTCAAAAATCAGAAGGAAGGATCTCGTACACTAGTAGAATCAATCAGGAACGCTTAGGTACAGAGGCAGTAATAGCTTGATACTTGAGCAATGATCTCTCAGTGGAAGGGGCTTTTATAATTTGAATTTGGCGCCAAAATGACGTCATACTGAGAGACGCGTTGCCATGGCAACGCGTACACAACTCCTACGTTGCCGGCGTCTATCAGCAGTAGCAGGGAGTGGACGCGTCTCCATAGCAACCTGGGACCGCGTCCTCCTCCCTGCTGCTCTCTGCCGGCAGTGGAGGGGGCGTGCCTGCACGCAGCCTCTGCTCGTGTCTGTGTCAGCGAGCAGAGGCTGAGAGGAAACCCGACGCCGAGACCTGCCGACGCTGGAACCGGGGAGAGGGTGAGTTGATTTATGACAAACAGCCACCAACCAGTTTCAGCATGCAAGCACCATTTTCAAGGTGAGCAGTTAACAACGCCAAACCAAAAGTATGGATGTGCACACTCTGGGTGCAAAGTGAGTGCAATGGCAAGTCCATTATTTTGCAATATGGGTGCAATAGAAAATCCTGTGGGTGCAAAGTGAATGCAATGGCAAGTCCATCATTTTGCGACATGGGTGCAATAGAAAATTCTGTAGGTGCAATGGCAAGTCATTTTTTTCAATATGGGTGCAATGGAAATTTATGAGACTCCAATTTGCACCCACATAAACTAACATTGCACCCATTATGAAAATAAATGACTTGCCATTGCATCCACTTTCCACCCACAGAATTTTCTAATTCCAAAATGATGGACTTGCCAATGCACCCACTTTGCACCTCCATAAATTGTACTTGCAACAATGTTGTACTTAAAGGGCTTGTTTTATTAATACATGTGTGCAGGAATGTTTTACTGTTATACAGAGATATCTCTGTTATGGTAAAGATACTTTGTAAGATGTGAATAGTTGAGCAGATGAGTTTGGGCTCCGACTCTGTGTATGAAGATTTAACAGCCATGCACAAAATGGCCGCCACCAATCGCCAAAATGGCCACCACCCATGCGCAAAACGTCACATACAGACGGAGACACACATCTTTGAATGGATCTGATCAAAATATTACTATTGATCATATTATCTGATTTCCTAAAATAATAATAAAATATGACTTTTTCTCACTTTTTTTGTGCATAATTTCTGTAGACATAAAATGTGGCTTTTAGGGATATTGGAGGATGACAAGAATTAAAATAAAGTAGTGAATTAACTACCATAGGCTTCCTATATTAAACATGTGGCTAAAGCATAAGTGGATTTATATACAGCTATGCTTAAAAACTCTGTGGGATGGAGTTTAAGCTTAAAACTCCTAAAGCCCTGATTAACATATTGATGTAAGGATGTTAATTGGTCTACTTTGACTCTCCAAAAGAATATGACATCATCTATAAATCTATGCCAACCAGAAATCCAAGCCAAAAAAGGATTACTGAAGGTATAGATCACAGACGCCTTATTTTACGCCACATACAGATTTGCAACATTGGGAGCCTAACAGAACCAATACAAGCCACCAGGCCCGGACAGGGACAAAAAATAGGCCCGGGCATTTAAGACTGAGTAGCCCATTTTTATTTATTATTAAAGCCCACCCTTCATGTACCATCTTTGCATTTCCCCAAATCACTTAAACATTCATGATAGACATAAACACTTACTCACTCATTCACACAAATCATTAACACATATTCATTAATGCAGTCTCACAAATCATTCAAGCAATTCATCCACACACGAATTCATTAATTCTCATACGCATTCACACTTCATCCACACATTTACTCATTCATTCTTGTACGCATTAACACTACCCCCTCTCCCCATCCCCTTCTTATCTGCCCCTTCTAACTATGTTCCCCCTTATCACTATGTACCCCCTTATCACTATGTACCCCCTTATCACTATGTACCCCCTCTCACTATCTATCCCCTCTACCCCTTTCTATCTAACCCCTCTCCCCCCTCCCACTGCACCCCCCTCCCTTACCCTACTTACCTTGTTTCCGGAGTAAGCAGCAACTGCGACCGGGTCCGCCACTCTAGGGGGCCGGGCAGCCCCCACCAGGGCCAGCCTTAGGGGTGCGCGGCCGCACAGGGCTTAAATTAAAACATCGGGGGGGTTTTTTTTTTTTTTTTTTTTATTTATTTAACATCCTCCATGTTAAATAAAGTTAAACAAACTTTATTTAACATGAAGGATGTTAAATAAAGTAAACAACCCCCCCCCCCAATGTTTTAATTTAAGCCCTGTGCGGCCGCGCACCCCTAAGGCCGGCCCTGGTTGGGGCTGCCTGGCCCCCTAGAGTGGCGGACCCGGTTGCAGATGCTGCGGTTATGCCCTGCGTTAATGTGGCCGCATAGGCCCAGTCAGGACCCGACTGACAGCCTATTTTAAGGTAGGGGCCTGGAGCTGCAGCTCCATCAGCCCTACGTCAATCCGGCCCTGGGCCGCCCGGCCCACCGGGAAAATGCCCGGTGTGCCCGATGGCCAGTCCGGGCCTGCAAGCCACTATGGGTCTGCCCGGTGGCTGTGTTACTGATTCCATCATTTTGGTATGACGTTTTTCGTAATGGTTTAAGAGGTAGTCCCTTTCTATGATTTATAAATATTATATCATCCTAAACATCTCTTTTGATCAGTAGTTATAACAGATTATTTTCCAAAATATACCCAGCGTTGCTAATTTTGTCACTTAAAGCTTACAAATTACATTTCTTAATTTTTTACCTGTGAAATCACTTTCTCTATACTTTTAAATCTGTTGTAGAAAAAGAAATCTGCCTTTATATGAAGTAGACATGTTGTAAGTGTTAGATCCAAACTTCTCTTGGTCCTGATAGGAGATTCTACCTTAATTAAAAACAAAACATTATAAATATATATATGTTTATAAAATGTTTATGATCATATCATTATTTGCAATATAATGTTTAATAGCTGTATTTTATTGGAATTTTGCCTTGAACTGCTTGAGGTCAGCAAAACAGGAGTGAAAACATAAAACAGCAGTGGACATGTTTTGGATTTTGGTCTGCAATGTCCTCAAAGCCTGACAAGTATGTGCATGTAAGGCATTAGCTCCGTATATTGTAAGCTCTATGACGCAGGGACCTCTTTTTCTAATGTATTCATACCAATTGGAACAAAAACTGGGTTAACCTCAAACTAGCCCAGTAGATACACTTTCCATGGAAAACAAACAACAGGCTGAACAGAACAATGTTTTCTCTCGTTCAGAAGTTATGGGGTTTACACTAAAGAGAGAGTTGGAATGATGAGCTGCACAATGACTCGCTCACCTCGCTGTTGATTATGAAGAATCAACTAGCAACTTTCCCAAGTAAGAAGGGCTGAAACAATCTACTATAATACATAATTGAATCTATAACGATACTTAGATGATTTTATAAATTATACATTATACATCTTCTTGTTGCAGAAGCTCACTTGTGTTGGCTGTTCACAAAGTATAGTTGAGTCAAGGAGCGGAAACACACCTTTGCTTTCCTTGTCATTTTTTCCAACAGCTGATATTTTTGTAAAGCCAAATCAAAAGATTCTGCATCTTTCATAAGAGAGTAGTCTGGAAAAAATATAAAATATTGAACACACATTTATATATAGGATTAGATAGATAGATAGATAGATAGATAGATTAGCCTCTTCTCCCCTAACACATATATGAACAATACAGAGTAATGTGCTACATTATTGTGGTTTTAATACATAACATTTATTACATTGTCAAGAACATTTTTCCCAAAAAACTTTAGTGAATATATCCATATCTGTATCTGATTCCTCGGACTCTGGAGAAGTAATCTGATCTCCATATGGGGATGTTTTAAGTGATGTATTCTGGTCTAGGTAGACTAGAACCTAGGGTGCGAGGTCTAGGGGGGTGGCCATATCACTATGAAGAACTGTGTTGAGTCTTAGTTTCCTTCTGCCTGGTGGTGCACATCCTTAAAAGGTGTAGCTCAGCAGTAAGGACAGTGGAGCAGAGGGTATGGCTGGTGATGCTGCTCTGGGTTAGGGATACACCATTGGATGTTGTTTTGCCCCTTCAACTCCCATTTTTTGACACTTTTACTCTTCTGCAAGCTGTGGCCTCCCTGTTACACTATAAGCAGGTGTGTGGATATATATGTATATGGACACGTGTATGCGGGTGTATGGATGTACATGTGTGTAAATATGCATATGTATGTATGTGTGTGTATATGTATATATATATATATATATCATGGTTTCTGCTAATACTAGTTAAATCAAGATGCATGGGAGGTGGCCGGGAATGATAAATATTTGGGAAACCTTTTGTCTTAGTTTAGATAACACTGATATGCGTGATGAAGGGTGTGTGGAAGAAAGACAGGTTTTCTCATGAAATACATTGAATCAGGTCAGGAGATCTTTGGGTTTTACTGCCCCATGATTGTAAAGACCCCAGGGTGTGGTGTTGGCCAAAAGGAATCACTTCAAAGGGTAACTACGGCAACCACTGGGTCCAATCAGGGATCTCCTAGTAGACCTAATTGGGACCCTCTAGTATATCAAGGGGCAGGTAGTAAAAGTAAAGAAGAGGAGAGGAGGAGAGAAAGTAAAGAGACAAAGGAACATCACTAACCTGGAGCTCTCAGGGAAGGTAACTATGAACATGCATGTTTGAATATTGTAAATAGGAACTTATATATATGTATTTGTTGTAAGTGTGTCAATTAATGTGGGGATTATTGTTATTGTATTGTTATTTGTATTGTTTTATATTTGGAACGTTCTAGTAAAAGTTTGTATTGTTATATCATAGCCGCATTGTGGATTCTTTGATGTCCTGTTGTTGTTTGCAAAATATTCTGTTGCATTCTGGAAGAAGCGAAAGTTTTCAGTTCAAACCTTAAAAGTTAGAAGAGATAGAACAGGGATTGTTTAACTTAATAAGCCAGTGGGTGGGTTTATCGGTGCATATTTCATAAGTGTATCCATATACCCATTCACCTGGATAAGTGTAGTTATTGTAGCTAGAAAACACATTAGCCTTCAGGAGATATATCCGAATACATATTGTGATTTCATTGATATGTGTTTGGATGTATCTGTTGTTGGATCAGTTGTAATCTTAAGCACATAACACATTCATAAGTCTTTTAGATGGTATGCTGTAGATAAAGCATTAATCCATCTGATTGATATTTTAATAACACAATTCCCTAGTTCCCTCAAAAGAAAACTTAACACTCCCCCAGGCTTGTCACCAATATATTCAGCTGTCATGTAAACAATGTTCAGTACCAAAGCACTATAAAAATGTGTAGTTGAAAATGTATCTGCTCCATAAAAGTTTTTTGTTGTATCTAATTGCCTAGTCTGTATGTTAAGAGAGTGTTTGCAAACTTGTACCTTCATGCAGTTTACTGTGAAGTTCTGTGAAAGACTCTTTTTATCAAGAGAGTAGGGGTTACATTTATTTAGGGAAGAAGGCAGATAGAGTAAACAAAATATATTAGATCAACATATTGCTATTTTTAAAAAAATTGCATGGAACAGTTTAAAGAAAAGGTTGACAGTTATCAAACATATACAGAATATATTCAATATATATATATTGTGACTAGGGCTGCAACTAACGATTATTTGCATAATCGATTAGTTGGCCGATTATTTTTTCGATTAATCGATTAATCGGATAAAAAAATGAATGTAAATTTTTCATTTATTTAAAATAATGTAATAAACAAATTATATTAAATACAAACAGCATAATAAAAAAACTTTGATAAAATGCATTTCTTGCCTCTATTTTGCAACCAGCCCCCCCCCAATTTATGCATGTTTGAGCCCAGGCTTGCCACGCTGCCTCCCAGACATGCCACGCTGCCCCCCACATATGCCACTCCACGCTGCCCCCCACATATACCACTCCACTCTGCCTCCCACATATGCCACTCCACGCTGCCTCCCACATATGCCACTCCACGCTGCCTCCCACATATACCACTCTGCCTCCCACATATGCCACTCCACGCTGCCTCCCACATATACCACGCTGCCTCCCACATATGCCACTCCACGCTGCCTCCCACATATCCCAGATCTGCCTTATACACCCTGATACACCACTCTGTCCTCCCCAGACATGCCACACTGCCCTCCCCACATATGCCTTATATACCCTATATGCCTTATACCCCCAGATATGTCACTCCGTCCTCCCCAGATATGCCTTATACCCCCCAGATATCTCATAGTCCCCTCATAGAGTCACAGACCATACTTTTATAAATAAGTACTGGGTTAATCTTCACTGCCCCCAGGATTTAGATTCCCCTTAGTTTGCCCCCCTTTATCTCTAACTGCACCTTAAGTTAACTTTAATAAATTAATAAAATTAACCCTCAGTCCTCATGATTAAATTAACCCTGAACACCCCATTAACCATAACTGCCCCTAAATTAACCCTAAAGACCCCATGAACCACAGCATCCCCTAAATTAACCCTAAACATACCATTAACCAAAACTGCCTCAAATTAACCCCAAACACCCCATTAACCACAGCTGCTCCTAAATTAACCCTAAACACACCATTAACCATAGCTGCCCCTAAATTAACCCTAAACACCCCATTAACCATAACTGCCCCTAAATTAACTCCCACCTCCCCTAACTTTCAGTAGCCCAAATATTAATTTTATACTTACAGTTAGATGAGTGTCACAGCCATGTGGTTCTGGCCTTCTGGGAGAAGGAAGGGGGCGGGGCCAGTTGTCACAGTGATTACAGGGAGGGACTGGTAAGTAGGAGCTGCTGCTGTGAGTCAGACTAAACGGATTATATAATGAGGGGTATTTTTCAGAGCGTTTGCTCTGAAAAAACCCTCATTTAATAATCGATAAAAATCGATTCAACTAATCGATAATGAAATTCGTTGGCAACGATTTTCATTATCGATTATTATCGATTTTATCGATTAGTTGTTGCAGCCCTAATTGTGACATTCATGTAGGATTGGTGGTGGAAGGGAGGAATGTTTCTCCTAGATTCCTTTCCTATGTGAAGTAACACCTGAGTCTTCCACCTGCTAGGTGATTAATGTAGGTGAATGAGAGGGCGGTTATAAAAGGGAAGCCAGGAGGGCAGATAGCTCTCTGGCTGAGGACACAGAAAGCCTATCTGTGGGAGAGACATGCAAGTAAAGTTTGCTGGATGTATTGTGTTAAGTTGGCAGAGAGAAGCTCTCCAGCTGGTAGTGAGGGACATCCCTTGTATAGTAAGTGCCGGACAGGCAAGGTATTTCTTTTGTTGCTGTGTTGTTATATTTCTTTTGTCTTTGCAACCTTTCTAATAAACCTGACCCTGTGTCAGATTGCACAAACTTACTGCTGTTTGCCTGGTTTGAATGAAGACGGGCACTTGTCCCTTGACCTCAGCGAGGGGCGATTCCTGACCTATCTCACAATATATATTTATCAGTTGACAAGACTCTGTGAACCAGTGTGGGTTGTTAATTAATAATCTCATTTGTACTTAAGACATGATAGTTAAGCAAACTTTGCAAAGATAGATTAAAAAAAACATATAGGAGGATAATGATCCACTTACCGATATCTGATTCGTGATACATGTATGAATCCACTGTGGCATTATTGTGATTCTTCTCATATTCTACATAGAAAGTACCATTTCTTGTTTCAATAAATCCTTCAAAATGACCTTCGATGATAGCCCCATGACAGAATGATTGCTTTTCATCTGTTTCAGGTAGTAAAATATTTAGATGGGGTTTGATAACATCTTAGAGAGACACAAGCAGAACAAACAAGATGCAAAAATATCAAATTATTTTTTATCATTAGCCTCAGAGATGTATCTTGGCTGGGTGATGCCTTTGGCCTAACTCAGGGCAGTGCCCCAACCATCCCCTACCACTTACCTCCTCAGTCTTTACCAGGAAGGTCACTAGGAACTCACAGTGTACAATATTGTATTCACGCCAGTTACAAGGGAAAATAAGTGGTGTACTGGGGTAGTGGTTTACTGTCCTCCCTCCCAGTCAAACTTTCTTATATTGCCTCTATTATGTCCTTGTATTCTAACATTTCTCAACCTTTGAATGAACCTTCCTCTTTTACTTTTTGAAATCTGTTTATATATTAAAATCTTTCTATCGCATTGTCTCCTGCAAGCTACATATTGAGATTCCTAAGTCTTTCTATTTTGCCAACCATTTATCATTTTACTAGCCCTCCTCTGAACCTTTTGGAGAAGGGGTCTCCAGAACTGGACACAATACTGTATAGTCCTGATAAGGACTAGAGTTCTTTAAGGTCTTACCAGAGTTCTGTAAAGCGATATAACCGCCTCCCCCTTCTTGCTACTAATGTCTCTAGCTATACAACCCACCCCTCTGCTTGTTTTTTTTCATCAGGTTACTCTAGCACAGGGGTGTCCAAGTTTTTTCTGCAGTGGGCCACTTCATTAGAATTGTATACGTGCGTGGGCCGCACTCATTTTTCACTGTGACAAAAAATATGGCCTTTAATAAAATATGCAGATTAAAATAAAGTAAAATGACACAAAACCTTTACTCTTCCTCTCACTGATTTCTGGGCCTTGAAAGTTTTGCGAGTACAAATTCAGGATTCCCTAGATTTATTCTAGGGATGAACTAAAATGAAAATTCTGGACCAAAACATTCAGGGTTCACTTAGCCAAAACCGAAAATGACCCCCACCTTTAAAAATAATAATAAAAACTCACATGTTTAATAAAAGTAGGTAACACACAATTGGACAAAATTAGCAATATGACTTGGCATGATAGGAGTGTGATTGCTAACAGCAATCACACTCCTATCATACCCAGGCAACCAGTAAATGCTGGTACCTAGGCATGATGGGACTGTGCTCGCTGTGATTGCTGTTAGCAATCACACTCCTATCATGCCAAGTCAGCCAGTACATGCTGGTACAGGGTGGCTGTAAGTGATGTGCAGACCCCATACTGCTGGCAGCATCACTACACAAGGGGGGCAGCTAGCTAGGTTTCAGCATGTACTGGCTGACTTGGCATGATAGGAGTGTGATTGCTAACAGTAGTCACAGTCCCATCATGCCTAGGTTCCAGCACTTACACATCCATCCAGTAAATGCTGGAACCTAGGCATGATGGGACTGTGATTGCTGTTAGCAATCACACTCCTATCATGCCAAGTCAGCCAGTACATGCTGGTACAGGGTGGCTGTAAGTGCAGACCCCATAATGCTGGCAGCATCACTACACAAGGGGGGCAGCTGGCCAGGTTTCAGCATGTACTGGCTGACTTGGCATGATAGGAGTGTGATTGCTAACAGCAATCACAGTCCCATCATGCCTAGTTTCCAGCTATCCATGCTATCACACACACACACACACTCATTTATTCATATAATCATTCATTCACAGATTCATTCCCTCAATCACACACACTCATTCAAACACCCTCCCCACCCCCTTACCTGCACTGCAGCTCCTCGATGCCGCTCACAGACTTCAGCAGGGGGCGCGGCCTCCCTCTGCCTTCTCTGCTAAAGCACAGAGGAAGTAGGATGTCACGTGAACTCCGCTTCCTCTGTGCAGTCCAGAAGACCCTCCCACAAGTAAGTAGCAGGGCTTGAGGTGCGGCTCGCGTAAGATCGGTTGCCCTGGCTGACGATCTTACGCGGGCCGCACCTCGAGGTCTCACGGGCCGCATTTGGCCCGCGGGCCGCATGTTGGACGCCCCTGCTCTAGCAGGAAGCAAACACTGGAATGAAAGCCAAATCCTGATTGGCTTCTTGGTGTTTTTGGATGGTCACAATTCCAAGCAGAATTCAAGTGTTGGCCAATTACAAAAAATGAACAGATGAGAATAAATTATAAATTATACCTATAAAATTGAACTTTCACAGTAATGGAATACAGAAATGTAAGAAACTTATGTTGGCAGCAAGTACAACTTGGCTTGCAAAGCCTGGGTCTAACTTGGCTTGTTCCACACAACTAGCTTAGTTTTTCATTTTAGCCCAAGATGTTAAATGGAACACCTGAAGGGAATTACTTGATTAAAAGAGAAATGACCTATTTTGAGAAAACCTAATTTATGGGTGAATAGCCTCAATTGTCTTTTTTTTATTAATATAAAAATAGCAAACAAATGCAGTGGTACTTGGAACCAAGCTTTATGACATACCTGTGAGTGCACCCGTGTATATAAAAGAGACATCTACTGGCACTGTTTTTTCATTGGACACAATTTCAAAATCATCAGCAAAAAATGTTGAATCTTTTTTCAGCACCAGCTCAAATTTTCTAGAACATGAACAATGAAGTCAATTATAGTTAATTGGCTGGTTTTTATGTTATCACATTTTGTTTTTATATTCATAAATATTTTATTGATATTTCTTATATAAAAAGAATAAATACATACAAATATACATTGCACAGTCATTATATAGACCCCCCCCAAAAAAGTTTTAAGCTTCAGATTTACACTTTGCTGTCGTTAGAGATGCATAATTTGTACAAATTCTTACGGTTTGCAATGATTAAGAGCTTTATAGATTATACAGAAAATTCTTCAACCTAATTTGTTAAAATCAGCGATTAATTATGACAAAAAAGAATGATTTAACTATTATTACATGTTACAAATGCTAACGGATAATGCTCAGGTTATTTTGCTCTATATGTTAAGGTAAATGGATAGGTTTCTTGGAAAGTACAGTCAATTGCACTTTTTTTTTTTTTACCCTAACTGAATTGTATTAGAAAATACAGCAGGATAATCATTAAACCAAGGACCAATGGTGGTCCATGAGTGTTAGCTTAAGAAGCACTGTCTGAAATTACTAACTTAGAAAGGGAACTTTGAAGATTGGTTTCAGACCACTGTGATACCACATATATATTGGTCAAATGGAATGTATGTACTATGGGAATATTAGTAAGCCAGGATTCTTTAGCCGTGTTCCAATCAATGACAATATCTTAAAGGGGTAGAATTTAAGGAGGTGTACATTTGGTAGAATGTGGGCATTAGACAGTTGGGCAGATTCGGGTATAGCCTACATGAAATTACTAGTACCTAGTGAATTAGGCTCTGTCCACAGGGGACGAGGCTTTTTCTATGGATTCCAAAGTTTTTAGGTCAATTTCAGAGAGAATAAGAAACAAGCTTAGTAAGATGTGGTATCTTCCACAGCAACAGTGCTCCAAGTGCAACACATTACTACCATACCAAGAGATTGTAATTTGGATTCTTTACAAAAAACATTAAAACATTGTTACCTTTAATAGTATCTGTATACGGTTAAAACAAATGTAAAAATAGGTGCCAAAAACACCTAGTACAGGGGTGTCCAAGTTTTTTCTGCAGTGGGCCACTTCATCAGAATTGTATGCGTGCGAGGGCTGCACTCATTTTTCACTGAGAGAAAATATGGCCTTTAATAAAATATGCAGATTAAAATAAAGTAAATGACACAAAACCTTTACTTTTCCTCTCACTGATTTCTGGGATTTCTGGGCCTACAAATTCAGGATTCTGGAAAAGTAAAAATAAAATAGTTCTATTTATTTTAGGGATGTACTAAAATGAAAATTCGGGACCAAAAATGAAAATTCAGGGTTCACTTAGCCGAAACTGAAGTGAATGCAATCTCAGGCATACCCAGATTCCAGCATGTACTGGTTGGCTGGGCATTGTATTTTTTGTCCAATTTTAGTGTGTAACCACACTTTTATAAAAAATTAACACACCACAATTGGACAAAAAAAATCAACAATATGACTTGGCATGATAGGAGTGTGATTGCAGTGCAGACCCCATACTGCTGGCAGCATCAATACACAAGGGGGGCAGCTAGCCAGGTTTCAGCATGTACTGGCTGACTTGGCATGATAGGAGTGTGATTGCTAACAGCAAACACACTCTTTTTATACCCAGGCAACCAGTAAATACTGGAACCTAGGCATGATGGGACTGTGATTGCTGTTAGCAGATTGCTGTTAGATGTTAGCAATCACACTCCTATTATCCCAAGTCAGCCAATACGTGCTGGTGCAGGCCCCATACGTGCTGGCAGCATCAATACACAAGGGGGGCAGCTAGCCAGGTTTCGGCATGTACTGGCTGACTTGGCATGATAGGAGTGTGATTGCTAACAGCAATCAAAGTCCCATCATGGCTAGGTTCCAGAACTTACACATCCATACTATCATACACACACACATTCATTCACAGATTCATTCCCTCAATCAGACATACTCATTCACACAACCTACCCCACCCCCTTACCTGCTCTACAGCTCTCGATGCCGCTCACAGACTTCAGCAGGGGGCGCAGCCTCCCTCGTTCTCCCCACAGAGGAAGCAGGACTGGAGCAGAGAATAGACCCTCCCACAAGTAAGCAGCAGGGCTCTTGTGATCCTGGCTGCCGATCTCACGCGGGCCGCACCTCAAGGTTTCGCGGGCCGCATTTGGCCCACGGGCCGCAAGTTGGACGCCCCTGACCTAGTACCTCATACAACTAAAATATTAAGTTAAAATAGCCTTCCCTGTCACCTCCCCACACAAAAATTTCACCACCACCCTGAACTGTTGATACAAGGCAGGATGGATCCATGCTTTCATGTTGCCAAAGTCTGACCCTGCCATCTGAATGTTGCAGCTGGAATCGAGACTAATCAGATCAGGCAACGTTCTTCCAGTCTTCCATTGTCCAATTTTGGTGAGCCTGTGTGAATTGTAGCCTCAGTTTCCTGTTCTTAGCTGACAAGTTCTGTCTACAAGTCATGGATTTATTGCAGTCACTACTAACAACTTGCATCTGAGCAGTGCTTTGGGGTCAGCCTTGGCACACTTTGGGCCCCTTAGTACCAATTGAGCATCATTTAAACGCGACAGCCCACCTGAGTATTGTTGCTGACCATGTCCATCCCTTTATGACCATTGTGTACGCATCTTCTGATGGCTACTTTCAGCAGGATAATGCACCATGTCACAAAGTTCACATCATTTCAAGCTGGTTTCTTAAACATGACAATGGGTTCACTCCAGCAGCCTCCACAGTCACCAGATCTCAATCCAATACAGCATATGTGGTGGAACAGGAGATTCGCATCATGGATGTGCAGCCGACAAATCTGGAGCAACTGCGTGATGCCATCATGTCCATATGGACCAAAATCTCTGAGGAATGTTTCCAGCACCTTGTAGGAAGTATGCCACAAAGAATAAAGCCAAAAGGGGTCCAACCCGGTACTAGCATGGTGTATCTAATATAGTGGTCAGTGAGTGTGTATGTGTATATATATATATATATATATATATATATATATATATATATATATATATATATATATTGGATAACCTACACAACGTCTAATTGGAACACAGGAGAGATGGTAAGGAGATGGTGATAAGGGCCTCTGTACGTCTATGAAGACATTACATTAAAAAGCAGCCATTTCCAGATACAATAGTTATTTATAACATTGACAATGTCTACACTGTATTTCTGTTCCATTTCAATAGACAGAATTTGCTTTTCTTTCAAAACCAAGAACATTTATAAGCAAACCCAAACTTTTGAATGGTAGTGTATATACAGTAGCTAAAGTAATGCCAAAAGACAGAAATTGATCACATGTACCTTTCGTATGCAAAAAGTTTCAATTGTAATACATGTTCCTCTTCTTTGGTAGCTCTTTTTGATCTTTGATGATTCTGAAGTAGGGCATCTGTGTCATATGATATTCGCTCATAGTATTTCAGAAACGGTCTTTTCTTTTCAAAGGTAACCACTAGAAAGGAACATAAATATAAATCGAACATCTTTAGTTATTAAAACATTTTTATCTACACTATGTTCATAGGGTTCCACTGGCATGTCTTTAGTCCTAGTTAACACTCGCTTCTAATTCTCAGCCTTTTCTTTCATGTCTCAGACAACCCCAGACCTTACCCACTATTTCCTTCCTTATTTTTCCATAACATTTTCCCCCTTTATGCCAGTCTATGTTTATTTTGACCTTGTTTCCCTTCATCTATGTACAAATCTTTTCTTGTGAATCAAAGAATTGTCTAATCAAATCCACCTTTCCCCAGGATCTTATTATGCACGACTTTGGAATTATCCTTATAGAAAGCCATACTTATAGTCATAGTTTAATCAGAAGGAATTAGGCAAATGTAAGGTTAACAAGGAATTGAATCCTAACCTCTTACTAAAAAGATAACATTAAAACATAACATTTATTGAATACTCCCTGAAAGAAGAATTGAATGCCTGGAGGTTGTGGTTATTAAAAGATAGAAAAAAGAAAGTACTGCCTCACACCATGTATCACCCTGGTAAACATGATAAAAGATGGCAAAACACTTTCTAAACAGGGACTCAGGCACCTATGCAAATACCATGCAATTGTTGTGATAAATATATATAACAATATTTTACAACTATTTGCACAAACATATCTAACCACCTCAAAATACTGTATACATATAAACAAATATAACCATTTGAGGAAAAGGGAAATGTCTAAGCGTATGTAAATTAACTTAGCCATGTATGATAGGCCTGTGGTATATTAAGGGACCTCAATCATATAAGCTACTTGCATATAAGTATTATATGGTACAATTGCACTACAGTCCTTTACATTTTTTTTGTTATTCTTTCTATTAAACCTCATCATATCATAGACCAAAGTCCATAATGAAATAAACCAACTGACATTCTGCAATAGCATTTACTTGGGTATCAAACTTTCTTGGCCTGTTCCATATTACTAAAGTTAGTCTTACCTGGGCCCTCAGCTTTCACAATCAGGATTTCAGTTATAAGGAAAACAGGAAAATACTGGAGCGAGTGCATTGTACTAGAATACTGATCTTTCTCAGCGTGTGATGTGAAAAATATGTATGACTGCAGGGAACAAGGAAGTGAACTGCCATGCCCATTAGTATACATGCATAGACATGCTTCTGTGACATATCAGCTTATTTAAATATCATGCACAGAGTTAGGTTTATTTAAACTGCCTTTACTTCAGTAAAACATTTCATATTATTTGCATTAATGATTTGTAAATGTATTTTACAGTTTAGTTACTTGTATTCTTGTATGTCAAGTGCATAATGTAGTTTATCTGGAATGTTAACCGCACAAACATGCTTTTAATTTTTCTTGTCAGTGCAAAAAAAAGTTTTATACATACTGTAATAGTCTCAATTTCATACTAGGTATTTAAAGAGAAAGAAAAGATGCAATGTGAAGATGCCAAAGAAGCTTTAATCGTCCGTAAAGAAAAATCTGTAACAAGCTATATACTGTACTTTATACTACACCTACACAGCTGAAAGACATCTACTTGCAAAAGAACACAACTTGTAGTATTTACAAGTAAGGTCTTGTAAAACTCCCAGCACTCACAGAAAAACAAGTATAGTGCCAAAAAAGGGAAAAAGTAAAAAAAAAAAGGGAGGTACTCAACTCATACACGCAATAACATACTTTACACAAGAACACAACTTACAGGAACAACTCACAGCTCGCAGACACTTCAGCACACAAGGCGAGGCACAAACAAGCTACCCCCAGTCACTCTTTTCAATATTCATGTCACAGCAAGACATTTCATATCACTTACTTTCTGTCATAATACCCCAGGTATATAACATCTCAATTTATCATCTTTTGTTTATAGGGCATCAACAATTTAAACGTATTTTACAGTACATACATGTAAAAGTTATGACAAGACTAGAATGTATTAATCGAATATACCGGTATATACCGTATTGGCCCGAATATAGGCCACACTTTTTCCCCCCACTTTAAGTCTTTAAAGTGGGGGTGCGGCCTATATTCAGGGTCTAGCGCCCTACGCCCGGGACATGCCGTTCCCGGCGCCGGGCAGGCAGCAGGTTTAGGATACAGATCCCCCGCAGCGGTGCAGGGGACCTGCATCCTACTCTCCGATACGCCCAGACAGCCTCCCCTGCCGGCACTTTCAATGGGGGGAGTGCCAGCACGGGAGATTGTCTAAGCGCATCGTGCAGACGTTCACCGGCTGCGACGATGCGCATAAACAACCTCCGCGGCCGGCACGTCTGCACGATGTGCTTTAACAATCTCTCTTGCAGGGAATTCCCACGAGGGGAGATTGTTAAAGCACATCGTGCAGACGTGCCGGCAGCGGAGGTTGTTTACGCGCATCGCCGCAGCCGGTGAACGTCCGCACGATGCATTTTACCTCTGCCCCAAAGACTTACCAGAGCAGATTCCCGGGTGTCTTGCGGGGCCGGCAGGGGACATCTACGCAATACGCGTATACAACTTCCGGTGCCGGCACTTCCGCTGAGTACCGGCACCGGGAGTTGTATACGCGTATTGCGTAAATGTCCCCCTCCGGCCCCGCAAGACACCCGGGAGTCTGCTCTGGTAAGTCGGGGGGGCAGAGTGGCAGCATATCTCGAGGGGGGGGGGGACAGAGTGGCAGAATATCTCGAGGGGGGAGGACAGAGTGGCAGCATATCTCTGGGGGGGGACAGAGTGGCAGAATATCGGGGGGGCAGAGTGGCAGCATATTTTTATTTTATTATTATTATTATTTTTTTTTTAAAAGCACCAAACTTTTAGGGTGCGGCCTATATTAGGGTGCGGCCTATATCCGAGCCAATACAGTATGTAGCACCTTGGCATGGCATATTATAAAGCTAGTTTATGTTTAAGGGAATGGACTGAGCAATCAATTTGTATTCTTCAGTGTTTTATGTGTTTAGCTTTCTAGCAGATGTTTTAAGGTCTCTAACAGTTTCCTGATGGGAAAAATGGGAAAGTATTTCATATACACATTCTGCAGCAGCTGTTGTTTGCCGATATTTCATCTATTATACATTGATCAGCTATAACAGTATGGCCACTGTAAGGTGACGTGAATAACATTGATTATCTTGTTGTTATGGAAACTGTCAGTGGGTGCAGTGCAGTGCAGGGGACCTGCATCCTACTCTCTGATACGCTCAGACAGCCTCCCCTGCCAGCACTTCCCACGGGGAGGTTGTCTAAGCGCATCGTGCAGATGTTCACCGGCAGTGGCGATGCGCGTAAACAACCTCCGCTGCCGGCACATCTGCACGATGTGCTTTAACAATCTCCCTTGCCGGGAATTCTCACAGGGGGAGTTCCGGCAAGGGAGATTGTTAAAGTACATCGTGCAGCGGAGGTTGTTTATGCTCGCATCGCCGCAGCCGGTGAACTTCTGCGCGATGTACATTAATGTTCCTTGCCGGTACTTCCCACGGCGGAAGTGTCGGCAACGGAAGTTGAATACATCTTGGGGACAGAGTGGCAGCATATCTCGGGGGGGTAGTAGAGGGGGGGCACATCTTGGGGGCAGAGTGGCAGCATATCTCGGGGGGGGATAGAGTGGCAGCTTATCTCAGGGGGGCACATCTTCGGGACAGAGTGGCAGCATATCTCGGAGGGGGCAGAAATATTTTTTTCTTTAAAAAAGCACCTAACTTTTAGGGTGCGGCCTATATTCTGGTGAGGCCTATATTCGAGCCAGTACGGTATATATATATATATATGTCCGTATGAAAGTCAGTAATGACTGAAACGTCGACTTGACTTTGAATAAAATGAAATTGTCTATTTAAAGACCTGGAGTGCTGACCATCTTTTTGAAAGTGTTTTACATGGAAACTGCTGGTTACTAGCACCGGGCTTGGAATATTTGGAATGGTGTGCAATGGACTCTGTGAGTAAATATATATATATATATATATATATATATATATATATATATATATATATATATATATATATATATATATAATGTCCAAAATTAACAATTGCACACCAAATCATAAAACATCCAAAAATAGTTACCGGCACTCCAGGGACTTCTTTAAATAATCACTCGAGAAACTGCAGTTTTCTAATCAACGTTTCAGTCTGTCCTGATGAAAGTCTAATAAACAGACTGAAACGTTGATTAGAAAACTGCAGTTTCTCGAGTGATTATTTAAAGCATATATATATATATATATATATAGGGGATAGTAGAAGTATTATTAAACACTCATCTACAGACACCAGACAAGCGAGAAGGCTTGCTTTTCCCTCAGAAATCTCATGGTGCTTTCACAACCACAAGGGATTCTGGGTAGGCACATGCAAATAAGGTTAACAATTATCACCTTTGCCTCTATATCCACTTTATACATGGATCCCTTGAAAGTAATTGCCCGCTGTACAAGACAATCTTTAGACAAAACTCAGGAAGAGGTACAATAGCCAGATCACCACTCATGGACAGCTGTTTCGTCCTTCATAGGACTCGTCAGCATGAGGTTGTGATACTGGCTTAATAGTTGAGGCTTGGGGTAGCTAAGAAATACTATTACATAATTTATGGTGGGTAAAAGGTAATGGAAACCCTTCCACTCAAATTTAAGGGGTAGTAGAAGTATTATTAAACACTCATCTACAGACACCAGGCAAGCCAGAAGGCTTGCTTTTCCCTCAGAAATCTCATGGTGCTTTCACAACCACAAGGGATTCTGGGTATATAATTGTTTGCAATCACACTGGAACCTGGGCATGATAGGAGTGTGATTACAGTCTCCCTATGCCATGCTATCCCCCCCACTTATACATCTATGCTATCACATTCATTTACTCATTCACAAACATTCATTCACTCATTCATATTCTCATTCATTCACAGATACACATTCATTCCCTTAATTACGTAATAATTACGTAACATACACGCTTACACAAATTAGACACACTTACTCATACTCACTAACACATACATTCACACACAATTACACATCCATGCTCTCACACACAGCAACATCCATGCTCTCACTCACACACACACAATTAGACATCCATGCTCTCTTTCACACACACACACATCCATGCTCACACACAAACACTGTTACACATCCATGCTCTCACACACACACATAATTAGACATCCATGCTCACACACACACACAATTACACATCTATGCGACAATCATACATACAAACATTCCCGCCCCGCTTACCTCTCAACGCTCCTGCAGCTTCCTGCTGAGGCGGGTGCGCGACAGGAAGTGGAGGAGAGAGAGGAGTGCCAAGCAGTTGCGCAAGAATAAGGTTTCAGCAACCGCTTGCGCACCTCAGTCTACTTCGTGAGGCCTGTGTCTTGCTCACGGTGCTCGTGCTTCATGCTGAGTGCCAGAATATGACATCATATCCTGGTGCTCAGCAGTGAAGCCACGCAGACCACAGCAGAACTGCAAGACAGAGGCATTCGCACTCCCACCACAGGACTTCAGCAGGGTAAGTGAACTACAAAGGAGGAAGGGTAGGTAGTGAGAAGTGGGGGAGAGGGGGGAGATAGTGAAAAAAGGGAGGAGAGGTAGCTAGTGAGAAAGGGGGGGTAGTAAGAATATTGAAATAAATAATGTGAGAATGCATGAGAGTATGAGTGAATTAATGTGTGGATGCATTATGTGAATGAGTGAGAGAATGAATGAATTAATGTGCGGATTAATTGTGTGAATGAATGAGAGAATGAAAGAATTCATGTGTGGATAAATTGTGTGAAGCAGTGAGAGAATGAAAGAATTAATGTGTGGATGAATTGTGTGAATGAGTGAGAGCATGAATTAATGTGTGGATGAATTGTGTGAATGAGTGAATGAATGAATTTATGTGTGGATGAATTGCTTGAATGATGTGTGAGAATCCATTAATGAGTATGTATAAATGATTTTTGTGAATGAGTGAGATAATATATAATGTTGTGAATGATAGTGTGAATAAGTAAGTGAATGTGTGTATCATGATTTGTGGAAAGGCAAAGATGGCACAAGCAGGGTATTTATGGAACAAAGATGGCACAGGCCGGGCTGTTTGGGGACAAAGGTGGCTCACGCGTGGCTGTTTCAGAAAAAACATGGCAAATCCTATGTGTGTAATTCGGGTGCTGGTCAGGCTCTATGTGGACAATGTGGATGCAAGGGCTGGCCTTTGGGGTGTTTACTCTGTGATCTATGCTGGTAGTTTAGGGGGATTTTTTTATACCTTTTAATGCTGAGTTTTTGTGCAAATTCCATTCGATCTATACATGCAATGCTGGGTTTTTGTGTTATTCTGTTGATCTATATCTGCTATGTTTCCATACATTTTTTACGTATACCTGCAAATATTGGATTTGTATGTCTTATTCTGTTTATTTGATCTATATTTTCTTTTATTATTAATATTTCTCTTTTTTTATTTATAATCAAAAAAGTACATTTAAAACATACAAAAACAGACATGTATAAACATAACAATCGATTTGTTAGCTGTCTACCTAGATTCTTACATAGTGTTATTTATAATCGATCATACTAACATAAACAGCAGCACATACCAATAAAGACGAACAAACAAATATGATATAAACCAACCAGTGCTGCTTGGCATTTGTTATGTCATTATATTATGTTTATAACTCGAATTATCTGTAATTTGCCCTTACTTTTATCTTAATAAATTACATTCTAAACAGATAAGTATATATTATAACGAGTTAAATAGTAAAATAAATGCCATACATCCATTCTTTCATCAATTATACAGCTATGTTTTTGGTTGACAGGTATCATTAAATTTATTATATTACTAAACTTAGTTGTTAACTTATTCAGTGGGTCTTTCTTTTGATTGTGCATGGGTTGTCCATGGATTCCATATCTCTAAGTATTTCATTTTTTTCCCTATACTCATGTAGTAGCCCTCTTCCATTTTACTCTGGAATTGTATTTGTGCGTTTATCTCTTCCCAAGATATTTTTCCTGTTTTTTTCCAGTTTCTAGCTATGACCAGTTTGCTGGCTAATACTAATTGAACTATTAACGTTTTTTGTTTTTTTTTGTAGTTTGTGTAGACCAATATGAAATAAAAATATTTGGGGTAATGGAACAATTTTGAGGTTTTCAAGGGACGGAAGTGATGCGTGACGTGTGACGTATGCTCCGAGGAGGAGACGAAGGGCTGGGCTGCAACACTGATGCGGTGGGTGCTGCGATGCTGTGATGCCGGGACGCCGGAAAGCGGCGATGAGACGCGGCGCCGAGCTTCGGCCAAAACAACGGCCGCGCAGCTCCATTGGTACGGGACGAGCTAGACATGAAAGTCTCGCCCGCCCCCGGATTAACCTGCTCGTTCTACTTACGTCTGGACGAAAAAGGCTGGACAAGAGGTCGGATAAGGAGGAAGGTCCATTGCCTTAAAGAAGCCGCCCGCAAGCATACTTAGCCTGCTCAATTCTCGGCCACCATACCTACCGAGATGCAAATTACGGAGACGCAGCAGGATAAAAACACAAGTCACTCCCCCCTCCTTCGCGCTCAATTTGAGGTTAACGCACACCAAAGATCAATGCTCCTTAAAACAGGAGCAAAGAACGATACTTCGGCCAGAGAAGAACACCTTTATGAAAAGCAAAAAGTGAGTAACCAAGAAAGATATGAAGCTGTATATTAAACATATTGTTTAAAATATTGAAAAAATACTAAAGTAAAAGAAATTGGAATGGAGGGGGGATGTGCTCGTGATTAACAGACTCTGTAATATTGAAAATATACTTATTAACTCGCAATGACATCAATTGCACTCTAACTTAAGACCAATTATCAAGAGGCCTTGAAGTGGAGGCGGAGGGATAAATGAGCGTGAGGATGAGATAGGAGAGGAAAGGAAGGAGATGAAAGAAACACCATTTATATATATAGATATATCAGAGTAGCGTTGGAGAACTTTCTTACAATTAATTTTTATTTAGTCATCCAATTTTTAAAATTATGTTTAAAATCATGTTTTACAATATAATAAATATAAATTGATCCATAGGAAGCGACTATTATCATTAATATTTAGAAATAAATTGGTATATTGAATCAATAAGAGTACATTTAATTATAACATATACATATTTATATTAAATGCAGATACAGCCACAAGCTTACAAGGAGAAAGGGAGGGGAAGGAGAGGAGGAAGGGTGAGGGAGGAAGAAAGAAAGAAAGAAAGAAAGAAAGAAAGAATCATAAGAACTAAAATCAAAATCAAACAAAAGACATCAAGAGGCATATAGTCAGCGAAGGGAACTGAGGTTTCCAATTTAAAAATTAAATCAAACAATGGCTCCCCAAAAAGACAAGGAAAAAGATAAAACTATAACACAAGATAAAAAATCAGAAAAAAAAAACCTATAAATGACTACTACTCTCCTAAACCTCTCTATCAAGTAGAAAATTCACATATTAACAGAAGAGTAACAATGGATGAACGAAGAGAATCTCTTCAAGCACTTAAAGCACAAGACCAGAATAATGAAGATGAACCGCTCTCTGTATTACTGAATAACCTCTATAAAAAAATTAAAAACGATATTGAACTCAGTACAAGTGAAATTAAAGAGGACGTTGCTAAAATATCAGAATCAGTAAAGATACAAGAAGATGAAATAAAAAAAAATTAAAGAAGAACAAAAACTTCTTAAAGAAGAAAACACGATACTGAATACAATGATTAAAGCTCTGGAAAATAAAGTAAATGAGTCGGAAGACAACCAACGTAGGAAAAATCTACGCATAAGAGGAATCCCAGAATCAATATCCGATGAATTACTTGAAAAGTACTTAATGGATCTTATACAAGATACTCTTAGCAACCAACCCTTAAAATATACACCTTTGGAATCCTTTAACAGAATGAAGAAACCAAGTCAATTAAATAATGATCTGCCTCGCGATGTTCTCGTTAGATTCACAAATCAACAAATAAAAGAAAGATTTAACAGAGGAATTAGAGAACAAATTACTCCATCTGAAAAATTCAAAGACTTAAAATTCTTTGCAGACATTCCATCATATATAAGGAAAGAAAGAAGAAAATTCCAAGATCTTCTAACAATTTTACGACAAAAAAAATTGGACTATAGATGGGGGTTTCCTACCAGCCTCAAACTGATCTACGAAGGTACAACAGTTAATATAAAAGATGTTGAATCAGGCAAAGAAAGATTTAAGCAATGGGGTTTTATATAAATGTGTTTTTTTCTTCCCCCACAAGATATTTTATAGGGAGAAGTCACACTAAGGTGCTATATTAGACACTTTACTATCTATCACACTATACACATTTATTAATTTGCAGTTACCCACTTACTTCTAATACATACGTATATAAATTTTTTAATTTTTTTTATTTATTTTTTCCCCCCACAAAATATCATATAAGTGAGAAGACACGTAAGGCGAAATACTAGACACTGTATTAGCCACTACACTATACACATACATATATATATTTTTCTATTTTACATATATATTTATAATTTTTTATTTTTCTTTCTCTTCACAAAATACTTTATAGCGAGAAGACACGCTAAGGCGAAATATCAGACACTTTATCACTTAATGCACTATACACATATATTATTCTTTATTTATTCACATACTTCTAAAGTACACATATATACCTTTTTTCCTTTTTATTTTATTTATTTATTTTTTTCTCTCCGTTTCCTTTCCACTCCTTCTCACTTCTCTCTCTTTCTCTCTATCTCCCGCAACTTCATTGGCTCTTACATATACTTTTATGCAGAGTGTTATAACCGAGTGAATAAAAACATGACCGGTAATTGTTAGCCCTAACTTCCAAACTTCGTTTGGGAATTAACCTGTAAGTTTAACAGGATGGATTTTTGGACAAAGTGTCTTAAAATTGATAGATGTCTGGGTGTATGTAGAATGTCTGATGTTTTAAAAAATATGAAATATAAGATAAAGGTATTATTAATAAGCACTGAGAAACTACAAGAATGGGCACTACGATAAAACTTATGTCATGGAATGTGCAAGGGTTAAATAGTCCACAAAAGAGAACTCACCTGTACGAAACATTAATTCAAAACAATGTAGATATTGCTTTGATACAAGAGACACACTGGGTAATTAACCCGTCAAGAATTTGGAACTATAAGAAATTTCCCGAGATATTTTGCTCAAACTTTGAAGGGAATAAGAAAAAGAGAGGTGTTGCGATTATAATATCAAACAAAGTTAAATTTGAGCTCATATTACATGAGGAGGATACACAGGGCAGATCACAAATCTTAATATGCAAATTGAACGATATCGTATATACTATTGGAAATATCTATGCACCAAACAAAGACCCTTCCAAGTTTGTGACAAAATTCTATGAAAGATTACTACAAATAAAAAAAGGCTTTCTTTATATGGGAGGAGATTTTAATTGTATCATAGACCCTGAAAAAGATAAAGGTTTACCTTCAACTGCATCTCTACACCCACTCATAAGAATAGAAGCAGGACAAATAAAGACATTTTTAGAAAGAAATTGTTTATATGACATATGGAGAGTCTTTCACCCCAGTGAGAAAGACTTTTCCTTCTTTTCTCAGCCTCACACCTCTTACTGTAGGATTGATTTTATACTAACTGAGCTCGATAACCTTCAATTAATAAAAAACTCCAGTATAGGGCAAATAGTGTGGTCAGATCATGCACCAATCTACATTGAATTTAAGAATAACCGATACTACGAAACTAGTCGCAGATGGCGATTGAATGAGTATAGATTAAAAAATGACGAGGCCTTGGAAGACCTAAATAATCACGCTTCCCTATATTTAGAAACAAATGACAATGGAGAAGTGTCTAACTTGACACTTTGGAATGCATTTAAATGCTATATGAGGGGCTGCATAATAAAAAAAAAAAGAAGGGACAGAGCCTCGCCGATTTATATATTAATTTAGATGTAAAAGAGAAATTAAACAAAGAAAATCCTAATAGAATAGTTACAGAAGAACTTAATTTAATAAGAACAGAAATTAATAATAAATTACAGGAGAAAATTAATAGGGGACTACTAAGATCGAAACAAAACTGATATTATGGAAATAATCGGGTGGGCAGATATCTAACGAATAAACTGAAGTTTGAACACAATAAACGAGTTATAAAAAAAATCATAACGGGAAATTAGGTTTATTTAAATCCCTCACAAATAGCTAAGTGTTTTGAGGATTATTATAAATCCCTCTATAATTTATCAGGGCCCGCAAAAACTCAAAGCAACATCAGGAGCTATCTTAGTTCCCTTAATTTACCGAAATTAACAACAGAAGCTCTAGAAATATTAAACGCCCCAATAAATAGAGACGAAATTAAAAAGGGAATGGAAAACTTAGATAAGAAAAAAGCCCCCGGTCCTGACGGCTTCACGGCAGCTTTTTACTTATCACTTAAAGATATTATTGTTCCATTATTATTTAACTCATTTAAAGAAATAACAGACGGAGCCAATTTTCCATCTGAAATGCTTCTAGTAGCAATATGCCCAATACCAAAACCTAATAAAGATCCGAGTCTTGTTTCCAACTACAGACCAATCTCATTGATAAACATAGACATTAAGATTTACTCAAAAATTCTTGCCGAAAGACTCAAGATATACCTTCCCGAAATTATTCACCCGGACCAAACAGGTTTCATAAAGGATAGATCACTAACAGACAACACACGCAAAATAATTAACCTTATAGACCTGTCAAACAAAAACTCTATACACACTGCCTTTCTGGCACTCGATGCAGAAAAGGCATTTGACCGTGTAGACTGGTTATTTTTAGCAGAAACACTAGAAGCCTTTGGTATTGTGGGACATTTTAAGAACAACATATTAGCATTATATAAAGAAACTTCGGCATTAGTAACTGGTGCTATGTTTACATCGAAAGCCTTTAAAATCAGTAATGGAACGAGACAAGGTTGTCCACTAGCCCCACTATTGTATGTATTAACGATCGAACCTTTAGCTCAGGCGATAAGAAATTCATCTAAGATAGCTGGAATTAAATCAAGATATAAAGAACACAAAATAATGCTTTTTGCAGACTAAATAAATTTAACTCTTCCACAACCAGAAAATTCTATAAAATATGTATTAGAAATAATTAACTACGGCAGCTACTCAAATTACAAATTAAACATTAATAAGACCCAGATCGCCTCAATCCACCAAACGATAGAACAAGAGAGTATCATGAGATCACATATAAATGTGAGTTGGAGAAATAACTCCATAGACTACCTGGGTATACAAATAAAATATAACTTAAAAGAACTAGTTAGAGATATTATGTTAATTAACAAAATGAGGAAGAAATTACATGACTGGAAAGGTTTAGAAATTTCATGGCTAGGGAGACTCAATGTAATTAATGCATATTACATTCCAAAAATATTATACATGCTTAGAGCTATTCCATTAAGAGTCCCCTACCCTATACTTTCTCAAATTCAAAAGCTGATTAAAAAATTCATTTGGCAAGATAAGGTCCCGAGAATTTCCCACACACGATTAGTAAGAAGTACACAAATGGGAGGTTTATCTCTACCCAACATCATAGAACTACACGAATCATGTATGTTCACTCACTTTCTCTTATGGGATAGACCCATAAACGACAGTACAACTTGGTATAATATTGAAACTGAAAATACTAATCTTTCACATCCATTTGATGTAGTTTGGGCTAGTCGGGATTTAATCAAGATTATTAAAACTGACAACGCAGTAACTAAAGATTTAATCATAACTTTAGATAAATTTTTAAAAAGTATGAACATCGAGAAAGGAATCTTACATTCTGCCCCAATAGAAGCACTAAAAAATTGTATAAACGATTTAAATTTAAATAGTTGGAGTCGACTTAACTTAAAACATATATCAGATTTATACCATTTAGATGTTTTTTTTACCTTGGGCCACTTTGAAAGAGAAATGGGGATTATCAAACAATGAATTTTTTAATTACATAAGAATCATACAATTGAGCTTAAATGGTTCTATTAGCGATCTTATGTGGCTGGGCTGGAAAGGGATCTGACCAGTTATACGGGCATACCTTGCAGTGCTTAATCTACATGATTGCTGTCTCTGCGGTTCCCCGCCCATTACGTTCATCTCTACACCCCTCACACACTCTCTCTGCTGGACCTCGATTTTCGTTTTCTTATTTGGTTTTGTTTTTATATTTGCCCTGTTACTTAGCATGCCTTGCTGACCCTCTCTCCACTAATGTGGTACGCCTCATCTTTGCATAGGGTCTATGTGTCCACCATAATTTACGTTATGTAGGTATGCGTATTGTTGGTCCGCCTCCGTGTATCCATTTGGTGATGTATCAATCAACTACATTTACAGCTGCACAATCTCTGTACTTCCATTTTCGGTGTTGTGATCTTATGCCTCTTTTCAGTCAGATCGATCCCTACTCATTTCTCATTTAGTAGTCTGTGACCATTCCACCTTCCATTTTACTTGTCCCTACATGTCGTTTCTTCACACTATATTAAGTTCTAGACGATTTCTTTCTCCAAGATACACCCCCAGTCATGTAGGTAATATTCTTGCCTCATTTACGGACTCTGTTTCTAGACTACTTTTTGGGTCGCTGTAACACTCAAGAACGCTATGGAATGTACTGTTTTGCCACTGTGCCACTGTTTTGCCACTGCCACAGCAAAACTGTGTTTTGCCAAACAAAGTTAAGTGGGAAATTGACACTGGACAAACATATTCAAACGCAGATTGGCTGCAAGCATACAATGAAATAAAAAAACACTCACACTGTTTAAGCATGCATGAGATATAAGATAATACACAGGTGGTACAGGACCCCAGTTATCATTTCAAAATTTGATAAAGATATTTCTAGAGTTTGCTGGAGATGCGGGCAAAAAGAAGGAACCTTATATCACATGTGGTGGGAATGTGAACAATTAGGAGATATAATCAAAACTCTTTTTGGAGTAATTAAGGATACACTAAACCTCATATTTGATCTATATTTTCAATGCTGAGTCCACATGTGAATTTCAATTGATCCATACATTCAAAGCTAGGTTTGTGTGTTATTGTTTTGAGCTATACCTGCTATGCTATATTTCCATATATTGTTCATGTATACCTGCAACTATAGGGTTTGTATGTCTTATTTTGTTGATCTATACATGCAAGTGTTGTTTATTTGAACTATATCTGAACTACAGGGAGTAAGTAAAAGAGAGGTGTGGCTTAGTGAATGAGGGGACAAAGAGGATCATTACAGGGGAGAGGACCTCTTAATGTCACGGTAGGGTTAGAAGGAGGGAGGACTGCACTCACTCTCACAGTCTTCCCCTAATCTGCAGAGTCGTTTTTTTGGTGTGGGAGGGGAAGGAGTGATTGCATACTAAGGACCGTGGAGGGGGCCCCAAGAAAATGCTTACCTCGGGTCCAATTTTTTTAATATTTAAAAATATGTTTTTGTTACAAAGATTGCACTGCTGTCTTTTCCCTATATTTAATGTAATATACAATATTCTTGCCTGTGTTTGCAGTTATATATCATTGTACTTGTTTGCACTTGCACATAAATAATCTTTAATTAAAACTAATTGTTACAAGATTTTTTCTTTTCTTTTTTTGTGGGGCGAGGGAATGATGGTTGCTGATAAAGGGCCTGGGTACACCTATATTCCATCAAAACATTTCCAGCTACAATAGTAATTTACAACTTTATCAATGTCTACATTGTATTTCAATTCTGTTTCAAGTCAAGTCAATTCTGTTTTATTGAAATGTGAACTACATTGTATTTCTGATGCATTTTATGTTATTTTAATTGACAAAAACAAGGACCCCAAACTTTTGCTTGGTAGTATATGTATGTATGCGTGTATAAATATATATATATATATATATACACACTGTATATATGTGTGTGTGTCTGTATACAGTATGAATATATATATATATATATATATATATATATATATATATACACACATTTCCAACGAGGGTGGAAAGAACAGAACAGAAAAAGAAAAAACAGCAAGAGTCAGAAAGCAAAAAAAGGGAAACAAGAGCTTGCTAAAGGCAAGAAATACGGAGAGGGGACCCTTTCTATATACCGTAATTGCGCCAAGGCCCAAAGCTCATTAATCTACCTTTGTACTAACCATTCAGTCCCTCTTATAATTATACTAAACATTCTAAACTCACTGATAACTCTGCCAAATTGATGAACAAAACAACACTTTCTGCTTATTTTAGATGACAACATTCCTATTTGGCCACAGTTATGCCTTTAAATCCACTGCTGTCCTTGATATGCCTTTTTTCTGTAAACCTATCAGAAAATGATACCACTTCTCACCTTTTTTTCACTCGGCTTGTTTTTACTATGTATTATTATAAAGTAAAAATACGTTAAAAATAAAATAAATTGGGTTAAAGGCTTATCTCTGGAACACATTAATTAGTTACTTATTTTCTGTGACCAGCAATACATTTCCATGTACAGAGAGAGTTTAGTTAGGACAAGTCAAAAATATTTTCTTCGCTGACTGTTTGACTTCTCGGTTCCTTAAACTATATATTATCGGGTTAAGGAAAGGAATAATTACTGTATAAAAAACAGCAATGACTTTGTCTTGTTCTGGACTATAAGAAGATGAAGGTCTCAAATACATAAAAATGATGGTCCCATAAAACAAAAACACAACTGTTAAGTGAGATGCACAGGTAGAGAAGGCTTTCTTGCGTCCTTCAGAGGAACTGATTCTCAAAACAGCATTGATAATGGACATATATGAAACCAGGATCACAAAAAGAGATGAAAGCTCAATAAAACCAACTAAGGAGAAAAGGATTAATTCATTAAGTTTTGTGTCACCACAAGAAATCTCAATCAATGCAATGACATCACAGTAGAAATGATGAATGTGTTGAGGAGATCCACAGAATTTTAGGTGGAAAAATGAAAAACTGGTCTGAACAAAGCCATTGATAAACCCACCAATATAACACAACAGAAGCATGGCTGTAATTGCTGACCTATTTATGATTTGTAGATATGTTAATGGATGGCAGATAGCCACATACCTATCATATGACATGGCAGCCAGAAGAAAACACTCACTAGCCCCAAAGCCAGCATATGTGAGCATCTGCAAACTACATCCAGCAAATGAGATGCAGTTCTTCTGAGAAACAAAGTCCTGTAACATCTTTATTGTAACTGAGGAAGAATAACATATGTCAATGAAGGATAGCTGCCGCAAAAAAATATACATTGGTGTATATAGTTGTGCATTGTAGCTAATGACTGTAATAAGTGCAGTATTTTCAAGTATGGTCAAGGTATAAATGGCTAAAAATAGAACAAAAAGAAAGGTTTTCAGATGAGGGCTTTCTGTTAACCCAGCAAGAACAAATTCCTTGACATCAGTCCTGTTCTGGTGCTCCATGATCTTCACGCCAAATGTATGTCAGAATGGCTCATAAGATTGTTCTTAGGCTTCAAATATGGGAGGTGGAAGTTTAAAATTAATAAAATCTAAATTAGATGCTTTACAAATAAACCACAGGGACTGAATTCACTATCCTATCTATAGATCTTATCTATATAGTTTATCAATCAAAGAAAAGCTAAATATAGCATTTATACACAAAACACATTGGAAACAATCCAATCTGAATTTAAGGCGATACTGCAAATTTAAATGTATATTTAGCATGTTTTATAGGAAAGAAAAAATGAGTAGTATTAAATTTAAATACATTCATCATGAAAGCGATAATAAGCGCCCCTTTGTGATATTCGTCTGCAACAAGAAAATTTGTAAGGGATTTACTGATTTTGAGAGGAGATTTTAACTGTATACTAGCTCCGGGACTAGATAGGAAATATACTTCTCGGTTAGAAAATAAAGCAAAATCAATATCTTCTTGTTTATTTAAACATAATTTATATGACGTTTAGCGGACCCTCACTCACAAGAAAAATATTTTTCCTTTTTCTCACATCCACACTCTACATATTCTCGGATTAATTTTTGTTTTATGAAAGGTCCTTCACTTAAAAGCAGTACTAGAACAGAAATAGGGAATATAACATGGTCTGATCATGCCCTAGTATTTATTGATATTAAAGATAATCCACATTATCATTTAAAAAAAGAAATTGGAAGATGAATGGTGCTATTTTACGACCAACGGAGAATGGAGCCAACTCGATTCAGCAAGCACAAACATTTTTAATTTCTAATGATAATGGAGCAACACCAGATATAAACTTGTGTTGTTTCTTGAGAGGATACTTATTAAAACTTACATCTCAATTTACAAAGAAAATAGCCATATCCTTGTCCGACCTCTATATTTCCTTGGCTGACCTACAAAAGAGAAATAAAGTAATTTTTCAAATAATATTACTTCTGAAATTATAAAAGAACTAAACAAAATTTGCAAGTGAAATGTTACAAACAAAACAAATCAATCACCCCTATACCAAAACCAGGTACAGATCCTACTCTTATAACCAACTATAGGCCTACATCACTGATAAATATTGATGTAAAAATGTTATCAACAATTCTGGCTCAGAGAATAAATACTAACATACTAGATTTAGTACATGCAAATCAAGCTGGCTCGGCTGAGGATAATACGCATAAAATTTTAAATTTGAAGCTCAAACCTTTAATTCGAAATACCCCTGAGATTCAATGGCTTATAGTGGGACAACAGGAATAGAAAATTATGCTATATGTCTTTTTGTGCTTGTTGGCACCAGATAAATCAGTTCCTATATTATTAGATACAATAGATGAATTTGCTAGAAATTCAAATTGTAAAATAAATTAAAATTTATCGAAAACACAAATATTGAGGTTTTATGTAAATTCAGGACAAAGCCATACTTTACAAAGGATTCCAGGGATAGACTGGACAGGCAATGAAATATAATATTTAGGAATAGCCATCTGTAACAACCTAGATAAAATGATTTTAATTAACATCAAGAAAAAATATTAGAAATTAAGAAATTAATAACAAGAAAGGGCTAGGCCACATAAATATTGTTAAAGCGCACCCAATCCCAAAGTTTACTTGTTTTACTTACTCCCTTTGCGTCTTCCAGGACAGCTTCTAAAACAATTAGACCAGATTTTTGCTTCCTATATCAGGGGGACAAAACAAGAATTTGATATTAAAAATTTGCTCTTGATACTTCAAGATTTGAATATAGTTTTAATACCTTAAATACCTTAAATGTTTCTTTTTCTATTTATATCTCCCTTCTGTTAGAATGTTCATGTCCTGGGTGTATCACCCCTTGACTTTTTTTCTGAGAAGGGGCTTCAGGTTACATTCATCATCTCATTTACAAGAAACCTCTTAGTTTAAAAGCTTTGAAATATTTATAGAAACATAGAAACATAGAAAGTGACGGCAGATAAGAACCAGTAGGCCCATCCAGTCTGCCCAACCTCAGTACTTTCCTTTAGTACTTGCCCTTATCCTATATCTAGCTTGGCCTTATGCCTATCCCATGCTTGCTTTAATTACTTTACTGTATTAACATCTACCACTTCTGCTGGGAGGCTATTCCATGCGTCCACTACCCTTTCCGTAAAGTAATATTTTCTGATGTTACCATTAAACCTTTGCCCCTCTAGTTTATGCTTGTGTCCTCTTGTTGTGGTAGTATTTCTCCTTTTAAATAAACTCTCTTCCTTTACCTTGTTGATTCCCTTTAAGTATTTAAATGTTTCTATCATATCCCCCCCCCGTCTTTTTTTCAGGCTATATAGGTTAAGATCCTTTAACCTGTCCTGGTAAGGTTTATCTTGTAATCCATAAACCCTTTTAGTAGCCCTTCTCTGCACTTTCTCCAACATTTCTATATCCTTCTGGAGATATGGTCTCCAGTACTGTACACAATACTCCAAGTGAGGTCTCACCAGTGATCTGTGCAACGGCATGAGCACTTCCCTCTTTCTACTGCTAATACCTCTCGCTATACAACCAAGCATTCTGCTAGCATTACCCGCTGCTCTACTGCATTGTCTTATGCATCTACTGCATTATCTTTAAATCCTCAGAAATAATTACCCCTAAATCCCTTTCCTCACACGTTGAGGTTAGGACAGTACCAATTATTACATTATTTTTTATTATTATACATTATTTTTACTATTTGAGAATCACACATTATGTAGGATCTCAATATATATGCCAGTAGGGTTACTATGTTAAAGCAATATCAGTGTGGCATTTTACATTTTGCATTTTACATTTTAATCCTAGACAGACATTTTAAGGAATGCAAACTAATGATCTCAATATCAAGTAACGATCTCTAGAAAAATTCTACTTGTGAATTTACTGCTCGATGTTTGTGTGTTATTTTGTGGGACAATACTTTGAAATATATAATCTGTGACAGTCAGATGGAGAAAAGGGAAAAAAATAAAATCTTAAATATATTTTTGTAACCTTCACAGATTTTATGAAGACACCTCACCGAGACCTAAAATTCAAACCAGTTCAGATCTAAATGCTTAGAGGTGACCCAAAATCTTGTGACTTCAAAACTATTGTTTTAGAGCATTGACCCCATAAGTTTCCTGTGCATGCGTACTAACCTGTGTGCATATGCATACCGAAGTAAGTGCATGGATCCCACTTCGGTTTCCTAGTGCAGAGCATAACAAGGCAGTCACTTCTGAAGCTTATTTAAATAAATGATGCAGCGCCAGGGGATAACCAAGCTTGTTAAGTGTTACGTTTTACAACTGTTTATTAGTGTTCCCTAGCCATAAAGTTACGGAATACATATTAAATTTGCAAAATGAGGTGGTCCATCCAGAATTTTATTTTAGAAGTGTAAATGTTATTCAGATTCAAGAGGTATCTTCACTAAAGTACATGAGCATCTGAGTTGGAAGGTAATTTGAGATTGCAAAACATTATATTGCACACTCAGCATAATTCTTCTTGAGACAACTTATCTGCTTCATAGAAATATTCATTAACCTTCCATATTGCAACATGAAAATGCTTCTTGGATCAATGTTTCCTACGTATCTTAAAAATGGGAAAATATTTATCTACTGAAGTCCAGAAGAATAATGTAAACCATAGCAAATGCAAGCACAGGTCACAGTAAACAATAATGGCTAAGAATGATAACAATGGCTAATTTAGTCAATAAAGACTAACTCATCACAGCCTAGGAATTAAAATGCATTCAGGTGGCCTCCTAATACCTAAGCTTTTTTAAATTCATTTCCTTTAGAAATTGCTTCCTAATAAAATAAAGATGGAGGATAGGGTATGCCTTTGTTGTGTTCCAACCACACAACAGGCTAAAATGCCTCAAAGAAAGAAAACTACTGTTCCTCTCCATACCCTGAGAATGTTTAAGCATGGCTTAATGACTGTAGGCCTTTCCCAAGAAATTAAATTAACTGGTAATCTGGGGTTATCACAGTTGTGATTATTTTCACACTATTTTAACAGTCTTTCTGTTGGTACCAGCGGTTCTGCTGGTACCAACAGAAAGACTGTTAAAATAGTGTGAAAATAATAGGCATAGCTCCTGAACAGACAACAGTGTGTTTCACAAGGACTGTGCAGTTGTTAATTACTGTGGGCATTGGTATGGTTGTGGTATAATTCATTGTATACATCTTAGAAATTTCCTTCCTTATTCAATTTGTTTCGACATGGTTCCTGATCCATATGAATTAAAAACATAGAAGCACAGAAACATTTATCTGATCTAAGGCTCAGGTTTTAATCAACCTTGATCTTGTCTTAGATTCAGGATAGCTTTATGCCTATCCCATGCATGTTGAAATTCCCACACTGTATTAGCTTTTTATAGGAGGTTCTACCCCCCTCAGTAAAGTAAAACTTCCTTGCTTGCCTTTCTAAACCTCCTACCCGCTAGCTTTGGACTATCACCTCTTGTTTTAAAATTTCTTCCCTATTGTGCTTTCTCTAAATGTCTTTAAATTTTTAAATGTTTCTATCACATCTCCTTTTTTTCTTCTATTCTCCAAGCTATACATATTTTGCTCCTTTAGTCTCTCATGTTTCTTTTGATCCTACAAAACAATTACCATTTTGGTAGCCCTCTTCTGGACTCTCCCTCAAATACTAATATCTTCTGGAGATGGGGTCCCGAGAACTGTACACATGGCAATCTTTAACATGTGTGTGATGGCTGGGTGTGATGGGTGTGGGGTGTAATTGGAGCGAAGTGTGATGTGTCGTGGCTAGGTGTAATGGGTATTAGATGTGATGGCTGGGTGTCATAGGTAGGTAGTGTGTTATTGGATTGAGGTATGGTTGGTATGACTGAGTAGAAAGAAAGCAAGAAAGAAAGAAAGAGAAGGATGGTTAAGAGATGAAAGAGGTAGTGAAAATAGAAAAGGAGTGAAAATGAACCGGGATAAAAAAGAAAGAAAAATGTTTTTATGGGGATTCATTTTTCTTTTGCTTTTTTTGCCAGTTATACGGCAAATAGCATATTGCTATTTTTTTCCAATCTGTTCATCCTGTGCTTATGTCCTACATAGGAAGATCAAATCAATCCATATATTTTTGGAGACTAGACTTCCCAGGGTATTACAGATGTAACTCTTTCTATACAATAATTCCACTACTAGCCTTTGTGGTACTAATTGTTTTGTGTTTTTTCCCCACACACATTGGAATGGAATAGATGTGAATTTACAGCTCCTAGTATGTGTCACTTTAAAACAACACCACAATATGTGTTAAGCAACATCTCCTGAGCACAGTGATACCACCCATGCATAGGTTTGTCAAGTTTATTTGGGGCTAAAAGACCACATTTTCTACATTTTCTGGATATCTACCCAGATATATATTTTTTTTGTTCATGTCCCAAATGTGGCCATTTAACTCCAACATAGAAAAGTGTAATATGCCTAATTCTCGTGTTCACAGTGTTTTTGAATGAAATAATACAATTATGTGATACTTCCCTACTGACCGCAGCAGCCCAAAAGACACTCTTCCTCAGGGTGTAAAAATACAAATGAGCAAATGGTTAGGGTGCAGGTACATGTAAGGGAAGAAAAAACAAACAAATATAGTGTAAAAAGTATAAATTCAAATTAAATGAGTGATGTTGTGATTGCACTCACAAACGGATAGGATGCTTCAGGCCCAACAAAGTGTGTTGTAAAAATTCCTTTAATAAATCTTTATATATATTCTAAAAAACAAAACTGAAAATGGTGCAATATCTTCAGTAAAAGCAATTGTAGCTAATAAAGTTGCACTCACGGTTAGTCCATGCACAAAGTGCATATACAAGCGTTAAAAATTGAGTCCACCAGAAACTTGATCAATGGGATGTCCCGTGTGATCCTTCTGACACGTTTCGCCTAAAAGGCTTCCTCAGGAGAAGTAAGTTTGATCGGGGGTGTGCTCTCGTTTGATGTCTCTGTGCTTTTATAGCCCCCGTATGCTGGTGTCGTTGCGTTTGCCGACGTCTCTGAAGTTGCCGCGCTTCGTGTCTCGGGTATTTTCCGAAGTCTCCGGTACTCGTTTCTGATTGATAAAGTTGCGGCTTCAAGTGCCGATCTGCTTATCCAGCGAGTGTCCTCACCTCAACAGGCGGAACCGGAGGAAATGTAATTAAGAGCCGCCGTCGATCGGAAATCCCAGGGATCTATTATATTGTTTTCTCAATATGAGTGAATGGGGGGAAAAAGAACGAAGAAAAAGCTGTCTTTAATCTTTCTGATTTATAAAGACTATCGATGTAGAGTTCAAACGAATAAAATAGTGGATATAGGATTTGTGCTACGTAAAGATGTATGTCCGGATTCTATCTATATCAACTTCAAGTGATGTATATAGCTACAAATAAAGGTGCCATGTGTTTATACCAATGAAATATGTGTACAGAAATCTTTATTCAAGTGTATTTGAAATGATCAATGGGGAGGGAAGGGGGAGAGGGGGGTAGATAGTAGGGAGGGGGGTAGATAGTAGGGAGGGAGAGGGGGGTAGATAGTAGGGAGGGGGGTAGATAGTGAGGGGGTAGATAGTGAGGAGGTAGGGGGGGAGAGGGGGGTAGATAGTGAGAAGGGGTAGAAAAGGGGGAAAGGTAGATAGTGAGAATGAGTGAGAATGAATGAATGTGTAGATGAATTGTCTGAATGAGGGAGATAATTAATGAGGTGGTGAGAATGCTTAATGAATGTGTACATTTGTGTGAATGAGAGAGAATAAATGATTGTATGAATTAATTATGTGAATGAAAGTGTGAATTAGTGAGTGACTGTTAAAGTGTTTGTGTGTATGATAGATGTAAAATTGATTTGTGGAAAGGCAAAGATGGCACAAGTAGGATGTTTGAGCCTTGGGGACCAAGATGACACAGGCAGGGTGTTTATGGGACAAAGATGGCACAGGCCGGGCTGTTTGGGGACAAAGTTGACTCATCCTGGGCTGGACAAAGATGGTAAATCCTATGTGTGTAATCTGGGTGCTGGTCAGGTTCTATGTGGGCAGTGTGGACGCCAGAGCTGGCTTTGCGTTGTGCAACGTGTGATCTATGCCTGTAGTTTTATCTCTTGCTATGTTTCCATACATTATTATTGTGTACCTGCAAATACGGGATTTGTATGTCTGATTCTATGCCTCCTGTGCTGAGTTCACATGTGAACAATAATAATAACAATATATATATATATATATATATATATATATATATATATATATATATATTGCTAACAGCAATCACACTCCTATCATGCCAAGTCAGCTAGTACATGCTGGAATCTGGGTATGCCTTGGCATGATAGGAGTGTGATTGCTGTTAACAATCATATATATATATATAATATATTAATATTGTTATTGAATTTGTTGTCCTATTTTGCTGTGTTACTTACTGTGAAGAACCTATGTCTGATCTTCACTGTTATTATTATTATTATTATATTTATTTGTACCGTTTGAATGTGGCTGCAGCTCCAGCCTTCAAAGAGACGATCCTATAATCTGGCTGGGGCTCTTAATCAGCCAACACAGCCCTGTCTGCCCAGACGGCACCCGCACTACAGGGGGGATAACACAGGTGGGGGAACCCATTGTATCCCTTAATCCCCTCACCTGATACATCCCCTGTATACCGATGGGATTTGTGAGGGGATGTGGCTGATGGGATTTGTGAGGGGATGTGGCTGATAGGATTGGGGGTTGGGTTCGGTGCACAGTGAATGTAGATTGTATATAAGTTCTGTGTGTTTGTAATAAAGAGAGTTCTGTTTTTAACCTCAAAGCATGAAGCTCCTTTTATTCTATGTTCTTTCCCATTGTTTCAATGTTTATTGTACTCCATGATAAAAAATAATAAACTTTCATTTACCTAAAATACAACAGTGTAATCCAGTGGATAGAATAAATGGATATGTAGGTGATATAGAAACACTCACAAATGGAGATGGTAAAAAAGATCTTCAGAAAAAATAAGTAAAAGATGCATCTTTATTTCTTCATAAAATCTAAGAAGAAAGATGATGCAGTATCTTCATATGAAACACCACATATGAAACAAACTAATACTATACCATCTTAAACTACTATGGTATGTATTATGCACATACTCTCCCTTTCTTTTCTCTTTCTCCTCCACTCTTCTTCTCTCTGTCTTTCTTATTCCCTCCATCTTTCTTTTTTCTCTTTCTTCACTATCTTTCTTTTTATTTGTCTCTTTCTTTTAATTCTCTCTCCTCTCCAACTCTGCCCTCTCTCTTTATTCTTCCTTTCTCTCTCTCTATGTCTCTCTCTCCCCTTCTTTCTTTCCCCTTCTTTTTTCTTTCTTCACTCTCTCACCAAGTTTATCTCTTTCTCATTCTTTCTTTCTCTCTCTCTTTCTCTATCCCATCTCCTCTCTCTGTTTCTCTTGTTTACTTCTCATTCATTCTTTTTTCTTTATGTTTTTGATGCTTCCTACCCCCACGCATAGTATTGGCAGCCTCTCCCACACACAACACTATTTGGGAGCCCCTGCCTCAAAACACAAAACTGTTTTGGAGCCCCTCTCAGCAGGGCATGAGAAAGCGGCTGTATACCTCAAGTACTTTCATTACCCTCACCACCCCCATGTTGTGTGAAGGAGGGCATTGGCCACTATGGCCTGTGAGTCCCCCTTCTTTCAGCAGCCCAGCTGGCATGATGGGTTCATGTTCTTAAAGAGGATGTAACATATTTTTAGGAAGGAACTTTTTGAAGCTTAGCATGAGCCTAATTTATACCCACTCCATGCTCAGTTGTCTAGTGTATCCATTGCAACTCAGCGGTCGTTTGTTCCTGCGCCTAGCCTTTCCTGTGTTATCCATTGTCATACACCAGTACCCCATTTCCCAATTCCTCCTCCTGTCACGCTCTGCCCAGGCTGCGGAGCTGCATGTCTTTTGTTTCCCTGTCTTGCTGTGGTCCATTTCTGGATTTCTGTATGTTCTGTCCTGAACCTCTGATTCCTTGATTCCAGTCTTGCTCGTTGCGTTAGCTCTGTTTCCTTTATAAGGTGTGCCCCACCCGTGTGTTCTGTTTGTCTCAGTCTGCAGTCTACAGGTATGTCTCTCTGATATGTGTATAGATTCAATGTTCAGTTTATTAGTACTTCCGTAGGCAGGCTTTAGCATTAGGACCCACCGTCATTGGAGTACTTTGGTGTAGTGGTGGGCTAAACATACTATGGCAATAAGATATGACAGAATCTCCAATAGTTATCATATAGTCCTAGGCTAGTTCCTGTATTTATGTGTGTCAGTCTGTGATGTAACCTGTGGGGTGTCCTGTCCTGTATCCCCGGTAGAGGGGTGTCCTGTCTTGAATCCCCGGTAGAGGGATGCTCTGTCTTGAATCCCCGGTAGACGGATCTTGAGTATTCCTTGTCTTGTTCTCTGTTGTGCCCTGTATTATGGATATCTTGTCTGGTTATGCTCTTTGCTCTGTCACCCTTGCTTGCTATGTTTCTCCTGGACTCTGCTTAGCTTCCATACTCTCAGCCTGCAGCATCCTGCACATGATTCTGGTGCTATGTCTCATGCCTGCTCCAGGGTGCCTGCAGGATACCTCCAAGTTCTGTTCTGTTCTGCTCTGTTGTCATCCGCTGCTATACAAACAAAGAAAAGGAATCCCAGCACTCCAAACAGCTTCCAGTCTCTAGGACACTTTATTAAGCGAGAGCAAACAAAAGCAACGTTTCGGCCAAACAGGGCCTTTGTCAAGCTTCCTGGGAGTTGAGTGCAGAACCATTTTTTCTTTTTTACGTCATCCGCTGCTATGTCAGGGCGCTGGTATGTGGCTGCACAACGCCCTGCACCAGGCCCTGTCCAACTCCACTACTGCACCGTAACTCCTGCACACAATCTTTGGGCGCTCTGGGTCTTTACAGTCGTCTGTATGGACCCGGTTCGTGACACCTCCTTCTGATAGATTTACCGTTTCTGACCTTGGATTCTTGTCCTATGTGGATACTTAGATAAAAAAAAATAACATTCAAAACAGAATGGCTCATCATATGAAACAAAATTCATTTCCAGGATAATGATGGGTAGGGGGAAACAGTTATTACCTTATACTCTCAGGGAAGTACAGAGAAAGCTTTGAAATCAATTTGCATGTTTCTACTCATACATACTAAACTAAGGAAGCCCATAGTAACTGAAGGCTTTGATGTGAAGCTTCTTCTGTTTTGCATTATATGTTATATAAAGCAAATGACCTTTCATTGTAAAGCCAGATGGATAAATAAACATTCACACATAAACCTTAAGTAACTGTTTATAATGTAGAAATTGGCTAATCACTATTTTGAACAAGTGCTATTGGGAAGGGAAGTTGTATGTCAATTGTCACCTTCCAATGCGCTGTTCTTATTTTGAGCAGTTTAGTTTATTTCTGGATTGGGTGGTAAGGGAAGTATCTGGTATTGTCAGGGTCCCGTGACCGAGCGGAGTAACTCACCTGAATACCCGCTCAGTCTGAACACCAGGTCCTGCGCCATGTCCTCTCTTCCCTCCTCCTCAGCCTCCACTGTTCATCCCCTGTCTACTAGACGTGCACGCTCGCGTCTCCAGTAACTTTATGTGTTCCCTGACACTGTGGGCGGGGAACACACTCATGTAGCGTCACGCCCCTGGGCGTGGTGTCTACTAGCTGGCTTTTCAAAAACTGAGCACTGAGACTCAGTCAGTGCTCAGTTATTGTGCTGAGTAGACGTGCTTTCTTTTGCTATCCCTGTTTCCCCATCATGTACCAGACCTGGCTATCCTGATTACGTTAACCTCTCGATTACCAGACCCGGCTATCCTGATTACATTAACCTCTTGTGTACCAGACCCGGCTATCCTGATTACGTTTACGCTTCGTGTACCAGACCAGGCTGTCCTGTTTTACAGTGCTGACTCTCATCCGCACACCGGACTCTACCACTTTCATTGAGCGCTGTTGTACTTGTATGACAGTCGCTGACAGGTATACAGTCAATTGTCCAATACCTGAATGATTTTTTGTTTGTAAGTCTGGCAGATTCTTGAGTATCTTGGTTCTCTTACAAATAATGCATCAGATGATGGTTAATTTTGGTGTCTCTTTGGTCCCTGAAAAAACAGAGGGCCCAGGGACAACAATCTGTTATTTTAGGGACTGAGATCGACTCGGATGCCATGCTATGTCACCTCCCTAGCAACATACCAGATGATCTTAAATTGTTAGTCTCACAGATTAAGAACTAGAACATTAATTGCAATCTTTGTCGGGAATCAACGCAACACAGTATTATATTTACATCACTCGGGCGACCTGGCAGTGTGGTACATCTTTTTACCTGACTTTAATTATATGCGTGGATTTAAGAATTGGTGTCCAATGCTGGTTTGGAGCTTTTGACAGATGTGTCAGGCTCTGGGGTTTAAGGAAGTTTTGGAGAGTCTGGTTTCTAGAGCAGTGGCTGGAATTGTGCATAGGAACCAAGTAGGTCTTCTTCCAGAGGTTTCCAATAGTGGTGCCGATGGGGGGGGGATCATCTTTGCAATAACATGCAATAACATGAATGTGTTGCAGGCGATATTACTGCTTCTTCCTCTATGGTTGTGGGCTTACTGCATCAGTTATTGCTTTTAAATGTATGCATTCATAAATGTTCACGTCTCAGGGCATTCTAATAATATTGCAGCTCACCAGCAGCTCGACCTATTACGGCTTTTCAGTTTTACGCTGGAAATCCTTCTGGTGTGGAAGCTAAGGTAGCCATGTTGTTATGGTTTGTAAATGGCACATCAGTTCCATCCATAAAGAGAAAGTTGACAGCCTTAGGCTTTTATTTTAAGTTCACAGAACGTGTCAGCCTCATCAGTTTGTTGTTAGGCAGGTTGTGGAGGGTTTTTGCAAGGGTTTAAGTCAATGGACTATAGGAGGCAAGTTACTTTTAGTCTATTAGCCAAATGATGTGGGGTTTTATAAAATGTTTGCTCTTCAGGATTTGAGGAAGCATTTTTGGGGCATTTCACATAGGGGAACTGGTTAGGTCGAACAGGGGGACAAAGTTAAATCTGCAATTGGCTGAAATAATTGAGATACCGTATTTGCTCGATTATAAGACAAGTTTTTTTTTTTCCAGAGCAAATGCTCTGAAAAATACCCCTCATCTTATATTCAAGGTCATCTTCTAATCAGACCTTAAATAGAGGTCTGACATTAAGACTAAGATCCAGCTCCCCATAGCGCTGCAGGGGACCTGGATCCTCCCATCTGGTAGGCTCTGCTGCTGCCGGCACTTCCTCTGGGGGCTTCTATGACGGAGCACAGGCATCACATGACCTTCCTGTGCTCATTCATATAAGCTCCGGCGGAAGTGCCGACAGCAGCAGCACTGGAGGTTGTCTACGTACATCATACAGGCCTCCACCAGTTGCCCCACTAGACACCAAGGAATCTGAAGCACGGGGGACAAGTATAGGAAAGCACTGGTAAGTCATAAAAAGGGCTGTCACACAAGTAGCCCGATGGGATATGAATGAGTCAACTATTAGGCAGATAGGGTGGTGGGAATCAGATGTTCTTCTGTAGTTATATGCAATCTCATTTGGCATAAAAAAAATCCACATGCGGGTGTACTTGTGGGGGGCTTAGTCTTGGGTTAAATAAGGATACAGTGGTCAATCATGATGAGTTAGAAGGGGATTCAAACATTTGTTTTTAAAGGATGTACACAGCAGCTTTGACTGATATTTGGAGGCTTCTTCACCCTAAAACACTAGATTACTCCTTCTCACATCCACATTAATCCTACTCCAGGATTGATTACATCTTCCTCAAATGATGGTCACCATGGCCCTCTCAGGAACAATACGTCCCATATCCTGGTCAGATCACGGCACAGTGGAGTGCATAATAAAGCTCTTTGTACAAGGCTTCCTCTCAAGGCAGTGGCGACTGTATGAATTCTTACTGACAGATCCAGCAGTGATGGAAGAAACCAACAGAGACCAATTTAACAGAACACCCCCCCTCATCTGTTGTGGCCGACCCATAAAGCCTTCATTAGGGGCTCATTTTTTAGGATTGCAGCCAGAAATTAAGGCACGCAAGCATCACTCACTTACAAGCTAGTTAAATTGGAGGCGCAACATAAGACGTCCTTGGATAAACACCCTTCATGATATAATTCAAGTAAGAGGGGAACTCAATTTACTATTCAGCAAGGAGGTACTACACGCTCTCAACCTCACCAGACAGAAATTCTTTGAAAAAGGCTAACATACCGACACATTATTGGCAAGATGACTAAGACAAGCTCAGAGAAAATCTCAGAACGTAGCCAAAAACTATAGATAATGACAAACGGTCCTGGGTAAACCCCATTGACATAGCAGAGCAATTTGTTACATAGTATCAAAACCTTTATGATGGCAACAAAGCCCCTTGAAATTAACTGGGTTTGGAACATGTCCAACAATTCCTTGCCTTTATGTCGATGTTGAAACTTTCAAATGGTCAATTAGACTGAATCAACCGTTTACTGAGAAAGAACTTGTGGCGACGATCAAAACACTTAAAAATGCCAAAGCCCCTGGCCCAGATGGTCTATCGGGGGTCATACTACATAAAAATTAAAGAGATGCCCAGGCTAAAATGTTGAGAGCCAAAATTATAGTCATCCATAAGGAGGGAAAATACCCTACCCAATGTGGAAGCTACCGCCCCATATCCCTAATTAATGTGAACATTAAATTGTACTCTAAACTCTTGGCAATGCGTCTGGGTGATGTCTCCTCCCTAACGAATCCTGATCAAGTGGGATTCATTCCCCAAAAAGAAGCCCCTGACAATGTCAGACAAACAGTCAGCTTAAATGAGATGGCTAAACTAACAGACCAGCAAGGCATATTATTGGCCTTAGATGCTGAAAAATCATTCGATAGAATAGATTGGAAATATATATGGAAAGTACTGGAGACACTTGGCTTCAAGGGGAACTTCCTACAGGGGGTTCGGACTCTCTATAGCAATCCGTCGGCCTCAATTGCATTGAAGAGGTGCGAGTCGCAACTGATCCAAATTCGAAATGGAATGAAGCAGGGATGCCCGCTATCCCCTCTCTTGTTCGCATTATGCTTTAAACCACTAGCCGCAGCCATCAGAACACACCAGGATATTATGGGGATCAACGTGGGGGATCAGCAATATAAACTGGGACTCTTTGCTGACGATCTCCTGCTTACGCTGACCAGACTCTTGATATTCTTCCTGAACCTATACCACACGCACCATGATTTCTCCCAGATTTCGGGCTCTAAAATGGTAAATACTTAAGAATTAATATCACTAATGACCCTAGCACATTATATCGATCGAACTACCCTGGTCAAGAGCTTGTTTAACAGTCACCTTTTGTACGCATGTATTGTACTCCTCTGTATCTGTTCATTATCTTTGAACGAACGCTAATAAACAGATAAAAAAAAGAATGGGGTATATTTGAATGACATGGGCCCAGACATATGGTGTTTAGGAGAAAGGGACAGGCTAGAGAGAGCTTTGGCCAAATGGGAGAGGGGGTTGTGGGCTCAAGGGGGGTCAAACCCACTGCCCTTGGCCCCTGTCTTTGGGAAGGTAAACAGGGAGCAGGTTAGCCACCTGGGTCTGAGGCAATTTTGTAAATCAAAATTTTTATTGTTTTTTATAATGACATAGAAACCCGGAAAACAGTGGGGGGGAGGGAAGAACAAAAAAGAGGACAGCAAATGGACATAAAGGTACATTGCAAGAACCTGACGCAGGAGGGGAATCCACAATATAGCAGTGTCAAACATGTAACCCCCCCCCCAATGAAGAGGTCTACCACCAATAATCAGCCTATCAATACCAATTAGACTGACAGCGGGTGAGTGGGAAGATCTGACAAAAATCGGGATCCAAAGAACGGAGTCCGTTAGTGCCATTCACCAAGATGATCAGAATTGGCTACCAACTCCTCCAGAGCTCGCACATCTTCTACACTTGTTACCTATTCCCTAAAGGAAGGCGGGGAGACTTCTCCCCAATGCATGATTAGGCAACTATTGAATGAAGCTAAAGCTTTGATCCCCCTGATCAAAGCTTAGCCTCATTCAATAGGTGCCTAATCACCGATCTTTTATGGTCTGAGGCAATTTAGCTCAAAAGTCAGGCGCAATATGGTGGATGGAAGTTGGATATGTTTTTCAGAACGTTACTTAGAATATTATATTATGAGATTTATGATGTTTGGTTTACTAATACAACATGTCGCAGTCCTCAGTAAAGAGTCCTGCGGTCTTTATTATCTAAATGGATCTCTCATCATATCATTGCTTCACTGATAAACTGTACTAAAATCAAGCACAGGATGAGCATTTCCACAAGTGAGATTTATTTTTTAGCAACTTAATTTATGGCTTACATTTAAAACAGTTCTGGTAATAGATTCAATTTAATGTTTTAAGAACGATTATACAAAGTGATGATGGACAATTCCCGGTAGACATAATTACAGAGGATGATTATTTATTGCATCCATCCCGACGGATCCATGACATCATGTAGTTTTGTTTGTCGCCCGAGACTCATTAAAAAAAAGAAGTTCCCAAACATTGCTTACAATATTATTAGACAAAACCTCTTCAGAGATTTCCCATAGGAATATATCTAGATGTACTGAGATTGTGTCTCAAGAGACATGGTGATTTTAATTATGACAAAAATATATTGTGTCCCAAAATGATGTTTATACCAAGTCAAAGACATTAACACTTAGAAGTATATACATTCAAATGTTTTTTAGCTGGTATATACTTATATGTAGATAATAAGAGACGTAAGTACCTCAGGATCAACCTAGCAATACTACAGAAAATAGCAAATTAAATCCCCTTTAAAAAAAATAAGCAATGTTTTCCATGATGCCAAAGGCAGTTGGATTAATCTCTGCTTCCACAATCTGTAATTCAGTAGCCTATGTATTACGAATTAATATTAGAATTAGCAGATGTTTACATGCGTCTTGCAGGAGTGTTGCAGTTTCATAACTTCATAATGCTTCACCTCTGTACTGAAAACAAGTGAGATTATTTATAACAACAAATACACAAAGACAGGTGCCGGATTTTATATGCTGCTGCAGATGCGCGAGCTCTCCTCACAGCCATAAAGGAGACATCTTAGAAGCACAACTAACTACGCAAATCATACCCACCATATGTGGAAATAAAACCCTAAAAAAAAAAAGAGGAAGCAATACCAGAATATTCGGGGGGGGGGTTGCATCCCCAAAGGCCGACCATGGAAGTGGGGGGCCTTTACTCCAAGTTGTGCCACAACTTACCCAGCTTAATATCACCAAAGGAAGGACTAACACCACTACCATCTGCACTCTAAGTCTTTCTGTGTTGCTCCCTCAGCATGTTGTGTGTGTCGCACACACCACACACTGAGCGAGCAACACACAGGGAATATCCTTACGGAAGTGTTTGAGCGGATTCACCAACTTTGGAGACTACACCATATTATGAGGTTCTGCATTATAGTGACTGTGTGGCACAGGGCCCAAGGCCTCCTTAAATGAGGCACTGGATCATCTCCCCCATGGGACTTTATTAAAAGCAACACACCTACTTTTAGGGGGAGGCTCTCTTGGGAATACTTGGAAACTGCACACGTTTTAAGCCCCCATATAATTAGGAAAATGGACTAGTCTTTCCCAATAACTCTAAAACAAAATAATCTACAACTACTACAACATCCCCATTGAAGTACTACATACCATATTATTTTACAGTCTAGAAATCAGGGGTGGTGCCACTATTAACCAGGTGGATAACTCCCAACAGAATACGATTGCAGAAGGGCCACAAGGAGGATTTAACTTGCATCATAAAAGGAATCCCCCCTAAGTGGAAATGTCCAAATTGGGCTATCTATTGGTAAGACATTGAGTAGCATAATAACTTTAGATTGTTCCATATGCTTGAAATCCAAAGTTATTATGCTACTCAATGTATCTTACCAATAGATGGCAGCATTCTGCCCGAAGATATATTAGCCATATATGGTAGTGTGCTCATTTGCATTTATTAATTATTCAGATAAAATATATTCCCATGATCCTTTCGTCTAACAGTTTAATACAAAAACCCCCAAAGTAAATAGAAAAAAAATTTTTGCAAGTTCGACAGAATTATTGTCCACGAGTACGGACATTTAACTGTTGCAGCAGGGTTCCAGGTTGTTTTATTTATTTATTTCTGAATAGCAACCAGTGGTAAGGGGCCGTGTGAGTGAGCCTATTGGTCGCTTGCACTGCCGTTTAACCTACAGATTTTTGCTCCCGTTATCTAACGCAGCATCGCAGGGGTTAACGGAAATCCGTAGGTTCGCTGTCAGAAGTTAAAAGGGCTGTACGAGTGAGCCTATTGGTCACCTGCAGGGTATTCCTCTGGTATCAACCAATTGGTTGATGCCAGAGGAGGTCCCTGCAGGCAACCAATAGGCTCACTCACACTGCCCTGTAACTCCTGACGGTGAACTAGCGGATTTCCGCTTCTGTCAACTCCTGTGATGCCGCGAAGATAAGGTAGGCTAGATGGGGAAGGGACCAGGGAGATTAGAAGACGAAGACGATCGCGAAGATTCTTCGTGTGTGTGTCTTCGTCTTTGTCTTCGTTTTACCGCCGCTCTCTTCTCTTTTTCGTGTCTTCGGAACGAACACGAAAACTCACTCTTCGTGTTCGTTTTCATGTTTACCTGAAGACGAATTGTTGCTCTACATAAAGATGGCCTAGGCTATAAGAAGATTGCCAAGACCCTGAAACTAAGCTGCAGCACGGTGGGCAAGACCATACAGCGGTTTCACAGGACAGGTTCCACTCAGAACAGGCCCCGCCATGGTCAACCGAAAAAATTGAGTGCACGTGCTTAGCGTCATATCCAGAGGTTGTCTTTGAGAAATAGACGTATGAGTGCTGGCAGCATTGCTGCAGGGGTTGAAGGAGTGGGGGGTCAAACAATCAAACTCATCAATGAAAGTATTGACCAAATGTGGCCTTTTAGCCCCAAAACAACCTGACACATATTGAGGTGTTGTGTGACAGTGACATACACCAGGAGCTGTAAGTTCATACCTAAAGTACAAAGTGTGTGGGGGGAAAATACCCCCCCAAAAAAACTACTGCAAAATTTGACAAAGGCTGGTGGTAAAATGTGTGCATGCAAAGAGTTAAGATACCAGCATTTGAAATACCCTGGGGTGTCTAGTTTTCAAAACTATATGGGTTTTATTGGGCATATTGAATTGGCCAGGCTCACACACGTACCAAATAGGGCAAGGGCAGTGGATCACCAAAGTTCAACACTGAAAAAATGTGCATGCCCCAAATGTGGCCATTTTGCCCCCAAACAGCCAGGTAAAGTGATATCACTGTACTCAGGAGTAAGGTGACCACATTTTATTTCTGTAGGTGGTTTTTTAAAGAAAAATTTTGACTCTTAGAAAAATAAAACTTAGTGGAATAGATATGCTGCCACTTTGCCCACCCCCTGAGATATGCTGCCACTCTGCCACCCCCCCGAGATATGCTGCCACTCTGCCCACCCCCCAAGATATGCTGCCACTCTGCCCCCCGAGATATGCTGCCACTCTGCCCTCCCCCGAGATATGCTGCCACTCTGCCCCCTAGATATGCCCCCCCGCTAGACTTAGCAATACAGACTCCCGGGTGTCTAGCGGGGCCGGCAGCGAACAGCTGCACGATACAAGACAACTTCCGATGCATTGTGCAGATGTTCACCGGCTGCGGCGATGCGAGCATAAACAACCTCCGCTGCCGGCACATCTGCTCAATGTGCTTTAACAATCTCCCTTGCCGGCTTTCCCCCTGTGGGAAGTACCGGCAAGGAAGATTGTTAAAGCACATCAAGTAGACGTGCCAGCAGCGGAGGTTGTTTACGCAAATCGCCTCAGCCGGTGAACGTCTGCGCAATGCGCTTAGACAATGACCCGTGCCGTCCCCCCCCCCGGAGTGCCGGCAAGGGAGATTGTTAAAGCACATTGTGCAGACGTGCCCTTGTTTATGCTTGCATCGCCGCAGCTGTGCTGGCAGGGGAGGCTATCTCAGCATATCGGAGAGTAGGATGCAGGTCCTCTGCAGCGCTGCGCTGGATCTGTATCCTATCCTGCTGCCTGCCTGGCGCCAGGAACTGCATGTCTTGTGCGTTGGGCGATACGAATTGTGCATTCCAGCACTAAACCTCGAATAAAGGCCGCACCCCTACTTTAACCCCTTGATGACAATTGCCGGTCCGGGCACGTCACGGAAATTCAAGTCGATAACGACAAATGACGTGCCAGGACCGGCACGTCTTTAAACGGGTGCAGAAAGCGATCTATTTTCGCTTTCTGCACCGAAACGGCGTTGCTGTAATGCCTCGACCTCGAGGCATTCAGCAACGCCATTATCGGCACAAAGGGGCCATCTCTGGCCCCTCCCCGGGGCGTCAACATCCGCCATGCTTTGTATGGCGGCGGACGCCCGTTTTAAAAGCGTCTAAACTTAAATGGTGTCGCTGGAATGCCTCGATCAGGAGGCATCCAGCGACACCAAACACTTACCTGGGGATGGACTGTGACCGCTCCGGAGAGCGGTCACAGCCGCAGCTGCCGGTGATCTTCGCCATCAGCAAGATGGCGGCGGCCCGGGAAAAAAAATAATAAAGATGAAAAGGTTCGCTAGACGGTCTCCTGACCCTCTAGAGAACTCTGACTCCACTTGCAGGTTGAATATAGGTACTGCATTCAACCATGTAAGTCAATGGAGCTCAGCTTTCTAATCACAGTGTGATTAGAAAAAATAAATTAAAAATAAAATAAAATTAATAATAATTAGAAAAAAATAGTAAAAAAACATTAAAATGTAAAAATAATTTCCCACTGATGTCACTATCAGGGGAACCTTCAAGTTGAAAAAAAATGTTAAAAAAATAAAAAAAAAGGCAAAAAAAAAATATATATATAAAAAATATATTTTTGTGAGCAAGTCCTAAAATTAGCATATTAGCTTAAAACAATTCTCGCATGGAAAGAGTTAAAATACTGGCATATTAAATGCCCATGGGGTGTCTACTTTTAAAAAATGTATGATTTGATGGGGTAAATTGAATTGGCACGGGGGGAAGGATGGCCACACATCTAATTTCCAATTAGAAAAATGCACACGTACCAAATGTGGCCTTTTAGTTCCCCCCAAAAATGACAAACCCATGCATGTGGGGTATCACTGTACTCAGGAGATGTTGCTGAACACATATTGGGGTGTCGTGTGACAGCGGCATATACCAGGAGCTGTAAATTCATACATAAATTAGGTGTGTGTGGGAAAAATACACACACAAAAATACTACTGCAAACTTTGAAAAAATGCTGGTGGTAAAATGTGTGCATGCAGAGTTAAAATACCAGCATTTAAAATACCCTGTGGTGTCTAGTTTTCAAAAATATATAGTTTTGTTGGGCACACTGAAATGGCCCGGCTCAAAGATGTACCAAATAGGGGATGGGCAGTGGATCCCCAAATGCCAAAGTTCAACATTGAAAAATGTGCATGCCCCAAATGTGGCCCTTTTGCCCCCGAACAGCCAGGCAAAATCATTCATGTGGGGTATCACTGCGCTCAGGAGATGTTGCTGAACACATATTGGGGTGTTTTGTGATAGTGACATATACGAGAACTTTTTAATTCATACCTGAAGTAAAATGTGTGTGACAAAACAAATGCAAAAAAATGACTACCACAAAGTTTGACAAAGACTGGTGGTAGATATGGTGCATGGAAAGAGTTAAAATACTAGCATTTGAAATACCCTGGGGTGTCTAGTTTTCAAAAATATATGGCTTTATTGGGCACACTGAAATGGCCGGCTCAAAGATGTACCAAAAAGGGCATGGGCAGTGGATCCCCAAATGCCAAAGTTCAACAGTGAAAAATGTGCATGCCCCAAATGTGCCCTTTTGCCCCCCAAACAGCCAGGCAAAATCATTCATGTGAGGTATCGCTGTACTCAGGAGATGTTGCTAAACACATATTGGGGTGTTTTATGATAGTGACATATACCAGAACCTGTTTATTCATACCTAAAGTAAAATGTGTGTGAAAAAACAAATGCAAAAAATTTACTACCATAAAGTTTGACAAAGGCTGATGGTAGAATAAGTGCTTGGAAAGGGTTAAAATACCAGCATTTGGAATACCCTGGGCTGTCTAGTTTTCAAAAATATATGATTTGATGGGGTAAATTGCATTGGCCGGGTTCAAAGATACCCAAAATGGCACATGGGGGGAAGAATTACCAGATTTGGAAAAAATGGCTTTGAAATAGCAAAACGCTACCTGTACTTATTGCTCCATAACGTGCAGAAAAAAGCAAAAAAACATAAAAACACTGGGTATTTCTAAACTCAGGACAAATAGTAGAATCTATTTAACAGGTTTTTTTATTACCTTTTATAGATGAGTAAAAGATTTTTCAACTTTTTCTACATTTTTCACCATATTTTATACTTTTTTTAATAGTAAATAATATGATACAATCAAAATGTCAAATGTCATCTAAAGAAAGCCCTTCTTGTCCTGAAAAAAACAATATCTAATGTGTGTGGGTTCAGTAAACGGGAAAGAAGAAAATTACAGCTAAACACGAGCAGCGCAGAAATGTTAAAACGGCCATTGTCACGAAGGGTACAAAAAGTAAAATCAGCCTTTGTCACGAAGGGGTTAAAGACTTAAAGTGGGGGGAAAAAGTGCGGCCTATATTCGGGCAAATACGGTATATATAAATATTAGACCCTGCTGCCGAAATATATTAATATTAGCCCCTGCTGTCAATATATATAAATAGTATCCCCTGCTGCCAATATATATAAATATTAGACCCTGCTGCCAGTACATTTTATATTGAAAGAATTGGACCCTACGCAAGCATCTCCTTGGGACCCGCTCCACGCTCCCTAGCATGCAATCACTCCCTCCGCTCCCGCACCAATAGGTATAGATCAAATAAAAACACATAAAACAGCACTTGCATGTATAGAGCAACTGAATAAGACATACAAACCTTATATTTGCAGGTATACATAAATAATGTATGGAAAAATAGCAGGTATTGATCAACACACAAACCCAGCTTTGCATGTATAGATCAATTGAAAATCACATGTAAACTCAGCACTGAAGGCATAGAATCAAACATACAAATCCTGTATTTGCAGGTTTATAATAATAATGTATGAAAACACAGCAATGCAGATATAGATCAACAGATCAACTGAAAAATGTGGTATACCTAATTCCCGTGTTAACAAGTGTTATTAAAGTGAGTAAAAAAACAATAAAATTGTATAATACTTCCCTAAAAGACCGCAGCAGCCCAAAAGACACTCTTCCTCAGGGTGTAAAAATACAAATAGGCAAATGGTTGGGGCGCAGGTACATGTAAGGGGAAAAAAATCAAATATAGTGTAAAGAGTATAGATACAAAAAAATAAAATAAGTAATGTTGTGGTTGCACTCACAAACGGATAAGATGCTTCAGGCCCATCAAAGTATGTTGGAAAAATTTCTTCAATAAATCTTTATACAGAATCTATAAAAACAAAGCTGAAAGTAGTGCAGTATCTTCAGTGAAAGCAATAGTAGCCAGTAAAATTGCACTCACAGTTTGTCCGTGCACAAAGTGCATATAAAAGCGTTTAAAATCCACCAGAAACTCGATCAATGAAGTGTCCCGTGTGATCCTTCGCGTTTCGCCTAAACGTCTTCCTCAAGAGAAGTACGTTCGTTCGGTATTCCGGTACAACCTATATATATATATATCCTACAGAGTGCGTACTCACAATTTAAATGGAGCCTTTAATAAAAAGCGCTCCTGAAAATCATACGGCTGTGCCCTTAAGGCGGCACGTCACCTAAACGCGTCTCTGCGTTTTTTTTCCTCCCTTGCTCCGAGCCATAAAATTACTTGGCTCTGAGTGTTGTGGCTTGTGCCTAATATAGGGTGGGTAGACCCTTCTTTAAAGCAGGTAGCAGCTGTAGGACACCAAATGCTTGGAAATCCCAGGATGCAGTAAAATCCCATTTATTTTGTAAACTTATGTTAAAATCAACCCAACAAAGTATACTGAGTTTAAAAAATATTTGTTTTAGCGCTCCACACTTTTCTGGTATTCCACGTGTGTTTTTTTGAGCTGCTATCTTCTGAACCTTGCACTAACATCACTACTGTTTTCGTTATACATAAATAATGTATGGCAATATAGCATAGAAGATATGGATCAACAGAATAACACACACAACCAGCTTTGCAGGTATAGATCAATTGGAATTCACATAAAAACTCAGCATTAAAGATAATCATTACACACACAAATAATTTGCACATATTCATTAATGCATTCTCACAAAATCATGTATTCTCTTCATCATTCAGACAATTCATCCACACATTTATTCATACTCTCACTCAGACAATTCATCCACACATTAATTCATTAATTCTCTCCCTCATTCACACAATTTGTCCACACATTAATTATTTCATACTCTCACTCATTCACACAATTCATCCATACATTAATTCTTTCATTCTCTCACTCATTCACATAATTCATCCACACACTAATTCATTCATTTTCTCACTCTTTATTTAAATATTCTTACTACCCTCTTTCTCACTATCTACCTCTCCCCCTTTTCTCATCATCTACCCCCTCTCCCTCCCTTCTCACTATCTACCCCCTCTCCCTCCCTTCTTACTTTCTACCCCCTCCCTTCTCATTATCTACCCTCACCCCTTTGTAGTTCACTTACTGAGGGGCGACCGCTCAACACCGCTCTCTATCCTCTGTGTCAACAATGGGAATTAAAGTCCCATTGTAGGACTGTCTCGGGCAATTCGGGACACGTGGTCACCCTACTCAGGAGATGTTGCTGAACATATTGCGTTGTTGTGTGATAATGACATATACCAGGACCTGTTAATTCATACCGGAAGTAAAATGTGTGGAAAAAAACCCACAAAAAGACTACCACAAAGTTTGACAAAGACTAGTGGTAGAATTAGTGCATGGAAAGAGTTAAAAATACTACCCCTGGGGTGTCTAGTCTTCAAAAATATATGGATTGATGTGGAAAATTCCATTGGCAGGCTTAAAAGATACCTGAAATAGCACATGGGGGAAGAATTACCAGATTCGGAAAAAGTGGTTTTGAAATAGCAAAATGATACTTATACTTATTGCCCCATAACATGCAATGTAATAACATTGGGTATTTCTAAACTCAGGACAAATAGTAGAATCTATTTAGCAGGTTTTTTCATTAGCTTTTACAAAGGGTACACACATATGCCCTTACAAACATCTCCCCATAAACACATACTTATACACGCATCTTCACGGTTGGCTCTACACACTTCCAAAACACAAACACACTCTCTCTCCCCTTACTGAATCTTCAACCCTATTTCATTATTTCTCCCTTTTCTGCTCATCTCTTTGATCGTCCCCCTTCTCCACCTTTCTCTTTATAGCTCTTCCTCTTTACCTTTTGTCCCCTTTGTCTTTACCTTTCCACCTCTTTATCTCGCATGCCTTTTTCCTTGTTTATGCCCTATTGTTTTCTCTTTTCTTCCTACATCTCCTATTGCTTTTATCTCATTATATGTTCTCTTTTTCTGTAGCTCATCTCTCCCATTTCACATAATCTCTTCTCCTATTTCACTTCAGCTCTCACCTTTCTCTCTACCTCTCAGTTTTCCTCTACATCTCCACTTTCTTTTTATCTAATTTCTCTTCTCTTTATCTCTCCCTTTTTCATTATCTCTCCTCTCTCTTTCCACTTTATCTTACTTCATCTTTATTCTTTCTCTATCTCTCCTCCTCTTTATCTGTACCTCTCTTGTTTTGCTTTACTGTCTATGACCCCTTTTTCAACGTCGGTCCAACTTTTCCCTATCTCTTTTCTTTTTTATTACCCAATTCTCACCATTTTCTTCCTATTGCTGGTCTTTCTCATTATCTTCCCATCCTCTCTATCTCTGCCCTATTTTTTTTACAATTTATTCTATATGCATTTCTGCCTACTTTCTCATTATCTTCCCCTTCTCTCTCTCTCTCTCCTGTATCATTCGCTTTATTTTTTTATATTAATTTTATAATAATCTCTCCTTTCTCCTCATTACGTACCTTCCTGAAGTCTTCTCCTTGCAGGCCTCATATCATAACAAAAATAAAGGGAGGAATGTGAAATAAAGGGGGGGGGGGAATCATTGACATCACAGTATAAGAACGAATTATAAAAGGAGTGCAGATACAGCTCTATACAAAATCATACAACAATTTGAAGACATGTCCAAGTAAGTACAACAAGTTGGAGCATCGTAAAGTTAAAAAAACCGACGAACGGCAACCGCCACCATGGCCCGCACCTAGAAAGAGAAGGGGAGAGGAAAAAAATATAATAATAAAAAAAATTAAATACATAAGGGGGGAGGTAGAGGAAGGGGGAGGAAGAGTAGGAAGGGTAGGAGACTAAAGAGTGTTAGAATCGGAAGAAAAACAAAAAAGGGGGGGTGGGAAAGTGAAGCGGGGAGTAAGAGAGCAAAAGAGAGAGGAAGGGGAAAAGAGATCAGAATAGAAGGAGGTAGTCCGCATGCCTTGGGTCAGGACCCAGAGCCAGTGGGTTCTGCTTATCATTACTTTAGGACCTCCTCCAGAACCGTAAAGGATTGGAAGGCTAGCAAGCATGCCCAAACCCCTGTAAATGCTTCCATCCTATTAGGGGACAAGTGGACCAATTCATCCATCACCCTCGTCTCCTCTACCTGAGATACCCAGTGACGGAAGGAAGGGGCCTTAGGATATTTCCAGTACAAAGGAATTAGACAGCGAGCAGCATTAAGAAGGTGTTGTGTAATAGAGCTTTTCATAGACGTTAAAGATCTCTCAGAGTGAAGAAGGAGACCGGAACTCAGGGAAGGCAGGATGATCTGTCCAGTCACCTTCTATACAGTGGACTACAGCTCCACCAGATATGCAAGTACGTGCCAATTTCTTTGCCACACCTCCAGCAAGTCGGATCACTCCAAGGAAATATCCTGCTAATAGCCACAGGTATCCTATACCACATTGATAACATCTTTTAGGCCTTTTCCTGAATTTTCGAGGCAATGGAGCATTTGTGCACTAGGGTGCAAACCTTCTCCAACTCATGATCAGAGAGGGACTCTCTGAGAGCCTCCTCCTAGGACCCTATAAATGATGGAGGTAAAGAGAATGTGTCCGTCAATAGCATGCGGTATGCAGTAGATATCCCACCCTGGGGCATCGTCTACTGTCAAGTAAGCTGCTCAAAAGCCGTTAGATTTATCGGTATTGATCTTGAAGTTAGAGAGCTCCGTTCTGGCGAATGCGCGCAGAAGAGGACGAGTATAAAGAGGTGATCCAATGGAGCCAGAATTGACCAAAGCTCAAGGTCCGGAGGTCTGGAACATGAAGTCCCATACAACCCTATCGAACGCCTTCTCCGCGTCAGTTGACAAGAAAAGGATTTTCAGAACCCGTTGGAGTCTGGTTGCCAATACTTTCGTGAAGACTTTCAGATCCATATTCAGAAGGGATATGGGTCTGTAACTCTGGCATAACAAAGGATCTTTGTCTTCCTTAGGCAGCATAGATATAGTCGCCATCAAGGAGTGAGGATGCAACTGCTCTCCCTGGCGAATATCGTTGAGCAGAGATGTAAACGGCGCCTGCAAGTGTCCCCAAAACGCCCGATAATAAGGGGGAGCCCATCTGGGCCCGGAGCTTTCCCAGTTGCCATGGATTTCACGGTGACCAACACTTCTTAGACTGTAATCTCACATTTTTAGAGCGACTCCAAGGTCACGATGCGTTGCGTGAGGTCTGAGATTTCCCGGGTTCTCAGTCGTTTCAAATGTGCGGCCCTATTAATAAAGATCCCTCGGATAGTGCATTTATGGGCCTCCCAATTGGTTGAGTGGCTCACATGTGAATTTGCATTCTCCAGAAAGAAGTGTTCCAGAAAGAAGTGTTCCGTCAGACAGTAAGGACTCATTTAGTTGCCAGGTTGTGGTAGTCGGCCGATAGAGGTGGGCTCGAAGAAGTATGGTAACTGGGGAGTGATCCAAAATCCCTGCCGTGCCAATGGTGCAGCCTTCCAAAGACCCTAAATGGTAATACTCCATCAAAAGGAGGTCGATTCTGAGTATGACTTGTGAGGTGCGGAATAGCAAGTGTAATCTTTCCCGTCCGGGTGGAACAGTCAACTAGCCTATACCTCAGTAGGGATGGAAGGCAAAAGTAAACATGTGATCGTGAATGGTACCCTTAAGCAACGTAAATCTACCGTCCTGGGTCATACCTAGCAGCAGTCATAAGAAAAGGAGTATACACAAAACAAAGAAATAAAGTGCTGCGCAAAGTTTACAAACGACACCACAATATGTGCGGAAATTAAATAATACTTAAATTCATTAAAATGGATTCTTCAATAGGTTCCTCTGTTGAGAAGCCCATAGAGCCACTTCTGGGGAATGGAGTTTCTTCTTTGTACCGGTGTACCAGAAAAGACCGGAGGAGAAGGAGTTAAAAAAGTAGTAACTTTAATATAAATAAAAAAATATAGTATCTTACATATAAGAACACTTTAACGCTCCCGTGGGAAGGACCGGAATTAATGGACTCAATTAATCAAGTGATTGGTAGAGAAGAGGTTAATGGCTCTATAAATGGGAAGACTGGAGGTGGAGAGACTATGCACCTGAGGAAGCCGATTGGTGAAACGCGTTGTGCTGAATACGCCCATTGAGGAAGTGGACACAGAGGAATCCTGAGAGAACCAAGCTGTTCCTGCTATAACACAGCATTATTCCGGTCCTTCCCACGGGAGCGTTAAAGTGTTCTTATATGTAAGATACTATATTTTTTTATTTATATTAAAGTTACTACTTTTTTAACTCCTTCTCCTCCGGTCTTTTCTGGTACACCGGTACAAAGAAGAAACTCCATTCCCCAGAAGGGGCTCTATGGGCTTCTCAACAGAGGAACCTATTGAAGAATCCATTTTAATGAATTTAAGTATTATTTAATTTCCGCACATATTGTGGTGTCGTTTGTAAACTTTGCGCAGCACTTTATTTCTTTGTTTTGTGTATTATCCTTTACACACTTGTGGTCAGTGTGTTGGTTCTGCAGCACCAAGGTATTATACTTGTTTAAGTTGTGTCATTACACCAGATATCTGGCATTTTCATTTTAAGCGCTGAGTATCACTTTTTCCTTTTCAATAAGAAAAGGAGTATGTCGCGAAAACAAAATGGCCATCCCCCTAGATTTAGAGTCTGCGAAATTGCTGGTAAATACCGGAGTTACGAAACGTCTAGTATCCCGAAAGTGAGTTTCCTGTAGAAAAACCACGGACGGAGTAGCCTGTTCCCTCAATACCCGAGACCTCTTCTCTGGGATATTACGGCCCAAGACATTAAGGCTCAAAACCACCAGATTTGAGGGCCGAAAGGGTGGGCCGTGGAGGAGATAAGCAGCGATTCATATAGGAAGGGCAGGAAATGGGGAAGAAGTAGAGGTAGGTAGAGATCAGGGCAAAAGTGGGGGAACAGGAGGAGAGAGAAAGAAAGGAGGGAGGAGGGAGAGGAGAGCTGGTGTCACCAAACGAAAGGCTAGACGTGTTGGACCGTAGGGGCGAGGGAACGCGGGCGATGTGCATATCAGCAAAGGTCGGGGTGAGCAAAAACTACAAGCTCCAGTACAATATTGAAGCCAGTCACCCAGAAAAATCCTGAGCTGCCAGTGGTTCAAGCGAAAACCCCATCAGAGATGACAGCAGAACAGATAAAAAAGAACACACAAATAAAAAGGTATGAACAACAGTACTCCACAGCCGCATCCCACATTTATGAGAAAAAACAACTGTGACCCTCCGTAAAGTAACGCAAGTGTAACCTCAAAAGCAACCCAGTCGACCGTCCCACCCAACACACAGAAAGAAAATGTTGTTGTCATGCACCCACAACACAAAAGTTAACAAATATCCCCTAGCAAAAGCAAAACTAACATCAAGATCTACCTAAGTAACCTCCTCACCCAACCCACAAAGGAGACACACCCAAATAATAGAAGAAAAAAACAAACAAAAAAGAAACATAAGTAAATACATAATGTACTTGCCAAGCCCCTAGATCTTTGGGACCACCCGCTGCCTCTTTTTAATCCCAAAAATAAGAAATTATACAGATATTGGAAAATTTCAGTCATATGCCAAGGAGCTGCATGTATCTGTCTTTGCTGTGCAGATACATGGAGCTCCTTGGTGCAGGACTGAAATTTTACAATATTTGAAAAATTTAAAGAATTAACAACCAACAAGAGTAAGGAAAGAGATAGATGAGCACTAGTAGGGTATGTAGCCTGGACATGCACGAGCAGATAGACACATGCAGCCCCTTTGTGTAAGACATTTTCACAATAATTGATGTCCCCCCAGGTAAGAAAGGACACATAGGAGCAGCAGCAGCAGGGCACTGGGCCTTGGGCAGGCACTGACAGACAGACACATCCAGCCATTTGAAGCAGGACTAAATTTCCTCAATATTTCAAAAATGTAAAAACTGATCTTCATACCTGGGAACATCCAGACTCAAGTACCGCAAAACCCTCCCTTTTCGGCATGTGGTTAGGTGGTCCTTCTGAGGTCGGTGGGTGGTCCCACTGAATGCTTCCAGTCTTTGGACGTGAAATTGGTGAGGAGTTTATCTGCGGTTAAACCAGGAGAAGCGATGCTTTACCTAGAGTCTCTGAGTGACACCTGGAGAGTTACAAGTTATGTTGATTCCCCAGAGAACAGGGGGTGTGGCTTGGCTGTGAAACATAATGGCTGCATGTTAGAGGAGCTCTGACAAACATCAGACCAAATTTGCTTATTTATAAAATATAGGAATTTTATATATTTATAAGGAATAAAATATATAAAATTGTAAGTGATTTTTAGTTGATTTACCGTATTTTTCGCTCCATAAGACGCAGTTTTTTTCCTCCCAAAGTAGGATGAAAAATCAGCCGCGTCTTATGGAGCGAAGATGCAGGCAGGGAGGGGGGGGGGGGCAACGATATACCGTATTGGCTCGAATATAGGCCGCACTTTTTTCCCCCCACTTTAAGACTTTAAAGTGGGGGTGCGGCCTATATTCGGGGTCTAGCGCCGGGCAGGCAGCGGGGTTAGGATACAGATCCCCCGCAGCGGTGCAGGGGACCTGCATCCTACTCCCCGATACGCTCAGACAGCCTCCCCTGCCAGCACTTCCCACGGGGGGGGGTGCCGGCACGGGAGGTTGTCTAAGCGCATCGTGCGGATGCGTTTTACCTCTGCACCCCCCGCGGACTTACCGGAGCAGACTCCCGGGTGTCTTGCGGGGTCGGCGGGGGACGTCTACGCAATACAACTTCCGGTGCCGGATGTGCCGCACCGGAAGTTGTATTGCGTAGATGTCCCCCGCCGGCCCCGCAAGACACCCGGGAGTCTGCTCCGGTAAGTTGGGGGGGGGGGCAGAGGGGGACAGTGGCAGCGTATCTCGGGGAGGGAGGACAGTGGTAGCATATCTCGGGGAGGGAGGACAGTGGCAGCGTATCTCGGGGAGGGAGGACAGTGGCAGCGTATCTCGGGGAGGGAGGACAGTGGCAGCGTATCTCGGGGAGGGAGGACAGTGGTAGCATATCTCGGGGGGCGGGGGGGGCAGAGTGGCAGTATGTTTTTTGGTGCTTTTTTAAAGAAAAAAACTTTTTCTTTAAAAAAGCACCAAACTTTTAGGGTGCGGCCTATATACGGGGGCGGCCTATATCCGAGCCAATACGGTACTCACCAAAAGTGTCCCGGACAGTCTCTGTCTCGCTTCGCCGTCCAGGGGAGGTCTTCATCTGGAGACCGCCGCCTCTGTCGCCGCCTCTCCTCTTCTCTGGTCCGTTGCGACGGCTAAGGGCGGACTGGATGGAGAGGACGGGGGGATTTGACGCAAGCGCCGTGTCACGTATGGCGCCGGCGCATGCGCAGTACGGCGCTTGTAGTCTGTAAGAAATCATTTTTATACTTTTATTTTGTTCTGCACATTTTAGGCCTGAATGCAACTTGAGTGCTAGGAACATATGGTATCAATTAAGTGACGTAGTTTAGAGGGTCTTCTGTGGAATGCCGGTGTATCATATGACTGTTCCAATAGGATTCCTTTACGTATACCCTAACCAAATGTAAAGGGGTATAAATTGGCATGACTACAAGGACAAGGTCTCTTTCCACGCTCTTTCCACGCTCTTTCCACGCTCTTTCCACGCTCTTTCCACGCTCTCATCTTCATCTCACCAAGATACTTAGCCTACAGTACCTTTTATCAACATTTGTTCCAGCATTGGTATTGTATGAATTGATAATTTGTTATCGAATAAACCTTATTAATAAGACATAGAAGCTGTGGTCTTGATTGCTGTTTGATCACTGGAGAAGCTTAGATATTCAAGACAAAGAATATTCTAACAAATTGACGAGCCAGCCAGTCTTTAGTCAGTTTTCTACGGCGAGCCTTTACTGCACGTTTGTTTTTTACTTTTCCTCTTCCGACAAAGGGGGGATAGTGTGCAGTTGTCTGAAGAGATCAAAGAGATCCTCTGACTAAAAAAAAAAAAACCTAGCAGTGTGATCAGAAGAAAGTGTAATTCGACACTACCAGACCATTACCAGACCACGTGGTGAGAAGCAAGAGCATTCCAGAACCGTGTATCGTAGTGAGAGCAGATTGAGCAAGCAACTGATCTACGGTAAGTATGGATTTTATTAATACTTTGTCTTCCGGAAGTAAACTTGAATTTACGTTTGTTCCTTATACGGCTAGTGATTCAGCTTTGTGGCATGATTTATGGCGTCAATGTGAAGATGCAAATAAGAAGATAGACAAAAAGATATTTTCTGTGAATAAGGAGAAACAAAAGTTGAGAAACGTAATGAAAATGATTAAGATTTTTAATACATTACTTGATGGTGGTGTTAATCTGACTAATAATGATGTTAGTCAAAGTAATTCACAGAGTAGTGACATGGTTAAAAATGAGATGCACAATGTGTGTGCAATAGAAAAGGAATGTCCTAAATGTGATTTATTAACTGAAGAGATTTCTGATTTGTCGGATTGCTTAGAAATTAAGAATTTGTTAATTACAAAATTGCAGAAAGATTTGAAACAAGTTTGTGTAATTACAAGGGGAGATAGACAAAGACACAGCTTAATTCCAGAAAATGTAGAGGATGAACCAGAGGTCAGTTCAGAACAGGAACTGCAAAGGAAGAAGCTTAGAAATAAAGCAGCAAAATTAAAATTACAGATACAAAGCGAATTAATGAAATTACTTAAAGAAATACCGCCGTATAATTCTAATTTGGATGCATTTGGTAATGCAGATGTATTTGAATCGAATACAGAGAAGCATAATTTGGCTAATGAACAACGAAACAGATTATTTAAAATATGGTTGCCTACATACATGAGTAGAAGATTAGTAGCTCCAATAAGTACTCCTATAGTGGAGGATGATGAAATCATCCATGGAACAGATAAGGATAGACTCCAACAGTTGATTAAGTTTACAACTGGAAATGAAAATCCAACACTTGACATACTAGAAAACCTGAAACCTACAATTTCAGAGGATCCATTTTCTTTTTTGTTAAGATTTGAGCAGGCATATAGAATAGTTTTTAAAATTTCTGATGATGAATGTCCTGCTTCTATGATACAAGTGTTTGTTAAAAAGTTTAAATATTTGGATCCTACTAGTATTGCAATTGCTTCGGATATGCAAACACTTGAGGCTGCTGCTGCGTTTATTGATAAAATCAGAAGGGAACGCAAAAATGAAAAGGTTAAAATGAATGTGGCTGCTATTAACAAAAGTTTTTACACACACAGAAAGGAAAGGGTTAATTCCTTTCATCCCCCTTCCCCTCCTCAGGAGTTTAAAAGGAACCACATGTTGGCTCCCAGGGGACAAAGGATTTGGAACAAAGAACCTATACAGTGTTTCTATTGTAACAAACCAGGTCACATTAAAAAACAATGTCGTAAACTTTTTTTATGATATGCAATGTAAAGGACAAGGGAAATCAAATGGATTTATTCACACGTCTGACCAAATAGATAGAAGGAATCCAGTACACACTACATCACAGAGAGAATCTCCATATGCACCACTCATTAGAGAAATCAGGGAGATTGAAGTTAATAAAGAAGATTTACCTAATACAGGAACTACACAGGAGTATGTTTGTTGTAAGTGTCGCGAGAGCTATAATACGTAGATCTATGTTGATTCAGTATAGCTAGTATAGCAATTAACTCTAATTCGTACTGTATCCCTGCACTCTGTCTTCTATGAAGATGTTTTGAATAAGTTAATTTATTTATAAGAAAAACTATATGAACATCAGATGTGTTATATGTTAAAGTTTTGTGTTTTGTTTTATTCTGTAAGTTAAGATCCTGTAATGTTATATGTTGTATATGTTAAACTGCAACTACATAGTGTCCATCATTTGCAGAAGTACAAGTTAGGGATATTTCCTTTCTTGCTTCTCGGGTTGATTCAAAACCTTAATTTAGTTCATGAGAACAGGGTTTTGCGTCATGACTAAAAAGGACTACTATGTATTGTATTGTATTGATCAAATATGTTTTTCCGTAATCAATTGAAGTATTAATTATTTACTATTGTCCATATTCTTAAATTCATCTCATGATCCAAATTCATGTGTTATAATTTGCTATTTGGTTATTTGATAAAATGATGCGGTCTTTAATGTTAATCATTTTAAACAATTTCTTAAGAATCATATTAGAACATTACATCATGTTTTATAGTGAGGTGCTACAATAATAAAGGTTTTGTATCAGCTAAGATTTTGATGCTGCATATCTGTTGTGTTTTTTAGGTTGTATGTAAGAATCGAATGGACAATGCAAATTATTAAAAAGTCTATCATGGCAAAGACATCTGACATTCAACAAGAGACAACCCTTTTTGTTTCTCGCAGTTCTGACGGCGACCATACTGATGATTGATGGTTCTAAGAAAGATCTACAGAGTCAAGAAGATATACAGATTTGACAACCAATTTATAGACAATTTAACAATACTCAAGGGTTCCCAGACATAATTAAGAAGAAAAGAGAAATTGATGATTTTAATGGTCATGTGTGTTTTGGTGTAATGAAAGGGTACTTATTAGTTTGTAACATTAGAATTAACGTCACTAGACAAAGTAATGTGAGGTTAAATGTTACGATAGGGCCTAAACATTTATTTAGTTGGACTAAAGGGACCTACACACAAGATGATAAATTTGGGTTTTGGGAACATATCATAAACAAAGTAGCTTTATTGAGTATAGTAATAGGATGCAGTAATAATGTATGTGAAGGTACATGTTTAATACCTATGGCAGATAAAGAAGAAACATTGTTTCCTATGAGAGTATTGGGAGTACCTGTCAGTAGTACACAATTATTATTTTATAAATTAGAGTATCCTGATTTTGTTTTTTCCACAGATATGTCAGAAACGGAACAGTTAGATTTGTCTGCATGTTTACATTTTGTGTCCAAAATTATTTGTTTGTCTTATCAAGCTGAAACTATATATCATTCATGTTTTCATAACCAGAGCTCATGTTCAGGTACAATTCAAAGTGTGAAAACATCTAACGATCTTGTAACGCCTATAGAGAAAGGTAGAGTATGTGTACAGGTAATGTCTAATGGGGAATTGATTAAAGCAATGTTTTCTAAATGTACGCATACAGAAATATTATCGAAAGGTCTGTATTGTATTGATGGCGATCCAATAGCAATATATATATATGGAACTCAGATTAATGTTTCTCAAATTAATTCTCAAAAATTAAATGTTTTGCCACTACAGTTTAATTTATCACAAGTAAGTGAATTTCCATGGCAAAAGTGGGCAAATGAGATAAGGAAAGATGTAGGATTTTTAAATGTCTTGCAAAAACAATTAAAAGAAGCACAGATTGTATTTCAACATGAGCAAGGTAAACTCAAAAACATAGAACATGAATGGTCAATAGTCTCAGGTACATCTTGGTGGAAAAACTTTGCTAAGTCAACAGAAATTATGGCAAAATCATCTGTTGGCTCCGCTATCACCAATGTTTTGTTACATCCATTTATTATTGTTTTATTTGTGTCTTTTATATGTATTATTTTTCAAATATGTTTATTATGTAGAATAAGAAAATCATATTTAACTATTCGAGAAAAGATAAAGCAAGGAGAGATGATATTAAGGGAAACTTTAAGACGTAGGATGCATCAGTCTTCCACAGATTTTTTTTTATAATATTATCGTTTACATATCTTCCTGCACTCACTGAATGTGATATGAATGTGATACGAATGTTGTATGAATGGACAGCAAACATTTATTTATGGTACATAACCATAAACAGGGGGAAGTGTAAGAAATCATTTTTATACTTTTATTTTGTTCTGCACATTTTAGGCCTGAATGCAACTTGAGTGCTAGGAACATATGGTATCAATTAAGTGACGTAGTTTAGAGGGTCTTCTGTGGAATGCCGGTGTATCATATGACTGTTCCAATAGGATTCCTTTACGTATACCCTAACCAAATGTAAAGGGGTATAAATTGGCATGACTACAAGGACAAGGTCTCTTTCCACGCTCTTTCCACGCTCTTTCCACGCTCTTTCCACGCTCTTTCCACGCTCTCATCTTCATCTCACCAAGATACTTAGCCTACAGTACCTTTTATCAACATTTGTTCCAGCATTGGTATTGTATGAATTGATAATTTGTTATCGAATAAACCTTATTAATAAGACATAGAAGCTGTGGTCTTGATTGCTGTTTGATCACTGGAGAAGCTTAGATATTCAAGACAAAGAATATTCTAACATAGTCCAACTACACTTCCCATCATGTCTGACCAGCTTTTTTCTGTGCAGGCATGACGGGAGGATGATGTCCTTTTTTTATAGCCCATTTTTTAGCTCAAAATATTTTTTCCTTTTTTTTCTCCTCTAAAATCTAGGTGCGTCTTATCAGCAGGTGCGTCTTATAGAGCGAAAAATACGGTAACTACTAGAATGTTATAGATATTAGTGATGTCAAAAGAACTGAAGAAAGGTTTGGCGATTATAAAACCACTTGAAAAAATGACCCCACCATTAGGAAATTCTGGGGATAGAAAGGCCCACTTGTACATACAGGCCGCACAGGCCTCATCAAGCTTTGATCAATACGATCAGTGCTCCCATCTGTAAGAGAAGCAGATTTATTAAATGAGCATGAGCACACCATTTACCTAAGCCTTCTAATGCTCCAAAAGATGCTCCCAAAGATACAATTGCCAGTCTCCACTATTATAACGTTAAAGAAAGCTTTTGTCTAGCTTTTCGAAGAATGGAAACCCTTGCTGAATTTGGGCATATTCAAATATTTCAAGACTTTTCAGTAACAACTTTGAACTAAAGGTGATTGTCACCTATTGGTCATCTATTGGTTTAATCGTACTTATTATATATAAACAGATAAGTGAATGTAATACATGCCTGAAACATATTTACTTTTGTTGCTCCAGGTTTGAACTGGTTTTACTGATTTAATTTTTACTCCCCCCACTGGCCCCAGTTTTTGTACATGCTTTTTTTTAGATTTGTGTTTTTAAACCTTTTGTTGTTTTTTTTTACATTTCCCATGTTTGGAATTTCTCCCTTTTTTTGTCATTTCCTCCATTTACCATGAGACGATATACAGTATATTTTCACTTTTTAGATATTGATACAATTTTAAGATATTTATCTATTGATACTTTGAGATCATTATATTCTTTATTGCCATACAATTGTTACTCACCTGCCCTCGGCCCCCATGTTGCCGCAGCAGCCGCCACGCAGGAGAGGGAGACCCCCCTCCACCGCACGGCCACCTCCGCAGCAGCCGACACGTGGGAGAGGGAGACCCCCCTCCACCGCACGGTCACCACGAAGGAGAGGGAGACCCCCCTCCACTGCACAGCCACCTCCGCAGCAGCCGCCACGAGGGAGAGGGAGAGGGAGACCCCCCTCCACCGCCTTCCTCTGAAGTACCGCGCAGGAGAGGCAGACCTCCTGGTACACGGCATCCTGCTGCTGCGCAGGCGCGACCTCTAGTGGCGAACTCGCATACTGCGGGAATTTATGAAGGGAGATTACGCCATCCACAAGATGGCCGCGAGTCACAGACACCGGAAGTGATGTCATGAGGGGCTGATGGGAGATTCTGACTTCCTCCGCGGTTCTCCATTTAAACCCCTCAGACCAGTTTCACCTTGCCTTCTGATGGTCGTCTATGCCTTGTGCTAGCACCCAGATAGCGTTTACCTGCTTGATTCCTGTGTTTGACCTCGGGTTGCCTGACTTCGTTGTTATCCTGTATCCTGACCTCGGCTTGTTTATCGTTTATCCTGATCTCCTTAATCCTGACCTCGGCTACGTATACCGGCTATCCTGTTCTCTGGAATCCTGACCTCGGCTTGTCTGAACTGTTCTGTCCAGGAGTCCTACCTGACCACGGTGTCTCCAAACTACTTGTACGTGACAGAATCAGAAGGCCATCATGAGACCCGCTTCGGTGGGACTTCAAGGTTCCTGTGAGGATCGTCTGGATGAGATGGATCACCGTCTGGATCAGTTTGCCCAGGCGTTCCAGACTCTTCTACAGCGCACTGATCCCGGACTACAGGTGCTTCCTCCAGCAGTAGCACCCCCACCAGTTCCGTCTCCAGCTCCAGTTCCTGTGTTTCATGCTCCGATGAATTTTCCACCGCCACAACGTTACGGAGGAGATCCTGCTTCATGTCGGGGGGGTTCTCAATCAGTGTGAGATACATTTCGAACTTTCTCCTTACGCCTTTGCTTCTGACCGGGCTAAATTTGGCTACATAATTTCGCTCCTCACCGACAAGGCTCTGGCATGGGCATCTCCCTTATGGGAGAGGAACACTCCAGGAGTTCGTTCCTACTCAGAATTTGTGTCTGCACTACGCTCCGTATTCGACGTTCCAGGCAGGAGGGCAACCGCTTCATGCTCTCTCTTTAACATTCGTCAAGGGGTTCGTTCTCTGATGGACTATGCTATTGAATGTCGCACCCTTATGGCGGAGGTGAACTGGACTGGCGAGGCACTGATTGCAGCCTTTTTGAATGGATTATCAGAGACTTTGAAAGACGAGTTGGCTGCTCGAGATCTACCCTCCGACCTAGACTCTGTAATTTCATACGTGACACAGATTGATCTTCGTCTCCGCGAGCGTCAGGCGCAACGGGACAGTCTGAAGGCATGTGAGAGAGGACCTGCTTTGGGTGTGCTGCGTCTGTCCTCTGTTTCCAGCAGTACTCGGATGACTGTTCCGATTCGGGTATCATGGTCTGAGGGTTCCGTTTGCACAGAGGCTTTTTTGGATTCAGGAGCTGCAGAGAACTTTATCGATGCCCGTTTTTGTGAACAGCAGCTTATTCCCACTATGCCTAAGGAGATGCCTGTAAGACTTGAGGCCATTGACGGCAGACCACTTCATCCTGCCCAGGTGACACAGACTACTATTCCGGTGACGCTCTCCGTAGGCATGCTTCATAACGAGAGACTTCAGTTCTTAGTTATCTGCTCTCCCTCTACTCCAGTCGTTTTGGGTTTTCCGTGGTTGCAGACGCACAACCCTACCATCGATTGGTCAGCTGGAGAGATCACTTTATGGAGTCGAACCTGTGGGAAGCACTGCACCGAACCCATTAGATTGGCCATGGTGTCTACTACGTCGGAGATTGTCGCGACAGCCCTTCCCAGTCAATACCGAGACTTTGCGGATGGGTTTGACAAGAAGGAGGCTGAAAAGTTGCCCCCGCACAGACCTTACGATTGTCCCATTGATCTCCTTCCGGGTACCATGCCACCCAGAGGCCGAGTCTACCCCTTGTCTGTTCCTGAGACTAAGGCCATGGAGACATACATCGAGGAGAATCTGAAGCGGGGTTTCATCCGTCGGTCAACCTCCCCTGCGGGCGCTGGGTTTTTTTTTTGTCAAGAAGAAGAACGGGGAGCTGAGGCCATGTATCGACTATAGGGGCCTGAATAGGATTACGAGACGCAATTCGTATCCTATTCCCCTCATCTCCGAACTCTTTGATAGGTTACGTGGGGCCCAGATCTTTACCAAGTTGGATCTTCGTGGGGCCTATAACTTGGTTCGTATCCGTGCCGGCCATGAATGGAGAACAGCATTCAATACACGTTCCGGACACTACGAGTACCTAGTCATGCCGTTCGGTCTGTGCAATGCTCCGGCAGTGTTTCAGGAGTTTATCAACGACTGTCTTCGGGACTTCCTTCAACAATTTGTCGTTGTATATCTGGACGACATCCTCATTTACTCTGCGGACTTACCCACCCATCGCGAACAGGTGCGTCAAGTATTAAGTCGTCTGCGACATCACGGCCTGTTTGCCAAATTGGACAAGTGCGTCTTTGAGACCCACAAAGTGACTTTCCTGGGATACGTTATCACTCCTGAGGGGTTTGATATGGACCCATCTAAGGTGCTGGCGATTAAGGACTGGCCACGGCCTATAGGCCTCAAGGCACTTCAGCGCTTCCTTGGTTTCGCCAACTACTACAGACGCTTCATCCGTAATTACTCAAGGATTGTTGCACCTCTCACAGACTTAACCAAGAAAGGGGCCAATGTCTCAGAGTGGTCCTCCGAGGCCATCTCTGCGTTTGCTCTTCTCAAAGAGAAGTTCAAGACAGCCCCGGTATTACGGCATCCCAATCCTCTTCTGCCGTTTGTTCTGGAGGTGGATGCTTCTGAATCAGGAGTTGGAGCTATACTCTCCCAACGGGCTTCCTACAGCGGACCACTGCATCCGTGTGGCTACTTCTCCAGGCACTTTTCCGCAGCTGAACGGAATTACGATGTCGGGAACAAGGAACTGTTGGCGGTTATCCTGGCCTTGGAGGAGTGGCGTCACCTGCTGGAGGGGGCTTCTGTACCAACGTTGATCCTGACGGATCATAAGAATCTCCAATATATGGAGTCGGCCAAGTGTCTCAACCCTCGTCAGGCCAGGTGGGCTCTCTTCCTCTCCCGCTTTCCCTTTGTGCTGACTTACCGTCCCGGTTCAAAGAACGCTAAAGCGGACGCGCTATCCCGCATGTATACACGACCAGACGAGGAGAATAGAGCGCCTGAACCCATTGTCCCCTCTACCAAGGTCGTTGCCGTCATTCGGTTGCGGGGTTATGCTCCCCTGCTGGATCGCATCACCCGCTCTCAAGGTCAAGCTCCGGAATCCTTGCCTCCAGGGAGATTGTATGTTCCTCCCAGTTTGCGGCTCCCTATCCTACGCACGCTTCATGGGGCCAGAACCTCGGGACATGAGGGAGTGGCGCGCACCAAGGACTTACTTTCTCGGACCTTTTGGTGGCCTCACTGGGGCAGGGACGTTACAGCTTTCGTCCAGTCCTGTACTAGGTGCGCAGCAAACAAGTCCTCTCGTACTCGTCCTGCAGGTCTCCTTCGACCTCTTCCTTGTCCCTCGGTTCCCTGGACTCATGTGGCCATGGACTTTATTGTTGAGTTGCCTCCGTCCAGGGGACATACTGTGATCCTCGTGGTGGTGGACCGTTTCTCGAAGATGGCGCACTTCATTCCACTACGAAAGTTACCCAACGCCTCCACCTTGGCTGATATCTTCATCCGAGAGATTGTTCGGCTCCACGGAGTGCCATCTGAAATCGTGTCAGACAGAGGCACCCAATTCGTAGCAAGGTTCTGGCGCGAATTTACTAAGTCCTTGGGAATCACCTTGGCCTTCTCCTCGGCTTATCACCCTCAGACGAACGGTCTAGTGGAGAGAGCGAATCAACACCTGGAGCAGTACCTGCGTCTCTTCATCAATGACATCAGGATAATTGGGTCAATCTGCTGCCGTTCGCAGAATTCGCACGGAATAACACGCTCCAGGAGTCTACCAGGATCTCTCCGGTTTTTTTGCCTGTATGGTCTCCATCCACAGTCTCTCCCAGAGACGTTGCCAGTCTCTCCTGTTCCGGATCTGGAAGAGAGGCTTGCTTCCATCCGTGCTACTTGGGCTTCGGTTCACTCTGCACTGGAACGCACCGCTCAGCTCCAGCAACGTCAGGCCAACAAGAAACGTTCTCCCAACCCCTCGTATCGGCCTGGCGATAGGGTTTGGCTGTCTACGCGGTTCCTGAGACTCCGGGTCCCTTCCATGAAGCTGGCTCCACGGTTTATTGGGCCATTTTTTACGTCGGATTAATCCAGTGGCTTACGAGCTCTCGCTACCCAGAACGCTTCGCATTCCTCGGGTATTTCACGCCTCGCTATTGAAACCTCTGGTCTGCAACCAGTTTACCCGAGGTGCACGTTCCACGGCTGAGACTGCCAGGAGGGCTTCGGAGGGGCGCACTCCTCAGGTCATCCTCGATTCCCGGCGGCAGCAAGGCAGCCTACAGTATTTGGTGCAATGGAGAGGTCTCGGTCCTGAGGAGCGTTCCTGGATACCAGCGGCACGACTCTCTGTTCCGCGTTTGATACGCGCATTTCACGCTAGACGCCCTTCTCGCCCAGGTGGTCGCCCTGAGGGCGCCCTTTTGAGAGGGGGTACTGTTACTCACCTGCCCTCGGCCCCCATGTTGCCGCAGCAGCCGCCACGCAGGAGAGGGAGACCCCCCTCCACCGCACGGCCACCTCCGCAGCAGCCACCACGAAGGAGAGGGAGACCCCCCTCCACCGCACGGCCACCTCCGCAGCAGCCGACACGTGGGAGAGGGAGACCCCCCTCCACCGCACGGTCACCTCCGCAGCAGCCACCACGAAGGAGAGGGAGACCCCCCTCCACTGCACAGCCACCACCGCAGCAGCCGCCACGAGGGAGAGGGAGACCCCCCTCCACCGCAAGGCCGCTTCCACTGCCTTCCTCTGAAGTACCGCGCAGGAGAGGCAGACCTCCTGGTACACGGCATCCTGCTGCTGCGCGGGCGCGACCTCTAGTGGAGAACTCGCATACTGCGGGAATTTATGAAGGGAGATTACGCCATCCACAAGATGGCCGCGAGTCACAGACACCGGAAGTGATGTCATGAGGGGCTGATGGGAGATTCTGACTTCCTCCGCGGTTCTCCATTTAAACCCCTCAGACCAGTTTCACCTTGCCTTCTGATGGTCGTCTATGCCTTGTGCTAGCACCCAGATAGCGTTTACCTGCTTGATTCCTGTGTTTGACCTCGGCTTGCCTGACTTCGTTGTTATCCTGTATCCTGACCTCGGCTTGTTTATCGTTTATCCTGATCTCCTTAATCCTGACCTCTGCTACGTATACCGGCTATCCTGTTCTCTGGAATCCTGACCTCGGCTTGTCTGAACTGTTCTGTCCAGGAGTCCTACCTGACCACGGTGTCTCCAAACTACTTGTACGTGACAACAATATAAGTTTTTATATATTTGTTCATCAACCCCGTAACATATTTTCTATTAATAATATGTAATTTTTATTTAATAAATCTTTTAAACCTCTTCTTAAGATAAAATGGGACTGAAAATCGTATCCCATAATGTAAGGGGGTTGAACACCTGGCATAAAAGACGCTTGTTATATAAAGAAGCAAGATCTCTAAAAGCAGATATAATATATGTCCAAGATACTCATTTCAAATTAAATCATATTCCCAACATTTCCTTAACCACCGACAGACTTAAGAAATAGTTTGAAGAGAATGCCGAGGTTGGGGTAAGTTAGAAATAGAGTTATACGACTGGAACCAAACAAATAAATGTCAACCCTCTCCTTCATTAGCAGAGTCAATAAAAGAAATTAAGCAAAATATTGATATAATACGATGGAATCACACAGCTTTGGCATTGAAGAGACGGAAAGAGACTTTCTATGCCAATGGCAACACGGCCTCCAGTTTGCTAGCTGCTAAACTCAAACATTCCACTTCCTTTACCAGGATTGAACATATATTAGATGACAACAATATAAAGGTAGCTCATCCAGTAAAAATTAGTAACCTGTTTGCCAACTACTATAAAAAGTTGTAGAATCTTAAAGATGACCCTGGAACAAACCATCCCTCTACAGAAAAGATTAAATCTTTCCTAGATTCAGTTGATTTACCATCCATAAAAGATGAAGATTTATCGAAGTCTGCAAATCCTATTTCATCAGAAGAAATTTTACTGGCAATTAGACTTGGGCACCAGGGGGCTCTTCGTGTTCGTCTTCGTGCTCGTCTTCGGGGGAAAAAAACCTTCGTATTCCGCGAATATTCGCCCGTTCCTGTCTTCTCTTTGGGCGAATGTTCGCGGACATTCTTCGTGCTCGTTTAATCTTTGTCACAAAATGACCTAGAGACAAATGCTCCAAGGAACTTGGCCTCCGTTTATCATACACAATCACACATCCATAGATGTTTAATAAAAGAATAGGGATTATTTTACATTTTTAAATTGATTTTGGACCACTTGTAATACATGCCTAACATTTGCTACCTATTCACAATGGCATACTTTGCAACAACCCAACTTTTACTGGACAGGACTGGAAAAAAGCAGGACTGTCCACCAAAATCTTGGGTGTGTTGGCAGGTATGCAGATGGAAAAATGTTGGACAAGAACTAAAAAATACCTTACGGTTAATGTATGGTTATGTTTAAGATTAGTAGCAGTGCACTGGCTTGGTTAAAGATGTATTATGTCTAAATAATAATTTAATTTTAATTTTAATGGGTTTTAAAAAAAAATTAGGGGTTTATTTAAATGTATTTTAAAGTTAGATTTATTATTTAGTACTTTATTATATTTATTTAATGTTTATACTAGGGAAAAGAAAAAGAAAAAATGTCGGTGCGCTAAGCTAGTCTCAGGCTTAAATAATACAAATGTATAATATGAGGCCTAACAAACAGTGTGAGCATGCTGCAAATACAGTGTGTTGGCTGTACAATGTATACAAAAAACAAAATACTGTCTGCGCTTCTCACCCTAATAAAGTTGGCAACAAATATATAAACATAATATAAATGAGAGGTTTTGGTTATATGAATTGGCCAAAGCATAATTAAGCTCACCCACCACGTCAAGGCACACTCTCAATAGGGTGAGAACCTACTCTCACCTCCTACATAGTGGGCACACAAAGCAGTTTATACTGCTACCAAAACCAGATTAATGTGTTGGGGGAGGTGCAATTAAACCTCCTCCCATTTAACCCCTGGACAGCAAGCTGCAACCAGACTGATGAGGAGCCAACAACCTCAAATATGTGCAAACAGGGAAAAGAAAAAATGTCGGTGCGCTAAGCTAGTCTCTGGCTCAAATAATACAAATGTATAAAATGAGGCCTACCAAACAGTGTGAGCATGCTGCAAATACAGTGTGTTGGCTGTACAATGTATACAAAAAACAAAATACTGTCTTTACTAGTGCTACCTACCGAGCTATAACTACCAACGTGTATTTGCATACCTAGATAGCTAAATTAGATGGGACAGGACTGGAAAAAAGCAGGACTGTCCCTGAAAAAGTTGGGTCTGTTGGCAGGTATGTGGATGGAAAAATGTTATAGTATGAAGTGTGAGTTATAGCGTTAATGCTAGTGAGTGTAGAAGTGAAGGCCAGGACAAATAACAAGAGGAAAGGTCCTTGTGATTTGTGCATTGTACGTGTATGTGTTATGTGTGTTGTCACTGTGTGTTATATGTGTTGTGTGTTATGTGTTATGTCACTGTGTTATTTGTGTTATTGTGTGTGTTATGTTTGGTTGGTTGGTTGTGTATCAGAAGGAAAATAATGAAATGGAAATGGAAAAGGCGAATGAGTGGGCAATTGGCGACCCACTCACCTGTTTCACCCCAGAGCAAAGCATCCAAACACTGTCAGTCCTAGACGTTTGGCAGCGGACTTCCAGAGCTCAGACACAAGGCCCTAGTGTAAGCTGGCCACGCCGGCGGAGGTAGCAGGCGTTGCCACACCGCAAACAGACGCAGCCAGGAGGGAGAAACTGCCCTTACCATTAGGGACATTTTGGGCATGACTCTAGCCAGAAGCGAACTGGCACAGAAGAGATGCTGGCACCACCACCACCACAACCACCACCACCACCAGCAGCAGCAGCAGCATTGAAAAATGGGAAAGGCGAATGAGTGGGCAATTGGCGACTCACTCACCTGTTTCACCCCAGGGCAAAGCACCCAAACACTGTCAGTCTTAGACGTTTGGCAGCAGACTTCCAGAGCTCAGACACAAGGCCCTAGCGTAAGCTGGCTACATTGGCGGAGGTAGCAGGCGTTGCCACACCGCAGCAAGTGCAACCAGGGGGGAGAAACTGCCCTTACCATTAGGGACATTTGAGGCATGACACTAGTCAGGAAGCAAACTGGCATTGAAGAGACGCTGGCACCACCAGCAGCAGCAGCAGCAGCAGCAGCAGCAGAATTGGGAAAGGCGAATGAGTGGGCAATTGGCGACCCACTCACCTGTTTCACCCCAGGGCAAAGCATCCAAACACTGTCAGTCTTAGACGTTTGGCAGCAGACTTCCAGAGCTCAGACACAAGGCCCTAGCGTAAGCTGGCTACATTGGCGGAGGTAGCAGGCGTTGCCACACTGCAGCAAGTGCAGCCAGGGGGGAGAAACTGCCCTTGCCATTAGGGACATTTTGGGCATGACTCTAGCCAGGAAGCGAACTGGCACAGAAGAGATGCTGGCACCACCACCACAACCACCACCACCAGCAGCAGCATTGAAAAATGGGAAAGGCGAATGAGTGGGCAATTGGCAACCCACTCACCTGTTTCACCCCAGGGCAAAGCACCCAAACACTGTCAGTCTTAGACGTTTGGCAGCAGACTTCCAGAGCTCAGACACAAGGCCCTAGCGTAAGCTGGCTACATTGGCGGAGGTAGCAGGCGTTGCCACACCGCAGCAAGTGCAACCAGGGGGGAGAAACTGCCCTTACCATTAGGGACATTTTGGGCATGACTCTAGCCAGGAAGCGAACTGGCACAGAAGAGATGCTGGCACCACCACCACAACCACCACCACCAGCAGCAGCAGCAGCAGCATTGAAAAATGGGAAAGGCGAATGAGTGGGCAATTGGCAACCCACTCACCTGTTTCACCCCAGGGCAAAGCACCCAAACACTGTCAGTCTTAGACGTTTGGCAGCAGACTTCCAGAGCTCAGACACAAGGCCCTAGCGTAAGCTGGCTACATTGGCGGAGGTAGCAGGCGTTGCCACACCGCAGCAAGTGCAACCAGGGGGGAGAAACTGCCCTTACCATTAGGGACATTTGAGGCATGACACTAGCCAGGAAGCGAACTGGCACAGAAGAGATGCTGGCACCACCACCAGCAGCAGCATTGAAAAATGGGAAAGGCGAATGAGTGGGCAATTGGCGACCCACTCACCTGTTTCACCCCAGGGCAAAGCACCCAAACACTGTCAGTCTTAGACGGTTGGCAGCAGACTTCCAGAGCTCAGACACAAGGCCCTAGCGTAAGCTGGCTACATTGGTGGAGGTAGCAGGTGTTGCCACACCGCAGCAAGTGCAACCAGGGGGGAGAAACTGCCCTTACCATTAGGGACATTTGAGGCATGACACCAGCCAGGAAGCGAACTGGCATTGAAGATACGCTGGTACCACCAGCAGCAGCAGCAGCAGCAGAATTGGGAAAAGCGAATGAGCGGGCAATTGACGACCCGCTCACCTGTTTCACCCCAGGGCAAAGCATCCAAACACTGTCAGTCCTTGGCGTTTGGGAGCAGACTTCCAGAACTCAGACACAAGGCCCTAGCGTAAGCTGGCTACACCGGCGGAGGTAGCAGGCGTTGCCACACCGCAAACAGACGCAGCCAGGGGGGAGAAACTACCCTCTCCATTAGGGACATTTAAGGCATGACACTAGCCAGGAAGCGAACTGGCAGAGAAGAGACGCTGGCACCACTACCACCAGCAGCAGCAGCATTGGAAAAGGCGAATGAGTGGGCAATTGACGACCCGCTCACCTGTTTCACCCCAGGGCAAAGCATCCAAACACTGTCAGTCCTTGGTGTTTGGGAGCGGACTTCCAGAACTCAGACACAAGGCCCTAGCGTAAGCTGGCTACACCGGCGGAGGTAGCAGGCGTTGCCACACCGCAAACAGACGCAGCCAGGGGGGAGAAACTACCCTCTCCATTAGGGACATTTAAGGCATGACACTAGCCAGGAAGCGAACTGGCAGAGAAGAGACGCTGGCACCACCACCACCAGCAGCAGCAGCAGCAGCAGCATTGGAAAAGGCGAATGAGTGTGCAATTGATGACCCGCTCACCTGTTTCACCCCAGGGCAAAGCATCCAAAGACTGTCAGTCCTTGGCGTTTGGGAGCAGACTTCCAGAACTCAGACACTAGGCCCTAGCGTAAATTGGCTACACCGGCGGAGGTAGCAGGCATTGCCACACCCGCAGCAAGTGCAACCAGGGGGAGAAACTACCCTCTCCATTAGGGACATTTGACGCATGATTTCAGCCAGGAAGCGAACTGGCAAAAGATACTGGCACCACCACCAGCAGCAGCGTTGGAAACGGAAAAAGGTGAATGAGTGGGCAATTGACGACCCGCTCACCTGTTTCACCCCAGGGCAAAGCATCCGAAGACTGTCAGTCCTTGGCGTTTGGGAGCGGACTTCCAGAACTCAGACACTAGGCCCTAGCGTAAATTGGCTACACCGGTGGAGGTAGCAGGCATTGTCACACCGCAGCAAGTGCAACCAGGGGGAGAAACTACCCTCTCCATTAGGGACATTTGAGGCATGATTTCAGCCAGGAAGCGAACTGGCAAAAGATGCTGGCACCACCACCAGCAGCAGCGTTGGAAAAGGAAAAAGGTGAATGAGTGGGCAATCGACGACCCGCTCACCTGTTTCACCCCAGGGCAAAGCATGAAAGTCTGCCAGTCCATGGCGTTTGGGAGCGGACTTCCAGAACTCAGACACTAGGCCCTAGCGTAAATTGGCTACACCAGCGGAGGTAGCAGACGTTGCCACACCACAAACACGTGCAACCAGGGGGAGAAACTACCTTAAACATTATAGAGAAAAAAAAATTACTTTCCAAGCTAAGAGCTGGGTAACCCAACTTGGGCAGATTGAATTTAAGAAAGGCAATCTGCTCCATCAGATGAGGTGCCATGCATGAGCGCTGTTTCCAGTCATAGAAAACACGCGCTCACTTTGAACAGTGGTTGGCGGACATGATAGTAGCTGCTGCGCAACCCATGAGAGTACAGGCCACACACTCTTCTTTTCATCCCAGTAGCTAAGAGGATCAACATTAGGCGCAGAAGGAACTTCACAGAGGTAAAGTTTGACCATTTCAGCAGCACTACTCTCCTTTCTGCTGCTAGCTCTGTCAGATGGTCCAACTATACTCCCAAGTGCCTCTTCCCAAAACGCAGCTGCTCCACTCAGCTGTGTTGTGCTGCTTGTGGCACTGCTGCTGATGCTGCTGCTAGGAGTAGCAGACCACATCATCTCTTCCTCCTCCTGCACCTCTCCCTCCTCGGACAGCATTCCCATTTTACGCTGCCAGTCACGCACCTTGTTGACCAATTGCTCCCGGTAGCTACTGAGAACATTAAATTTCAAAGCTAGCTTTCCCTTAATTCTTGGATCGCAAAGGCACGCTAGCATCATTTCGGGACTCTCTTCCATTCGTTTGCGAAGGTGTACTTTTAGCAGATCCTTCAGCTTCCTGACTATGGCTGCTACGTCAGGATGTAGAGTGCCACCTTGAACAGCCCCACGGTTTCCAAGGAACACATCCATCTTGCTGCCTAGATGGGAGAACACTGGGATTACCTGGCCCAGACTGGCAGTGTTTGAGCTTAAATTTTCTGTGGCATCCCTGAATGATTTAAGGACTGCCACTAGCTGGGCGATCACTGTCCAATCCTCCCTATTCAATGGAGAGGTAATCCCAATATTGTGCTCTGAGGCAAGATTATGGCCCTCTGCTGCTCCAAAATCCTCTCCAGCATGTCTAACGTGGAGTTCCACCGTGTACTGACATCCTGACGTAGGCAGTGTACGGGAAGACCTGACCTCTCTTGCTCTTCCCTCAAAAGTTGGCTAGCCTTAACACTATGGTGAAAGTGCCCAGTGATCTTTCTGCAGTGGGACAGAACTACTGCTGCCACATTAGTTCCTTCTGACATTGCTGCCTTCACTACAAGATGGATGATGTGGGCTGCACAGCGCACACCAACAATATGACCATCTCGCAGCGCTTTCACCATATTGGCACCTCCGTCAGTTACCACAAAACCAACTTCAACATTGGTGCCCGCCTCTGCTCCCACCCAAAGGCTAAACATTTTCCTCATTCCATGCAGAATATTTTGGGAAGTGTGCTTTTCATCCATCACTTCTGCATGGAGAAGGAAAGATCGGTAGCCTGCTGCAGCAGCTTCCTTAGACACACCGGGCTGCCACCAGTGTGCTGTCAAAGAAAGAAAGGCATGCTAGCCGCTAGGTGCACTCCACAAATCTGTAGTGAAATGAACAGACTGACCAGCAGCCTTGGAAAGCTCCTCTTTCACTGCTGCAACACAGGACCGATACAATGAGGGGACAATGTTCCTGCTGAAAGTGGAACGTGACGGAACTGTATATTGTGGAGCCACAGCCGCCATCAATTGTTTGAAAGGCTCCTCTTCGATCATAGAGAAGGATGCCCCTCCAACAGCAATGAACTGACCAATCAGTCGCGTTACTTTATTGGCCTGCTGTTTGGGCATTGACCTTTTGGATTGGAATGCCACAAATTGTTCCAGGGTGGGCTGGACATGCAGTGCTCCAACCTGCCTTGGTCTGTGGCTGCCAGCACTAGCTGCTGCTGCTGCTGCTATTGGCTCAGAAGAAGAAGCTGTTGGGGTTTTTCCACGGCCACCAGCTATGCTGCCTGCACTAAGTTTTACTTCTGCATCTTTCCCCAATAGCACAGCGTTGTGTTGAGTGCTGAGGTGATGCTTCATGCTAGCACTGGTAAAATGGCCAGACACTTTCCCTCTGCTTATTAGCTTCCTACAATGTTTGCACTTTCCATAGCGCCCTTCTTCAACATTTTCAAAGTGCTCCCAAATTGGGGCGCGCATAGCCTTGGAGTGTGCCTTGGGTGCTGCTCCTACTGCTTGGGGTGGATGAACAGAGGCAGAACTAGTGGTGGTGGGACTGGTGGTAACAGTACTGGCCATAGTGGGACTGCTAATTGCTTTAGATTTGCTAGGTTTTGCTGGTGGTGGTGGTGATGGTGATGATCGTAGCGGAGAAGGTGCAGGCTCAGGGGAAAATTGTGCACTAGTCATTTGGACACTGCTCCCTGAGGAATCTGATTCCTGACCACTCCTCTCCTCTACTTCCTCTGCAGGGCCGGCCCGACAATGGAGCCGAGTGGGGCAACCGCTCCAGGCGGCACTCTTGAAGGGGCGGCACTTCGCCGCCCCAAGCCCTTTTATTTTTATTTTTTTTAAAAGCGAAAGAGAGAGAAAGGGGCGCTGCTGTCAGTACCGCTCGGCGCCCCTCGCTCTCTCCTCTGCGGCGAGTCTCCCTGTTCGGTCTCGGTGCTGGCTTGTAATGCTGAGTGGCGGAACAGGGAGACTCGCCGCAGGACTGCTGAAAGGTAAGTACAAGAAGGGGGGGGGCGGCAGGGACGGAGGGAGAGGAAGGGTAGATAAGGGGGGGGGCGGCAAGGACGGAGGGAGAGGAAGGGTAGATGGGGGGGGCAGCATTTTAAAATTCGCCCCAGGCGGCATTTTGCCTTGGGCCGGCCCTGTTCCTCTGGCTCATAGTCTAGCTCTTCATTAGCCAGATCGAATGGAATTCATGCTAGGCTGGAGCTAAGACTGATATCGTCGTGAGACTCGTGACTAGTAGTAGTGCGAGCAGGAAGAATAGACTCTGCACTTGGCACTCTCAGTCTCAGGTTCCTCTGCTACCTCGCTAGGTGGAGTTCCACTATGTGTAGCCCTCTCTCTAACTGTCTTTACAAAAATTTTGTAAGGACTTGGTGGCTTGCTAGAGGTACTAGGAGGACATGGCGTGGCGGTACCAGTGGGAACAGTAGGCGCAGCACTAGTGGTGGTAGAGGTGGTGGGGGTGGTGGTGGTGGTGGTGGTGGTTTTCCCTACAAAGGAATGAGATCGCTTTGGTTTGGGACCCCGCTGAGTCTTGCTGCTAATTTGGCTCTGCTTGGTACCTTGCATGCTGCTTGTGGATGGGGAAGATGCTGCTTGGGGCAAAAGGCACTTCTTTTTAGTCACTGGGCTGGTACTACTTGTGCTACCCTTTAACTTTGAACGTGCTTCTGGTGCTTTAGGCTTTCCGTAAAAAACCATAGAGCTTGTGGGCCTAGCCGCACTACTACTGCCTGCTTTTGGTGCCTTTCCTTTACTTGATGACCCTTCAAGCAATGCTTCCCCAAATGATAAGGGAGAGCTTGGCCTACTTGGCCGACTAGACTGACGCAAAGGCTGCATCTTAGAACTGGTGGTGGTGCTGGTGGTGGTGGTAGATGGAGTTTGTCCCTCCTTAGTCCCAAAAGGAGGATCCATTTCAAATTTTGTGTTGTGTGTGTAGTGTAGTGTAGTGTTTAAAAAACTATATAAAAAATAAAATTTAAAAAAAAAAAAAAAAAAAAAAGGAAAAACGAATTAAAGACAAAAAAATTAGAGGAAGTTCTCTTCAGTGCTACTGCTTAAAAAGTAAAACTATGCACTACTGCACTGTGCTGTTGTGTGCAATCTGCCAAAGTGCTAAAGTTATTTAAATTATTAACTCAAGATTAACTATTTAATAACTAGCAGTATTTTATTTTTAATTTGAATTTACACGGGCCTAAGAGCTTAGCCTACTACTATGCTAGCCTAAAGCTATATTTCCTTACTATAAGTCTACCTCTAGGCAGACGCTCTCAAACCCACTAAGCTAAAAATAGGTTAAATCAGATTCAGTATATGATTTATTAATTAATATTAAGTTATATAATATTAATAGATTAGAAATAATTTACTTATATATTATGTATTATAGATAGAAGAATATAGATTATGAATTAGAATTTAGAATTAGAATTACTTATATTATAGATTATGAATTAGAATTTATATTGTTATATATTATTTATAATATATTATAGATTAAGATTAAAGAAGATTAGAATTATTTTAGTACTACAGCTAGTAGCTTGAAGCTTTGTTTAGTACAGCTCGTCACAGTCAATTTTTCTTGAAAAGAATTAGAAATAAAATAAAATGTCACAGCAAAACAGTTAGCTTCACTGCTTGCTGAACAAAAACACACAGCACTTATGCGGCTGCACTCACTAGCCCAACAAGTTCACTTCACTGATGGACTGAGGTGAGCAAAACACTAAGGGTACTTTTAATAAAATTGAAATAAAATGTAAAATAAATGAGAAAATCTTTGCAAAACAGTTAACGTCACTGCTTGCTGATCAAAAAAAAACACAGCACTTATGCGGCTGCACTCACTAGCCCAACAAGTTCACTTCACTGATGGACTGAGGTGAGCAAAACAAATGAAATAAAATGAAAGATTATTAATTAAGAAAAATTGACCTGGTCTATTGCTGTTGCTAAAACAAAGCACAAACTATAGAGCTGCAGCACCAGTACTAATAAGATTAGCTGAACTATACGCTAGTAGTAATTAATTAATATTATTACTTTTATTTATAGCTAATTTAATTAACTATTAAGATAAGAAAGAATTATAGAATTATTGATATTACTGATTTTAGATTAGACACTAGTAGATGTCTTGAATGTCTACAGTACACTCTACACTAGTATACTATTACTAACTATAACTGACAAATATATATATAATTTTATAATGAATTCAATTATTAATTATATTAATTAATATTACTGATTTTAAATGAGACACTAGTAGATGAATGTCTACAGTACACTCTACACTAGTATACTATAGTATATATATATATGACTGACAAATATATATATATATATAATATTATAATGAACTATTAAATTATAGACTCTATTAAATTATTATTTATAAATTCTATTTAATTTATTTAAGCAGGACAGGCAGTAGGCACTAGTGCCAGCCCAGGGCAAGGGCACCCCAGTCCCACTGAGACACTGGGTGCACTGTCAACTCAACAGCACTTACACTACAGTTGATGACAAATTAAATAAAAAAAAAAATTAAATTAATCAAATTATTATTATTAATTATGTTAAGTAGCACTGAAGTGAGGATGAAGTACACTGTGAGAAATGGCAGGCTAAGGCTTACCAGTCTCACACAGAACAGAACAATCTCTCTGTAACGCTCGGATGCAGCACAGCAGTGTTGCCAAAGCAGTCACAGCGAAAAATGAATGGATCTCTCAGGCAAGCTCTGGTCTTATAAAGGCGCCTTCAGAATTCAAAAAACAGCAGCACAGGCATTGGACGAGACCCTTAGCATGATGTCACAAGAGTGAGCTGATTGGACAGACGAGATCAGCTCACTCCTGTTTGAAATTTTGGCGGCTGCGCGGCAAAAACGAAGACGATCTTCGATTCTTCGTGGTTGTGAGTCTTCGTCTTCACCTACGTTTTGCTGGCACTGTATTCTCCTCGGCGTGTTTTCGGAACGAACAAAAACACGGCCTCTTCGTGCTCGTTTTCATGTTGGTAAGGCACTAGGGCCAGATGGGTTTACCATGCACTATATTACAAACAATTCCAATCCATATTGATCCCACACCTTACAGTTTTATTTAATACATTTTGGAAGGACGGTATAATGCCAGAGGAATGCTTCAATAGCACTATAATATCATTGTATCTTTTTTAAGACTGGTTTGATATACCAGAATTTGATATTAATGTCAATAAGTTACAATTGAATAAATTAGAAAAAATATGTATATACAACCCATATCAAAGGCATACTTTGCATATGCTTAGCTAAGTTTAGATAAGTTAGATTACATGTTATCATGGAAAAGGGAACTTAATGAATGTCTTGAGTTGGAGGAGCGGTTCTCAATAGGATTGGCGCTAAAAGGCATCCCGCAGTGCTCCAATCATTGGGATACTCATTACAAAATAATTCACCGTTGGTACCTTACTCCTGCCCGACTCAAGAAAATGAACCTATCCATAACTGATAAATGTTGGAGAGGATGTGAAGGTGGCAATGCGTGAGAATACAGAAATTTTGGAGGGGTATTTACAAACTCCTTGTAGATGTTAATCCTGGTGTGGGTCCATTTTCCTCTCAGCTTCTTATCTTGAAGTTGTTGCCTAGTGGCTTACCCAAAACAGATAGAATATTAGTGGGCCACATACTAATAGCCTCAGCGGCAGTTTTGGCACGCTATTGGAAGTCTGAAGTTGTACCTACTATTAGGGAAGTAATTTCCCTGGTAGTGGAGAACAAGGCATATGAAATGACGCTGAGGCAACCTTCACCTCATGTGGCAAAATTGGGTTTACTTTGGGATATGTGGGAAGATAAAGTATTAAGGAAACTTTAGTATGCTCATATTGATAATCTACTTTTTCTTCTTGTGGTTTACAGTACTTAGATATCAAACGGTTATACATGACCACAGACTTTCCTATAATTTACTTATTGAGTCATAAAGTTTTCAGATCTGTTTTCTTAAGGACAGACTGGAACTGTATATTATATTATTTTGCATTATATCAAATATATTTAAACGGTATGATCTGTAATACCTGTATATTGTTCTTTCAAATTGTATTAGTGTCTGAATGTATTCATGCTTATATTATTATATGCAAACTGTATTTTGTATGACTTTAGCTGTAACATTCTTATATTGTGGTGGATGAAATACTAAATCTCTTCCTCCATTCCCCTCTATCATGTTCTCCCCTTTTTTGAAATGTAAAAATACTTAATAAAAAATATTTGAGAAGAGTAGCAGCAGAACCAGCAGCAGTAGGGCATGTGACCTGGCACTGTCAGAAAAACACATTCATCCACTTGGTGCAGGACAGACTTTCCCAATAGTTGATACATTTATAGAACGTATCCCCTTTCGCTCTGGCTGCTGCTGGTTGTGGGTTTGCTGTTCGTGCCAATGCTACTCCCCCCCCCCCCGACACAAGATGTCCTAACACCTTAACCCAGCTGCTCACTTCTTTACAAAACAACTTGCACCTTGCAATGTGTCCATCTCCCACATTCTGGCGTTAGAGGCAGGTATGGAGGTAGCAGGGGTACTAGTGTTTTCTTTCCTTGATATTGTTAGTGATAGTTGTAATGGTTGTGGTGGTAGTGATGCCAGCGCATGTGGCAAAAACATGTGGCATTGCTGTGCTGCTGCTTCTGCAGAGTAGAAGTAGCAACACTTGTAACAGAGAAATTACTCACTTGACTCCTCTTCCTCTGGCTCCTAATATAAATCCACATCATCATCTTCATCAACAACATTTTCAATGACCATCATTTTCCATTGAGCCCAAGGAGGGGTAAGGTCCACACCTGCTCCAAGTGCCACGGATAGACCTTCCCTCTTTATTCTCATTTGGTCCAAAAGTAAATATGCTGATCTTAGTGCCTATCTTTGTCTGGGGAGCGCTGGCAGTTCTTTCAGTAGTAGTAGTAGTAGTAGTAGTAGTAGTAGCAGTGGTGATTGTGGTTGCACTGGTAGTGGTTTTATTATGTACTTCACCACAGAATAGCTTACAAGCAATCTTCGCACTGGATCCCACCAAGTCACCAGCACCAGGGGCGGATCCTGTAAGTGGCACCCCCCCACACCAAATGTAAAGACATCTACAAAATTATGTTAAGAATATTTATTGCACCAATTAGTAAACTGTATGTCAACTGCAAACAACAAGAAATCTGAAAAAATAAATGTAATAAATAAAATAAATTAATAGTGCTTTCTTTAATAACCCTCCAAAAAAACAGCGTCCACATTGCCCACATAGAACCTGACCAGCACCCAAATTACAGACACATAGGATGTGCCATCTTTGCCCCCAAACACCCCAGCATGAGTCAGCATTGTTCCCAAACAGCCGAGTGTACGCCATCTTTGTCCCATAAACACGCTACCTGTGCCATCTTTGTCCCATAAACACCCTGCCTGTGCCATTTTTGTCCCATAAACACCCTGATTATACCATCTTTGCCTTTTTGACAAATCAACTATACACCTATGATTAACACAAACACTTTTACAGTCACTCACTAATTCACTTTCATTCACACAATCATTTATTCTTTCACACAAATTATTTACACATATTTATTGATGCATTCTCACAAATTCATTAATTCTCTCACTCATTCACACAATTCATCCACACATTAATCCATTGATTTTCGCTCTCTCATTCTGACTCTTTATTTCAATATTCTTGCTACCCTCCTTTCTCCCTACCTACCCATTATCACCCCCTTCTGCCCTATCTACCCCTTCTCACTCCCTTCTCCCTATCTACCCCCTATCCCCCCGTCTCACTCCCTTCTCCCTATCTACCCCCTCCTAACTATCTACCCTCTGCCCCCTTTGAAGTTCACTTATCTTTCAGGAGTCCTGCGGTGGGGGTGCAAGGCCTCTGTCTCCCAGATGTGCCACTGTATGGAACAGTATAGAGTGATGGGAGTTATGATGTACTTTAGAGCATAATTATAATGAAAAAGACATTGGAAATGGTACAGCATAACACCCATCACTCTCACACATTTACCAATTCACACATATACTAATCCACACATATACCAATCCACACGTACCAATCCACAGATTCCACACATACCAATCCACAGATTCCACACATACCAATCCACAGATTCCACACATACCAATCCACACATACCACACATACCAATCCACACATACCAATCCACACATACCAATCCACAGATTCCACACATGCCAATCCACACATACCAATCAACAGATTCCACACATATACCAATCCACACATATACCAATCCACACATATACCAATCCACACATTCCACACATACCAATCCACACATATACCAATCCACACATATACGAATCCACAGATTCCACACATATACGAATCCACAGATTCCACACATATACCAATCCACACATATACCAATCCACACATATACCAATCCATAGATTCCACTCATAACAATCCACAGATTCCACACATAACAATCCACAGATTCCACACATAACAATCCACACATATACCAATCCACAGATTCCACACATACCAATCCACAGATTCCACACATACCAATCCACTCTCACTGTCACTCAGTCTTACTGAATGATTTCCTACCTTCTTTTCTTCCTCTTTTCTTCTTACAGCAGTCTTTTCTTCTTACAGCAGTCTTCCACTTCGCTCCTCTTCTTCCGGGTCAGAGGGCACTGTGGGCGCGGCTTCAGTGCCGCCGGGATCTGACAACAAACCCCGGCGCACAGCAGCAGTTGCCGCGCGGATCGCAAGGAAGCAGTATCGGAGGTCTTTAACAGACCTCTGGCTCCCTTGAGTGATTTTAAGCCGGTTCAAGGGAACCGGCTTAAAATCACTCAAGGGAGCCGGAGATCTGTTAAAGACCTCCGATACCGCTCTCTTGCGAGCCTGCTCCTCCAGCGGCGGACATTACTGTCCATCTCTGGAGGGGTGCCGGGTGCCGGCAAGTTGGCAACCCCTGATGAGCGGCACCCGGTGCGGACCGCCCCCCCCCGCCCCCCACTAGGTACGCTACTGACCAGCACAACCCCTACATGAGTCATTGGTAGTAACTATAATTGCGCCTACTTTAGTAGATGGAGTGGACAAGATTTTAGTACTACTAGAGCGAGATGTTTGTTACTGCTGCTGCATGCAGCTCGTGGTAGTTATGATTACAAAATGGACCCCTAGCCCGGGATAACAGCCACTTATATAACCTACCCCCAATTCCACCCCATAAATACCCGCCAAAAGCCTACCCCTCCTCTGCACAACAGTCAGGGCCCACTATAGCCCATGCTGGCCCCTCCGTGGGTATCATTATTGTTTTGCTGGTAGCATAAATGTGCAACTGTCTTGCAATATTGTTCCTAAGTCGAGGTTAAGAGCACAAATGCAAGCACAATCAAATGCCTAGTTTTGTGACCAATATTTATCATCGAATAATTGTTTTGTATTGTCCACAAACTAGAGGTTTTGCTGGTAGCATAAATGTACATCTGTCTTAAAGTCTACTCAGGAACTAAAACACACCAAGCAGAGGGATCACCAACAGCAACAGCAGCACTGCACCAATGGATACACACATCCGGCAGCACACTATGGAATTCATTGATTAATTGATCCCTCAAAAGAAGGAAGGTGATATGGCAGTATCAGCAGTAGTAGCAGGACATTGGGAGTAGGTTGACTCTGGTACATGTCCAGCTCCACTGTACAGGACACCAAATTTCCTCCAAATTTAGAAAAATAATTATCCCTCAGAGTAAGTAAGGAAATTGATTTACAGAGCACAGGGCAGGCACTGGCAGACAGACTGATTTCCCCCTCATACTTTAAAAAAGAACAATAATTTAGGAAGGGCATTGAGGCACAGGGCAGGGCACAGGTCAGATACCGGCAGACAGACACACCCAGCCACAAGACTGCCCACCCCCCATATTAGAAAAAATAAGAATTTTTCTGAGTAAGGATGGGCATTGTTGTGCAGGGGCAGGGAACAATGGCAGACTGACACGTTCATCCACAACACCCACTCCCCTACTGACAGCAACTTGAGGGGTGAAAGCTCTGCCCCCTTGCACTCCTGGAGCGCCGGATGTCATGTCAGAGGTCAAGGTGAAAAAAGTGGAAGAAGTAGAAGGTCAAGGTGAATTATATGACTATTCTGGCGCTCAACATTAAATGCCGGCACCGCGGCAGAGCAGGAAGACGAACGCCTCCAGCTCCCACCGCAGGACTCCGGCAAGAAGGTAAGTAGGGAGAGGGGGTAGATAGTTAGAAGGGGCAAAGGGGGGGAATAGTTAGAAGGGGCAGGGGGGGAATAGTTAGAAGGGGCAGAGGGGGGGATAGTTAGAAGGGGCAGAGGGGGGGGAATAGAAGGGGCAGAGGGGGGATAGTGAGAAGGGGCAGAGGGGGGATAGTGAGAAGGGGCAGAGGGGGGGAATAGTTAGAAGGGGCAGAGGGGGGGGATAGAAGGGGCAGAGGGGGGAATAGTTAGAAGGGGCAGAGGGGGGGGAATAGTTAGAAGGGGCAGAGGGGGAAATAGTTAGAAGGGGCAGAGGGGGGAATATAAGGGGCAGAGGGGGGGGATAGTGAGAAGGGGCAGAGGGGGGGATAGTGAGAAGGGGCAGAGGGGGGGTAGTGAGAAGGGGCAGAGGGGGTATAGTGAGAAGGAGCAGAGGTGGGGGGAGGTAGTGAGAAGGGGGCGCCAGAAGAATAGTCCGCACAGGGCGACAGAACACTTATGGCCGGCTCTGGTCAGGATCACAGGTAGGAACCCAGTTGCAGCTCTCAAAAGTATCTGGCAGAAATTCAGTAATGAAGGGGTCAGGCAGAAATCGTGGTCACGCAACAGAAAAACACTTAGAAAACACTCACAAAACACTCACAATAGAGGCGCAGCTAACTCCAGCAATAGCACAGAACAACTGAGCAATGATAGCTCAGTTGTTCAGGGTTTTTAAAGGGTGGAACCACCCTCTGACTGCTGTAATTAGTCTCTGCAGGTGTCCAGGGTTCGTTCTGAAAACCTGAACACCTGTGAAGACCAAGAGCAACAGTGTCCATCTCCCTGGCAACCACAGACGCCAGGCAGGCGGTATGCTGAGTGTGGGGGTCGGTCCTCCTCCTGGTTTGTCTCCCTGGTATCTGTGATTGCCAGGGAGACGATCCGTTGGTTGCGGGGAACGGTTCCTTATCTGACATGTCTCCACGGCGTCTTTGATCGCTGTGGAGATGTAGTACCGAGTGCCGGGGTCAGCCCCTCGCTTGATGGGACGCTGAGCGTGGGGGCCGGCTCTCCTGTCGACTCGTCTCCCCGGTGTCCCTGGTTGCTGGGGAGATGGAGTGTATGGTGTACGGCTGGGTAAGCTGTGCGATGTGTGACACATTGACACATTGATAAATCAGGCTCATGCCTCCAAAAGAAAGAAGGAGATACTAGATATTGACCTACTTCTTTTGTAGTATGATGTTAACCGCAAAAAATCATCTGGAAAAATGTGATCAGTGAAAAAAGAAACCAGGGATTGAAACTAAGAAAAACATCAGGAAAACAGACAACTTGGCATCGATCTCTTGTTACAATTTTGTCTAAAAAAGACTGTAAGGAAACTATTTACAGCAATAGTTCAATGCATGAAAACCTTAATTGTGTCAGAGATCGGAGAGAAACTATTCAGTATTCAGGTTGACTCCACACAAGATGTTAGTTGTATATCAAGCAATGGTTGCGAGATATTTGAAAGATGAAGCCATTAAAGAACGGCTCTTGGCCGCTATGGGAAAAGGATTTTTTATGTCTAGTTTTGATGCACTTGGATTAGATTTCCAAAAAATGGCTGGTAAATCATTTGATGATGCAGCAAATATGAGGCGTGCATACGTGGGACTACGTGCACAGATTGCAAAGGTAGTGCCGAATGCGCTCTATATTTGGTACTATAGTCATATCCTCAACCTGTGCATCTCAGATTGCTGTCAAGTATTGGAGGCCAAAAATGTTTTGGTCTCTTAAACTGCTTGGCAACTTTTATTGGAGACTCCCACAATAGAATGAATATCTGGAAAGATCAACTGGATAAAATACATAAACAGGAAAAACTTCTGACGTTACAGAAACAAGATTGTGGGAAAAACAAAATACCCTCAATAGGGTTTTTGGTGAAAAACATTCTCCTTACTTTGACACCCTTTTATGTGTAATTTCCCAGAGCAACTTGTCTGAATCAAAAGTCTCTTCTGAGGCCTCATCCCTTTTTGAAAATCTTCGTAAGTGTAAGGACTATCTTAAAAGCAAACATATTTTTGCAGGTTTTTGATGTTATAGGTCCAGTGTCAAAATATTTACAAACCAATGCCCTTAACTTCATGGTAACATGGAGAATGCTTGAAAGTGCAGTTGAGCAACTGAAAAAAATGATTTCAGTTGTGTAAAACAAAAGGCTGAACACTTTGCAACAAAAACAAATTAGTTGATGGATGAAAGTGATGTTCTCAGTTCCTTGGAAGTCTAGACTATGCTCCCAGCAAGAAGAGTGGCACAAAAAATAACGCTAAGCTGGAGAATCTTGACATGATGAGTGACCTAAAGATGAAGAGCTATGCTTTCGGGCTACTGTGTTCAGAACAATTCTAGACCAAATCATACAAAGCTTGTCATGAGTGATTATCAGAAGATAAGCAATTGATCATGGATTTCCACTACTTGGATTCGCACACTTTTAGGAGAGATCCCAAAGTGCTAGCTACAGGATGTCTTTCTGAAGATGAGACAAAGAAAGTGGAAATAATTCTTGATGATTATGATAATGAGGAGGAGGAGGACTGTATTTCACCTACTGACAAACTGGTTTTGCAGCATATAAAAATATTTCTACTGCCTATGAGTACCTGTTGATGGTTTCTTTTACACAAATGTTGTGTGAGAGAGCATTCAGCAAGCTTAAACTCATCAATAACTGCTTCATGCCTAACGCTCATGTCAGTGGAGACAGATCTTCTGGAACAGGTCCAGTTTCAGGATGTACTGGAAATTATACGTGAACGTTTGTTCTCCCTTGATGAGATCCTTGCTGACCGTTTGATCAGATATTTTTATATCTGATGAAATATAAAAAAATATTAGTTTTATACAGGAAATTCTGTCTGGCTCTATTTTTTCAAAAAGTTAAATAATAACCAATATTCTTTATCCATATCTCCAAATGTAAAGAAATAGAATGTATCACATATCCTTTAAGTGAATTTTGTATATACATGACATTTGTTAAAGCCATGGGTTTTGCCTTTTTAACATCCTTTGTTGCTATTAAAATGTAATTATCTCAAAACACATTTGAATCATATTTTTAATATATCAATATGCGTTAGAAAGTCAAGAAAAGATGGGCATGTATAGCAGAACTTTCTTTTGATACCATAGTTAGATAATTAGCTGAAAATTTGGGATCAGAAATTTAGCAAAAACTAGTGAAAATTTGAAAAAAAAACTTTTTTTTTATATATTGTCCTTCTGAATCCTCACAAAATTAGGTAAAGTGATGGAAAATCCCCTTCAAGTTTATCAATTCAGGTGTCCTGATTTCAGAAATACCTAATTTATATAGATTTTCCATATTTTCCCAGCACTTATAGGGAACAAACAGTAAGGTGTACATTATTCATAGAATTTTAATGCTTATGGCTTAAGGGTTATCTTTTTTTTTTTAAATCAGTGCAGTATGGTTAGAGGTCCTCTTAGGGACCTCTTGAACATGTTATTAATGCCAGTAATGTCACAATGACATCACTTAGCTCACTTTATTGTTTTTTTTATTATTATTATTATTTATTGTATTATTTTAGTTTTTATTTTATTTTTTTAAATCACTTACATTTTTTGTTTTCATTTTTTTTTTGCTGATTCGTTTTTCAGCATGGGAGAAGACATGGTTTCTCACTCTCCTCACTGTGAACCCCCTGCACAATCACAGACACTGTGATCTCTATGCAAGTCCCCACAGGCTACGAATGAGACACATAACGGGAAGAAGGGGCCTGCTTTGCCAGCTATGTATCTCCTAAGTTGCTGGCACTCTATTAGTTAGGTTAACTAGAGGATGAATGGAAAAAGGGAACCAACAAAGACACAACAAATCCAATATTCAATCAAGGACACCTTCACGTCAACCTCTAGAGCCACAGAAGCATTGCGTCTACTTTCACAGGAGTCAGGCCCTTCACCCCTCTAGGTCTGGACTAACACTTCAACACGGATGGTTCCTCATATTTTTGCTTGAACATAGGAAGACCCTCTGCTAGCAAGCCCCCATTGTACAGGTTAGCAAACCAGAGATTCGAATCATAGATGTGCAGCCGACAAATCTGCAGCAACTGCGTGATGCCATCATGTCCATTTGGACCGCAATCTCTAAGGAATGTTGCAGCACCTTGTACAAAGTGTGCCACGAAGAATAAAAGCAGTTCAAAAGGGGGTCCAGCCCGGTACTAGCAAGGTGTACCTACTAAAGTATCCAGTGAGTGTATATTGTGACAAAAGGTGTGGTATAGTGATAGATGGCAGACATATTAGACCAGCCTTGGTCAATAGTAGCCTACTTTAACCCCTTCAGTACCGGGACGTACCTGGTACTTCCTGGTTAACAGTCACCGGTAGACCGGGACGTACCAGGTACGTCTCCTCCAAAAAACGCCCCCACATCACCACAATCGCGGTGATCGTGGGGGCGCTGCTGCTGCTGTCTGCCCAGGAGTCCTGGGCAGACAGCACAGCCTGTCTAAGCCCGCCCCCAAGCCCACGATCACTCCCACGGAGTGATTCTCTAGGCAGAAACTGCGATTGCAGAAAAATCTGCAATCGCGGTTTCAGCTGCCACAGGCAGCTTCAGGGAAGGGTGGGGGGGTATTTAATGGGTCCCCACACCCCCCTGCTGCCTGATCGCTCCATGAGAGCGTCAGTGCAGCGTTAACCCCTTCAATGCCGCGATCGCGGCATTGAAGGGGTTAATTCCCGTTTTTTAGGGGGTTCTGCTGCTGGTGGTCTGCCTGGAAGCCCAGGCAGACCAGCAACAGCAAAAACGAGCCCCCAGAAGTCCTCTGATCAGTCCTGTAGGACTGATCAGAGAGACTCCTCCCCTACAATCTCCAGTCTATTGGAGATTGTGTCCCAGCTGCCAGAGGCAGCTTCAGGGACAGGGAGACAGGGTTCTTTGGTCTCCACATGAGTGTGGAGACCAGACCTCCCCCACCCTTCCTCAGTTAACCCCTACCCCCCTCTTCCTCAATTAACCCCTTCAATGCTGCGATTGTGTTTGACCCCCATCGCAGCATTGCAGGGGTTAATATTAGTCCCCACAAGCTTGTGGGGACTAAATATCAATCAATGCTGTGCTTCAATGGAGCATCAGCATTGAAAGAGTTAAAAAAAAATAATGTAAAAAATAATAATAATAATTAAAAAAAAAATTAAAAAAATAAATAAATTAAAAAAAAATAATAAAATAATAATAATAATAAAAAAAAATAACAGCACTGACCTGAAAGTCCAGGGTGCTTCCAGGTCAAATGCTGGGCTGATCAGATCACTCCTGGCCAATAGGAGTGATCGGATCATTATGGCAGCCCACGGATGACCCTGCTCTACAAAGAGAGAGGGGTCATCTAGGGTAATTATGAAAAAACACAAATTATTAATAAATGAAAAAATCATAATTATTACCTGATCACTTGTCGGTGACATTTTAAGTCGCTGATTATTGATCGGTCTCCCTGATTGATGTCAGCGGCCTAAACCTGTCACTTACAAGTAATCTGATGAAAAAAAATATTTAAAAAAATGTAAATGCACATGTTCCAGTTTTGCCCTCATAGCTTCCTCAAAAAATACATGAACCATGCATGTGAGGCCTTGTTGGAACCGGGGGGTGTTGGTGAACAAAATGTGGTGTTTTTTTTCCAGTGTTACACATATGCTGTGCAAGAAATAAATTGCAACATTGAAATGTATGCGTTAAAAACGCAATAAAATAATTTCCCTGTGATGTTTGGCAGACATCAGTGAAGAAAAGGCTAGCTGAAAACTGTCAAAACTACCCTAGTTGAACACCTTGACTCGTCTACTGTTCATAAATATATACTTTTATGGGGTAATTTACAGTGGGGGGGCTTCCAAAATGTCCCAAATGGGATATGGGCCCAGGAAACCAATTTCTGAAAATTCCAAATGTGAAAACGAAAATGCGCATGTTCCAGTTTTGCCCTCATAGCTTCCTCAAAAAATGCATGAACCATGCATGTGAGGCCTTGTTGGAACCGGGGGATTTTGGTGAACACAATTTGGTGTTTTGTTCTGCAGTTGCACATATTCTATACAAAATATAATATAAAATCTAAAGCAACATTGCAACATATGCAAAAAAAAACCAAAAAATATAAAAATACCTCAAAATTTGGCAGCAATTGGCGATAAAATCACTGTTTGAAAAGTGTCAAAATGACCCTAGTTGTACACCTTGACTTATCTACTTTTCATAAACATATAATTTTGGGGGGGTAATCAGTATCTGTGACAACTATTGCAGTTATTAGACTACCATGCCAAATTTGAAAAAAATTACATTTCAAAAACGTGATGCATGCCTTGCAATATTTGCCCTATACTGGTCAAAATAGATAAAAATCCTGGCCATGTTGGGTGGTTTCCAAATCAGGACAAGTTAATGAATATATTTGGGATAATTTTTTCCCATTGGTTTAATGTGTGTACAATTTGTATGTATACAAAACTGTAAAAAAATGCGTTTTTTTTCATTTTTTCCCCACTTTTTCCAGTTTTTTTCAAACAAAACAATGTACTACCCAGCTTACTATGGTTTCAAATGAAAGCCCTACTTGTGCTGAAAAAAACAATATATGATTTTTGTGGGTGCACCAATTGATAAGAGAGAAATTACAGTTGAAGAAAGACATGGCAAAAACACAAAAACGGCTCCGGTCCTTTAGCGACACCCTAGCTTAAAAATCCCGGTCCTGAAGGGGTTAAAATATGTCCCAGGGAAATATGTTGTTTGTTTACAAACTGCACTACTGGCAGTTTGCAAAACATGGTAAGGGTCCCTGGGGCGGAGCATCTGGAAGAGCAGGGTGGGCCAGTCCAGAGCCTGTATTCTGGACAGGAGCTCCACAGGTGTGGATTAAGTAACAACTCACCTGTGGCTGATTAATTAGCAGGCGGAAGGTTAAAGGGATTGAGCCTGATTCAGAGAGGGAGACCAGTGTTATTCCAGCTGGGAGAGCTGATGAACTGAGGAGTGGTTTCTCTCTTAAAACCGTTTTGATGATAACTTGTGAATGTTTGGAGCTGTTTTTACTAAGCAAGTGCTCAAACAAAGACTGTTATCCTGTGCTACTTATAAACGGCTGCTGTTTATTCCTTTAAAATAAACATTGAAGCTGAGCTGGATGTGTCCTGGACTTCATTTACCCTAGAAGACTGTGGTTACAGCCAAGATCCTTGACAAAAATCCCAAGGAAAAGGGAGGCCTGTCACAATATGTATATAGACAAACACAGTTACACACACACACATATTCTAACTCAAAACAACACCCACACTAAAATCCACACCCAGTCTCCCAAGTATGCATACATGTCCTGTGTGTCTGAGTTACAGGTGTGCCTCAGTGTAATATTGCACTGCATGATTTCTACCTTACAAAAATAAGAAAGGGGGGTTAGAGAGCAGTGGATTTGCCCAGATCCCTACCCCTTCTGGTGAGTGGCTTTATTAATCGGATGGGGCTGTTCCCTTTAGTTGGTAGGGAGGGAGTTGGAAGTGGACATGGCCAAACACCGTTCCCCTGCTTATCCACAAGACAGTCTGGGTTACTGCCTAGGACCCATAACAAAGTAGGAGCAAATGACCCTTCAGTCACATCAAACAAAGAAGCATTCACACTCAGTATATCATTTAAGTGCAAGCAATAGGCCTAATTTGGTATGTTATATAGAGCCCTATGGAATCTGGAACTGAGCAAGTCTGGCATGATAATGCTTCACTGTTCTCTGCTAGTCTCCTATGGGATCATCAGACAAGGGATCTAGCATAATAATTAAAAATGACCCGTTGAGATATTTATAACACAAACAAGGTTTAATGACACTTCCACACCCTTTAAATAAATCTTTCATTGTATCATTATGATATTGCAGTAAAGACTGAGACATTTACATACATACAAGATGTCACAGTTTCACAAAATAAGGTCCATAAAAGAAGGATGTTACAGTCATAAGGTAAGCTCACCAGTATTCTCAAAAAGTGTTGGCTTGTTTGCAACCATTAGCAGTGCATTCGTGTACATAAAATATGTGGCGTTCAGTGCAAATTAATACATATTGTATTATATATTGTCTTGAGAAGATGTTTCCAGAATCAGACAATAAGAGATGTCATATTTTATCCTAGTTATGCACCCATAAAGCTCAAATGGCCAAAGGCAACTATAGTTATTGATAAATTGGGCCAAGCATTATGAGAACTGTATATCCAGAACAACTAAGAGATTCCTTCTGTTTTGTGCTAGAACCATCTTATAAGTAGTTCACAATTCCACAACTAAACAATAGTTGGTTATCAGTAGTTTTACCTCCTTAACCTTCTGAAGTTTCCCTCTGCCTCATTATTACATATCAACACTCCAAGATGTGCCTATTTTTGACTAAATGCCTACCTATGACTAATCATCATATTTTTTTATTGGAAACTTGTAAATATGTACAGACTATAACAAAAGCTGGTAACTTTTATTTGTCAGTTTTTACAGTCATTTTCTATGTACTACTCTTGTTTTTACCTGTTTTACAATATTCCTATTCCATTTATAGCTGAAAATGCTATTTGCTTGTTTAACTGAAAATTGAAAGAAATAATTATATTACAAAGATCAATATATGGTGTCAAAGAAAATGCACTAATTTCTGTATTTGGCTATGTGTGTTTATGACCAGTGGTACATACTGTTGTTCAGTATGCAAGTGCCATACCCATTAAGGATTACATTAGTCATGTATTATTAATATTGATAGTATTATCAACACATGTTGCTTTTTGTTTTCTTTCCTAGGAATTTTAGAACATAAAAGGAAAAATGGGAACTTTAAATAAATCTAGAGTGACAGATTTTTATATAATTGGATTTTCTGATGTCCCTCACCTCAGAATTCCACTATTCTTCTTGTTTTTGCTAATATATCTTGTTACTCTTTTTGGTAATACAATGATTATTTTAATTGTCTGCTTATGTCATCACCTACACATGCCTATGTACTTCTTTCTGTGTAATTTGGCTTCATTAGATGTATCTTACACTTCAGTTACATCTCCAAACCTCTTGAACATATTTGTCACAGGAAAGAAAGGTATAACATTTATTGGGTGCATGACACAGCTTTATTTCTTCCTGGGTTTTGCCAGTGCTGAGTATTTCCTGCTCACAGTCATGGCCTATGACCGTTATGTGGCTATATGTCGGCCCTTGCATTATCCACTCATTCTTAATAAGAGTTCATCTGCTAAAATGGCTTCCTGTGCTTGGCTATCAGGCTTTGTGGGTGCAATCCCATTAGTTGTTTTTATTTCCAGCCTTGACTACTGTTCTTCAAATGAAGTGAACCATTTGTACTGTGACATGATGCCTTTGCTGAAGCTATCATGCAGTGACACCATTCTCATCCAGTTTGTCATGTTTTGTGAAGGTGTGTTTCTTGTGCTTACATGTTTCCTGCTCACCCTTACATCATACTACTTTATAATCTCCACAATCCTGAAGATTCGCTCTTCAGAGGGAAGACGTAAAGCCTATTCCACTTGCTCCTCCCACCTCTCCATCGTCATCTTATTTTACACAGTAATCTTCTGTCTGTACATGAGACCACCTTCATCATACCACCTTAATCAAAGTAAAGTGACATCTGTTCTCTTTGTGCATGTTGTTCCTATGTTCAATCCAATAATATATACTCTTCGGAACAATGATGTAAAGCAGGCCCTCAAAACCATCATAAATGACATTGTGAGGTGTATTGTGGGTTATTAAATTTAGGGCAAATTAAATCACTTGTCTTATACAAAGCACATATCTTACTCATGAGCAATGTTTCTTTGAACTGGGAATTAAAATCTCTGGTGCTGTCAGCAGTTGATCAATTGTACAAGTGTAGCCATATGTATCCAGTTGGTATCTGCTAACTAAACAACAGCATCTGCCATACAAGATGCAATAAAAGTACATGGTAGGTGACATTGGAAACCAGTCCAACCTACTTTTTACTTTTGTAACCAAGGGTGAGCCTAGGACTACTGGTGCCCCTCCCTTTAACTAAAACACCCGCTCACTCTAATACCACTAACACATGCATAGACAATCTATCTCCCTCATCTCTCACAACACTAACCTAGCTTGGCACATACTGTACAATCACACACACACACTCTATTGCCATACAGTAATGCACACTTACTCACACTTACCATGCCATGCATCTGTGGCACTTGCCTTAGCCTCTTCTCAGAAGGCCAGGCTAGCCACATTCAAGGGGCAGTGCTAGCAGCATGATAGATTTGGTTAAATGTGCAAGGGGCAGGTCTAGCAGCATCAAGGGCAGTGTAAGCACATGAAAGCATTACATGAGGAGAATTGGCTGGGAAGTATGTGTAACTCAATGTCACTATGTTGTCCTGGAGAAAGAGCAGAGCAACTCTTCATCTGAAGACTCTGGGTCAAATCCTTAAAGTGCCCAGGTATGATAATGTAAACTCCAGACAAGTCAATTGGTAAGTTGCATGCTAGCAACGGTTTGCAAGTGGCTGCGTTTTGTAATTTGAGACTTACAGGAGAGGGTATGTGAGGGTACGCATGTTCAATATGAACTCACACGTCCTCAACTGTAACTCGTACAATTACATCCCCTGCCCTCTACCCCTCAACCCCTGCCTATTGGGGTTAGGAGGGGCATAGACACTGTTTAGTGCCCCTCCATCCCTCTCCTGTGTGACAGAGAGGGTTACATGATAAAAAAAAAACCCTACCTACCTCCCCAAGCCCTATATTCCCCTGGTAGGAGGTCCTTAGGTCCATTCAAGGTCCCTCTGGGTGCCATGCTGTTGTCATCTGCAGCGTACATTTTACTAGTCATCTCCTTTAATGTATACAGTACACTGAACTGCCAAAAAGACAATCTAATTCCAGACTTTCTATATAATATGTATCTGGAAGTAACCTCAGGGATCTGCTATGAAGGTTTTGGCCCACAAGTTACTTTTGTCTTTTCTTGTAATTCCACATATGGCACTATATTTGTAGCCAAGTATGGAATTTCCACTAATGCCTTTGCATGCAAGATCGGTTAGTTTGCTTGAAAATCTGTGTACAAATGTTCATGTTTTTTGTATTCTTGGTCATTGTAACAGGAACCAAGGTGACCAGGGGGACCACTCTATCCCCCACTGTTGCCATCTTCCTCATACTAATAGCCAGACAGGTAGTTGGTCTGGTCTTAAAAGTAAATATAAAGAAAAATCTCCATGCCACCAAGCACACTAGTCCAAAACCAGGGGAGAAAACACACTAGATACTTTGCAGGAATGTACATAGCCAAGTTGATTAACTCTTTAGGGCCTGTGGCTGCCTAATGATTTGCTACAGTCAATGGGCTCCCTCATTCTATTTAAAGGGGAAGTCCCAAGAAAAGAAAAATCCTTCGGCATTAAATACAGAGTATAATATAGTAATGTTATTTATCCATAAAGAGAAACCGGCTTTAATTTTGTTCCCCCTTTGTATGCTGACCTGAAGGTTTCCATTCCTATTAGTACAACAGTTATGTGAAATTTTGGATGGCTTTCATTATAATTCATTGTCATCTGATAATTTATGGCAATGCTAAAGAAGCCCTACTTGTTCTTTCCTCTATAGACTTTCATTAGTCAGTATATCAGGTTGAGTGATTAAGACAAAGTCATTCTTTTGTTTACCACAAGGCAGTATGATAAGGGGTCAGTGTGTTAGTCTAGTAGATTGGGCTAATTTACAAATGGTTAATATGCACCTGCCTGAAAATATTACATAAAAACTTGCAAAACAGAAAACAGAAAAAAAACAGCACAATGAAAACCAGGGCTGCAACTAACGATTATTTTCATAATCGATTTGTTGGCCGATTATTTTTTCGATTAATCGGATAAAAAATAAATGTAAATTTTTCATTTATTTAAAATAACTGGTTTAAAAACAAACGGCAGAATAAAAAAAAACTTTGATAAAAATGCATTTTTTGTTTTTTACCCCAACCTGCCCCCCCCCATTATGCACATTTAAGCCCAGGCTTGCCACACTACCTCCCAGATATGCCTTATACCCCAGTATGCCACATACCCCCAGATATGGCACTCCGTCCTCCCCAGATATGCGTTATATACCCCCCCGATATCCCATAGTGCCCTCATAGATTTACCGACTCGTTCACAGCACACTGACACAATAATTTTATAAATAAATACAGGGTTAATCTTCACTGCCCTGAGGATTTAGATTCCCCTTACTTTACCCCCTTTACCTCTAACTGCACCTTAAGTTAACCCTGAAGAACCCATTAACCATAACTGCCCCTAAATTAACCCTAAACACCCCATTAACCATAACTGCCCTTAAATTAACCCAACACGCCATTAACCATAACTGCCCCTAAATTAACCCTAAACACCCCATTAATCATAAATGCCCCTAAATTAAACCTAAACACCCCATTAACCATAACTTCCCCTAAATTAACCCTAAACACCCATACACCTATACAACCTATACACCCTATTAACCATAACTGCCCCTAAATTAACCCCCACTTCCCCTAACTTTCAGCAGGCCAAATACTAATGTTATACTCACAGTTAGATGAGTTGCTGATGAGCCATGTGGACGCTATAGGAAATGGGCGGGTACAATCGTTAGTGTGACTGCAGGGAGGGACTGGGAGAAAGGGGCGGGGACAATCATCAAAGTAACTGTAGGGAGGGACTGGTAAGTAGTAACTGATGTGAGTCACACTGAATGAAACGGATAATAAAACCAGGGGTATTTAGTACATTGCTGCCTTTTTTTTTCTTTATTTTAAAAACACTTTATACTATATATAGTATCTGTAAAACTGCAATAAAATTATCTTATTTTATTACGTTGTTGTAAATTCTGAAAGTGCTTGTTTGATTTTCATATGTCAACAAGCCTCCATTTGAAAACGGTTGGATGCCAATTCCACTTAATTGAGGATATAAGTATTGTTTTCAATTATATTTCTGGTGGATTATACACTGTGTGTGTCACAACTTTGGTGAATTTTATATCTTTAAATTGTGGTTTGTTTTGTTTTTGTTTTTTTTGTTTTGTTTTGTTTTTTTTTCTTTTTGCGCGACACTTTATATATTTATTTATTTTTTGGGTATAGGGGGTATACCTCTAGTGCTCGCAGCATCCACTTATTCTTTTGAGTAGTATTTACATTTTTTTGGAGCTATATATACTTGTATACTTTAGCGCTTGATCACTATATAAATTATCTGTAAATTCTGAAAGACATACAGCATCCTTTTGTCACTAGGTATCAATGGAGCTGTACATTGCAGAGTCAAACTGATACAATTACCAAGGAATTATTAGGCTGTCACATTACAAGGAACATGTGCGTCTCCAAATAAACTAGTTATTACATTACTACAATGTGATTTGCTGCTGGACCAGTTCCGAGGGGGAGGAAGCTGTCCCTCTTCTCTGCGGAAGTTGCTGTGAGAAGGAGGGGAGTCTCCCCCTTCCTCGAGAAGAAGGCAGGAATACAATAACATACCTTGTCTCATTTTACCTAGGTTTGGTTGTACTGCTCCAGGGGCCAAGCCTCTGCCATGACATCTTCACCCTCCCATCCAAATGATATAGAGTCACCAGATTATATGTCCATTCAAGTTATCAACTTGTAGTCACATACAACTCTTAGACACATCCTATCTGCGTATTTTAAACTTGTTTATATGTTTTGTTTGATACCTGTGTCTAAAGAGTAAAAAAAAGGGTCCCCATCTTTCTTTCTTAAGTCAAGCAACCATTCGATGTGTATAAATTGTTGAATTTTATTATTGAAGTGAAGGGGATTCAAGCTTCCAGCCACTCCGACAGTATACTCTTTGTAAAGCTAAAAGAATTGAACTAAACGTGGATTGGTTAGATTGTTATAATTCCCCAGAATGAAGTCTGGAGATGTGACATCCAATTCATATTTCAACAGAGGTGTACAAAATCTACTCTACTAGGTGCCAGAATTGTTGTGCTTGAACAGTGTCTCGCCATTATCGGAGTTACATAAGTTCTATGTAACAATTTGTATAATAAATCTTGAAAGTATGAAAAGGAAATATTTGTGAGGCGCCAGGTGAGAATATTGTCTATAAGAATTTGGAGTCTATCTGTCAACCAGCTAGCCAAAAATTAAATACAGACCCTACAAACAAGCAGGGATATCCTGCCCTCCGATGAGGCACAGAGACGCTGCGATCTCTATGCAGGTCTGTGAGGACCTGCATAGAGATCACAGTGTGATCGGTGCAGGGGGATCGCGGGGAGGGGAGTGAGAAACCATCTCTCTCACTCCCCCTCCCGGCCTGTAACAGAAAAGCTGAAAAAAAAAAATGGTTAGTCATTTAAAAATAATATTAAATAAATCATTAAAATAATAATATAAATAATACTAAAAAAAATTATAATATGAGCTGTGATGTCACTGTGACATCACTGGTATGTTCAGGAGGTCCCTAGGAGGACCTCTAACCATTACTGTGTAAAAAAAAAAATGTAAAAAATACAAAAAATGTAAAAAAAATTAAAATAAAAAAATTTTTAAAAAAATATCTAAAAAAAGATAATAAAAAAAAATTCTTCAAAAAACCTTACATCCCATTGCCCTAGCATAACATCTAGCCAGTATAACCCTCCTTCCCCCGTTCACAACCCCCAAACCCGTTAAGCCATAGGCATAAAAATTATACAAAATTGTACACCTAATAGTATGCTCCCTGGTGCTGGGAAAGTCTGGAAAATCTATATAAATTAGGTATTTCTGAAATCAGGACACCTGAATTGATAAACTTGGAGGGGATTTTCCATCACTTTACCTAATTTTGTGAGGATTCAGAGGGAAAATGTAAAAAAAAAATAGTTTATTTTTCTAATCTTCGCTAGTTTTTACTAAATTTCTCATTCTAAATTTTCAGCTAATCATCCAACTATGGTATCAAACGAAAGCGCTATCTCTCCTTGAAAAAACAATATATAGTTTACATGGGTACACTATTCACAGGAAGAGAGAATCATCGCTAAACCGACATACCCCAAAAATGGCAAAATTGCTCTGGGCTTTGAGGTACCAAAAACCCCTGGGATTGAAGGGGTTAATGGCCTGTTGTATGATTGTTATTATTATTTATTGATGTATATTGTTGTATATACCGCCATTGTAGCGTATAAGTGGAGAACCCTGTATATGTTGCCCAAATGATGTATCCAATGAGCATTAAGGGCATTACGCTGGTGGCAGCATGTTAGGTGCCCTTAATTGTGTCTACGTAGGACGCCATCCTGAGAATGGAACCTAAAAACCTTTTTTGTTACTTAAAATATTTGTACTGGTGGTTGATCTGTGCCCTCCTACCATTAGATTAGGCTTAGAGGGTCTTTCAGGTATTGAAATGTCTGCCCAGAGCCCAGCAATGCATTAAAGTGCAGAACCTTCTTAGATGGAGAGGGGGAAAGACGGAGGTAGAGGCGCATGTCCAAGACTGGACTCATCTCTGATAGCCTCAGGTTAGTTGAACCATCAGACGTGACATCAGTGCCTGTTAGGCATACCTTGGAGAGCTTCCTTAGTCAGCTGACTGAGACTCTTTAGGTATTAACCCTTTAATAGCACGTCAAGAAGATTCTTTGGAGTGATTTGCCAAATTGTAAGACTTGTCATTTTTTTTAAAGATGCGCTTAACTGAGTCACCTGCATTCAAGCAGGGATATCATCCATAACATACTGGTATCATAAGCAGGGGTCTTATGTATGATCACAGCAGTGTAGAATAGGACAGAGTCAGTTCCAGACCGTGTCATCTGGAGATTTTACTCCTTCATCCAGAGACGCTGATATTTGGGCAACAAACCACGGACTCCGGGTCAAACCTTACAATAATCTTACAAGAATTATGGGGCTCACTTATTCTTTGGTGCAAAATTGGACGTTTGGGTGAGAGAGGGAACGTTCCTTGTCTCTCACCCTGCTCTGCGGACGCTGACATATTTAGATTTACGAATGTTTGCCATGTTAGGTTTTTTTTAATGTTCTGTCCAATAGCAGATTATCTAAAATCATAGCTACCTGTGGAGTAGGAGGAACGTAAACCAGTTCTGGGTGGATCGGGGAGCACCTGTGAACGCTGTGTGTCTGCTTATGACAGCTTGACAAAGGCCCTGTTTGGGCGAAACGTTGCTTTTGTTTGTTTTCGCTTAATAAAGTGTCCTAGAGACTGGAAGCTGTTTGGAGTGCTGGGATTCCTTTTCTTTGAATGCTTATGACACGGCTTGGGTAATAAGCAGCATTTAACGATAAGTAATTAGCGAGATCTTTAACCTGAGTGCTGTTGGTAGCTATTGAATACTTCAAAGCAGTCTGGTGACACTTTCTCGAACATCCAAGAGGGAGTCACTGGGTTCTGTCTATGAGACACATATAGTGCTACATGTAGTATGGGCGATCAGACCTACTTCCACATACTGACATTATTTTCTGGGTGACAGATGGTGCCCTTCTGTGGCACCTGGACCAAGAGCCGGAGCTAGCCCCTTTTGCACCCGAGGCAACAATGGAAAATTGCCCCCCCAGCTATTTTTTTTTTTTTTTTTTACAGAGGTTGTTTTATTTATACTGCCCTTACACACACCTGTCCATAAACACACAAATACACATACACGTTGCCTTTACACACGACTGCCCATAAACACACACATACACTGCCCTTACACGCAACTGCCCTTACACACACACCTTTCCATTAATATGCATATACACATACACCAGCTTACAAACATACAAATACCTACACTGCCCTTACACACACACACACACCAGCTTACAAACACACACCTGCCCTTTAACACGTGTATACACATACACTGCCCTCACACTCCCCTACATTTACACACACACATATACACACACACACCAGCTTACAAACACAGAAATACCTACACTGCCCATAAACACACACACACACACGCTGCCCATACACACACACACACACACTGCCCATACACATACACACACATACTGCCCATACACACACACACACACTGCCCATACACACACACCAGCTTACAAACACACACACATACACAGCCCTCACACACACCAGCTTACAAACACACACCTATACACAGCCCTTTCTCTCATCTATTACTTTTCTCATCTTCCATCCTGTGGTGGGAGCTCGAGGTCTGTCACTCCAGGCCTCTGCTTGACATCATATCCCGTAGCTCTGCATCATTTGCCGTCGCATAGTGGTTAGGGAGAACGGAAGACGAGGTCTGAATTGACAGACCTCACGCTCCCTAATGTTGGGCCGGTTTGAGGGGGATTGTGATATCCCCAACCAGCCCTGCTCATCGGGCACCTCCACCCCAGACCAGGGCTGATGGTGCCTGGGTGCGCACTGCTCACAGGGGCGCCTGATGAGCAGGGCTGTTTGGGGAGAGCACAATCGTGCAGTCCCCTGAAGACCGGCACAGGGGAGGGGGCCTTTCCGGTCACCCTCTCCCATATAGAAATGGTACTGTCCGTGATCTCCCCAAGCAGACCTGGGGGCTGCAGCTTCTGATCGGGCGGCTGTGCACCCCCTCGCAGGTGCGCCCAAGGCGAGTGCCTCACTCGCCTCACCCTTGCTACAGCCCTGCCTGGACCAGGAGAATGCCAGCTGTCACTCCAGAAAATATGGTGTCCTCCAATGAAAGTAGGTCCCAATGTAATGTAAGAAAATACCCGCAATGTATAAGTAGGTTGGACCCCCACCCACTAGGGGCCACAAAAAAGACCCTTAATGCCTGGACATACACAGAAGAACTCTACATTGGCATTGAGAACCGTAGCCATAATGGACTACATACATTGGGAATTAAACAATTATATTGCCATAGCAACAATTAATCATAATTATTATTATCATTCAAGAATTATTTCAAAACTGTATGTATATTTAGTTACAAAAGTATATTCTGTAGAGTACGTTGAACATCGACACATGTAACATTTAATGTAATTATGTTGTAGATCTTGGTTTTCCGGGGGCCTTCATCTCCTGAAGAGCTGTTAGACGAGGTCTCTCATTACTTGAAGTCTTCCAGTCCAGATGCCGCTACCCTCATAGCTCCTCTAAAAGCTGCATCCATTGATTCATGTGACACAATAGCGAATGTGAAGGTAACCTTACGTTTTGGTATGATTGGGATACTGCAGGTTTACCTTACCAAGAGACATACAAAAATCACAAACAGTAGGAACCAAATTCATAACTTACCTCTGGCTCAGGGGGCATAAGATTGAAATGTTGAGATACATCTGATGTCATCAATACAGTGTGAGCCAGGAGAAAGAGTCAGAGCAAGCTATAGGTAAAGGGCCACATTTTAAATTTAGTTTCAGAGGGTATGCAGAGCTAGTGGAGGGACTGACACAGTGGGACAGCTAATGATGGGACCAGGGCCGGCCTTTGGGGTGTGCGACCGCCACCGCCGCGGGGTCCGAAGCCGCCGCTGCCGCTGGGTCCACTGCCGCCCCCTCTGTACCTAAATTAAAACATCGGGGGTTTTTTTACTTTATTTAACATCCTCCATGTTAAATAAAGTTTTTTTAACTTTATTTAACATGCAGGATGTTAAATAAAGTTAAAACAAACAAAAAAAACCCCAATGTTTTCATTTATGTCCCGGGCAGGGGTGTCCGATGGAGTCACGGAGCGTGAGGGGCGCCGAGCGGTTGCTGAAAACTTCACAAGCAACCGCTCGGCGCCCCTCACGCTCCGTGACTCCATCGCGGTGCTGCGTTTTATGCTGAGCGCCAGAATATTCCGGCGTTCAGCTGTGAAGCGCGCACCACGGGAAGACAGACGCCTCCCGCTCCCACCGATGGACTCAACAAGGTAAGTAAGGGGAAGGGGCAGAAGGGGGGGTCAGTGAGAAGAGTGGGGGTCAGTGAGAAGGGGCAGAGGTGGTAGATAGTGATACAGGGGGATAGATAGTGAGAAAGGGGAGTTTTTTTACAAGTTTTTATTCCTTTCTTTTTTGGGATGGGGGTGGCGCCAGAGGAGTAGTCCGCACAGGGCGCCAGAACACCTAAGGCCGGCTCTGGATGGGACAGGGACTAATACTTATCGTACCCCAATCAAAATGTCTTTAGACAACGTCACATATTATATGACTGCAATTATTGTACCTCCCCTTTTATTATACTGTAAAGCGCTACGTAGATGCACAAACACGTAGTAAAAAATAAATATGCGTACATATACATTGTACTGTGAAAAAGTATTTCCACTCTTTCCTATTTTTTCTGGCTTTTGCATATTTGTCACATTGAAATGTTTCAGATCATCAAACTAATTTTAATATTAAATAAAGATAACTCCAGTAAAACACAAAATGCAGTTTTGAAATGAAGATTTTATGTATGGGAGGAAAATACTAAGCTATCCTACCCAACCTGGCACTATGTGAAAAAGTAATTGCTCCCTTACTTATTGAATCAATTAATTAACCAAATTTAAATGATAATTGGGTTCAATTTCACTAGACACTGATTACTGCCAGCCCTGCTGAATCTAAATATCAATTAAATAGAATGTTTTTTGCGAAGTGATGTAGGCTTAAAGGTCTTAGAAAGCAGCACCTGATGCCACAATCTGAAGAAACTCCAGATCAAAGAAGAAACAACTGGGAATCATCCAAAGCAATTTCTAAGGCTCTGGGACTCCAGCAAAGCACTGTGAGAGCCATTATCTACAAATGGAGAAAACGAACAAAAAGAACACAAACTCTTGTCTGACATTTGCCAAAATATATCTTGATGATCCTCAAGACTTTTGGGATAATATTCTGTGGACTGATGAGTCTAAAGTGGAATTTTTTTGAAAGACATGCTTCCTGGTAAATCTGAAGTAAATCTTAACACAGCATTCCATAACAAGAACTTCACACCAACAGTTTAACATGGTGGTGGTGGTAGTGTGGTGGCCTGGGGCTGCTTTGCTGTTTCAGGGCCTGGGCGACTTCCCATAATTGATGACACCATGAATTTTGCTCTCTACCAGAAAATCCTGAAGGAGAATGTCCAGCCATCAGTTTGTGACCTAAAGCACAAGCGCAGTTGGTTATGCAGCAGGACCATGATCCGAAGCACATAAGCAAGTCCACCTCTTAATGGCTCAAAATAAACAAAATGAAGGTTCGGTGCTACCAAGTCAAAGTCCTGACTTAAATCCGTTGGTAATGCTCGAAAACCTTCCACTGTGGCTGAATTAAGACAACTCTACCAAGGAGAGTCACCAATATTAATAATAATATTGCTATTTATTGCAAATGTTTGATTGCACTTTTTGCGCAAAGGATGGCAACCAGTAATGGCATTATTTTTTCCCATGAGTAAAAAACGTTTTGATGAACTCTTTACCTTCAATAATTAAAATAATGATTTAAAAGCTGCATTTTGTGTTTACTCAAATTGTTTTATATTAACATGACTAAAAAGGAGAAATTGAAGAAATTAGGTAAATACCGTATTTGAGTAAATGGTCTGAAAAATATCCCTCGTCTTATATTTGTTATAATCAAACCTCAAATAGAGATCTGACTACAAGACTAAGATCCAGATTCCCTGAATCCTTCTCTCTGGCAGCCAGTGGCTTCTATGACAGAGCGCCGGCATCACATGACCTTCCAGTGCTCCACCAAAGAAGCCCTGGCCCTTTTTATTAACAGAGCAATTCTCTCTTCTGCATGTGGTCTGGCAGCTCTTATAACATGCTTTTCCTCTTTCTGTCTAATCTTATAGATCTGTCTGTCTTCCTAACTTTGCTTTTCTCTGTATTTACTAAATGCTTCTTGTTTTTTACTATTCTGGCCACTTCTGTGGGGTATCACAGTGTTTTCTTTAATGTTTGCTCTTACTGACCAGCCTAATAAAACTTTGTTACCTTCAATAATTGAACTTTTAAATAATCTCATTCCTCCTGTACTCCATTAAATGGCACCAAGTAACTTTTTTACACATTCTCTCATTTTCGAAAATTCAGCAAGGGTGTGGGGGCATTAGGGTGACCAAATTGGCCTTGTTTTCCAGGACACATATAATTTTTACATATTGCTGACAAAACCTGCAGTATGGGGCATCATTTTATCTCTGCTGGCAGCATCAATACACAAGGGGCAGCTGGGGCCATTACATAAATCAATACTAAAAGGAGGGGCTGGCTGGGGGCAAAAACACAAAAGGGGGGGTCAATGACAAAGAAGTGTGGGGGGGAAAACATTGTTTTTATTGTTGTAGCTTAGCCCATCCAGATGTGTGACAGAGCCTGTCCTGGTGTGTGTGTGTTTGGGTGTCGATGTGGAAGAGCCTGTCCTGATGTGTGTGTCAGTGCGGCAGAGCCTGTCCTGGTGTGTGTGTTTAGGTGTCAATGTCCTGGTGTGTGTGTTTGGGTGTTGGTGTGGCAGAGCCTGTCCTGATGTGTGTCCCCGTGTGGCAGAGCCTACCCTGGTGTGTGTGTGCATCTGGGTGTAGATGTGGAAGAGCCTGTCCTGGTGTCTGTGCTTGGGTGCTGGTGTGGCAGAGCCTGTCCTGGTGTGTTTGTCGGTGTGGCAGAGCATGTCCTGGTGTGTTTGGGTGTTGGTGTGGCAGAGCCTGTCCTGGTGTGTGTGTTTGGTCATCTGTTACCTGGCACTGTAGAAATAAATTGAACTATTTAATTTTTACCATTTCAGAGATAAAGCACCCTCCTTTGTAGATCACGTCAGAGGACAAACCTTTCCAGGCCCAAAAATCAGAGGAGAAGTAAAGTTATTGTGTTATTTACTCTATTTCAATCTGCATATTTTATTAAAATTGATTAGTGACTTCAGGCATCCTGTGTATGATGACTTTTTTAGTGTACTGATGTACTCCCGATCACATTAGATTCTATCCTATATTATCTGCCTAGCACTGATGTCATCTTATCCAGTACACATGGATGCTGAGGAGTTAAGATTCTAAGAGTCTATTGTATTTATTTCTATAAAAAGGCCCACTAAAATCCTCAGCACCAGGCCCACGATGATCTTAATCCAGCCCTGCCAATAACTAATACATAAAGATTTTTGTATATTGTATATTTTTCATTTTTTAGAGTCAATTACCAGCCCCTGGCAAGTATGTCTTAATGGGAAATAGGATTAAAGCGATTAAAGGGAAATGCTCTGAAAAATACCCCTCATTTTAAAATCCAACCTCAAATAAGAGTAAGATCCAGATCCCCGCAGCGCTACAGGGGACCTGGATCCTTGTCTCTGTCAGCTGGTGGACATCTGCGCAATGTGCCGGGGCTTCTATGACGGAGCGGCAACGTGACATAATGTTTGGGTCAACATAGAAGTAAAGTCATGCAGTAAGAAAAAAAATGATATGGCTGTATTATTCCAAGAGAAAATGGAGCCTTTAGACAGTTGATACACTTTATTAGGCTGAAATAGAAATACATATAAAGTAACAAAAGCTCACTTGTCACTTATTTTGTGTGATTTATATTTATATGAATTTCTGATGTTAAGTATTTCTTTTTCTTTCTAAATATCTTACAGGGAGGAGAGAAGAAAAAAGACAAGCATTAGAAGAACAAAAGTGATACAATGTTGCTGGAACATGCATTTAACAAACCTCCATTATACTTATTAATGCGCTTCTGCATGTGTGTTTGTAAATGGTCTGCAATGTATATACTGACCTTTACTTAAAGGTCATGGGTTTTCAGAATAAAACCTTAAACAAACTTGTTGAAGTATTCCAATATCTTATGAAATATACTGAGTACCTGTATATACACTCAATACAATCGTCTACAGCCTAGGGCTGAATATGGAGCAGCACCATAGGCTGGTACAAATGATCTATCAAAAAAAGACTGAGGGATCTATCAGGAAATAACATGGGGGCTCAATATAGAAAACAGAGGGGGGGGTATTATAGAAACATTTCCATAAATAAAGGCATTTCACAATGTATCAGAGGGAAGTTCGTGAAATCAAGGAGCTGAAACCACAACTCTCCTGACAAGTCTTCTGTTGGTGAATAGCTACAAACAGCAGACTCGGGTGGTCTTTCGGGCGCTGCAGGCGGTCAGGCACTGTACCTGCGGGTCCCAGTAATCCCGCGCACTCCCGCAAGGCTGCCTTCGCGTTTCTCCCTCACAACATCTATTCTCTTGTTCCGCAAAAGGAAGCCAGCGGAGTCACGTGATTTTACGTCATGTCACATGACTCTGCTCAGCTCCTGGGTGGAACAAGAGAAGAGACGCTGTACGGGAGCAAAATGAAGGCAGCCTTGCGGGACTGCACAGAAAATCTGCAGTACAGGTAAGGGAGTGGGTGTGATTGACCACATATGTTGCGGGAGCGGGCGGGATTGGACACATATGTTGCGGGAGCGGTTGGGAGTGGAACACACACATTGCGGAAGCGGGCGGTAATGGTCACAAAATCAGCGGGAGCAGTATTAAAAAACTAAAGGACCTGACTATAAACAGGGCTTGACTGAGGATGACCAACTGGCTCTGGCACTTGAAGGCCACCAAATAACATTTGTGCAGAGATGAGCAGGATATGTGTGTCTGCGAGTAACGTTATTACAGTTTTGGAGTGTGCGGTCGCCCGTATCCATCGGGCAGTCACACAATAGTGGGATGTGGGATATGGCGGCATAAGGTAATTTGCTACCCCCACCCATTGTTTATATTACCCTTCATTGAACCAGTTCCCCACCTTTGTGTATAGAATATTTTTTGGGGTTGCCAACTTGCTCTCAGGTCCAGGAAAACTTTTATATTTAAAATCTGCATATTTTTAGGTATAATCATCACGCAGAAGGAAACATAACAAACCTGATGTACAATTGCTGAGTAAAGATACCACAACAATTTAATAGTAAAAAAAATCCCTGGCTGAATAATTGATTGGTGTTCCAGCGGCATATAGTGTAACAAAAATCACTACACAAAGAAACAAATTCATTTATGTAGAAAAGCCCCTTTTGAATCCCGGGATATATAACCTTCACCCGTCTGGCTTTCCTTTAACTACTACAGATTCCTCGTCGTATGAAACTCCACTTACACCAGTGGCTTAAAACAATGGGTTTATTAAAATAACAAATACATATATGTGAGTATATAGAGAAGCGTCTGAAATACAAGGCTCTATGACTCTAACTACACTATGCTAATGACTCTATGTGTGCATGTAAGGATGGGGTGTCCCTGTCACCTTGATGTTATCCTTCCTTCTTTCTTTCTGGTTCTCTCTCTGTCTTTGTTGCTCACACAACACCTTTATAGCCACTATGCCCAAACAGTCCCAGCCAATCATCTTCTTAGTTTGTGTCCACTCATCCTTAGGAAGGCACAATCTTGTACCTGCACCAGCTGCCTGTAGAGACCGCTCTTGTCCATGAAGTTAGATTGCCCCCACAGTGCCTCAGGGCAAATTCAGGGTGGGTCTCTGGAATGTTGATATTGTCTCCTTTTGTTGTAGGACAAACACATGCTTGTCTCCAGCCCAGATACTATCTCCTGCAGTCCTTTTGTTGTAGGAGATTGTAGATTGTATCTCCTGTTTATTGTTCCCACCTGGTAGAGAGATAGCTCTTTGATGTATTGTGAGTTCCTGGACATTTGGGTTTCGACACTAGTGTAATTCCTTGAAACTGGTTTACTCAAGAGGAATCCCATTGTGTTGGGATCCAGCTGTTGTCCTTGGAGATTAATAGTTGACTTATATTTATTACATCTCCCCCCTTTGTGTCTGAATGACACACGTAAACCCAGTTTGCTGTAGCTGGAAAAACATTCAAAATGGTCAAGAATAAAATCCATAATGCAGGTCCTCTTCAGATTAGTGGTTTTGTATGTTTGGATTTCCATGGCACCATAGTGTAGTTATCTTTTAGAGAGTCTAACTTAAATGTAAATATCTAAATTCTTTTATAGTATGTCTAGCCTTGGATGTCAAGCGCCTCAGTGATTTACAAAGAATGATTTGCACAATAAAACATATAATAGTACAAATGAAAATAATAAAAACAGGATGAAACATATAATACATAAAATTCCTTTTAGAAAATGATTGTCCAAAAATATGATCCCAATGATTATTTGTGGAAACAGAATCAATGTGAGGAATAAGTTGTTCAATTTCCCCTTGGAGATGTTGAATTACCACCTTAGTTTGATCATCAGATTCTTTCATTTTTTTAAGTAGGCCTATGTCTGATTCTAATACTTTACTCCATTTAAATAGAATAGTAGCATCCCTGAGATTAGGAGGTATCACCGAAATGTTTATAGAAGGGAGGTATTCAACAGAATGTCGACTGATGAATGGAATCCTAAATAAAATACCAGAAATGTTTAAAATAGTCAAATTATCCCCACAATAGAGTCCTCTAGACAAGTTGTAATTACCCCAGCACCCATCAGAAGAAACCCATTCAACTTAATTGATCTTTCGTAATAACGTGTAACACACCCTGCCGTATCCCATGTATGACACAATTTGAGAAGTAGGGACTGTCTCAACCCCTACTTGACACAGTGAATTATTATGCCAGCATGAAGTGTATACCTCCCTATACTGTCCCGGTGTACAGACATATGTTTTTGTCACGGGATGTAGACCACAAAGAGAAAGATCCATTTGTACCCATTCCCCATTTTGAAATACCAGGGAATCATATGTTAGTTTGCCAAACATTGCTTGTGTGTCGGATAGTGGGATTCCTAAAGACACTAGTTTCTGAATCTCAGTTTTAACCCCTGATACAGGAATGAGCGATGATGCTATGCACAAGGTTTCATTACATCCATGCCAATCATTTACCCATATCTTCATATTATCTAGAGCAAATTTTGTTAAACCAGACTCAACATTTGAAAACATTAGAGGTACATGACCGTTTGACATTGTCTGCATCAAGATCTTAAAATTAGTTGACAACTCACTCTGTGCCTGGGTGCATGCCAATCCCAGTGAGAGATCTGAGGTAGTGTTGATGGCTCTGTTAATTAACTCCTTTACCACCTCTACAAGATGTGAATCTATATTTACTATAGTTTGAGTATGCCTTTCACTTATTTTGAGAAGTAGATCATTTATCTGTGATTGGGCATTTAGATCCTTTATTGTGTCAAATCCTAGAGCCTGAATCTTACTATATATTGTCTGTATGTCTACCCCATTAAGAAATCCCATTCCTGTGCCCATACTTCCAAGAACTGTGTCAATAACACCTCTTTTGGTCCTATGCACACCCCATTGTCCATATAGTTGTGAACCAGTCTGTGTGAATTTCTCACATTTAGGGTAATAATTGGAAATATCCCATTTTCACCATAGACCAAGAAACGTCAACAAATATTGGACTTTTATCTGTGAGTTTTGGTTGAAAGGGTGTTTTGACTGCCTGTGGTGCCACACATTGTTTATGTGTACTGGGTGTCATAGGTGGAGGAGTAGGAAATGTGGTGTCTGAGTAGGTGGGAATATGTATGATTATAACACTTACACCTACCCCAGATGCAAATAGGATGTCCCCAATTACAGTTGGATGTGTGGTTCCACTGTCGATCATGGCTTCTACTTGCAGCATTATTTCCCTGACTGGTCCATTACAAACAAAGTAATTCTTAGCTATCCCCTTAACGGACAATCTATTGGTGTTATTAGTCTCTGTCTGGAACTGATTTACTTGAAGATTAAAGAATTCTTTGGATTTTACCCAATTTATGCAGCATTCCCTGTCTGCCAGTGCAACATAGCCAGGTATACTATATCCAGTTTGACCTAAACAGCTCTGACATGCTGTATATATATAATATTCTTCTGATGCAGGCTTTAGAATTATCGAACACTGACAGAGTCCCAGGATAATCAGCATACAAGTAATCGTACGCATCAAGGATTTTGGATTGAGTCGATGCATGAAGTAATAAGGGAGAGAAAGAGAGAGGATAAACAAAACATGAATCAAAAGTTAATGAGGTTTTCAAATTCATAGACCACTTGTTTGAATCAATTTACATTGATCAATATGTACCCATTTCATTGGCCGTTTCCTCTTTTTCTTGGTTTTCTGTTTGCTTTCTACTTGTATGACTGTACAGCCAAGCTTTTTATTTATTATATAGGGGCCTTCCCAGTTTGCACTCCATGGTGCTGTGGGTCCTAATTTTTATTTTTTTTTTTATTTTTTTATTTTTTTTTTTATTTTTTTTTTTTTTTGTGGATAATGTTGGATAAATTTAATTGCAATGCTGAACCACCCAAAAATAGACAAACAGAGATTTTTGTGTGTTTGCTTCATTTGCACAAATACACAACTGCGTGGCCAGAATATCAGCATTAGAACTACCTGCAAACAAAAGCAAGATGATAAATTGATTGTTATTTGAATATAATACTGTAGAAAAGCCCCTTTTGAATCCCGGGATATATAACCTTCACCCGTCTGGCTTTCCTTTAACTACTACAGATTCCTCGTCGTATGAAACTCCACTTACACCAGTGGCTTAAAACAATGGGTTTATTAAAATAACAAATACATATATGTGAGTATATAGAGAAGCGTCTGAAATACAAGGCTCTATGACTCTAACTACACTATGCTAATGACTCTATGTGTGCATGTAAGGATGGGGTGTCCCTGTCACCTTGATGTTATCCTTCCTTCTTTCTTTCTGGTTCTCTCTCTGTCTTTGTTGCTCACACAACACCTTTATAGCCACTATGCCCAAACAGTCCCAGCCAATCATCTTCTTAGTTTGTGTCCACTCATCCTTAGGAAGGCACAATCTTGTACCTGCACCAGCTGCCTGTAGAGACCGCTCTTGTCCATGAAGTTAGATTGCCCCCACAGTGCCTCAGGGCAAATTCAGGGTGGGTCTCTGGAATGTTGATATTGTCTCCTTTTGTTGTAGGACAAACACATGCTTGTCTCCAGCCCAGATACTATCTCCTGCAGTCCTTTTGTTGTAGGAGATTGTAGATTGTATCTCCTGTTTATTGTTCCCACCTGGTAGAGAGATAGCTCTTTGATGTATTGTGAGTTCCTGGACATTTGGGTTTCGACACTAGTGTAATTCCTTGAAACTGGTTTACTCAAGAGGAATCCCATTGTGTTGGGATCCAGCTGTTGTCCTTGGAGATTAATAGTTGACTTATATTTATTACAATTTTGGAAATTATTGAAATATTTTTCATATTATTTTGAAAACTGCCAAATTTTGTTCCAGGAGGAATATACAGACTTTATTGCATATCCGAGGACTTTTCAGGCAAAGTTTTTGGGGTAATTCTATCTCTTAGATCGGTAGCAGATGTTTATTCCAGGGACTTTGATGACATTAAAGACATAAAGCTCAGGTACAGGTAATTTATTGCAGCTAACAAATTGCAACTGGATAACCTGGGCTTGTTAGGGAGTCATTGTTGGTCCTTGTGATCACCAAATAAATAGCACTGTGGGTTGTAGTTTTGAAAGCAACTTCCGATACAAAGATGGGCGAGAGGGCAGTAAAAGCTACTGTCCTTCCACATGTCATTTTATTTAGCAGCAGACCCTACAACTTCTCTGTGGCTTACCTTTGGTGGCAGTTGTTTTTGTTCAGTCCCACAGGCCACGGTTCCAAATAAATATTTCCGAATAAAGGGACACTTCAGTAGTAGTTGTCAATGTACATATGATACCCATTATTAAGACGGGTTGAGATGAGGTTCCAGGCAATTTTTACCACTTATCCCCACAGAGCCGGCATAGCCTGGGTAATTTAATTGCAAGTCACCCCCCACCCCATAAATCCAAAAAGAAAAGGAATGTCCGTCTCTTTAACAAAGCTTGTACAGCTTGACCGTTACCTTGCCCTCTTGGAACTTATATGTTGTTTAAATATCAGCCTTCCTTTTTATTGCATTAACCCCTTAATGATAAGACTGTACACGTTTGGGCAAAGGCTGTTTTAATATTTTTGCGGTCATTTTGTGCATCCGCACACATTATATACACATTTTACCACAAACATTACATATCATATATTATATATTTTTGAAAACTAAACCCCAGGGTATTTCAAATATTGATATTTTCATTTTTTATCACCAGCCTTTCTCAACATTTGCAGTAGTATTTTTTGTGTTTTTTTCCACACACATTTATGTATGAATTTGCAGCTCCTGGTATATGTTACTGTCAAAAAACAGCCCAATTTGTGTTCAGCAACACTGAGTACAGGGACACCCCCACGCATAGGAGTTTGTTGGGTTGTCTGGGAGGTAAAAGGCCATCTTGGCAAGGTTTGCATTTTTCTTTCAGTTTCAACATCAGTCTGTGCTGCCAGGCCTAGTAGACTTGGTTTATTGTGAATCTAGTGTTTAGCCAATATGTGTGTAGTAGATACATGGAGCGGTTACCCTTTTAGTCAGAAATGGTACGAGGGTGGAGTGGCGAGAGTTAACGGAGTTTAAATAAGATGCGGTGTGAACCCAATGAACCATACATGAGGTTTACTCCAGTCGATTAGTTTCTTTGTGTTATTATGGGACTCATTTTGCCTAAACCATTCCAAGTTGGCAAATGTGACACCTCTCCTAGCCAGAAAGGCACCGTTTTGACCCTGCAAAGAACCCTCCAACAAACAAAGGCGTTAAAATCTCAGCCCCTTTTCTACTAAAGGTTATATTTAAAAGATTAAATCTAGATCCAGGGATCTGGGGTCCTCATATGTATATTTGAGGTGCCCACATTTTTCCTAGCAGAATGACATCAGACAAGGTTGGGTTATCTCCAATCATTTAATCGATAAACTAAAGTCTGCAGTGTTAGATCACAGACTGACCAAGGAAGGTCATTATGGAAAGAGGCATTTCTGACAAGTCTGGATCTGAAAAAATATAACCTTTATATTCTGTAACTGGATAGAAAAACCCTTTGCTAGGTGTCGAATAAGTGGCCCAATCTCGTAGCCCCTCCTATTCTTCTGCGGACTGCAGCCATGCCATCTGACCTGCAGTCAACAGGTATAAAGTATTGTGTACTTCGATATTAAGGTGTCCTTATTTTGGTGGCCAAGATCTAATTTTGCAATAAATCGCCATTATTCTTGCCAAAAGCTCTTCCGGGAATAGAATAAAGTACTTCTGTAAGTAGGATTTCTATTAACTGTTCTCCCTTTTATTTTTATCTGCTTGGTGTGACTAAATTGTTAATATCTGTTTTTGTATTTACTGTGAATATTTTTTATTTTATAATAAATCATTCATAACCAGGTTTGGTGGCAGCATTACCTATCTTTATATCAGAGTGAGAGGTGTGTAAGCGGTGCATTTAATTATTATTTTCCAGTCTAGTGAAGACAGATAGTGATTTAGACCCTCTTACCGCAAAAATAAGTCACGTGCCTGCTTGGAGTAGTGCGCATTCCTGCCATGTGCCATGTCCTATTTTTAGGAGATCTTTCAACCTGGCCAAGTCGATCTACCCCATCAAATCATACATTTTTTTAAACTACACACTCCATGGGCATTTACAACACCATTTTTTTTAACTCTTTCCATGTGATAATGTTTGCTCATATCTGCATGTATATGTGGACTTTAAAAAAAAAAAAGATTTGTGAAACTGGATGGTTCTCCTGATGCTGACATCCGTGGCAAATTATTTTTACATGTTACACATTTTTTAAACTATTTTATTATTATTATGATTTTACGGATCACTTGTGATTAGTGAGCTGGGCTCCATTGACTGCATGGTTGAATTCAGTGCCTGGACAGACCCTTGTGAAGTCATTAGCTGTTCAGTTGGTAGTGCCATCTTGTGAGTGGCAGCAATGGTGCTTAGAATAAAATCGGTCTGGGTGCAATGAAGAAACATTGTACAGAATTATCAGTAATCAGGTTGCCTTTATTCTCAGTGGAACTCAATGTATCACTAAATAGTGTTCAGAAAACACAGAATATGGAGGCAGAGAGACAAACAGTGTGCCATGCAGTATACATTTATCGACCAATCACAGTGATTGTATGACATAGGTGGTTGCTAATTGGTTCCTACAGACTGCCTTGGTTACGAGACAGTCTCCTGCAATAGGTTCTATACCATCAATATAGGTATGTTTTTGTGCGATAACATAGAACATGATTGATATTTTTACTGTTTAATAACTATGATTAATAACTCATTGTTAACTGAAATAAACAATGTGAGAAGTGGCACATGGCAAATAGATAGAAAAATAGTGGCTCTCCAGCTGTCATGGGCCTATGATTTCCTTGAGTTTAGTCAGAATCTTTAAGGAAGAGAAGCATGCATATGGTCATCTGAGATTATGAGCTTTGTAGTTCTACAACAGCCAGAGGACTGCTGTCTTTCTCAGGTAAGCATACAGCAGGGCAATGTCCTTTTCTAAACTTTGCTCATACCTCTTCTACTCTTTGTCTTCTCAAAAACTGTTTTATTGTGTTTTTCTCACACACTATCTTGATTATTTTTGTATCCTATAAATTAAATCCCATAACGATCAAAATCACCTGATTCCAAAATCTCACTACACAAAATAACCTCCCTTTTTAATGTAAACAAATTGAGTAAATGAGACGAATAAAACCAACATTAGACAATATAGATTTAGAAACTTCACATTTATTTAGAAAAATTAAACAGAATCAGAAACATTTTGCAGTTTCCGGATAAAAACATTAAGAAGTTAAGAGACAACATGACAGTCAGAAATATGGCCAAAATAAGGGCTACATCTGGACTCACAAAGAGTCATCCTTCAGCACTCAGGAGAGGAAAAACCCCCATTATGGAGGAAACCTCTGGGGAACCATGGCAAAAAGGACTGCCCTTCCCTCTGGGCTTAAGTAGGAAAATGTAAAATGCCCTTAATTGTTCTTCAATTAAAATTACCTTTAACAGTGTGTTTCTTTCAAATTATTATTATCATTATATTTTAGATTCTACAGAGCTGAAAATTTTACAGATAACGACAAGTACAATACAGCAATTGACATACAGCTACAAGAGAAATAAAGCGGCCTGTTCCCGCAGGAATTTACAATCTATGTTTTAACAGAATGGAATTATTTGCCAAGTTTATGTTCCCTTCCTTACCATCTGCACCCCCACCAAAAGAAACAATAATGGAAGAAATGTTGAGACTCTTTGCAAAAGATTTGTCTACAGATGTTGCTGTTATAATCATTTACAACCTTGTGACATAACCACCAACTCACAAGGTCAGCAACCATGGAATGGATCTTTTGCAGAAGCACAAATGGTACATGTTAATCTAATCAGCTACAACCTCCTCAGCTAGAACCCTCAAATTGCAAGGTAAGCATAAATAGAAAGGATGTTTGGCAGAGGCACTAGTCTTTAAAAAATGGTACATGAGTCAATCCTCTACTTAATTAGAACATTGTTAGCTAGACTCCTGAATCTCAAGGTTAGCAAACAATGTTGATACCCTGGTCAGAGGCACGATACTTAAACATATGGTACGTTAGTTAATGCTCTAATTAATTTGACCCTACATAGCTACACCAATAAATCTCAAGGTCTTAGAGAGGCAATAGTCTTACAAAAAAAAACAATCAACAGTTGCTGCTCATATCAGATTTATCCTCCTGAAGTAAGACCTTCAAATCGCAAGGTTAGCAGAAATGGAATCAATCATGACACCTTTTGATGAGGCATTTGTCTCTAATAAACTACATACAAGTTCTAATTTATCAATTAGAACCTAATTTGCTACAGCTATCAAATCTCAATGTTGGAAGCAATGGAATAACTTATGATACCCTTTGTGGAGGCATTTGTCTCTAATAAACTACATACAAGTTCTAATTTATCAATTAGAACCTAATTTGCTACAGCTATTAAATCTCAATGTTGGAAGCAATGGAATAACTTATGATAGCCTTTGTGAAGGCACCAATATCTAACAAACAGTACACAAGTTAATGCTCTAATTAATTAGAACCTCCTTAACTAGACCCCCAAACCTCAAGGATAGCAACGATGGAGTATATATTGATACCCTCTGGGAGGCAACCTTCTCCACCAAAAATAGTATGCCAGTTGCTGCTCCTATCAGGTACAATATTCTGAGCTTGGACTCTCAAATTAAAAGGTAAGCATAAATTGAAGGACTCATGTCATGCTCCAAAAAATGGTACACAAGTAAGTGTTCTAGTCATTTACCAGCTCTTTAGCTAGAAACCCTTAATCTTAACGTCAGCAACAACTAAATCAAACTTGATGCCCTTTGAAAGGCAACAGTATTCTCAAAAATGGTACATTGGTTGCTGCTCCTATGAGACACACATCTTGAGATTGCTTCTTAATGTCAGAAGCAATGGAATGACTCAAGATACCCTTTGTGGAGGCATCAGTCTTTAACATAGGGTACACAAGTTAATGCTCTAATTAATTAAAACCCACTAGCTAGTTGTCTAACCCTAAAGGATAGCAACAATGGAGTGGATTTTGATACCCTTTGAGAGGAAAAAGTATCCACAAAAATGTTACAAAGGTTGATGCTCCTATCAGATACAATGTCCTAAACTAGGACCCTGAAATATAAATGTCTGCAGCAATGGAACACAAGTTAATGCTCTAATTAATTAAAACCCACTAGCTAGTTGTCTAAATCTAAAGGATCCCAACAATGGAGTGGATTTTGATACCCTTTGAGAGGAAAAAGTATCCACAAAAATGTTACAAAGGTTGCTGCTCCTATCAGAAACAATGTCCTAAACTAGGACCCTGAAATCTAAATGTCAGCAGCAATGGAATGACTGATGATACCCTTTGTGGAGGCATCAGTCTTTAACATAGGGTACACGAGTTAATGCCCTAATTAATTAAAACCCACTAGCTAGTTGTCTAAATCTAAAGGATCCCAACAATGGAGTGGATTTTGATACCCTTTGAGAGGAAAAAGTATCCACAAAAATGTTACAAAGGTTGCTGCTCCTATCAGAAACAATGTCCTAAACTAGGACCCTGAAATCTAAATGTCAGCAGCAATGGAATGACTGATGATACCCTTCATGGAGGCATCAGTTTCCAAAAACTGGATCAGATGTTCCTGCTCTAATCATTCAAAACCTATTTAGCTAGAATGCCTAAATCTCAAGCCGAGCAGCAATTGAGTTGATCGGGATACCCTTTGCAGAGGCACTCGTCTCTAATAAATGGCACACGATTTGTTGCTATACTCAGACTAAACCTCCTGAGCTAGAATCCCCAAATTTGAAGATCAGTAATAATAGAAACAATGTTGATAAAGACTTTTGCCTCTGCCATGGTTAACAACTGGTAGGTGACTTACTCATCTAATCAACTACACCCTCCTTAGCTAGACCCCCAGATCGAAAGGATAGCAACAATGGATTGGATAAATGGTACCTAATTTGCTGATCTACTCATTTAGAACATATTTAGCTAGACTTCCTATCTCTCAAGGTCAGAAACAATAGAGTAGATCATGATACTTTTTGGTGAGGCGCAAGTCTCTAATAAATGACACAAGAGTTGATTTACTACTCAGTCTGAACCTCCTGAGCTAAAATCCCCAAATTTTCAGATCAGTAACAATAGATACAATATTAATACCTTTTGTAGAGGCACCAGTCTTCAAAAAATGGTACATGAGTCAATCCTCTAATTAATTAGAACATTGTTAGCTAGACTCCTGAATCTTAAGGTTAGCAAACAATGTTGATACCCTGGTCAGAGGCACCATACTTAAACATATGGTACGTTAGTTAATGCTCTAATTAATTAGACCCTACTTAGCTACACCAATAAATCTCAAGGTCTTAGAGAGGCAATAGTCTTACAAAAAAAAACCAATCAAGAGTTGCTACTCATATCAGATTTATCCTCCTGAAGTAAGACCTTCAAATCGCAAGGTTAGCAGCAATGGAATCAATCATGACGCCTTTTGATGAGGCATTTGTCGCTAATAAACTACATACAAGTTCTAATTTATCAATTAGAACCTAATTTGCTACAGCTATCAAATCTCAATGTTGGAAGCAATGGAATAACTTATGATACCCTTTGTGGAGGCACCAATCTCTGACAAACAGTACAAAAGTTAATGCTCTAATTAATTAGAACCTCCTTAACTAGACCCCCAAACCTCAAGGATAGCAACGATGGAGTATATATTGATACCCTCTGAGAGGCAACCTTCTCCACCAAAAATAGTATGCCAGTTGCTGCTCCTATCAGGTACAATATTCTGAGCTTGGACTCTCAAATCAAAAGGTAAGCATAAATGGAAGGACTCATGTCATGCTCCATAAAATGGTACACAAGTAAGTGTTCTAGTCATTTACCAGCTCTTTAGCTAGAAACACTTAATCTTAACGTCAGCAACAACTAAATCAAACTTGATGCCCTTTGAAAGGCAACAGTATTCTCAAAAATGGTACATTGGTTGCTGCTCCTATGAGACACACATCTTGAGATTGCTTCTTAATGTCAGAAGCAATGGAATGACTCAAGATACCCTTTGTGGAGGCATCAGTCTTTAACCCCTTAACGACAATTGCCGGTCCTGGCACGACACGGAAAAGCATGTGCTTTACGACAATTGACGTGCCAGGACCGGCACGTCTTTAAACGGGTGCAGAAAGCGATCTGTTTTCGCTTTCTGCACCCAAAACACGTTGCTGAATGCCTCGACCTTGAGGCATTCAGCAACGCCGCGATCGGAACGAAAGGGCCATCTCTGGCCCCTCCACGGGGCGTCAACATCCGCCATACTTTGTATGGCGGCGGACGCCCGTTTTAAAAGGGTTTAGGAGGCGATCAACGATCGCCTCCTAAACTTAAATGGTGTCGCTGGAATGCCTCGATCAGGAGGCATCCAGCGACACCAAACACTTACCTTTCGATGGGCTGTGACCGCTCCGGAGAGCAGTCACAGCCACAGCTGCCGATGATCTTCGCCATCAAGCAAGATGGCTGCTGCCCTGTAACAGGAACCAACAAATTTTAAAAGTTCGCTAGATGGTCCAGACCATCTAGAGAACTTTGGCTCCACTTGCAGGTTGAATACAGGTACTGCATTCACCATGCAAGTCAATGGAACCCAGCTTTCTAATCACAGTGTGATTAGTAAAAATAAATTAAAAAATAAAATAAAATTAATAGTAATTAGAAAAAAAATAGTAAAAAACTAGTAAAATGTAAAAATCATTTCCCACTGATGTCACTATCAGGGGAACCTCCAAGTTGAAAACAAATGTTAAATTTTTTTTTTTTAAAAGACAAAAAAAAAAATATATGTATAAAAAATATATTTTTGTGAGCAAGTCCTAAAATTAGCATATTAGCTTAAAACAATTCTCGCATGGAAAGAGTTAAAATACTGGCATATTAAATGCCCGTGGGGTGTCTACTTTTAAAAAAGGTATGATTTGATGGGATAAATTGAATTGGCCGGGTTCAACAACGTCCCAATTAACACCGGGGGAAGGATGGCCACACACCTAATTTCCAATTAGAAAAATGCACACGTACCAAATGTGGCCTTTTAGTTCCCACAAAAATGACACACCCATGCATGTGGGATATCACTGCACTCAGGAGATGTTGCTGAACACATTATGGGGTGTCATGTGACAGCGGCATATACCAGGAGCTGTAAATTCATACATAAAGTAGGTGTGTGGGGGGAAAATACACACACAAAAATACTACTGCAAACTTTGAAAACATGCTGGTGGTAAAATGTGTGCATGCAAAGAGTTAAAATACCAGCATTTAAAATACCCTGTGGTGTCTAGTTTTCAAAAATATATGGGTTTATTGGGCACACTGAAATGGCCCGACTCAAAGATGTACCAAATAGGGCATAGGCAGTGGATCCCCAAATGCCAAAGTTCAACATTGAAAAATGCGCATGCCCCAAATGTGGCCCTTTTGCCCCCAAACAGCCAGGCAAAATCATTAATGTGAGGTATCGCTGTACTCAGGAGATGTTGCTGAACACATATTGGGGTGTTTTGTGATAGTGACATAAACGAGAACCTTTTAATTCATACCTGAAGTAAAATGTGTGTGACAAAACAAATGCAAACAAATGACTACCACAAAGTTTGACAAAAACTGGTGGTAGATATGGTGCATGGAAATAGTTAAAATACTAGCATTTGGAATACCCTGGGCTGTCTAGTTTTCAAAAATATATGATTTGATGGGGTAAATTGCATTGGCCGGGTTCAAAGATACCCGAAATGGCACATGGGGGGAAGAATTACCAGATTTGGAAAAAATGGCTTTGAAATAGCAAAACGCTACCTGTACTTATTGCCCCATAATGGGTAGAAAAAAGCAAAAAAACATAAAAACATTGGGTATTTCTAAACTCAGGACAAATAGTAGAATCCATTTAGCAGGTTTTTTCATTACCTTTTATAGATGAGTAAAAGATTTTTCAACTAAAAGTTAGAAACAGTCATTTTTTTCTAAATTTTTCACCATATTTTATACTTTTTTTAGTAGTAAATAATATGATACAATCAAAACAACGTCATCTAAAGAAATCCCTTCTTGTCCTGAAAAAAACAATATCTAATGTGTGTGGGTTCAGTAAACGGGAAAGAAGAAAATTACAGCTAAACACAAGCAGCGCAGAAATGTTAAAAAGGCCATTGTCACGAAGGGTACAAAAAGTAAAATCAGCCTTTGTCACGAAGGGGTTAACATAGGGTACACAAGTTAATGCTCTAATTAATTAAAACCCACTAGCTAGTTGTCTAAATCTCAAGGATAGCAACAATGGAGTGGATTTTGATACCCTTTGAGAGGAAAAACTATCCACAAAAGTGTTACAAAGGTTGCTGCTCCTATCAGATACAATGTCCTAAACTAGGACCCTGATATCTAAATGTCAGCAGCAATGGAATGACTGATGATACCCTTCATGGAGGCATCAGTTTCCAAAAACTGGATCAGATGTTGCTGCTATAATCATTCAAAACCTATTAAGCTAGAATGCCTATCTCAAGGCCAGCAGCAATTGAGTTGATCGGGATACCCTTTGCAGAGGCACTCGTCTCTAATAAATGGCACATGATTTGCTGCTTTACTCAGACTAAACCTCCTGAGCTAGAATCCCCACATTTGAAGATCAGTAATAATAGAAACAATGTTGATAAAGACTTTTGCCTCTGCCAAGGTTAACAACTGGTACATGACTTAATGATCTAATCAACTACACCCTCCTTAGATAGACCCCCAAATCTAAAGGATAGCAACAATGGATTGGATAAAAGGTACCTAATTTGCTGATCTACTCATTTAGAACATATTTAGCTAGACTTCCTATCTCTCAAGGTCAGAAACAATAGAGTAGATCATGATACCTTTTGGTGAGGCACAAGTCTCTAATAAATGACACAAGAGTTGATTTACTACTCAGTCTGAACCTCCTGAGCTAAAATCCCCAAATTTGCAGATCAGTAACGATAGATACAATATTAATACCTTTTGTAGAGGCACCAGTCTTCAAAAAATAGTACATGAGTCAATCCTCTAATTAATTAGAACATTGTTAGCTAGACTCCTGAATCTCAAGGTTAGCAAACAATGCTGATACCCTTGTCAGAGGCACCAGACTTAAACATATGGTACGTTAGTTAATGCTCTAATTAAATAGACCCTACTTAGCTACACCAATAAATCTCAAGGTCTTAGAGAGGCAATAGTCTTACAAAAAATAACAATCAAGAGTTGCTGCTGATATCAGATTTATCCTCCTGAAGTAAGACCTTCAAATCCCAAGGTTGGCAGCAATGGAATCAATCATTACACCTTCTGATGAGGCATTTGTCTCTAATAAACTACATACAAGTTTATCAATTAGAAGTTTATCAATTAGAACCTAATTTGCTACAGCTATCAAATCTCAATGTTGGAAGCAATGGAATAACTTATGATAGCCTTTGTGAAGGCACCAATCTCTAACAAACAGTACACAAGTTAATGCTCTAATTAATTAAAACCACCTTAACTAGACCCCCAAACCTCAAGGATAGCAACGATGGAGTGGATTTTGATCCCCTTTGAGAGGAAAAAGTATCCACAAAAATGTTACAAAGGTTGCTGCTCCTATCAGATACAATGTCCTAAATTAGGACCCTGAAATCTAAATGTCAGCAGCAATGGAACACAAGTTAATGCTCTAATTAATTAAAACCCCCTAGCTAGTTGTCTAAATGAAAAGGATAGCAACGATGGAGTGGATTTTGATACCCTTTGAGAGGAAAAAGTATCCACAAAAGTGTTACAAAGGTTGCTGCTCCTATCAGATACAATGTCCTAAACTAGGATCCTGAAATCTAAATGTCAGCAGCAATGGAATGACTGATGATACCCTTCATGGAGGCATCAGTTTCCAAAAACTGGTTCAGATGTTGCTGCTCTAATCATTCAAAACCTATTTAGCTAGAATGCCTAAATCTCAAGGCCAGCAGCAATTGAGTTGATCGGGATACCCTTAGCAGAGGCACTCGTCTCTAATAAATGGCACACGATTTGCTGCTTTACTCAGACTAAACCTCCTGAGCTAGAATCCCCACATTTGAAGATCAGTAATAATAGAAACAATGTTGATAAAGACTTTTGCCTCTGCCAAGGTTAACAACTGGTACATGACTTAATGATCTAATCAACTACACCCTCCTTAGCTAGACCCCCAAATCTAAAGGATAGCAACAATGGATTGGATAAAGGGTACCTAATTTGCTGATCTACTCATTTAGAACATATTTAGCTAGACTTCCTATCTCTCAAGGTCAGAAACAATAGAGTAGATCATGATACCTTTTGGTGAGGCACAAGTCTCTAATAAATGACACAAGAGTTGATTTACTACTCAGTCTGAACCTCCTGAGCTAAAATCCCCAAATTTGCAGATCAGTAACAATAGATACAATATTAATACCTTTGGCAGAGGCACCAGTCTTCAAAAAATGATACAAATTAATGCTCTAATTAATTAGAACCTCCTTAACTAGACCCCCAATCTTCAAGCATAGCAACAATGGAGTGGAATGTTACATGGTCGCTGGGCTAATCCATCAGAAGCTCTTTAGAAACCCCAAATTATGAAGAACAGAATGGATGTTTATACCCAGCATATGGCACAGGAGTAGTAGTACTATACAACGAAAACCTCTCTAACTACAACCCCCAAATCTAAAAGTCAGATTTTAAGTAGTAAACCTCCAAGCTCTCACCCATATCCAAGGATTTCTGTGCTGTGAAGACGAGGATCAGCTCCAAGGGTGTAGGTGTGAAGATCTGTCAGAGACTGAGATGTCACTAATCACAAAAAGAATGTTGCAGCAGTTACTAGTGGTGACTAGTGTGATATCACAATGTGTCTCTCTATGACATTCCTGTTCCATGCTGGCACCCAAGTCTAGTTATAACCTCCTTAGTTAGAACCACCAAACCTAATGGTTTTTGATCCATTTTGTAGCTGCATTAGTCTCCATGAAATGGTACACTAATTGCTGCTCTAATCAATTAGGACCTCCTTAGCTAGAACACCCAAAGCTCGTGGGCAGCAGAAATGAAAATGATCTTGAAACCCTTTGCAGAGTCACCAGTCTCCAGCAAATAGTACAAGAGATGTGGTTCTAATCATGAGGACCCTCCTTAGCTAGAACCCCCAAATTTCAAGGTCAGCAACAATGGAATAGATACAATTCCCATTCTATAACAAATGTTACACGAGTCGCTTGGCTAATCCATCAAAAGCTTTAGAAGTCCAAAATTATGAAGAACAGAATGGATCTTCATACCCTTTGTTGAGACAGGAGGCTTCAGCAAATGGCATAGGAGTAGTAGTACTATACAACGAAAACCTCTCTAACTACAACCCCCAAATCTAAAAGTCAGATTTTAAGTAGTAAACCTCCAAGCTCTCACCCATATCCAAGGATTTCTGTGCTGTGAAGACGAGGATCAGCTCCAAGGGTGTAGGTGTGAAGATCTGTCAGAGACTCAGATGTGACTGAGCACAAATAGAATGTTGCAGCAGTTACTAGGGGTGACTTCTGTGACATCACAACGTGATCTCCCTTTGACTTTCTTGCTCCAGTCGCAAAGTATAGCATGTTGAACATTTTATTGATCTTATAATTACAAAAACAAACAGTTACTTAGATATTTTTTAACAATCACATTATTTCTATTGTCTGTTAGGGTGCAGTCCCTAAATACTGTATTTTTTCTTTCTAGCTTACATATTTTTGATATCTATCAAACTAAATCCTTTTATACACTCAATAAAAATGTAAATTGTGTGAACTGTATCCACTATTCCCTCTTGTGGATTTAGAGCGCAACAAAATAAAGCTCATCAAAACGTTTTAGAATTTGGTACTGTTCCTTTACCACCCCTACATAAGAGGTGGAGGGCTGTTTGGGGGTCTCTGGTGGTCAAGGATGATCAATCATTCAGGAGGGGTGATAAAAGCTCATGGTTCATCCTAACCCAGGGCAAGCAGACCCAAGTCACATCACGATGTCACTAACGACAAATAACCAACTGTCTGCTTTTTATTTACAGTAAATAAAATAATTGTATATAATGTTTTACTTAAGAGAACTCATAGATGTTTTCCTTCAAGCAGCCAATCAGTTGCTCAAAACAAATCCCATTGAAATCAATAGGAGCTCTTTCTGCGCATGCGCATAGGGGGGGTTTATGAAAGCCACGCCGGTGCTGAAGCTGGATAGGGAGACGCATTTGGCCGAGCACACCTCTTGCACTGAAAATAACTGCTGGGCAGGGAAAGGGCAGATACATATGGGGTGATTCTGCTAATGCATCTAAAAGGGGACACTATGACAAATGAAGTGCACCCTGCAGGTTTCATACACATTAACCCCTTCAATCCCCTATAGACGTACCGGGACGTCCACAAAACGCCTATTAAGAAACCCCTATGGATGTCCCGGTACGTCCAGCCCGTCGTTTGACAGCCTGGACTCCCCACTGACAGCAGAAGCCGGCATTGCCGGCTTTCTGCTGTCCGATCTCCTGTAACAGCTTCCGGCTGCGATCTCTATGCACGTCTGTGAGGACCTGCATAGAGATCACAGTGTGATCAGTGCAGGGGGATCGCGGGGAGGGGAGTGAGAAACCATGTCTCTCACCCCCCCCCCCCGTCCTGAAACAGAAAAGCTGGAAAAAAAAACGTTAATTCATTATTTAAAATAATATAAAAAAATTAAAATAATAATATAAATAATACTTAAAAAAATTATAATGTAGACGTCTAAGCGATTCGTGTAGGCAACTTCCGTTGCAGCCATAAGGAGATGCGGTTAGCAGTGGGGGTTGTATGCGTCTATCGTGCAGACCTTCCCCGACTGTCAGGGAGGAGAGTTCCCCGCACCGCTCTGACAGTCGGAGGGTATATGCGTGATGGACGCAGACAACCCCCACTGCTAACCGGACCTCCTTCTGGCTGCAGCGGAAGTTGCCTACGCGAATCGCGTAGACGTCTACCCGCTGCCTGGACAACACACCGGGGAGTCAGAAGCACCGGTAAGTTTGAGGGGGCATAAGGCATTTCTGTAGGCAGAGTGCTCTATGAAATGCCCCCTTTATGCCACTCTGCCTCCAGATATGCGTTTTAACCCCCTTTATGCAACTCTGCCTTCAGAAATGCCTTTTAACCCTCTATACGTCACTCTGCCTCGTGAAATGCCTTATACCTCCCTATATGCCACTCTGCCCCATAATATGCCTTTTAACCCCTAAATACCAGAGTGGCATATAGGGGTATAAGGAATTTCTGGAGGCAAGGAATTTCTGGAGGCAGGCATATCATGGGGCACAGTGGCATTACGAGGGTTAAAAGGCATATCATGGGGCACAGTGGCTTATAGGGGGTTAAAGGCATTTCTGTGGCAGACTGGCAAGCCTGGGGGCAGATGTGCATAACTGGGGGGCAGGTTGGAAAATAAAAGGAAATATTTTTCTCAATCATAGCTTTTATAAAAAAAAATAAAAAATAGTTTACATGAATTAACATTTACTAGTAAAACTTTTTTCCTATAAGGTTGTCTTATATTCAGGCTTTTTCTTTTTTTCCTAAATTGATATTCATATTTTGGGGGGTCTTCTTATAAGTAGGGTCGTCTTATAATCGAGCAAATATGGTATTTAGGGGGTTTTATCTATGTCTTTGTTGCGTAGTTTTTATGTGAATTCCAGTTGATCTATACCTGCAAAGCTGGGTTTTTGTGTTATTATGTTGATCCTATCTGCTATGCTATGTATGGCTTAGTAAATGAAGGGACAAAGGGACTCTGGGGATGATTAAGGTGAAGTATGTATGTATATTATTAAATCTGAAATCAACATGGTTTCCAAGGCTTCCTAATAATTAATATATAATAGTATATGTGAATCAGTGTGTATGTGAGATATATATAAAATGTATTTATGTGTATGTGATGGTGTCTATGTGATTCAGTGTGTATTTATGTGTGTATGTATATGTATATATATATATATAATATAAATAACAGATGGAATAAGTATCTTGTGATAATACCTTTTTATTGGACTAACAGAATTTTGGAATGACAAGCTTTCGGGAGCTCTTCTCTCTTTCTCAAGTCTAAGGACACATAGAATTCAATGTTGTGTGGCAGGGGAGGGGGGCTTAATGCCCAGATCTGATAAGGGATGGTGAGATGTTGTAAAAGTATGTGTCCCTCCAGAGGGTCATAAATGTTCTGAGTGGGGGGGTTAGCACTGCTGAAGACAAATTGACACAGAAAGGAAAAAAAATTAGATGCTAGTGCTCACATACAGGGAATAGGAATGCAGTGATGAATATAGTGATGGGAATGTATATGTCTACACATGCTGTCATATATACAGGTAAATATAGATGAACATGGTGCACTTAAAAATACAGTACATATAGCAGGTAGGGGGGGGTTATGTAAAACCTGTGTAGTGGGACAGGAAACCCAAATTGGCATTGAGTCCTCTATTCTTGCTGTTGAATAGTTGAATCGTTCTGACTTCAAAAGTTTGTCTTTCTTTGGTATTACTGAAGTCCCCTTTCAGTACTTTTATTTTTAGGTCCTTGATTGAATGGTCATGTTGGGTGAAATGGTGTCCCACAGGGGTGCAATAGGAATGTTCCTTGTGGTGTTTAATGGAATGTCTGTGCATGTACTTTCTGCCATGTAATTGCTGGCTGGTTTCTCCAATGTAGCATCCTAGGTCACATTTAGTGCATTGTATCATATACACTACATTGCCAGATGTGCAGGTGTATGATCCTTTAATACTGTAGGTCTTGCTGTTGTGGGTGGCTATGTTGTCTGCATATGTGTTGGCACAGTTTGCAGCGGGGCCTTTTGCACGGTGTGGTCCCTTTTTCTTTATTCATTCTGTCAGTGGGTAGTTTCCGGTTAATTAATGTTTGTTGCAAGTTTGGGGGTTGTCTGAAGGCCAAAATGGTTTCAGGGAAGATGTTTTTTCGTATCTCATCTTCTGCTAGCATTGGCTGTAGGTCTTGAATGACTTTCCGGATTTCTTCAAGCGCTGGGTTATAGGTGACTACAAGTGGGACACGTGTAGAGATTCTTTTTTCTCCGTATTGTAGCAGGTGTGTGCGTGGAACTTTGAGAGCAGAGTTGATTTGTTTGTTGATAGTTTTTTATTTGTAGCCTTTCTGTTTCATAGATTTGGAGAGGTCGTTTAGATGCAGGTTGCGGTCGTTGGGGTCAGAGCATATTCGATGGTACCTGGTTGCTTGGCTATAGATGATGCCCCGCTTAGTATGGGAGGGGTGAAAGCTGGATTTGTGGAGATAGCTGCATCTGTTTGTGGGTTTTCTGTAGAGAGAGGTGTGGGTTGTACCATTGGTACATCTTACTGTAGTGTCCAGAAAGTTTACAGATTTTGTGGAGTACTCCATTTTTAGTTTGATTGACGGGTGGAATGAGTTAAAAGAGTCATGGAATTGTTTCAGTTTTTCCTCACTTCTGGTCCAAATGATGAAGATGTCATCGATGTAGCGGTAATATTTGTGTGATTTGGTCTCATGTGTTTGAAGGAATCTCTGTTCTCTGCCATGAAAAGATTGGCATATTGGGGCGCCATCTTGGTCCCCATAGCAGTCCCCATGATTTGTAGGTAGATCTCATTGTTGAAAGTAAAGTAGTTATGTGTGAGGATGAATTTTACCAGTTCTGTGATGATTCGGGGGGTTGTATTTTTGGTTGTCAGTGTCTGAGAGAAAATGTGAACAGGCTTTAATGCCATCTTTATGTGGAATGTTGCTGTAAAGGTATTCCACATCCATGGTTACTAGGATGGTGTTAGCAGGGAGGTTGGTGATTTGGTTAAGTTTGTTGAGAAAGTCAGTGGTGTCTTTTATGAAGCTGTTGGTGTTGATGACAAGAGGTTTTAGGGTGTTTCGCCCAGTCCTGAGATTTGTTTTGTGAGTGTGTCCATACCTGTAATTATAGGTCTGCCTGGATTACCTGCTTTGTGGATTTTGGGAAGCATGTAGAATGTACCCATGTAGGGATTGGTTGGTATAAGTGATTCCAGTTCTGGCTGTAGCCCGTTAGGGAAGGATTTGATGAGCTCCTTGAGTGTGTAATCTCATGCGCTTCATAGTGTGTCCCTGAATGCCAGAAATAAAATGTGGTCACTCTAACCCAAGCACAACACTGTACTATAAATGTGTCCACTGACGTCACCAGGGGGCACCCTGGAGCTGGCCGCGCAAACTCAAAGAGCAGGGTTGCTGATTGCTAAAGTATTGCATAAAAATCACCTGTCCTCTGTAGCATCAGTCACTACAGAGTTCCAAACTGCATCTGCGTCAGCACAAACACTTTGTGTAAGGAACTTTTCCATGGGCGAGCAACTGCATGCAAGCCAAAGATTACTATACGCAGTGCAAAGTGTTCACTGGAGTGATGTAAATCTGCCATTGCTAAAGTAAGCAGATCAGGTAGGAGCTCAGTTGCTGTGGATATATGAAACTCTGTCTGTACCCCGTGATGCATAGTTATGAATAGTGACAGGTATGTACAGACAAGAGACTAAAGTTACCAACAAGGCTGGTTTACAAGAAAAAACTACATTGATGAGTGTGGCTGATCAAGTAATACAAACTGGACAGGTTTGTACAGCAGAACAAGGCACAAACAGGATACTGGTGTTAGGTAACGTGCTATGACTGGGAACAAAAAATAAGTCTTCTGAGGATCGATGTAGCTGGATGGCACCTCAGACTCAGAGTAGGGGGCAGGTACCTTGGACAGGATTCTGCAGTCGAAGTGATGAGGGCCCATTCACCGAAGCCGGACTGGAGACCCTTTCTAAAACAATATGCCATGATCTTCCCCCATAATTTGCATAATTAAAACCACTCCTAGAATTTTAATACTGTCTAACTGACACCACAATCACCATTAGTAACACATTTGTTAAGATTCAGCTTAAAACCAGAAGCACATGTAAAATACTTGTTCTTATAGCTCTTTTCAGGTACTCTTGGGTTGTGCAATTTACACTAATGTCATCCATGTAGCCCAGAGCCTTCACCTGTACCCCTGCCCCCCCCCCACCGAGGATGGGGATGCCCCCCATAATTATTCTTTTGCAGAAGGGGTTCAGTGGCACATACAAAAAGAAGGGGCAAAAGCGGACAACCCTGACACACCAAAGATTTAAGAGAAACAAATCTTAAAAATTTAAAAAGGCTATTGATTAAAATTTTGCTAAAAGACAAGGGTCCTTTTATGCTTCTGTTCTATTATTTTCTCCGTTTCTTTTGCTCTAACTTTTTTCCAACTCAGTTCTGAAATTTTTTCATCACATTTCCCTTTTCTCTTCTATCTTTCCTACACATATATATATACATACATTTATATCGATGAATAGATAGACAGATGACATACACATTACCTCCATTTCCCTCCTGTATGCTCCTTGTGGTTTGCAGCCCCCTCACTAATTGGCAGTCATCCTCCTTCACTGACATTGCATGTCGAGAAGTTATGTAATCTCAGGACAAGTAGTGTCAGTGAAGGAGGAAGATTGCCACATGATTGGATCACAGGGGACATATGAGAAGTATGGACCAACTGGAACGCCGGGGCCCTGGAGAAATTCATCCTGGCCCCTCAGAATACTGGTACCCTGGCGCAATTGCTCAGTGTGCTACATGGTTAATCTGGATCTGCCTGCATTATACTATTAATACACATTACTTTGGTATAGCCGTGAACTATGAAAAAAGATTGTGTAAAGGATTGATGCTCTCTAAGATCTGGAAGGGTTAGTGTATATACAGAGTTCAAACCGCCTGGAAATTTCTAGTTTTAAGAACTGAATGATTTGATTGGGTAAATCGAATTGGCCAAGTTCAAAGTTGTCTCAAAAATAGGGGTAAATTGAGGTAGCTGGCTTCAAGGATGTCCCAAATAGGACATGTGAGCAGTATGACCATATTTGAAAAATATGGTTTTAAAATAACAATATGCTACTTATACTTATTGCTCTATAACATGCAAAAAAACATAAAAACATTGGGTATTTTCAAACAAGGACAAATAGTAGAATCTAGTTAGCAGGTTTTTCATTAGCCTTTGTAAAGTCTTTTTTCTGAATTTTTCATCATATATTATACTTTTTTATAGTAAATTATATGATCAAAATAACTGGATCTAAAGAAAGCCCTTGTCTTGAAAAAAAATATATATATTTTGAATATATTACTTATGTGGGTACAGTAAATGACAATGACAAAGGGTACAAAAAACTAAATCAGCTATTCCCACGAAGGGATTAAATAAATACTGTGGATAACAGCAAACAGATTATTTTAATTGTGCTTTATATTTATTGTATTATCTACATGATTTTGTAGCCAAAACTACCTATCCATGGCACCTATCACATCCATTGAATAACTCACACTCACTAATCACATTGTCAAAAAGAACTGCTAATGTGAATGATTGTAGTTCAAGATGTAGAAGTGAGAGCCATTTTCTTAGCACAGAGGCACAAGAAAAGTATATATTCAGGATGTTTTACAGAATTAATACTCTGGGCAGACAAACGATTTACGTCACTGATGTCCTACATGCAATGTCATATTTATCTTCGGCACTGCCTTTAGCCAAGCCAGGGTAGCACCACCAGCTGCTCAGTCCATGTCACCATCCAGCTTTTAAATATTTGCAGGTTGGGTGAAAGTAAACAATGGAAGCTGTGTCAACTCTTCACAGTCTTCTGTAGTGACAATGAGCTGTTATAGAGATCACTGATCACCCTTTTAACTGGCTCATTGAGCAGTGGCATTATAGGTAATCTGCTATAGGGCAATTGGCAGTTATGTGTTATGTGGCAAAGAGTTTGCCGATACTCCTAGAGCTGCCATTCTAGGTCTAGGCTTCCTACTGCAGTGCCCCTTAAACAATGGTACCATTGACAAATATCTTGTGTGCCTTATGAGAAATCCAACTCTTTTTCAAATGGCAATTTTTGGTTTTAAAAGCAGTATCTTTTTTACCGCATTTTCTGCTGAGCATAAAATACTCACATTCAAGCCTTTTTTACTAGGCAATGTGTTTATGTTGGTTTACTGTTAAATTATATTTATTGCTTATTTATGACATTTATATATATTGCTTATTTATGACATTTACATAGTTATATAGGCTGAAAAAAGACATGCGTCCATTAAGTTCAGCCTTTAAAATTTGACATTTGTTTAGTAAGTTTCATCAACAAACAATATTGGCGCATTACAAATGTAAATGTCTTAAAGTTAACATGTTTAGATGACTCAAGAAAATTTTTTGTGAATTTTACCAATGAGTATAGTAATTCCCTTGCTTATGCAATCATTTTTGAAGTGGCATAAGAGTGGTCAATTATAATTTAAGGAAAAATAAATTTGCTTTTCTCCCAATGCACAGAGGAGCCACCTGGGGATTAGCCGCATAAAAATTTCCAACATAAATGGTCCATGCACCAACAATCCCTTATTACCATGGTGCATGAGAACATCTTCACCCCAGCTGGGTAAGGATGATTTCTATTCTATTCCCTATGATGCTTAACCAGGACAGGTTGTATGTGAGCGTTATCACACAGCGAAAGTAGATGATTTCATTAAAAAGTGTTTGCATCCCTAAAGTACAAATAGAATGCAAAAATTGGTCTAACATTTGTAGTTTTTAGGACAAGTGTTCCACCTCCAAAGTAATATAGAAAACAGACAGATTAGCACAAGTCACAGTAGTTTAGATCCCGAGTCAGTGTGAGATCAATGGGGGGGGCAAGAGGACAGGTGATGACTGGTTTCACCAATATAAAGTACTGCTTCACACTCCTTTGATATAGTATCATTTTATTGTGCTGACCAGTATTATTCCTGCAAATGTGTTTTACATAGTTTAGAGTGAGGTATGTTTTTGTTCCCGTTGTTCATATTGATCTATTCAGTGAGATAAGATACTTGATTCCTTGATTCCAGAATATGTCCATTAACAAAGGTTTATCTATTAATATAGCTGTCAATTTCTTTATAATTTTGTGGATTCCCTCTTGTGTGGGAATCCACAGATTATGTAGTGTTCTAGAGGAATCTATTAAAGGAACACTCTAGTCCAACTTTTATATAAAATGCATATCGGCGCATTTAGCTAGCAAACACACAAATGGCTGCTGCTCATGCAAGCTGAACTATCATTGATTTCAATGGCAATGCTACAGCTGATGGAGGAAGTTCATTTGAGTACACTTATTTCTTTCAGAGGCAGCAAGGGGGAGAAGGAAAACTACAACAAAAACAATTGTAAAAGTATTTTAAGTTAGAAATCGACACAATCCAATAAAGTTTAACCTTGCTGTTGATCCAGAAGAAGGCAAAAAAAAAATCAGTTTGTCCATGTGTTTGAAATGAACAAAAATATGCTATCCAGGGTTAGTCTAAGCAGTTGTTCCACATACATGTTTATTTTTTTTTAGTAGTTAAAAATGAAGGAGTGAATGCAAACAATATAAGCAGGATTCATAACTCTTCCTCTTCTGCTCAAAATATTTGATTTGGTCTTTATGACTACATAAGAAAAAGTACCATATATGAATAGTGGGAACTGACTAATACCAATTACGGTAACTAAGCTAAGGACATGTTATTTTATAGAAACTTTGTGTCAAAGTCCTTAAATTTATATGATAATGGAATTTGATCACGTGCAAAGACAAAATTATAAAAAAAAAAAATAAGCTAAGCACTTAACATTTGTTTTGACATGTAATACTGCCATGCATTGCACACTACTACTTATACTAATAGATGTCAGCAGGTATTTACAAGGCAAGTGAGCAGCTGAACCCCTGAAATAAAACAATTTAGTATAGCTGCCCTTTTGAAATATTGTGGTCATCACAGTGTGTTCCTCGTAGGTAGATCGTCTACATTCATGCTTTTATAAGCAGAATGCCATTCATTTTGCATTTTGTTTTTTCAGTAAACATCTTCGTGTCATTTACAAAATGAATAATACACCAACCACACATTTTCTCCTTGTTGGACTCTCTCATTATCCAAAACTCCAGCCAATCTTGTTCGCAATATTCTTACTAATCTACCTTTTGGCATTTGTTGGGAATATCCTGATCACGATCGTCATCAGTTCAGATTCCCGACTCCATACCCCAATGTATTTCTTCCTCATTAACCTTTCCATTTTGGACATTTGTTGTACAACGGCTGCCATTCCTAAAATGCTACAAATCCTTGTTGTAGAGGAGAAGTCCATATCATACTCGGGTTGCATCTTACAATTATACCTCTTTACTGCAGCTTTGAGTACAGAATTGATACTGCTTACAGTGATGGCATATGATCGATATGTAGCAATTTGTTTTCCTTTGCGGTACAATACAATAATGAACAGAACTGCCTGTGCATGTGGAGCTGGAGCAGCATGGATTCTTGGTTCTGTAAATTCAATGACCCACACATGCCTCATCCTTAAATTAACCTTCAAAGAACAAAAAATTATTGACCATTTTTTCTGCGAGATCCCACCAGTGTTAAAATTGGCCAAGTCTAACACTTACGTTAATGATGTTGTCATTGTGGCTTCTGATGTACTGTTGGGGATGATTTGCTTTATTCTGACTGTCATTTCCTATACATACATTATCTCAACTATCATGAAAATACGTTCAGCAGAGAAGAAAAAGAAGGCATTCTCCACCTGTGCCTCACACCTTACTGTGGTAACTCTGTTCTACGGTGGTGTTATCTACACCTATGTTCGTCCAGCCTTCAGCAACCACTTAGAAGCAGATAAGGTGGTCTCTGCTCTATATGCAATTGCATCTCCAGTATTGAATCCTATAATTTATAGCTTAAGGAACAAAGAGGTAATTAATGCCATTAAAAAGACAGTTGCAAAAAATACAAGTGCTCAAAGAGTGTAGTCACCTCACCAAATAAACACTGATGACTAAAGTAACCAGTATATCATGTCTTTTTACATACACATATTTTTACACCTTCCTGTGTCTGTTAAGCTGGCAGAATGCATTAGCATTAAAATATCAGCTATATGTGTATGCAAATACAAAAGTATACATCTTTATGAACAGCTGGGTCCTATTGTTCCTTCAGAACAATATAGTATTGTTCACAATTGAAAAGGAAAAATGTAATTTATTTTTAAGAATTTATATAAAAAATAGTGCACACAGAAGTAACAGTAATAAGCATCGTAACCAGGATTTTGGATTTCAAGAATAACTCAATAATTAAAATGGTGTAAAAACTTATCTCAAAGAAAGTACATGTCACAGGTTGCTAGATTGCTAGACTACTGAAACTGATTAATAACTGACAAGCTACTAACCCCTTAAGGACTGGGCTGTTTTTTTCTTTTTGTCCACTTTGTGACCGAGGCTGTATTTGCAGGAGTCAGATTTACTATAAAAAATAATAAAATATGGTGAAAATTAAAAATAATCCACTTTCTAAGACTTGTATTTGAAATGTTTTTACTCATCTACAAATGCTTTCCATGCGCTAATTCTAGCCTTTATGGTTTTTATCACACACATTGTACTTTAGGTATAAATTTTCAGGTCCTAGTATGTGACAATGCTGAACAGCACCCCAATATGTGTTCAGCAACATCTCCTGAGTATACTGATACCACCCATGCATAGATTTGCCATGTGTTTTTGGGAGCTAAAAGCCCACATTTGAGAGGTGAAAATCTTTCTTTTTTTAAAAAAAAAGTTAACATAGCAATACGAAGACCAAAGAGACTTACTAAATCCCTTAAAGTTCAAGTCCAAATTATTCAAACAAATGAAAGGTCTAAAGGGTCACCGAGATGCTTGCATACTAGAGAAGAAGAATTGTCTAGTCTCCAAAAAGAGTTAGATTAGGCAAATGATATCCAGGCAGAGAACAAACAGTTGAGATTACAGTTTGATTTAACTGATTACCGTCTCACGTTTAATTGCAAGTACTCTGATGCTAAGAGTAGGGAAACGGATTATCTATATAGTGTTGATAGCTGCTATAAGGAGATATAAAATATTAAAGTCCAATTGTCAAAATTTCAATAGGAAAGTTTGCAAATATCTCAGCTGTTTTGTATGGTGAAGGTTATGAAGGGGGTACAACCCACACCACCGTTACATTCTACTGTTAAGTAAGCAACTACAAACTGTGCTGGAACAGGTTAATCAATTGGCTTCTGTTCAATCACAACAGAACCATAGGACTAAAGTGAGCTGGTCTTTGTTCGATCAGCTCACTCTTGTAACATCATGCTGATGGCTTGTCAAATTTCCGTGCTGCATCTTTCAAAGAAACAAAAGCAGATTAGTAATGATGAAGAGAGCCTATATAACAGAAGAGCAGGCAGGGGATCCATTCATTTCACTGTGACTGCTCTATGTGACACTGCTGTGAATTGAGATTCTTTTCTGTGAGACTTGGTGAGCCTCAGCCTGTCATGCCTCAGTGTCTAATTTAAGAGGATTTTTTTCATTGCTTCTGTTAGCTGTGTATTCTTGTGCTAGTGCTGTTGTGCTGACAGTTTGCCTCACAGTGCCTAGCTTGCACTATAGTGCCAACGAAAAGCGAGGGTAAAGGGTGGCCTATAGAAAAAAGGTCACACTGCAGTGGGGTTCAAAAACAGTACACAAAAAACTGAGGAAAGATAACAGAGAAGAGGAATAAACCCTGTGCAAGAATGACCTAAAATGGAACACCAATATGTTATGTAAAAGTGGGAAACTGAAATACTTACTTAAAAAAGGGGGATGGATATACTTATTAGGCGGTAACAACAGAGATCTATAAAGTAAAGTACTATAATAGTGTAAAACGTTTTTTATTGTGTAAGTCAAATAAAAACAATGAAAATGCGCTTACAAGTGTGGCTCCAATAATACAGATGGATCAACTAAAAGGCAGATAAGGCACACTAAGCAGTGAAGCAAGTTCCGAAAATAATGGTGTTTAATGTTGCAGTAGGAACAGTAAAGCGCTCTGGATGTACAATCAGTGACTGAATCCAAATGCTGGTAGAACAAAAGACTGGGCGTTTCACATAGTAGTCCAAGGGGAATAGAGTCCACACTGCTAGAGATGAACTGACATACAGTGTCCAGCCTATGTAATGGAAGCTTTGCTTTCAGTTTAGATTTGACACAGGCAGGAGGACACGTCTCTTTCTCTCTCTCTATGGAAGCCAAATAGGAGCAGAAAGAATCAACGCGTTTCGTCCAGGAGACTTCTTCAGGATTCTGTAGCAGTTGCACTAAGATGGAGCTTATATATGGTGTTCAAAGAGGCAGGTACATACTGATTTAAAAAAAGACATCCAACCATAAACATGGATCTTATATATGTATATATATATCTCATGATATAGTGAAAATAATATTCAAAATAATTGAAAAATGATGGTATGAAGATCAAGCCATAATTAACAAAAAAATAAAACATGAAAATAAATGAGAACCTATATATATCATATACACATAAACAAATCAATAAAGATATTTATACAGTATATACCCGATAGGTGTTACGTAGCTGACTGAGAGTTCCTCCGGGTCCTCGGTTCGGCAGCCTCAGCCGCTACGGAGAAGGGGGAGACCCCCCACTTCCACACAGCAGCCTCAGCCACTGCGGACGAGGGAAAGACCCCCCGCCTCGGCACAGCAGCCTCAGCCACTGCGAAGAAGAGGGAGACCCCCTGCTTCCACACAGCGGCCTCAGCTGCTGCAGAGAAGGGGGAGACCCCCCCACCTCCGCAAAGCAGCCTGCGCCGCTGCGAGGACGAGGAAGACTCCGCACCTCTACGCAGCATTCTCAACCGCCGCAGACTGAAGACAGGTCCGGTTCCTCTGTCCGTACTCGATCTTCTTCACGCCACCTAGTGGCGCCAGCGGAAACTACCTTTCCTTTTGCAGGGAGGCTACGATCACGCCAATCACAAGATGGCCGCGGACCTGACGTAATGGACTTTCAAAAATGGCGGGAAACTCTATTTTGTGAACACGAAGAATGCACACGAATATTCGAAGACAGGAACAGGCGAATATTTGCGGAATGTGAAGATTTCCACCCCCCACGAAGACGAACAGGAAGAGTTGGCCGGCGCCCAAGTCTAATATATACACACACGCATATACTGTATTTGCTCGATTATAAGACAAGTTTTTATTTGAGAGCAAATAGAGGTCTGACTACAAGACTAAGATCCATATCCCGCGCAGCACTGCAGGGAACCTGGATCCTCTCTGGCAGCCGCTGCTGCCGGCACTTTCTCTGGGGCTTCTATGACGGAGCACTGGCATCATATGACCTTCTGGTGCTCCACCATAGAAGCCCCGGCGGAAGTACTGGCCAGCAGCAGCGGAGGTCTGCATTGCACAGACCTCCACCGGCTGCCCCACTAGACACCAGGGAGTCTGAAGCACAAGTCACAAGTAAAGGGATGCACTGGTAAGTTGGTGGAGGGGTAAGAGTGGCATGGGGGGGTTCAATGGTTTTCTGGAGGCAGAGTGGCATATATGGGTGTATAAGGCATATCTGGAGGACAGAGTGGCAAATAGGGTTTTAAAAGGCATATCTGGGGGCAGAGTGGCTTATTAGGGAGGCAGAGTGGCATATAGGGGGTATAAGGCATATCTGGGGGCAGATGTGCATAACTGGGCAGATTGACAAATAAAAAGGAAATAATAGTTTTTATTAAATATGAAAAAATAGTTTACCTATAGGGTAGTCTTGAATTCAGGCTTTTTTCTTTTTTTCCTAAATTAATATTCAAATTTAGGGGGTTGTCTTATAATCAGGGTCATCTTATAATCGACCAAATATGGTATATATTTATATACTGTATTTGCTCGATTATAAGGCAAGGTTTTGTTCAGAACAAATGCTCTGAAAAATATCCCTCGTCTTATAATCAAGGTCGTCTTATAATCAGACCTCCAATTGGGCCAGGCTGCTTACCGGTGCTTTGGTGTACCGGCCAGGAGAACAGGAACCCAGCAGAGTCACGTAAATACATGCCACATGCCTCTGCTCCCCTCCTTCTTCCTCTGGGGGTGGGACAAGAGAAGTTGCAGAGGGAAGAAGCCAGGCCTCTGCAGAAGTCTGCAAGTGAGCGATCTGCAGTTCAGGTGAGGGGTGGGTGATTAAGGAAATGAATGAGTATTTAACCCCTTAACGTCCATTGCCGGGTCAGGCACGTCATGCAAAACGGTCACTTAACGACCTATGACGTGCCTGACATGTCATGAGACTTAAACAAGCTTAGAAAGTGATCAACGATCACTTTCTAAGCTTAAACGGTGTTGCTGTAATTGGGCCATGTCTGGCCCCTCCCCGGGACGTCAACATCCGCCATACATTGTACGTTTTAAAAGCGTTTAGGAGGCGATCAACAATCACCTCCTAAACTTAAATGGTGTCGCTGGAATGCCTCAATCAGGAGGCATCCAGCGACACCAAATACTTACCCCAGGGTGGGCTGTGACCGCTCCGGTGCACGCAGTCTTCACCATCCGCAAGATGGCGGCGGCCCGGGAAAAAAAAAATAAAGTTGAAAAAGTTCGCTAGATGGTCTCCAGACCCTCTAGAGAACTCTGGCTCCACTTGCAGGTTGAATACAGGTACTGCATTCAACCATACAAGTCAATGGAGCCCAGCTTTCTAATCACTATGTGATTACTAAAATATAAAAAATAAATAAAAAAAGGAAAAAAGCTTAAAAAAAACATGGTAACATTTAAAAATTATTATGCATCAGAGGAACTATCCAGTTCCAGCAAAATGTAAAAAAAAAGTCCAAAAAGAATAAAATAAATAAAATAAAAAATAAAGTTTATTATTATGAGCAAGTGGTAAAATTAGCGCTGTATCTTCCCAAAAATCCTGACATGGAAAAATTTAAATAAAAGCATTTCAAATACCCAAGGAGTGTCTAATTTAAAAAAATTAATGGTTTGATGGGGTAAATTGGAGTGGTCGGGCTCAAAGATAGGGCATAGGCACAGACTGACCAAAATGGGGGGAAAAAAGCGCACTTCCAAAATGTGGCATTTTAACCCCAAACACTAGACAAACCCGTACATATGACTGTACTCGGGAGATGTTCCTGAACACATATTAGGGTGTTGTTTGATAGTGACGTATACCTGGATTTATACCCAAAGTACAATTTGTGTGAAAAAAATACCAAAAAAAATACTACCACAAAGTGTGGCAAAGGCTGGTGGCAGAATCTGATGCATGGAAAGGGTTAAATACTACCATTTTAAGTACCTTAGGGTGTCTAGTTTTCAAAAATATATGGTTTGATGGGGTAGATTGTAGTGGCCAGGCTCAAAGATAGGGCATAGGCACAGACTGACCAAAATAGGGAAAAAAAAGCGCACTTCCCAGATGTGGCCTTTTAACCCCAAACAGCAGTCAAACCCATGCATGGGTGGTATCACTGTACTCGAGAGATGTTGTTGAACACATATTAGGGTGTTGTTTGATAGTGACGTATACCTGGAGCTATAAATTTATACCCAAAGTACAATTTGTGTAAAAAAAACACCAAAAAAATGCTACCAGAAAGTGTGGCAAAGGCTGGTGGTAGAATCTCATGCATGGGAAAGGGCTAAAATACTAGCATTTGAAATACATTGGGGTGCCTAGTTTTAAAAAATATATGGTATGATGGGGTAAATTGAATTAGCCGGCTTCAAAGATGGTCCTATTAGGACATGGGGGCAGAATGACCAGATGTAAAAAAGTTCCAAGTTAAAAAATGTGCACTTCCTAAATGTGGCGTTTTACCTCCCAAACAACCCGACAAACCCATGCATGGTGGGTATGACTGTACTCGGGAGATGTTGCTGAACACATATTGGGGTGTTGTTTGAAAGTGATGTATACCAGGAGCTGTAAATCCATACCTGAAGAGCAATTTTAGCGATAAAAACCACAAAATAAATGACTACCACAAAGTTTGACAAAGACTGGTGGTAGATATGGTGCATGCAAAGAGTTAAAATACTAGCATCTGAAATACCCTGGGGTGTCTAGTTTTCAAAAATATATGACTTGATGGGGTAAATTGCATTGGCCGGCTTCAAAGATACCCGAAATGGCACATGGGGGGAAGAATTACCAGATTTGGAAAAAATGGTTTTGAAATAGCAAAAAGCTACTTGTACTTAATGCTCCATAACGTGCAGAAAAAAGCAAAAAAACATAAAAACACTGGGTATTTCTAAACTCAGGACAAATAGTAGAATCTGTTTGGTAGGTTTTTTCATTAGCTTTTTTGGATGAGTAAAAGATTTTTGGGGTAAAAGTCCGAAAATGTGAGGTTTTTTTTATTTTTTTCATCATATTTTATTTTTTTTTATGGAAAATTAGATAATATGATTAAAACAATGGTATCTGAAGAAAGCCCTTCTTGTCCTGAAAAAAACAACATAGAATTTGTGTGGGTTCACTTAATGAGTGAGGAGAAAATTACATCTAAACACGAACACCGCAAAAGTGTTAAAACAGCCTCGGTCCCACTGGTACAAAAGGTAAAACACAGCCTGGTCCTTAAGGGGTTAAATGTTTGTGAATGACTGTGTGTGATAGCATGGATGTGTAAGGGGGAGGTGGTAGCATGGCATAGGGAGGCTGTAATCACACGCCTATCATGCCCAGGTTCCAGCATGTACTGGCTGCCTTGGCATGATAGGAGTGTGATTGCTGTTAGCAATCATATATGTATATATGCCTCCAGAAATGCCTTTTAACCCCCTATATGCCAGAGTGGCATATAGGGGGTTAAAAGGCATATCATGGAGCACAGTGGCATATAGGAGGGTATAAGGCATTTCTGGAGGCAGAGTGGCATATAGAGGGTCCAATGGTTGATGGTAGACTAGCCCCCTGCTGGCGACCAATAGAGTCGCTCGTACAGACTTTTAAAATCCTGGTGCCGTAACTTGGCTGGGAGAAACCACTGGTCTCCCTGCTGCAACAGTTAAAAATAAGGCAATAACATACATTTTTATTAATAACACAATAAAGAGTTTCATGTCACTATATAACATTAACTGAGGGACACAATCCGTGAAAATAGCGCCGTCCTAGTGTCCAGCAAAGCCCGGGACCCTAGGAACCATCACAGCCACATTATTTATGCTCAGACAAAAAGGAAAAGCTAGCCATGACAAATCGGCCAGACACCTATCTCCTCTGGAGCCTGGCCAGGTGTTGAGGATGGAGACAACCCATGGCTTTGACAAACTGGCTATGGTTTATGAAAAGGCCCCACAATCCAACAGTTGTCGTCTGCTCCGATGGTAAGACCTATGCAAGGAACCACGTTCACCTCCTACAGGTACCTGATCCTCCCTGTCCTACCACAGCCTCATTGGTCCCCATGCACCAGCCATCTGCCACAGTGCCAAATGACACTTCCAAAAATGGATGTAATACATCAGTACCAGAAAATACTGACAGTTTCCGGCAAGAGATTTCAGATTCACAAGCCCCACTGGTTGTTACCACATCGGGAAGAGTGTGCAAGCCTAATCCAAAATTCAACGACTTTATCACATGCTGATTCTTCACAGGATTTTGTGTCTTATGTGGCATGGTGTTATTGTTCATTGCTAAGCTGCACTCTTCTTTGGTTAATGTTATGTTATATGTTTTATTTAAAAGGGGAAAGACGTAGAATGTATATGTTACATGTATACATTGATCTGTGGAGACATGGGGGTGGAGACAGGAAGCAGGAAGTAAAAAGACAGCAGAGTGTAAAAACTAGAGGAAGAGAGTAGGATTCATGAAAGGTAACAGCAATAAAATGTTTTCATCACAAGGTTCATCTGTCTAGCCCATCACTGCTTGAACACATCTAAAGAATAGGGAGGATTGGACAGAGATTACTCAGCTAGTGGCAGCCCTTAAACCATTTAGGGATGCCACTGAAAATTTAAGCTTGAGCACTGCCAGTCTGGCCAAGGTAATCCCAGTGTTCTAGGCAGCAAGATGGATGTGTTCCTTGAAAACCCGTGAGGTTGTTCAAGGTGTCACTCCACATCCTGACGTAGCATCCATAGCAGGGAAGTTGAAGGATCAACTTAAAGTTAGCCTTTGCGAACGAATGGAGAAATGCCCCAAAATGATTCTAGGTTGCCTTTGTGATCCAAGTATTAAGGGAAAAGCTAGCAAGCAAATGTAATCTTACTATCTACTGGGATCAATTGATCCAAAGGGTTCGTGACTGGCAGTGGAAAAAGGGAATCCAGCGTCAGCAGCAGGGCCACAAGCAGTGGAATACAACTGTGTGGAGCATCTGTATTTTGGAAAGAGGCGCTTGGGAGTATAGTCGGACCCACTGAGTTAATTTTCCCAAAAGTAACTGAAAATAATAGTAAAGCTAGTAGTTCTTTCATCTGGCTGTGTCTGTTTGCAGTGTGGTTACGCCTGCTATCTCCGTCAGAGTAGCCTGCCAGAGCTAGGGCATACTGTTTGAACTCTGAAAGTCCGCTCCCAAACATCAAGAACTGACAAAGTAAGGAATGCTTTGCCCTGGGGATGGAACAGGTGAGTGGGTGACCAGCTGACCACTCATTCACCTTTTCCATTTTCTATTCTATTGTGTTGCTGATGGTGTCACCTCAAAATCCTTTTTCTTATATGCATTATATGCATGCCCAAAATGTCCCTTGAAATGAAAAAGGTAGTTCCTCCCCTCTGGCTGTGTCTGTTTGCAGTGCGGCAATGCCTGCTAGCTAAGCCAAAGTAGCCAGCTACCACTAGGGCTTAGTGTTTCCGGTCTAAAGTCCGCTCCCAAAGGACTGAGAAATGCTTTGCCCTGGGGATGAAACACGCAAGTGGGTCACCAATTTCCCACTCGCTTCCCTTTCCGTTTTCTTTAATATTCTGTTGCTGGTGGCAAAATAATATTTTTCCTTATAGATAGTTTATCTTTTCTGCCAATTCCCTTCCTTTCTAAAATGTCATGCCCAAAATATTCCTTGAATCGGTAAAGGTTGTTTCTCTCCTCTGACTGCATCTGTGTGTGGTGTGGCAACGCCTGCTATCTCCGCCAGGGCAGCCAGCTAACACTACCGGCTTGGGGTTTTCGCTCTGAAAGTCCACTCTCAAACCTCAAGGACTGACAGAGCAAGGAATGCTTTGCCCTGGATATGAAACAGGTGAGTGGGTCGCCAATTGCCCACTCACTTCCCTTTTCATCTACATTCTCATTTACTATTTCCTTGCAAATCTTGCCTTTTCCTCTTCTCTTTTTTTTTCTTGAGGATTCTATTTTCTTTCTGATTTTTATGATCTTTATGATTCTATTTTCCTTATGATTCTTTTTTCTTGCTTTTTCTCCTTATGATTCAATCAACCAACTAAAAAAGAGCTCTTTTAGTTCCATACTCACTGTACACACACACACTCACACCAAATAAATACACCATAAGATACACAGTGATGCATGCATACAAACACACACTCACACATAACATGTCCCTCACACTCTGACACATAACACATCAAGATAAAGACATAACCTAACCCTGTTCCCAATCCTAATAACTAATTTTATTATTCTTATTATAATAAATAACATAATAAATTAATAATAAATAACCCCCAAGTAAATAAGACAGAGCTGAAGCTGAGCACACCTCACTCCCGTATTGACAAACAGGGAACGTGTTTGCTGAAAGAGGCAAACCCATAGAGGGATTCTACTGAATCCATCTATGCATTTGAAAGTGGAAGAAACCAGTAATTTAAATGTTTTAATGTTACTGTCAATTATATATATATATATATATATATATATAAATATTATTGCACATTTTCACCATACACAATACAATTACACTGGTGTCAAACAAAAAACGCAAACCATATTAATGCGAATAAACAAAAGTATTTATGCTAATGGTTTTGACGGTGATAATTCCTAAGAACTCTCTGTCTCCTGGCAAACGGCCGCTGCTACAGCGCTCATTATTAGAGACACATTTTCTACTAACAACATGACGAACTGTTGGACGTGCTTCTAAGTCTTTGCTCCCCGTGTACCACCCTAAGTCTCCTTTACCGTATACTATACCATCGTGATTGCTCGCAGTCGTTGGAGACACTGAACGGTTAGACTGGTTAGACACCGTTGCCCTAAGCAACCTATAGATACGCAGCTGCCACGAGTGTGTCCGGCGTGCTGACGTCATTGGGCAGCGCAAGCGCGCATTTTCCTGCGCGGTGGCGTGTGACGTAATTTGCTGCGGTGGGAACTGGAGCTCAGGCGGTTAGCTTTTCCGTTCGCGTTCGGTGTGCGTTACCTCTCGGCCGTTTGTAAGGTCACGGTACGTGCCCTTGTGTTAGTGCTTTGAGGAGGAGAAATCAACTGGTCGTCCGGAAACCTTTATTCCCAGCCCATCACTCCGTTTTTCGACATGAGCGTGGAGGCGTACGGGCCGAGTTCGCAGACGCTCACCTTTCTGGACACGGAGGAGGTTGAGCTGCTCGGGGCCGACACACAAGGCTCTGAGTTTGAGTTTAATGACTTCACGTTGCCTAGCCAGACGCAGACCCAGGGACAATCCCAGAACCAGCTGGATGGGCAGGTAGGCCTCATGGCTTCCGGGAGGCCGGCGGGAGGGAGAGCAGCCCCGTGGCCTAGTGAGGTTTGTGTGTGCCAGCGGCGTGTGTGCTCTTGTCCGTGTGAGAGTAAACGTTTTCTGCCCAACTATTCACTTGTTGTTTCCTGTCCGGTGCCCCCGGTTACAACCCTGAATGGCTCCTGACAGGCTGCTTATCGCAGGCATGCGCTGTGTCAGTGTCATAAACCAAGTGGTGCAACTTTATGCTCGCTTGCCGGAAAACTCTTTAAGTCGGTTTCGCTTTACATTATGCCTTTGAACTCTGAGAAGGAAAGTAGATCATTTTCACTGCTTATTAAGTGAAATGACGAATAAAACATATTTTCCTTATGTTTACCTTAGCCTCTGTTTCTGGAGATTTTGTGATCTCAGGCATCATGTGCAACAGTAACAATATTTGTTAAATGATTCACCTAAGCATATTTCCTTGTGTTCAAGTTTTGATTAAACCATTCTTAGTAGCAAACACTCTTTTAGTGGTAATACAGTTGTCCTAAAATAGTGGGTTTTATACATTAACCCTTAAGGCCTATAGTTTCTATAGTTTCCAAAATATTTTGTTACTTTTGCCATATTTTAAACCCCAATTCCCCTTTTCCTCTTGTACAGCACCGTGGAATAATAGGGTACCGAAAAAACAAATATTTGATGAACCTGCACAAATGATATGTAATTTTGTTCAGGGAAGTAGGGCTTTCTTTTAAAATCACAGAAATACCTAAAAAATATAATTGGTAATAGATGAAAAAAAACCTCTATACTGAAATAGAGAAAACCCTTTTTTGCTTACATTTTCTTCTATACTGTATGTGCCCCAGATAAACAGTGACCGCATCCATGCTCCGTGTATCACGCCATATTACATATTCTTTTAATACTGTTCATTTAAGCAGTTTAGGAGTAGGTTTTTTTTTATATAATGGGAGGGCTAAGAGGACTTTTAGCAACTTTATTTTCAATTTTCTTTTTTGCACTTTTGGGCAATATGTCTTGGTATCCATTTGGTTGCAATAATAACTATCAGCCAGCAGGGGAAGTCAAAGTGCCCAGCAGGGTCTAGAAAAACTGCTCAGGTTCTCCTGTACTCGAGTTAACTTCTGGTGGTTGTCAGAATGCCCCAATTGTGTATGCTTAGTTGGGTAAGAACATCATAATGTAAAGTGAAGTCCGTGGGGTTTACTAACTGAAGGGGAAGTTTTGATTGCAACTCCCTCACAGCACTATTCATTATGAGAGGACAACATTGGCAGGTTTCTCCAACGTAACCCCCAAATGCCACTCTGCCTCCAGAAAGCCCTTATACACCCCCATATGCCACTTACCCTCCCCTGACTTACCAGTGCTTCCATAGACTTGTCCCCAGTGCTTCAGATTCCTTGGTGTGTAGTGGGGTCAGCCGGTGGAGGTATGTGGGATGCGCGCAGACAACCTCCGCTGCTGCCGGCACTTCCGCTGGGGCACGAGAAGGTCTTGTGATGCCGGCGCTCCATCATAGAAGCCCCAGAGGAAGTGCCAGCAGCGGAGGTTGTCTGCGCGTATCGTGCAGACCTCCACCGGCTGCCATAGAGGAGGATCTAGGTTCCCTGCAGCGCTGCGGGGGATCTGGGTCTTAGTCTTGTAGTCAGACCTCTATTTGAGGTCTAATTAGAAGATGACCTTGAATATAAGACGATGGTTATTTTTCAGAGCGTTTGCTCTGAAGAAACCTTGTCTTATCGAGCAAATACGCTAAATGATTTACCTATGCATTATACATGGTCAGCCAAGCTTTTCCTGTGGCTCACTGGGGTGTCTCTTCATAATGTATAGTGAAGTAAAGGAGTTCAAACCACAACTCTACCTCCAACCCTCTTGTCAAATATCCCTTTACCGACTTAATACTTTAATGTTTTGCAGCAGTTGGCGTATAGAGTGAAAAAACATTGTGGATATATTTTTACTGCTGTCTTTAAAGGTTAAGTAATCTGGGCTAAGGATAGAGTTCATGACTTTTTTTTTTTTATATACTTTTAGAGAGTTTGTCACATGGTTTACACCAAGACTAATAAGTTTGAGAATTGCTGTTATAATCTGGCTCATCATTACTGCTGGTTTGCATTTTTTATGTTTTGTGTACGGAAATGTTGGATTTTGTTCCTCTATAGTTCTAGAACCCTTCATAATTAAGCAACTATATTCTAAGTGTGAAAGGGTCTGTAATACAGTAAAGTAACACAAACCCATTCGCTCATGTACACGCAAGCTAAAACTATATACTGACACACACTTATGCTAATGCCGTAAAACACACCCACTAACACCACGAGCACACATTCTCCAACAATACACTCACTATGCACAAATATAATATACACGCTGGCACTACAATACAGTAGGCACACGCTTGCACTATACATTTACATACACGCATACATTTATGCACAGACATTGCTGCGCCGTTATGCGTATTGTTACCCCCTTGCAGCACTCAGTTCAGTACGCCCCAGCAACCAAGCAAGGGGGCCCGGATTCCGGATGGCATCCCTTGTCTTTAGTTTAATTTCCGCTTCAAAGTTTTGGGACTTTCTGATGTGAATTAATATCTCATTGTGTCTTCTTTGCAGTCTCCTGGCAAATTTTGTCAGCTTTCAAGGTGTGCACCACATAGGATGATTCTGAGGTTCTATGGAATTTATATTATGGTTGAGATTAAAATCTAGCGTTGGTCTTAACTTGATAATTATTAAAAACCCATCTTTATGTGTACAATGAGAAAAAGTCTCAATTTTTCAGTATCAAAATGTATACACCGTTTGCTGTATAAAAACAGCTGACAATATAGATAATTTTAAATTATTTTTTTGAACACTGACATGTAAAGTTCCCATTTAATCATGTTAGATACTGTAAAAAAAAAAAAAAAGTGTATTATATTGCCTTCCATTAGGTAAAACAATATGTAGATCTATTGGTCTAGTGATGAATTTTGTTGTGAGACCTAACTGCTAATTCTTGTTGAGCAAAATTGTTATACCCATGAGGGTGGACATACATGGCAGATACTTAAAATATTGTCTGCCCTCCTGTTTGGATATAATGTAACAGTAGGAAATCCTAAAGCAGCTTCTGGAATGGTAAGTTGCAATTAGGCAATACATTTCTTTCTGGAAGCACATTCCATTAGGGTCTTGTGCATGTCTGGGGGTCAGTTTACAACGGGTCTGTGTATTGATAATGACACGAACACCCAAAACTGTGTGAAAGCATCTTGACTTCTCAGTAGTCAAGTAGCGCTTGACTGTGAGTTGGATGCAAGAGTGGAACACAAATTATATTGCCGTTTTCAGGCAGCGAACATGCATGCATGCATGCGTGTGTGTGTGTGTGTGTTAATTTTTCTGTAAAATACCCAATACTGACAAATTCTTCTTTCACTTCCAAATTATTTTACAACTAGGTTAATGGTCCTGATGGCATACTTCAAAATGGTACAGTTGATGATGGAGTGGGTAAAACCAGCCAGTTACTGGGTGAACTCAACTTTGAAGAAGATGAAGAGGATACCTATTATACAAAGGATCTCCCAGTGCATGCCTGCAGGTGAGCACTGTGTAAGCAATCGTTTTGTGGTTAATAAACTTATTTGAGGTTATTTTGCCATATTAAGGCTTGTTTTGCTCAAACACAGTTAATTATTATTATTTATATAGCGCCAACAGTTTACACAGCGCTTAATACAATACATATGTTCAAGGGTTATGACAAGACAAGAATTGACAGACTAAGACAAACCGATACAATAGGTGGCGAGAGTCCTGCTCGTTAATGAACATTATTCTGAGGTTGTTTACAAGGTTACAGTCGCAAGGCAGATCATTTCTTTACAAATGTAGCCATGCATGATTTTAACATAAGCATCATTTTTTTTTAAAAGCTATTGTGGAATCCATGACCCAGCCTGCGTAGTCTATTGTAACACCAGCAAGAAGTGGTTCTGCAATGGACGTGGAAACACTTCTGGCAGGTAGGAAACAGTTTATTTAAAACCTGTATGAAAGCCATTAATTTTTGTATGTCTGTGTTAGAATTAGGCTTGCAGATACCAAATTTAATAACTAATTACGTGGTTTATAATGCGTCTTCTTACCCTCACACTTTTAGAACTGTAGCTTGTCCAAGCTAGACACCTCGGTATCAGGTTTCACATCGTTAGGCAACAAGTAATGTATTGTAGTTCATGCTACGCACCCTGCCATATGAGGTTTGTTGTAGAAACCAATATTTTATGTTATGGTATGTCAGGGATTTTTCTCACCTCTCCCAACATCACCTCTTAGAGACTTGACACGCCGGTGCCTATCTTCTGCCATTCTGAATCCAGCACCCTATGCTTTTCTGTGGGGCTGTGATGAAGCTGGATTACGTAATGCACCTAATGTGGCCCTACTGGGTGCCCTCTTTACTGCATCTGCAGCAAAGCATAGGGTGCCAGATTCACAATGCTGGCCTTTGGCAGTTTTTTCACCCTTGTGACCGTGATCAGTAAAGAATGGTTAATTCTTGAATGGAAGCCTATGAATATATTCTTTTTAATATAGTTAATTGTAACCGTGAATGCTAAGTTATTCTTACCTCTAGCAACCTCTAATCTTGAAACAGTTTTATTTTTTATAAATTGTTCGCCAATTGTTTCGATTTGCCTGCAGCCATATTGTGAATCACCTTGTCAGAGCAAAGTGTAAGGAGGTAACCCTACACAAGGATGGGCCTCTGGGAGAAACCGTGTTGGAATGTTACAACTGTGGATGTCGGAATGTGTTTCTCCTTGGATTTATACCTGCTAAGGCTGACTCTGTAGTTGTGCTGCTTTGCAGGTATGTAACACTGATACAACTATCATAATTCAACATTTTGAAGCATATGAAAGCTTTTTTAAAACTTTTTTTTTTCTTCAGTGCTCTGATCTGGGCAAAACTAATGATCATCATGCCCAAAATTATGAATTATGTGCTAACTGTGTCTAATTGTTGAACCATCTTTTCTGTTTTTAAACTATGTAAAATGTGTGCAGATGCATACGCAGTACACCATGCTCTACTGCCTGCCAGAAAGTGGCCCCTGGTCACATCATTCAGTAAAGTAAATGAGCAGAATTTATGTGAAGCATTACTGCCTTTAATTCCAGACCTTTTAATGTGGTGTTTTCTTGTAAGGCAACCATGTGCCAGCCAGAGCAGTTTGAAGGATATCAACTGGGACAGCTCTCAGTGGCAACCTCTGATTCAGGACCGTTGCTTCCTTTCTTGGCTGGTTAAGATCCCATCTGAGCAGGAGCAATTAAGAGCTCGCCAAATTACAGCCCAGCAAATCAATAAACTGGAGGAACTATGGAAGGTAAATTAATGCATTGCTTGGAATCCTAGGTTGGTTGATTTGTGTAATTGGTGCTATCAGCAGTTTAGTAAAACACAAATATGATTTGTTAATATATGTATGTTGAGGCATTCAGCAATACAAAAAAGTGATCACAAGCACCATAGCGAGAGGCATGCTTCAACTCATGAGATGGTGGCATCCAGTAAAATGTAAGAGTTCCCAGGTTGATTACAGGTCAGTGGAGCCCAGCTTTTTGATCACTATGGGATTTGTGAAATATACAAAAATTTTTTTACAAATAGTTAAAACTTTAGTAACAATGAAAAATAATGCTTCAGCGATGTCACTGACATAAGGGGACCAATCCTGAAACTGTAAAATAACAAAACAAATAAGTTTTATTTTAAATTGGCTCTGTTTCCAGAAACCCTGGCATACAAATTATGAACGAATGAATAATATATGGTTTGATGGGGGTAAGTTTAATTGGTGGCTTCAAATAGGACATGAATGCTGGCCTTCATGGCCACATGTCAAAATTCAAAACCGAAAAATGGCCACCTCCTAAATGTGACCTTTCAGCCCCCATGAAAATGTACAGTGAATGAACAATATTACAGCTAAACACAACGTATATGTTAAAACATCCTTAAGGGGTTAAGCGGCATTGTTTTGGGAATAGCACAAAATGATTGTAATTGTAGACCATAGATTTAGCAACAAAGTGCAGTGCCAGTCAGTGGTTGCAAAAGCCATTAAGTTATTGGCATGCATAAAGAGGAGTATTTAAATCACAAGATGAAAATATAATTGTACCTCTTTATAAAGCAATGGTGAGCCCTCATATTGAATATGCAGTTCAATTCTGGGCACCAATTTTTAAGAAGGATGTTTATAGAACTGGAGAAAGTGCAGAGGCAGGCTGCAAAGTTAAAGGAATGGGGAATTTTTAGTTATGAAGAAAGACTAGGAAAACTGAACTTGTTTTGACTTTAAAAGAGACGTCTAAGAGGGGACCTGATCACATTGTACAAATATATACAAGGTCGGTATAAACAGCTGATCTTTTGGATCAACTTTAGAAGTAGGTATGTGTGAATGGTTGAACTCGATGGACTGAAGTCTTTTTTTTCAACCTACTATACTAAGGTGCCATTAACCCCTTCAGGACCGGGACATACCTGGTCATACATCACCATTAGACCGGGACATACCAGGTACGTCATCCCCAAAAACCGCCCTGCAGCGCTGCTGCTGTCTGCCCAGGAGCCTGAGATCACTCCCATGGAGTGATTCTGTAGGCTGAAACCGCGATTTAGGGAAGGGGGTGGTGTGTTGATTGGGTCCCCACACAAGTGTGGGGACCTGACACAACATCCCCCTGCTGCCTGATCGCTCCATGAGAGCGTCAGTGCAGCGTTAACCCTTCAATGCTGTGGCATTTTAGGGGTTAATTCCCGTTTTGTATGGGGCTCTGCTGCTGGTGGTCTGCCTGGAAGCCCAGCCAGACCAGCAACAGCAAAAACAAGCCCCCACAAGCCCTTTTATCAGCCCTGTAGGACTGATCAGAGACTCCTCCCCGGCAATCTCCCGTCTATGGGATATTGTGTCCCATACTGTGTCCCAGAGGCAGCTTCAGGGACAGGGAGACTGGGTTATTCGGTCTCCACATAAGTATGGAGACCAGCCCCCACCCCCTCCCTTGCTCAATTAACCCCCGAGTGTGCATGACCCCCATCGCAGCATTGCAGGGGTTAATATTGGTCCCCACAAGTCAATGCTGTGCTTCAATGGAGCATCAGCATTGAAAATAAAAATACAAAAAAAAATAACAGCACTGACCTGAAAGTCCAGGGTGCTTCCAGGTCAAATGCTGGGCTGATGATGATCGGATCATTATGGCAGCCCCTGGATGACCCTGCCCCTTCAAAGTGAAAAAACACAAATCAATAATAAAAAAAACATTACCTGATCACTTGTAGGTGACATTTTAAGTCGCTGATTATTGATCGGTCTCCCTGATTGATGTCAGCGGCCTAAACCTGTCACTTACAAGTAATCTCATAAAAAAAATATTTAAACTTTTTTAAATATTGAAATGCGCATGTTCCAGTTTTGACTCCACGGTGTCTGAGAAACATGACTTATCTATGCATATGGGGTATCGCTGTACTCAGGGGGTGTTACTGAACGCAAATCAAGACCGATTTTGTTTTTTTTCACACATCTACTCAGAAAAATAATCATGGTGAAACCGCAAAGTGGATGTGAAAATGTTTTTCTTTTGGAAGGCGCTGGTGTGGAATCAGCTGCATGGGACAGGCCAATATGCCCCTAACTAGATTCCCTGAGCTGTCTAGTTTAAGGAAATATATAGTTTTAGGGGGTTAAAATGAAATGTGGGACGTCTACGTGTCTCAGATGAGACCTAACAAACTGATCTGTTAAAATTCCATGTTTGAAAACTGAAATGCGCTCGTTCCAATTTTGAACCCGCAGTGCCAAAGACATGCCCTACCCATGTATATGGGGTATTCCTGTACTCGGGGGTGTTTCTAAATACAAATCACAAGTTGTTTCAGTCATTTTATGTACCCAGGATTAAATGGGTTTATTAAAAATGAAAAAAATGAAATTTTACTGCAATGTTTAGGACAGACTGGCACTAAAATGGTTAAATAAAAAGTGTTAAAATGCCCCAAGTAAAATACTTTGGGATGTCGTCTTTCAAAAAATATATACTTGTGTTGATTAGTTTTTCTTTTTCTGGCCACTATTGGGGCACAACTCCCAGGATACCACATTTTAAAAACATCTTGTTTAGAAACGCGATGCGCGTCATTTATATTTAACCCTGTAAGTGCCAAAATGAAAATACCAGGCATATGAGGTGTTTCCAAAAACAGGACAAATACCCAAATACACTTTTGGAGGTTTTTTTGTACCATTTGCACTGGTGAAACTGAAAATATTTCCTATTTCCCCCACATTTTTAGATATTTTTCATACTTAATGATGGTTTATATATATAATTTCAATAATAAGCCCTACTTGTGCTGAAAAAAAATATTTGTGTGGGTGCACACAAAAAACGGCTACGGTCCTTTAGCGCCACCTTAGTATTAAAATCCCGGTCCTTAAGGGGTTAATGTTCAAATACACTTTCTAATGATCCCTGCCATCTAAGTGTACTTTTTTTTTTTAAATGTGCTTGTCTTATACTGCCAATCAAAGTGAAATCGTGTACTCAATGTAAATCATTATTTTAGGAAAATCCTTCTGCTACGTTAGAAGATCTGGAAAAGCCTGGTGTCGATGAAGAGCCCCAGCATGTTCTCCTTCGATACGAAGATGCTTATCAGTATCAAAATATATTTGGACCACTTGTGAAGCTCGAGGCTGATTATGACAAGAAGCTGAAAGAATCTCAGGTGAGGTCAGAAGTATTTGGCCAAGCAAAAAGTTTTGTGGGGTTCTATTATTATTGCAGCTTGACCTTACCAGCTTTATGTAGTACCATTTATCAGCTTGTCATGTCCTATGTCTCTTACGGAACTGTCATTTGTGTCCTTTGATGTTAAAGCCAGTTGCGCAATGTTTAAAAGGTGTTTTGCTGGTTTTTCCCAGATACCACTTTTTTTATATATACATTTTAAGAACCTGTCTTAGTGCATGCCACAAGAACTCCTCGCCATTGTTATTTATTCCGTTTAGCTAGGTGACCATCCTACCCTAGTGACTTATGATTTGTTCTGTTATTTTGCAACCTGAGGACACGAGGACCAATAGTCCTGTTTTAGGCAAACTATCATCAAATAATTACACTGATTGCAAGACATGCAATGTAATTTAAGACGAGGAGGATTCCAAAAACCACTCCAATGGTGTAATTTTATTTTTGAACAAGAATGTTAAGAGCCGTAATTTAAAATAAACGGCACATTCCTTTTTGCTTCAGGACTTGAGATGCTGTTTTCTTTAAAAAGTTAAGACATTGATAGACATTGTAGATGCAGACTAAATACTGTGTCAGCATCACATTTGCTATTGTTTACTCTTTCATTTAGACCCAAGATAACATCACAGTCCGTTGGGACTTGGGCTTGAACAAAAAAAGAATTGCATACTTCACCCTGCCAAAGACGGACTCAGGTAATTTTATTTCGACCATAACTGGCATTTATGTTCCTGATATACAATATTGCTTTTATATTCCTCTTTGGCTTCTCTCTGAGCAAGACTATGCCGCGCTGTGTACTACAAGCTGGCCTTATAGCTCTGAAGGTCCATCTTACAGTGTGTAAGTTTGGTACTAGTTTATTCACCCTGTCTGTGATAATGGCATTCTTACTACTGGTACTCAAAACTTTATGCAGCACTACCAATACAATAGTAAACCCTGCCTTTGGTAGCACAAAATCCCTTTAGCTGGTTATTGCTGGATTGAAATCATGATATACCACAATGCAGCACAGCATCTCTAATGTCTAACCTTATACCTGTCTTTCAGATATGCGCCTAATGCAGGGGGATGAGATATGCCTCAGATACAAAGGAGACATGGCACCTTTATGGAAAGGCATTGGTCATGTCATCAAAGTCCCAGATAGTATCCTTTCTGTCTTATGAAATGATGTATCTTGTTGTAATAAGCCATTTTAAACGGCCTGCCTCGACCAAAAATGTTTCAGGGGCATGTTTTAAAGTCACGTACATGTGTGTGTTTATAGCCAACCAGTGGCAGGAAAGTGCTCCAGTTGGAATGCATATGCAGCTGTCTGTACAGTGCTATAGAGAGCATATACCTTCCTTTTCCTTATTGTAAAAATCACCTTTATTGAATTATTACAAGCTGCATTTGAATCTGGCTTAGCGAAAACGCCTTAACTTAATTGTGTAGATTACGGTGATGAAATTGCTATTGAGTTGAGAAGTAGTGTTGGTGCACCGGTGGAGGTTACACACAACTTCCAGGTAGATTTCGTGTGGAAGTCAACTTCATTTGACAGGTATGTTGTAGAACTACTTCTAGTGTATGGTAATGCCAATTAAAAACTGAAATGCTTATATGCTGTTTTATGTATGGTCGTGGGCCAGTGATTAAGCAAGTGTTATGGTCAAGAGCAGATTGGTGAGAAATACTAACGTGTTTTGCTTTTTGCCCTAATTAGAATGCAGAGTGCTTTGAAGACGTTTGCAGTGGATGAAACCTCTGTATCTGGCTACATCTACCATAAGCTTCTGGGGCATGAAGTGGAAGATGTGATTATCAAATGCCAGCTTCCAAAGAGATTTACAGCGCAAGGACTTCCAGATCTCAATCATTCTCAAGTAAATGTTTTGTTTTTTAAAACAGCACTTGCTTTTATCAAGGTTATACTCCATCTCCAAGTTAAAAGATCTGGTGGCATAGGTTCTGAGCAGATGATCTAAATTATCTCATTTTTTTGCCTTGAACGTGGTCTTTTAATATAATGCAGGTCTACCTTTGCGAATTCATATGATCCCATTCTAACAGGACATTTGAACTTCATTTAATTACCCTTTCATTTTTTCTGTGGTAAGGTAATGTTCTTTAAAAATGTACGATTCTGAACCGTGGCCGATTTTAACCTTTTGAAATATGTTAAGTAAACTAGATTGGAGTTGTTGAATTTTTTCCCTGCCTTTTCTCCAAGCCTGAACCACTTTATTTCTTTACAGAGCTAGATTTGAACAAAGTAGTTATAACTAATTGCTTCTCATAATGATTCCAAAAGGGTTTTAAAGTGGGATATTACTTTCAGGTTTATGCAGTCAAGACTGTTCTGCAACGTCCTCTCAGTCTGATTCAGGGACCCCCTGGAACTGGTAAAACTGTCACCTCTGCTACCATAGTGTACCATCTGGCAAGACAAGGAAATGGGTAAGTACTTGGATTTGTACATGATTTAATGTGGGGTATTTCATTCTGTTATGGTGCAATGTAAGCCATTATTTTACAGTCACCACTGTCACTAATTTATCTGAAGTAGTAAATTATACTTGTATAGTTGGAAGTATATAGGAAAATAGGTACATATATATGACTGGTGAAGCTTAAATGTTTGGGCCTTCTCTTTCCTGTGATGTGAGGAATACTAAGCAAAAGCACATTCCTCCCTTGGGTTTTAATATTCCTAATATTGTGTTATGAAAATAAACCCTTATTTGTGACTGAAAAGGCATTGTGGGGAGACATAAAATTAATGAAATTGCTTTACTCTTTAATGGATTCGTTTAATAAGGAAGCTGTGTGGATGTCAGTCATTTTTTATTGAATTGTGCAATGTGGTCTCAGAACCAATTGTCCTTTTTAAATTAAAGTTTTCTTATACATCTTGTCATCCTATCATTTTTTTATATTTACATTTACAGGCTGTTTAGGCTGTAAAAATTGTAATTGGCATAATAAAATTAAATGGACAGCTTGTCTTGAACATCCCAATTTTAAAAACCCAAATTAAAGTGCCCTGAGTAAGTCACACTTACCGGACCTAGAAGGAATGGCTGTGGGTGGTGGAAGGGGAAAATGCATATGAGGGATTCTACAGAATCCTTCCCATGCACTTTAACCTTTTTAAAGTACCACACAGCTTTAATATGCGTTAAAGTGCGTATGATGGCTATAGTGTCCCTTCAATCTGCAATAATCGGTGTTGCCTGACAAATTTTATTTTATGGAAAAATATACGTAGCAAATGAGATTACATCTTTATTTTCTATAATACAAAAAGGTAGTTCAGATCGCTTAAATTAGTAAAGTTAATATTGTCCATTTCCCCCCTCCCCTACACATTAAGTAGTCATAACTTTGTGGTCAAGAGTATTAAAACTTCCATGGCCTCAACCATTTGTATACAAACTACTGTATGCTTGATGCATATTCTTGTTTTTGTTTCTCTTAGCCCTGTGTTGGTGTGTGCTCCTAGCAATATTGCAGTGGATCAATTGACTGAGAAAATCCACCAGACAGGGCTCAAAGTGGTCCGTCTGTGTGCTAAGAGCCGAGAAGCCATTGACTCCCCTGTGTCCTTCTTGGCCTTACACAACCAAATTCGCAACATGGAAAGGTTAGCACTGTTTTGTGGGTGAACATTTTTTGTTGACTTTGCAGTTTGTCCTCAGTTGAAGTTATATGTTACTGCTTAGTCTTTGTATTTATTGAACTAGTTCATATTGCATCTCATCATTATCACAAACTGTATCTGATGGTTCCCTGATGGGCTAAGACTTTTGTTATTCTTTTGAAGTATGCCTGAGCTTCAAAAGTTGCAGCAACTAAAAGATGAAACTGGAGAGTTATCGTCTGCTGATGAGAAACGCTACCGTGCTCTAAAGAGAACAGCTGAACGGGAACTACTTATGGTAGTTATTCTATTCTATTTTTTTTATAAGTGCAAATAAACCTGTCTATAAAGTGGCTTAATATGTATGCAGTGCATTCATTTTTTTCAATATACATTTTAACGTTTTATGCCTTGTCTGGTAATTTTAACCACTTTTCTTTTCTGCAGAATGCTGATGTGATTTGCTGCACATGCGTTGGGGCAGGTGATCCTAGACTTGCAAAAATGCAGTTCCGTTCAATCCTCATTGATGAGAGTACCCAAGCCACTGAGCCAGAGTGCATGGTACCAGTTGTCCTGGGAGCAAAACAAGTAGGTCGTGATCAAATTACTTGCTGAATTAACATGCTTCAGTGGCAAAAATTATTGTTTGCTGAAGCACCTTGATCTGTTTTTTTTAATTGAGCCCATTTCCATATCAAGTGATTGTTTTACTGTAAGTTGTAACTGTACATTCATCAGTTTGCTTTTGTACTCTTACCCAGAGTTGATTTACCTAAATGAGAAATGATTTAATCAATGTTAAAAATCAGATGTATATTGCTTTGTACTGCTCTATGCTGAGCAAATGAAAAAAAATCAATTTGATCAGTTTTCTGTCTTAAGGCTTCTGAAGAAATGTAAAAATTTTTTAAAGATCACTTTGTGTACTATATTTTTTCCTTCTGTTTTCTCCTACAGCTTATTTTGGTGGGTGACCACTGCCAGCTTGGGCCAGTTGTGATGTGTAAGAAAGCAGCCAAGGCTGGACTCTCCCAGTCATTGTTTGAAAGGCTTGTGGTCCTGGGAATCAGGCCTATCCGCCTGCAAGTCCAGTACAGAATGCATCCAGCGCTGAGTGCGTTTCCATCTAATATATTCTATGAAGGGTCTCTTCAGAACGGTGTTACCGCAGGTAATGTCACCACAGGGCCCTGCATTCAATTTTACTTCCCGGTGTGTTTTGGGTTTTTTTTATGCTTCCTATGTACTAAATGGAGAAAACACAGAAATAAAAGCCAAGCATAACTGTATAGAACATTTGTTTTTATTTACAGTATAGAGCAAACTAGCAGCAATGCAAACATTTCGGGTGCTAGAAATACACTTTCTCAGTTTTAGCACCTGGAATGTTTCTGCAAGTCTGCTTTATGCTGTAAATAAACATTTTTACGGTTGCGCTTGGCTTTTTGTGTTTTCTCCCTGTGGATATTGCTGTGGGTTGGGAGCAGCCACAAACGTGCCCATAGCTGCACAGGACATTATACCTTGCACTACTCAAAGTACTGTAAGTACTCACATTTTTGACTTTGTGGACATAAGTCACTTAACTTATAATGTTAAATGTGTAACACTTTTTCCCACTCTTATGTAGCGGACCGTGTGAAGAAAGGCTTTGACTTCCAGTGGCCCCAGCCAGACAAACCAATGTTCTTTTATGTGACACAGGGGCAAGAAGAAATTGCTAGCTCTGGCACCTCCTACCTTAACAGGTACCAATAGATTTTTCTTCTCATTAACGATGTTTACTTAACATTTAATAGAGTGACATTAAACAGTAATACTGAAAATCACTCTTCATAGACCAGAAGACATTGAGTAATTTTATTGCTTCTGTTGTGATCCGTGGTTAATCTATCAAGTTGCCAAAACTACAGCTAATTATTCCTCAGGGAAATACTAGAGCATGATTTGACATGATTCACAAATTTCTAGATGGGGCTTCTTTATTTAACAGTGCTGGTACTTTATTGCGCGCTTTAAAATAAAGACTTGGACAGCATTGATGTATGTGTAGCTCCCTTCTTGTTCATATAGTACTGTAGTAGACTTGTTTGTGTTTTATGTACAGTGCTTCTCATAAATGATTTTTCTTGTTCATTTAGGACAGAAGCAGCTAATGTCGAGAAGATCACTACAAAGCTGCTTAAGGCTGGTGCTAAACCTGACCAAATTGGCATAATAACTCCTTATGAAGGCCAGCGTTCCTACCTGGTTCAGTACATGCAATTTAGTGGCTCCCTACACACAAAGCTTTACCAGGTACTAAAATAAAATCCGGTTTTAAGTGCTTTGTTTACCACTTTGCGGTATTACTGTGCCTTGCAAAAGTATTCACAGCCCTAGGCATTACAACCTGGAATTGTTTTTATTTGGATTTCAAGTAATGGACATGCACAAAATAATCCAAATTGGTGAAGAAAATAACTTTAAAAAAAAAATAAATAAAAAAAAAATGGAAAAGTGGTGCGTTCATATGCGTTTGCCCCATTTGCTATGAACCCTCTAAATAAGATCTGGTGCAACCAATTACCTTCAGAAGTCACAGTTAAAATCTGCATATGTGCAATCTAAGTGTCACGAACATGTAATCTGTCAGACATATATACACGTTCTGAAATGCCCCAGAGCCTCCAACACCTGAGCAAGCGGCACCATGAAGACCAAGGAACTCTCCAAATACATACTACAGTATACCATTAAATCCATTGAGGAATGGAAAGAATATGGCACCACAGCAAACCTACCATGCGAGGGCCGCCCAACAAAGCTCATGGACCAAGCAAGGAGGGCATTAATCAGAGAAGAAACAAATAAATCTTAAAGAAAGAAATCAGCAAACATGTTTGCTGTTCACCAAAAGGCATATGGGGGACTCCCTAAATACGTGAAAGAATGTACTCTGGTCAGATGAGACACAAATTGAGCCTTTTGGCAATCAAGGAAAAAGACTTGCCCCAAACATGGTTAACGCCTCTCATCTCCTTGAGAACACCATTCCCACAGTAAAGCATGGTGGTGGCAGCATCATGCTGTGGGCATGTTTCCTCTGCAGGGACTGGAAAACTGGATCGAAGGAACGGTGTATGGTGCTAAATGTAGGGAAATCTTTGTCTTTCAGAGATTTAAAATTGGGATGGAAGGTCACCTAAAGCAACACTTCAGTGGTTTAAGGGGAAACATTTAAATGTCTTGGAGTGGCCTAGTCAAAGCCCAGACCTCACATGTACTAAGCTTAAATAGAGAAATGTTTCCGTTACACATTCACCCCAAACTTCCCACTAGTGAATAAACTGACACTGATCAGATAGATCTGAGATTACTTTACATTTTATAAAGCTACACATTGATTAAAAGCCAAACTTTGCCCATGTGTCCTTGGCGGACCAGACTTGGATTATAAGATTTTGCGGTTTTAATCATCTCTGCCGTAACCTCTCTGGTGAAATTGTGGTTTGTGTTCTGGTTTTATTTTTTAAAACTTAATACCTGTGCAGGCTTTTGTCAGTGATTCTTGTGTAATATGTGCATTCTCATACCTCATTTTAGGAAGTGGAAATTGCCAGTGTGGATGCCTTTCAAGGTAGAGAGAAGGACTTCATAATTCTTTCCTGTGTAAGAGCAAACGAGCATCAAGGAATTGGTTTCTTAAATGATCCTCGTCGTCTCAATGTGGCGTTGACAAGAGCAAGGTAAGGATTTCTGTAAAGTCTCACTATTTGAAGTGTACACTTTGTACTAAACACTAAAAAAACCAAAAAAAAACCCCACTGGTTTTGTGCCCCTGTGTCATACACATGCCTTACGCCTTACTATTGGTTAAAAAACATACTCCCTCCAGAGTTGTTACTAGTGTCAGATTAAAAATACGTTTTCCCAAATATATTGTGCGATTTTTCATTTAAACTGTTCTAGTTTTTGCATAATATTTTCAGACACCTGAATGTTTGTCATTTTAAGGGTAAATCAAATTTTATTGTCTTTTCAAATGTTTTGGGGAGGGATACAGAAAGGGGGGGGGGGTGACAAGGAACATTGCAGTGAAGTACATCAATCACTCCCAACACAACATTGTGCAAGAGAAGAAACAAAAGGCAATGGTAACAATAATAAGAGCAGCGACGAGAGAGCAACTCATGTGATAACATATGATATATAACGAACCACGGGACCAGGCATAGGTCAGTTTGTCATTTTAATGCGTGCTAGTTGTATCTTTGCCCAATCTATGGAGTCATGGACATTGTTGGCATTGCCACAAAGAATCGGCATCAGAATTACTCTGATTTAAACAGACACATAGGAAGAGAACTATCTAAGCTAATGCAAACATTTTAAGACCATTTTGGTGGTTGTGCCCCTCTACTATATTTTATACAGAGAAGACTGAATTTGACTGTTAGTCACCTTGGCTTTCTGTACTTTTTTTTTCTTTTTTCTTTTTTTTTTTTTTTTTTCTAGGTATGGAGTCATCATTGTGGGCAACCCAAAAGCGCTGTCCAAGCAGCCCCTTTGGAACCATCTGCTGAACTACTACAAGGAGCAGAAAGTCCTTGTAGAGGGACCATTGAATAACCTTCGGGAAAGCCTCATGCAATTCAGCAAGCCTCGCAAACTTGTCAACACCATTAACCCTGTAAGTGTTGTCCTATGTTTGTGATATTAAGTATGGTCAAGAGCAGTAGCAAAAATGTAAATGGATTATTTTATTTAAAAAAAGGTCATGCCAGACAGGTCAGGATCATAAAAACCATTTACTGCTCCTTGTTCGTGGGTGTTGTGATACTAACAGTTCCCACTGAAGTTTGTAATGTGAAAAACTTTGTATATATATATAGATATATTTCTTGAGATAATATCCTATCGAAAAGGGATAACATCTGCCAAGTTGAGCATTTTTGGCCAGAGCTGCCTTTAGTTAATTTTGTTTGAATTGTTTCCTACTGGGCTACACTAGGCAACTAATGAATCTGTTCACAACATTAGGATGAACTGCTGTGTTTAAGCTACCCTTAGGATGTAATAATATGTTGTAATAGTATTGCCTGAGAGAGCCAGGTATGTTTCCTGTCTGTAGGAACCAGCATCCCTGGTCATTCACTAGTACTGAAGTGTACCCAATTACCTGAACCGTTACTTAGGCAGCATGTGCCAACGCCACTGGAAACACTGCACATAAATAACTTATTGGTGGGTCTGTCCAAACCCTGATGTGATGCGCTGCGGTGGGGATGATTGTTTGAATTGGAAGAACCAGATACACTCCGTAAAATTTTTTATTCATCTTGCTTCTCTGGTGTAGATCTCTTATAAGCCAAAAAATTGAGTTTTACTGTAGTCAGGTGATACTAAATAGAAATTAAGAAGAAAGAAATCTGATGAGTGCAGCATTTTCTGGTTTGTGTGTATATATATATATATATATATGTATATGTGTATATATAATCGGTAAACATTTTATTATGTAGACTTTACATAATATAAAAATTCATATACTGTAGATTTACAATAAATTATGGCTTTCATCTTTCGAGTCTGTCCTGGACTGTTCATATTCCCTTTCTCAGACCTTGAGTTCAACTTTTTTTATTTGCATTGTTTGAAAAGAGATTGAATGTCTAACTATTTTTAGGGTGCCCGTTTTATGACAACTGCCATGTACGATGCTCGTGAAGCCATCATTCCAGGGTCTGTTTATGACAGGAGCAATCAAGGTATTAAGCAGCCCAGCCGTATTCTTAATGTGTAGTCTGATGTTGAATTGAGTTTAGTTGTCAATTAGATATACTCATTGGTTTATTGTTTTGGCTAATGCTGATTTTTTTCATTGAAGGGGTACCCCCCACACTACAAATGGCATCAGTAAGCTACCTAGCAATGCATGCTAAGTATATTTTTGTTACTTGAAACGGAAGTTCTGGAAACTTTATTATTAACACCTTTTGGCTTTTCTCACAACTTGTATAAAGATATTTGATGTAATTTGTCGTTAATGTGGTAATACTTCACGCCACACAACCAGTGTCTTGTTCCAGTCTCCAAGAGTGTGTATTCTCTTGTGACTGTTAAGCATTGACCCCGATTGACAAGGTGTTATAGTCTTGTTACTGTCTAGAATATATCTCACTTTTGACATTCTAAAATTGTATGTTCTCTCTACCTCTCAGGACGACCCTCCAATATGTACTTTCAAACACATGATCAGATTGGCATGATCAGCTCTGGACCCAGTCATGTTACTGCCATGAACATTCCCATACCGTTCAATCTTGTCATGCCCCCAATGCCCCCACCAGGGTATTTTGGACAAGCCAATGGACCAGCTGCAGGTACATTGCTAATGTTGCGCATATTATACATTTGTTTTCCTTTCTGCTGTATATAATACTTAGGAAGTTAATTTCTCAGCCTAGTTTCTGTTTAACATTTCAATTAATCACTACTTATCTCTGCAAAAGTTAGTTTTACCTAATGTTCTGTACGCTGTAGTAGGTTCCATTAGAGCTTATTACAGTAAAATTTTATTTAAAACTGAGAATGTACAGAAATGTCAGTAACATTCACACATTAATAAAGGAGATGACCCTGCACGAGAGCTTACAATCTGTGTTTGTGTTTGATTACACTGGGCATTTGGCAGTCTGTAAAGCTATAAGGCATATAGGTCTGTAGGTTTAAATCTTTACAGTAGCCTAGTGTCAGCCGTTCTACAGATCAAGAGTAGCTTAACCATGTCAGTGATATATCTGGTGCAATAGCAGCTTTATTCCTATTATGCTAATCCTTTTAGAGGAACATTTGATTACTGGTGGTGGCTTTAATTTTTTTATGGGAAATATGATTCTGGTTTGTTTTTCAATGTTTTGGTTTTTTTTTTAGTTTAAATGTGTCTAATTTAGTAAATGTGGACATTAAGTGTATTTTGTTGTAAGCCATTATGTCCTTCAGTAATAGCTGCATGACAATATATATCGATTATACCAATAACAGGACGTGGCATGCCCAAAGGAAAAATGACCCGTGGACGACAGAAACAGCGTGGCATTGGACCTCAAGGCATGAGCCAAGGAAACATGCCGAATAGCCAGGCCAGCCAAGATGTTGTATCCCAACCATTTTCTCAAGGGCCTCTAACTCAGGGTTACATATCCATGAGCCAACCATCGCAGATGAGCCAGCCAGGACTTTCTCAACCGGAATTATCGCAGGTATTGATTCAGGCTGTGTTGTCTCTGACATGAACATAAATGTTGTGTGTTGCCCGTGCAGTTGCAGCATCTGCTTTAATGCTTTATAATATTTTGTTTCAGGATAGCTACCTTGGTGATGAATTTAAATCTCAGATTGATGTTGCGTTATCTCAAGACTCAACTTACCAGGGAGAGCGTGCATATCAACATGGAGGCGTGACTGGTCTGTCACAGTACTAGTGTGTAAGTTACTTGCTTTTTTTAATGTTCCAGAAATATCTAATTCTATAAATATGCTGCAACAGTGATATACACAACTATATAAGGTGTCAAAGCTCTGTCAGAGTGTAGTGTTACTACAAAGGTGTGGCCATGCGCAGATTCTATGTCCGAATTGAATCGAAGCCCCCAATTTGAAAAGCCTTCAGAGATTTGAACATTTTCACTCACGCAGCACTCTGTCAGGCCAAACAACTGGATATGGCGTCCTTTCCTGGTGCTCATGCAGTGAGTGAGGACTGCAAGCAGCAAGTCACAAGGCAGCTGTCACCTGCTGGGTGTGCCTTTCCTGAAATGTAGATAGCAGTGACTGTGTGTGGAGCTATAGAAAGACTTCAGAACATTTTTTTTTTTTTACATAATTGTCCAGATTTAAAATACTATAACTGCAGAATAATGAAGGCTCCTTATTTATTAATCTCCTTATGTGTATATATAAATAAATAGCCAAAGAGCAAATCATTTATTGTAATTGGTCAGTATTTTGACCAGGGCATTATATCAGCTACTTTGTTTTTTGAAAATTATGTAAAAGTCTTAATTGAAAGGGCCTTCTTTGATGTGTTGAATTTGAGATTAAATTTTAAATTTTGGTTGGCATTATTTACCCACCCTTGCAGTACAAGATTATTGTAGGAAAAGCAAGTATTCTGGATTGACTGTTGTGGATTTCCCTTGCTCACATTTCATGGCATTTGTTATGAAGAGCAAACACTGGCCAGTTAATCCAGCAGAGAAGAGTGGAGCTTGCCCTACACATTTGGATCACCCAAGCTGCTATGCAGTGTAAACTTACTATGGGTTGGCCTTTCATAATGTGTAGTAAATATAGTGAGTTGGAACCACAACTCTGACTTTAGTGCATACACCCTAATATTTGCAGATGTGAATATATTTGCGTTTGTACATTAAACAAAAGGTTTGAATCTGTAACGCCGTTGGTAACGCACAAGAATTGCGAGACTTGAATTGTCGTTTGTTACCTTTGTCTACTCTCGTGAGTAACACTAGGGCTTAGTTAGTCATGGAGAGTAAAACGTCTGGTCTTAAATAGTGCTAGCGATGCCAAGCCATGATTTTAAAGTGCACTGTACATACAAACATTATTACAAAACATTAAATTCATAAATTAATGTTGGCTATCTTTACAATCGGATGTACAGTGGAAATAAAAAGTCTAAACATCTGTTAAAATACCAGGTTCATGTGATTTTTAAAGAATGAGACAGATAAATCATGTCAAATGTTTCCACCTTTAATGTGACCTGTAATGTAAACTATTCAATTGCAAAACAAGCTGAAATCTTTGAGGGGGGGTTAAAAAAAAACATCAAAATAACCTGGCTGCATAAGTGTGCACACCCTCTTATAACTGGGGCTGTGGCTGTGCTCAGAATTAACCAATCACATTCAAACTCATGTTAAATAGAAGTCATTACACACCTGCGACCTTCAGAAATAAAGTTCAGCTGTTCTTGTAGGATTTACCTGACATTTTGCTTAGTTGCATCTCAGAGCAAAAGCCATTGTCTGCAGAGAGCTTCAAAAGCAGCAGAGGAATCTCATTGTTGAAAGATATGTCAGGAGAAGGGTACAAAAGAATTTCCAAAGCATTAGATATACCATGGAACACAGTGAAGAAAGTCATCATCAAGTGGAGAAAATATGGCACAACAGAGACATTACCAAGAACTGGACGTCCCGCTAAAATTGATGAAAACACGAGAACTGGTCAGGGAGGCTTATAAGAGGCCTACTCTGCAACATTAAAGGAACTTCAGGAATTTCTGGAAAGTACTGGCTGTATGCTACATGTGACAACAATCTCCCATATTCTTCGTATGAATGGGCTATGGGGTAGGGTGGCAAGATGGAAGCCTCTTCTTACAAAGAAAAACATCCAAGCCCGGCTGAAGTTTGCAAAAACAAACATCAAGTCCCCCAAAAGCATGTGGTAAAATGTGTTATGGTCTGATGAAACCAAGCTTGAACTTTTTGGCCATAATTCCAAAAGGTATGTTTGGCGCAAAAACAACTCTGCACATCACCCAAAGAACACCATACCCACAGTGAAGCATGGTGGTGGCAGCATCATGCTTTGGGGCTGTTTTTCTTCATCTGGAACCGGGGCCTTAGTCAGGGTGGAGGGAATTATGAACAGTTCCAAATACCTGGCAATTTTGGCACAAAACCTTCAGGCGCTCGTTAGGAAGCTGAAGAGGAAGTTCACCTTTTTAGCATGACAATGACCCAAAGCACACATCCAAATCCACAAAAGCATGGCTTCACCAGAAGAATAACGTTTTGGAATGGCCCAGCCAGACCCCAGACCTGAATCCAATTGAACATCTGTACAATATTCAAGCATTTCATTCCCACATTATCAATATGGTTGGACAAGAAGAGAGGAGAGCATGGTTTTCAGTGACAAGTGGAAGAGGAAGGAAGAGTGTGTGTGATATCACATCGGATAGTTTCAATTGTATTATAGAAGTATGTGGCAAAGTCAGAGGCACTAGTTATGATAGGGCGAATAAGGGAATTGAAAGAAAAAAGAAGAAATATTTACAGTTTTGAGACAAGGAGGACATAAGGGAGATGAAATGGTTTTCCTTAGCAAGGGCATGGTACTTGGAGAATCATGTTGATGGGAGTGAAATTGGTGAAACAAGGACAAACTCACTATGGCAGCAGTTCAGACGGATCAGGGAAGTTTTGATTGAAGGGGTGCTTCCACGTTTCCCTTTGTCATTCCTTGTTGCCCTCCTTGGCGAACTCCCTTGGTAAACTTTTGGCCCTTAGATAGAAGGTGGCCTGTCCCTCCAAAGTAGGTTCACATGGCTGCTTGTTTAATTACCAGTTGATTACCTTGCAGTCAAATCAGCCACATGGGGGAGAAGGGCAATTAAGCTAACAGGGTACTAATAATTTAAATATAGACAAATCAAAGGACAAACAAAGGAATGATATTGATGCAAAAATACATGTAAATGCCATATGTAGGGCTAACAATAAGATCCCTAAAAGGATAAGAGGACTCAATATTACTACCAGTGATAAACCTGTGTTGTGTGTGCAATTATTTGACCTCCATGAGAGCAAAGTATCTTTGTATATTTTTGAACAAAGGCTGTGAAAAACTGTCTGTGTGCCAATATTACAGTTGGCAACTAATGTATGACCTACTTATTAGATTGCCATGGATATGCTTTACAATTATGTTTTCATGTTGCATCCTTGTCTGAAATTAATGGTAATAGAGAGCCAACAGCCAAGCATTTTTGTTGTATGTGCTACTGACAGGAGTGCCGCATGGACCTATATACTGACTGTACAACACATGATAAAACATATATAAAGCAGCATAACTCTTGTACTCTTTAAGATGTTTGTGCTGATCCTTTCGTACACTTGCCACAACAAACAATAGTCACATTAAAATTTATAGATCCTCATCTTGCTACTTTGCAACTAACTTCCCGTATGGTCCGCAAACTAATAAAAAGGTTTGGCGCAATATGAGAGAAGCGTAAGCGAGTCTGATGTTTTGTATTAATCATTGTCTTGATTGGTTTACAGAAGCATGTATTATAGTAAATATTTTTTTTTCTCTCCTTGACATCCAGGTTGAAGACGAGCTAAGCCTGTGTGGAACTTAGTTCATCCACATTTTATTCTGAGTAAAAAAATAAATAAAATGGATACCTGTTTTCCACTGCTAAAACTGAAGCACCACTGTGAGAGCAACAGGAGAGAGAGGAACGAGAGAGGGATAACAAAAACCACAAAAATGAGAGAGGGAGAGAGAAAGCGAGTGAGACCACCGCAAGCACACTGAGACGAGGAGAATGACGCGAGAAGATGCTGTACATCAGTGGCGCCACATGCACCCGGAGATGGGATAGGTAGTACATGGGGACCATTACCATTAAGATACCCTGATCAGACTGAATGGCCAGCTAACCTATGTCCCACCATAATTTGGGCGAGTGCTGGAGAAAAGACATTATTAATTTTGTTCAAATTGCTTTCCTAGTTGCTTCTTCAAAGCTGCAGAAAGACAATCCTTATCTCAGAGTTGTATTTTTTTATTTATGTATATTAAGTCAGTAACCCCCCCCCCCCCCCCCAAAAAAAAAAAAAATAAATCCTGATTGTTCCAAATTTACAACCTTGCTTTTGGAGTGTTCAACTTTGAGATGCAGGTTTTATTTTCAGGCTTGCTTTGATTGAAAAGTAGTTCATGCCCCTCTACCTAGTGGTTCTGCCACTAACAGATTGTTTAAAGAGACTTTCATGATACAAAGTAGTGCTGGGGTTTTCCTTGGTTTTGTATCGGATTGCAGTGGACCTAAAAGTACTGCAAAACATTGTGGCTTTTAAGTTAGGAATAGTGGTGAAATTCCACCACTAACAGACTTTCAGCATTGCCCTAAGGCATTTAACATTAATGGCTAGCCTCTCTTTCCTAAAGCAGTGTAGCAGAGCAATGGAGTATACAAACTCCCTTAAGGAGAGGGGGTTTTTCAGTTTTTTTCTGTATGCTTTGATTGGCTACTGTCTGGACTCTACTCCACAACATAAAAAAATTTACATGAATCATATGCTTAAAAGTGATGGGTTTCTTCTGCCCTTCGGCACCCACCATCAAGGAAGTCAAGCTAGCCTGCTATGAGCTCCCCTCCCAAAAGTGGATGTAGTAGTGGAAATTGGGGATTATATATAGGTTTGAAAGTAAAGCTTTTTGCAAGTTTTTGAAACTGGTTGACAAAGCAGGCAGTGTGGAAGGTGGCCTACAGTCGCTGTGTATCACTGGAAGCAGTGCTAGGACCTTTTGGAGACAGGATGGGATGTCTTTGGCTCTCATAGAACATCAGGGGCCACAACTGATAAAGAAACTCCATTCATCTCCAGTGCCTATGTTACATTCTGATCTAAGAGATGTTTAAGTAGATCAATGCATTCTGATTTAGTTCTTTTAATTTCAAATTGGCATATATGTAACCGAATGCATTCCTTTCTATTTGACTTTAGTTGCTTGAAATATAGCAATGTTTCCACTTGACCACCTAATATAATGATGGTTTTAGTTCTACTTTCACTGCCCTACTGCAGCAGACCACATGGAATTATTTTTCCCAGATGCTTCTGCAACTCTTCATAAAGGTTTTTTCTTTTAAACCAGAAAACATTTTGACGCACTTTCTGTTGAATTTCTGTGTTTAATTGATAACCTCAAAGGAATACTCATGGATGTTTCTTGGGGGAAAAAAAGTGATGTCATTTAGTTTGATATAGAAAAAATGCAGTCATCAAAACCACAGTCAACTGCGGATACCCAGTTTTACGCACACAATTTATACACAAGGCTCTGACCACCTTCCTTCCTAAAAGATGGATTTTTATTAAGATTGCCGAAGGGCTCTTTTTTAATTTCTTCCCTCTCCCCCCACATCGTATATTTCCCAACCCTGCTGCTTTTTTTTTTTTTTTTTTTGTCCTTCACCCCTTACCTTCTGAGTAGATGCATAGTTTCTTGCTCTGTATAACCGTTTTGTGCAATGCCGATCATTGTGTAATATGAACACCTTACCTTCAGCGCCACTGGCTGGGATAGCAATTTGTTTTCTTGTAGCAGCTATTGAATTTTAAAAATTGATGTGTACTAGCACAATGTCCTTTTCTGTTTTTTCCTTCCCTTTTTGATTTTGTCTAAGCTTGTTTTAAATTTGTTCAGTATGAATAAAATGATAAATAAAACAGCCCTTGCAGAGAATTTGGTTTCTTTTTCTCTTATTACTTGCACTTGACATAAACATGCTATTTTGGAGTCTATCTTATGTTCATAAAGCACTAATTGCCCAACGGTGGAGTAGCTGGCTGCCTACAGTACACATTGATAATATGACGCAAAGAAGCTGCCAAATAAGGCAAATAATGCTATTTTTACTTTTTCCTTTTCAAAAGCCGACATTTCATGGAGAACATACATTACATGAAGGTTTCTAAAATTCACGGCCGTAAATATCCTGTTAGTAAAACAATGAGAATGAAACCAAGGTCTATAAGGCAATGTATTTTACTGCAAGTTGCTAAAACGTTAATTTAAAATTGAAATATGGACATTTCGTAAGTTTGTACCAATCTTTGGAAATGGTGAGCCCCCCCCCCAACAAAAAGCAAAGAGCTCCAAATTTTCGTTTGAATTTTGTTGGTTCATTCACATTAATGAATTCTGCTGGTTCAGCCGCTTCTGGTGTATTCAAAGAAAATTGTCTTGCTGTTGCGAATCCCTCAGCTTAGCTGAATGTAATATCTCAAATTACACTTGTCTCTCATACAATTCAGAGCATGTTAGAGAGTTCAGTCTTTTTGCGGGGACTGCTATTGAGAAATCTTCAGAGTAGCTGTTTATGGTCTTGATGCTGTAGGGATGGCAGTTTGCCATGTGTCCAGTATTTTTGTAATTACAAACCATTAAAATAACTTGCAGATACCTGGATTGGACAGATTTAGACCTATGTTGTGTACTTTCAATTAACTTGTCTTGGGGTAAGGAGATGTTCAGCACTTGCAGTGCAAAGAGATGAGTGATGCTGGCAAGTGTTACGTCTGCTCCTGTTCTCAAGGTCCTTGACGTGATCTTGTAACTGTTGTATGGTATAGTCAGTACGTATAGCTGTTTTAGTTGAAGAATCTTCCAGATCTGAGACTCGTCTCTATAGCAGCAATTTTCTGGTTCTGAGAGTGCTCTATTGAAGCTATTAATTTCTCCAGTTTTGCATCCAAGAGAGGGAAAATATTAGTCATGTATTGACCTGTTAATGATTGAGCACCTCTTGGCAGGTTTCCTGACAATAGCACAGCCCTACTGTTGGGCCATTGGGTTCTATCTCATTTCATTGCAAACAACCTACGGAATTGTTGTTCTTCAAGCGGGAGAGAACCCTCATCGCTCTGTTAGTCACTGGTCTCAGAGGTAGGTAGCACGGGTGGTTTGCCTTAGCGCAGTGGTACTCTGCCCTTGAAACTGAAGAGGCAACACTGCTCCATGCTGAATATGCCCTGGTTTTGAATGTGATGTGGAAGAGTCTCGTGTGGTCCTATTGAGCCACTCATCTCTACACCTTAATGCAGGCACTGTTTCCTGTTTCCTGGTTGCTGCTCAGAGATGGCTGATTGTTTTGTCATATACTCCTCTGTGTGGTGTGTGCAAGATTCATACAATTTAAAATGAAGAGAAAAAGGTTCAAATTCCCCACATGTTCACAAAGTCCAGTATGGCCTCATGGATGGATGTTTGGGGTTTGAGACCCAGTAGCAAGGTTAATCCTGAATTTGGTTGGTCCAGCTGTGTTGCGCATTAACCACCTTCGGTCTCCCGGGGTAAATGGTGCACCGGTCAAACGGTATCACAGTTGCATTGCTCCCACCGAGGGGAATCGGGTGGTGTTGAATTTTGTGTGATTTTCCTGTTATGTAGCCGATGTGTAGAGATTGAAAGCAGTCATTTCTTTTTACCAAGGCCCACCTCTTGAAAGTCCCTAAAGGATATTCCTATAATTAGAGAGTATGTAAACCAAATTGAGATAACTACAGGTAGTTATAAAGATTTTTTAACCTCTGTTTTATTTGGGCCAAATAGCCAAGCAGGCCACCTATGCTTTGGATTGGTGCCTGGTGTGCTCCATACAAAGCTCTTTAGTTGGATCCTGCTCAGAGGTGCTGGAACTCCTTTGTCGGTTGGTGAATTCAATTTGTCTTAGAAGGGGCATTTGGATTTGACGAAGTCTAGCAAGTATCAACGCGTCCTACCTTTAAAGACCTACTGTGGTGTACTAGACAGGTTCCTGTGCTGCAAAATTGCTTTACCAAGTGGACACAAGAGGCTCCCTGCACACACAAAAACTACTCTAGAAACTGCTCTCAATCAGCAGAGGGCAAGCAGGGTACTCCCCCACCCCCAAGTTCTCTAGTTAGACTATTAGAAGACTGGTAGATAAACCCTTTGTACTGTTTCATTAGACTTTCAGGTTCAGGTGTACATTTTATAAACCAGAAATCTTAGGCGCTATGTACAACAATTTTGTTAACCCTTTGCTGCCCAGCTGGATTTTGCATACTCGCCACCATTACCTTCCTTGGATCCCAGCGAAAAAAAGGGCAAGGGCCACACACTCTGCATGACCCTGCAGCATTGAGCTCTATACAGTACTAGATACTCAGTAGCTTGGGGCTCATTTACAAGCGTTTAGGCTGTGTGCCTTAGATATACAGTATGCTGGATGGAGCATCTATATTAAGTGATATTAATAGCGTCTGTTTTCTATAGTATAGTGTCTTTCATGTACAAACTAATTCGTTTAAACGAATAAAAACATTGTGTGCTTCAGAGTTTCTCTGTGAGCATTTCTTGTTTATCGTAGTCGGCTGTAACGTGTGCCAGTGATTATATTCAACAGCATTTTTATATAGGAATGTCAATATTGCACACATACACAAGTTTGTAAGTAAACGTACTCCACTTTGAAGCCACGTAAGCAGTGTAAACCTACAAGATCATATTTTGTATTCATACATGTGTATTAGTGTCTCTTAAATTGGCATATGCAGTGGGGTTTATTCACTAAAAGGAAAGTTTGTAGGGGAGTTATTGTTTTCACTCCTTCTATTCGTATTGTTTTTGAAGGCCAAAACTGTCAGGTTTCTTCAGCAAGAACACCTGAGCTGACCCTGCATAATGCAAAAATAAATACACGAGGAAACATTGCAAAAATCTCACTGCTTTGGGACAGTGCAACCATCATATGGAATTATCGTTTTTCATTTAGTTGCCCAGTAATTGTGCACACATAGATATTCCCCTAAGAAACCCCAAACCTCACTTTTATTTTCTTAAATATTCAGGTTTAACATTTTGGATTGACAAGAGAGCACGGTAGGTGCAGTCATGGTAGGACAGTCAGCAGGTATGCATTTTGAACATGGGCAAACAAGAATTACTATTTGTAATCATTTTGTTGCCCTTATTTTATGTTTTATCTTATCAGGATAGGATTTTTTTCTACTATCTAGTTCAGCTAACTATTGACAGAATCCCTCCCTGTGGATTTTTATGTATTGTTTATCATTGTAGTCTTTTTATGTTTGTGCACATTATATGGAAGTTTCTTCTAGTTATATTACTGTGAAGGAGGTTGACGCCGTTTCTCATGAACGACTTTATTTTTTCCCCAGTTGGAGAAATGAACCGTTAATGCCATGGCTTTCTAGCCTCACATACTCAATATATATATATTTTTTTTTTTAAATCAAATTGTGGGATTTTTCCACCAACTTCTCACAATCGCAAATACAGTCAGAACTTTTTAGGATTACTGATGGGCCATTCTAATGTATATTGAACTAAAAGATTTGAAACCACAGCATTCCTGCAAACTCTCCTGTTAACGGTACCATTAGTGGAAGGGGACGACGGGACCTTTGTCTTGTCCTCCAGTGATGATATACAAGCCCCTGCTATAAGAAGTACTGTTTTCCTTATGTCCCAGAGCAATGCATGTGGGGGTCTCCCATTACAACATTCAAGCTGTTACAAAGGCATTAGCAACTTCCTGGTCTTTAAGATGTTAATTATTTGTGGTATATGTTGTGCAGTTGCAAATCCACCATCTAAACCTGTTATGTGGAAGAATTTGACACAAGCCCTACTTGCTTTTCTGAAGGACACAAACAATGAAAGGCTGTTTGTCAAATAATGGTTATAGTTACTAACCCGATGTTTTTCCTTTATTATAATGAAAACAAGAGACAAATACCAATATTCCAGTGATAACTTTAAACATTATGTAACACCATCCATTTTTTTTCCAGCCTACACAACGTGGGTTCATGTAAAACAAAAATGGAACAAGTTTTTCTGGCACAGTTCGCTTGGCATGTAAACTAAGGCAAATGTTTACAACAAAAAGAGGTGGAAGATGCTTGTGTGCATGGTTTGCAATCCCTAGAAACGTACTAACCCAATTGTGGCATGCCCTACTCCGTAGAACTAAAGTCAAAATGTGTTTCCAGAGCGTATATTTTATTGGTCACTCAAAGTTATTTCCGACGTAAGACTATAGATGGCAACAGGGAACCAGCTAACCAAGCACTATCGTCAAAAACAGTAATTTGGCACCTGTGGGATAACAGATGATTTGTATTTTTGTTTAGTCGTACACATTTTAGAGCTTTTTCTGGGATGCAAGCTAGGCTAGGTCAAAAGAGAAGCCCAACAGCTAGTCCTGAAACATCAGAGTTTGTAAATAGTGAATAGCAATCTTCTTTTAAAACTGCAACTCACTATCTTGTCTATTCGTTAAAAGGGAGAGTTGTGGTTTCAGTTCCTTGACTTCACTACGCATTAGAAAAGACAGACCCCACTGAGCTTTTGCTACAGAAAAAGCTTGACTAGCCCTGTATGATGCATAAATAAATTGTTGAGATTTCTTCAGTCTCCTTACACATTGAACTATACCTCGCAGTGCCTGCTCAGCCCAGAACCCTGCCAGTATTGGCCCTTCATTATGAACAGTGAAATTAGAGCTTTGAAACCACAGCGCTCCTGACAACTATCCATTTAACAAATAGACCCCATAAACATGGCAAGATCTGAAAAACTTAGTTCATTGTATTCTACCACTTTAAGGTGGTGCATGCAAGTTATAAACTTTGTCTGATTTCCCTTCTCCCCTACAATCAGCTATGCACTCAATAAGAATAATTAAAAACCCTAAAGCTGTAGAATACACTTGAATCCATGCAAATTGGACTCAAATCAGTTTTTGGAATGTCCTTTTTAAGTTTAAGAACGATGACCAAACAAACCAATTCACCTGCATCCATAGGATACACCAGTGAGATGTTTCCAGATAGTATGCCAGCAAGTGAAATTGCAAAACTATATTGTTTTTAGTTGCTAAAAAGTAAATCTTTTAAATGAGGTACAAGGTAACATAAGGTTTAAGAAAGAATACAAACAAATCATCTTTATCAAAGCAAACTGCCAAAAATGAATTGTTCCATGTTTATGTAAAAAGTCCACAGATAACAATGTACACTTTTTCACCGTTACCAGCTTTGCGTTGACAAAAATGGCCTTTTTTTTTTTTACTGATGACACCAACCGTGTGCTAGAAAATAATACAACGGTTACGATCTAGGCTGAGATAACAGTTTGTGTTGCAGCAGAAGGGCATGTATCTAGAATTGTAGATAAAATACCCATCACAAAAAAATGTAACAGTTTAGGTTTCATTGTTCTCTAGGGTCCTAGGGAAATGGTGCACACGTGGGCCTGTGTTGGAATACAGGTTGTGCTCAGAACTAGTATCGTTTGTACTCCGCAGCAAAACAGACGTAGGTGAAGGCTAATCCAAGCATGCAACCCCAAGGGTCTGGCTCTTCCTACTGTGACTCCACATAGACCTTAAGTTACTCTCTAGAGCCAACTGCCCCCCAGGTTTATATAATCTGTTCTGCCACATCTTTGGATCCTGGCGGGACCCACGTTTTTTTATTCCAATAAACAGCTTGTTTGGCAATACCTACAGCTGTGTGCTAACAAAAGGGTGCACTTTAGGGTCAGGTTATTACTACTCTGATGGGCTACTTTTGAATGCAATATTTGAACTATATGTCATCTTACCAAATTTTAACTGCAGAACTAGAAGCTTTTCTTGGATTGAAGGGATTTTTATCGTTTGGTGGTGGACAATCTAATGTTTTAGATACATTGCACACATTTAGCTTGTTGGGGTTTTTGTGCCTAAACAAAGTGGAGGGCATGAAGTAACGCCATCATTGTAATATTCCTCATAACCAATTATCTGTTTTGATTCGTTAATTATGACATGGAGAAGATACCATTACATGCTGACCATACAGTCCTGCGTTTTGTTTTTAAATCAAAACTTAACACTGGAGCTCCACTACAGTTAAAACCAATATAGAAATGGTGCTGTGTTCCTTGGTTTAAACTGGTCAACATTCCGACAAGGCACAGCCCAAAAAAAACAGAAAACTTTCAGTTTCAGGATTACCTAAAGCTATATGTCGAAAAACATCTGAGTGTGTGTATGTATATCTCGTCATGGTCCATTTTATCCATCTGCTAAATCTCAAAAGGGGATATCATTTAGTTTCTTCTATGAGAATTCTTTCTACATGTTTCACAATGTATTGGTCCCTGCCTTCACAAAATGAATTGCTTACATTTTCTTGGTATTTTTTTTTTTTTAGTGTGAGGGATCTGTAATATGATAATATGTAATAGGTAATATGGATGCCTACATGATCAGATGGCCCGAGAGCAAAAGTGCTGCAAAACATACAAAACCATGTGTGATAAAGCATTGCCACGTTTTGCTATTCTGCAATTAAGCTGCAAGCAGGCTTCAATAGAAAATAACTGTCCCTGAACTTTTGTGTTTGGCCTTCTCCTTCACCAATCCATTTGAGTACAATAACCAGATCCCCATCTAAATAAATTGCTCTGCGTAGTATAGCTAGATGACTGCAAAAAGACTCTTCTTACTGTGTACGAAGCTGATAGTCTATAAAAAGAAAAATACAAATATAATTAGGATTTTCACAGACAGAAATGTTGACACAGTGATAAACAATACAATGTGACACAGATTTTAGACATCCACTATACAGCCAAAAGTCCAGCATCTCATTGTTAAATCATGCGCATTAATAAGGAGCTGAAAAGCCTTCCTATAAAAAGGGGACCAACAGATGTCAGAACACTTTCAGATTTATAGGGCAAGACTCCTAAAGCCAAAGTCATTTGATGAAGGCGTACATTAAATAAGACTATTTAAATGAAAAAAGTAACAGTGAAAGTAGTATTCTTCAATGTCTCTCTCCATAGGTATACCCATGTTTTATTAATTAGGCTATGCTATATCCACACTGTGAAGTCATCTTAATAGCACACTCCAGTGGACCGGCAGTAACATTAAAAAGGAGGTATCCCAGTAGGAAAGAAATGCATAGTGCCCGCCTGGGGTTTAAATTTCCAGGAATACCATGGCTCCAATTTACATGCTAAATACAACACAATAACACAACAACTCAAAGTAGATATTTTATATACTTTACCTCCATTTTGGGTTATATAACGCACCCAAGGCAAAGCCTGATAACCACTCTTTTCAATAATTTTCAAGTAACGAACCTTTAAAATACGGTGGAAAAAAAAAGATAGAATTATAATACAGGAATATATACTTAAATATATATTAAAATCCACTGTGAAAATTAGAAAACAAAGGAAAATCCATTAAAATTGTATTCACATACTTGGATTCCTGAGGTGGTAAAGTAAGGAATCTCAAATTTCACACTGATTGGGGGTTTGCCCTCTTTATCCTCTGCCTCGACACTCGGGAGGCCAAAGTGAGCTCTCATGAGATATTCTTTGCCACCCTGAAAGACATATCAAAAGTTAAAAAAAAACAAAAAAAAAAACTAACTAAACAGTATCATGAATAAATCACTCTCCCTATTTGTTGCCAAAAGGGTGGTCCACAAACATCAGGGACCAAGCTGGAGCGCCAAGTTAAAAGAATGATTAATATTACCTGGACACCACCTGTCCCGGGCAACAAGAGTCCAGTTACAGCTCTGATCTGGTACTGTAACTGGCAAAACCTCCCCAGAAAATCCTTTAATCGTAAAAATCACAACCAACATAAAATGTCAGGGAACTCTGACACACGTGACACAAAAGTTAGATTTTCCCGGGGTATAGTGGCAGTACCGTTGGGTTTGCTCTTTTCCCGGGACAAACACTGTAAAAAGATCGAAGGGTTAAGCTCCACCCCCTCCATTACCTTATAACCGCACGTACCGGCGTTACGAGTCAGTTCTTTTTTGTCCCGCAGGGACGAGCACTGGGGGTTCGGCTCCGCTTGAATCATCGGTCGGCACACGGATTGTGCCCGCCAAGAGGGGGTCCTGCAGTCCGTTCGCTCCCTGGGTGGGAGCTCGGCTGCTTCTCATCGACACCACGTTACAGACTGATTCTGTAGCGGTGATTTAAGCAGCCAGGGGAGGAGCATGCACAGTACGGTGGAACGCACGCCCGGGTGGCTATGTGTTCCACTGATGGTCCGGCCGCGCTACAACGCATGCGCGGTTCGGATCATCTGTTTTTGGCGCCAAATTCAAGCGACAAGAGTGTGTGTCAGGACAGGTTTTGCCGTGTTGTCTGACCGCCCACACGGTTTTTTGGTGATCTTTATATTGATACACCAAAAATATGTTAACCCCTTCTCCAGGGAAGGATAAAATGCCTTCTGCTCCTCCCAAAAAGGCTTCATGCAAGTCTAAACATTTGGCTTGCCTTGAATGTAATACTCCTCTCCCAGATGGCTACAAGAGGAAGACATGCCAGCAGTGTTTAGCAGATATCCTGGCAAAGGAGAAATAGAAGGATATCCAGTCTTTTTTATCCTGGTTCCAGGATAATTTGTCTCAAACATTCCAAGCGTTTAAGGAGGCTGCCAAACCAACGGTACAAGACAAGCCAAGTAAAAAACGCAGGAGAGAGCGAAGTTCATCCACATCAGAGTTGTCATCGGGGGAATGTTCCCGTTCATCTATGGATGTGTCTAGTTCCGTAGATTCTGAATCCGAATCCGGTTTTCCCTCTCAAGAACTGGGAAAATTCGTTAAAGAAGTGAATCATGTATTACTGAATCCAGAAGCTAAGAATTCCACCTTATGGAATTTGTACAGCGTGAGTGGAAGCATCCAAGTAAGCAAGCTTTTCTTTCAAAGCACTTCAAACAAATTTTTAAGCTTCAAGATGACATTATATGGGAAGAGCTTCCTAAAGTTGATATCCAGATCGCTCAGTTGTCTAAAAAAACTACGTTGCCAATTGGAGAAGTTTCCGGCTTAAAAGATACCATGGACAAGAGAGCAGAGACTGCTAATAGAAGAATCTTCCAAGCAGCAGGGCTTCAAAGCAAAGCAGCATCAGCGGTAGCGAGAGCTCAAGGCTTATGGCTCCAGAAATTGGAAGACCATGTTCTGGAGGATGCAGATAAGGATCTTTCTCAACTTCTAAAAAATTTTGAAGCTTTCTAATGAATTTTTGATTGATACGGTGGAAGAATTGGTCAAGCTATCCGCCCGTAATATGGGGCTGTCTACAGTTGCCAGAAGAGCAGTTTGGCTTAGATCCTGGAACGCTGATTCTGCATCTAAATCTTCACTGTGTGATTTACCGTTTGAGAGGAAAAAGCTTTTTGGTTCTCCTCTGGAAGAACTTTTGAAACAAATGTCGGACACCAAGAAAGCCTAAATGGAACCGCAGGTATCCTCACAATAAGTCTTCCTTTCGGAAACAAAATAAAGACACCAGATTTCACCCTAAAGCGGCTAGACAAGATAGGGCGAGACGGTTCTGACAAAGTAGTAGGTCGCCTTCGGATGTTTCGGGAAAGATGGTTCCAGACTACCAGCAACCCTTGGATCCGTCAGATTATATCGGAAGGCTACACCATAAGATTTTGCAGTCCTCCACACAATTGTTTTCTAGTCTCCTCTTACCCATCAGTGAACAAGAATACAGCGTTAATCAGGGCAGCATCAAAACTCCTCAGGCAGGGAGTTATAGAAAACGTTCCAAAGACACAGCTTTTTCAGGGGGTTTACTCCCGTTTGTTCCTGGTCCCAAAGCCAGGTGGCACTTTTCGTCCCGTACTGGATCTGAAGTTCGTCAACCAACATATTCCATACCAACACTTCCGTATGGAAACCATCTCTTCGGTTACTCAAATGATTCAGAGAGGGGATTATATGGCTTCCCTAGACCTTCAGGACGCTTACCTACATGTGCCTATAGCGGTAAAGTCAAGAAGATTTCTAAGATTTGCAGTGATCACAAGCCAAGGTCTCCATTACTTTCAATTCAAGGCGCTACCCTTTGGCCTATCAACCGCTCCAAGAGTCTTCACCAAGATTCTCACCCCTTTGGCGGCAGAACTAAGATTGAGAGGAATAGCTGTGGTTCCATATCTGGACGACTGGCTGATAAAAGCTTCATCCGCTGCAGAACTCTTAATAGATCTTCAAGTGACGATCGCTCTGCTCAAAGACCATGGTTGGCTTCTGAATGTAGCCAAATCAAACTTAAATCACAAACAGAGATCAAGTTTCTTGGGTTTCGGGTAGACTCAAGATCTCTACATCTTTTTCTTCCAAAAGACAAAGCCAAACGCATCGGGCTAAGGGTCGCCGATCTCCAAGCATACCCCTTCTGCCCTATCAGAAGGGTAATGAGCGTTTTGGGACTTATGACTTCCACCATGCCGGCAGTAGCCTGGGCACAGGCAAGAATGAGGCCTCTCCAATGGCACGTTCTGTTCCACTGGTCCAGAAACGACGAGGACCTAGACAAAGATATTCTGATATCTCAGGAAATGCTTCGACAATTAGAATGGTGGAAAATCAAACAAAATTTGATAAGCGGGCTGTCATTCCAACCCAAGCAGTGGCTGATAGTTACCACAGATGCATCCCAGACTGGTTGGGGAGCTCATTTCCAATCTCACACAGCACAAGGGAAGTGGTCAACGCAGGAGGCGTGTCAATCCTCGAACTTCAGGGAACTAAATGCCGTCTTCAAGGCCCTAGTATTCTTCAAGCCATGGATATTGGGCAACCCTGTAAAGGTTCAATCAGACAACGCCACAACAGTGGTCAGAACAATATACTAGCAGACGACCTCAGCAGAAACAGATGCTCTCAAGCAGAATGGTCCCTTCATCCGACTATTTTTCAGAAGTTGGTGGCAATAGTAGGCTTGCCAGAAGTGGATCTCATGGCCTCTTTTTGCCTCTCTGTACAGAAGGGATTACCCTCCTTTTCTGGATGGATTGGAGATCAAGTGGCAATTCAACCTGGCCTACATCTTTCCTCCGGTGTCGATGATTCCTCGAGTCTTGCTCAAAGTCAAGATGGACAAGGCAAGAGTGCTGGCAGTTCTCCCGTTTTGGCCAAACCGGAGTTGGTTTTCAGACCTTTGCCAACTTTCGATAACGTATTGGGAACTTCCGTTGTCCTCGGATGTTTTGGAGACGAAAGGGATTCCGCTCCACATCCTCCAAATGTACAGACTGACAGCTTGGCTGCTGCAAGGCTGATCCTGAAAAATCAAGGCATAGACCCTATAATGACTAATCTCCTCTTGAGTTCAGTGAGACTATCTACATCAACTATTTATCTAAGAACCTGGAGGAAATTTCTGGAATGGTGTCAGTCTCAAGACCTGCAGACTTCTCCATCCATCCATTCCGGTCATTTTGCGCTTCTTACATGGGGGATTTACAGCGGGCCTCAAGGTGTCAACACTTAAAGGTCAAGTGTCTGTTCTCAGTCATTTCATGCTACTCGATCTGGCGTCAGATCGCTTAATTCGGAGATTTTTTAAGGCCATCACGATTAAGAGACCTCCGGTTAGATCGTTTTTCCACCATGGGATCTTACCGTGGTACTCAAAGCTCTGTGTTTGTCTCCGTTTGAGTCTCTCCAGGAGGTTTCGCTAAAATTCCTCTCACTAAAGACAGCATTTTTAGTAGCTATCACATCAGCACGGCGAATTGGGGAACTCCAGGCTCTCTCAGCCTCAAAAGATTTTCTCATCTTTCATCAAGACAAGGTGGTGATGTATCTCAGACCGTCATTCCTGCCTAAAGTGTTATCTCAGGTTAATATTAACCAACCTATAGTCCTGCCAACCTTTTATCCAGATCCTGCGACACTAGAAGAAAGTAACTGGCACTCTCTGGATGTTAAGAGAGCTCTTACCATAGATTTGGAACGTACCTCTTCTTTTCGTTCATCTGACCATCTGTTCCTTCAGTTCCATGGAAGATCTTCAGGGCAAGCGGTGTCAAAATTTACGCTTTCCAGATGGCTCACAGATACCATCCGTCTGGCATATGACTCCTGTGGGGCCACGATTCCTCCTCAGATTACGGCTCATTCCACGAGAGCCGTCTCGGTTTCCTGGGCCTCCAAGTCTTCGGTCTCTCCGGAGGAGATTTGTAAAGCAGCAACATGGTCCTCATGGAACACTTTCATCAAACATTACAGACTGGACATTTCCTCTGCTGCGGCAGCTGAGTTTGGACGTCAGGTCCTTCACGCTGTTAAGGTCTAACTCCCTCCCTTTTTTGGGGGGATCTTGATATATCCCAACGGTACTGCCACTATACGCCGGGAAAAACAGTAATTTTACTCACCGTAAATTCTCTTTTCCCAAGTATAGTGGCAGTACAGGTTTCCCTCCCAAATTTCGTTAATAAAGATAAAGATAATTGGTCCTCTTGTTATTTTAACTGACTCGTAACGCCGGTACGTGCGGTTATAAGGTAAGGGGGGGGTGGAGCTTAACCCTTCGATCTTTTTACAGTGTTTGTCCCAGGGGAAAAGAGCAAACCCAACGGTACTGCCACTATACTTGGGAAAAGAGAATTTACGGTGAGTAAAATTACTGTTTTTTATATCAACCATTCATTGGTTGGTCCCTTTTAGTGATATCAGGGAGCAGAAATGTTCTATCTTTCTGCAAACTCCCAAATCAGTGGGATTAAAATCTCTTTCCTGTTTGGGTTATCCAGCACCATGACTGTCATTAATGAATATACTGAACACAAGTTATATTGGATATAGTATTGATTTCACTTCAGTGAAATCAAATCAAACAAGGGCTCCCTTATTTTACGGCGCTATGCTTATTTTATGGGATATCTGATTAAATGGCCAGTGCGATTTCCTAATGGATATAGCAACCCGATGATACCTCTGGAGCCCTGCAAGAATACATCTGGATTTTTAAGCAACATGTAGTGTAGAATTATTCCTGCCCATCGACGTACTTGTGTATATTTTGTACATATGGATGTAGAGGCATGCAAAAGTTGAATAATTGCTATTCATACCGGGAAAGACTTTATAGACCACACTATTTCACTGTTCTCAGGGACCCATTTCACACTTCCCACTGTGGTTTTGAACTTAGGAGAGTCTGCATCATTTGGAACTGGAATGTGAATTTCCACATTGTTGGCCGTTGATCTACGTTTGAACTGACTCTTGGCCTGGGGAGAAAAGTAAATCCATTTGCATCTGCAGTTGGTTATTCAAAGAGTTTACGATTTACTACTCTGTACGCAAGGCTTACAAACCTTAATCATATACTCTATACGACTGTGGGAATGTTTTTCAATTACAGATTCAATCCAGATCAGAGGTTTCACCTAAAAACATAAAACAAACACATTGTGAGTAATACAATTTCCCCAAACATACAAGGACAGCATTCAATTGGAATTATACTAAAAATACATGTTACATCAAAACATTTTTGAACCGCAAATACATTTAACATTTTTCGATAAACTAAAAACATTTTCCCTCTTAAAACTGGCAATAACGAAGATAACAACAACATACCATATTGGCCAGATTATAGCCCCCCACTTTAAGTCTTTAAAGTCGGGGTGCGGCCTATAATTGGGGTTTAGCACAGGGATGCACAATTTGTATTGTCCGACATCTTGGACAAGCAGTTCCGGGGGCCAGGCATGTTTTTTTTTTTTTCCTTTCTTCAATTAGCTGCAGGGCACCTGTATCCTCCTCTCTGGCAGCTGGCTGACATCTGCCCTACGCGCATAGACAACCTCCGCTGCTGCCCGGCACTTTCGCCGGGACTACTATAAACGGAGCGCCGGCATGATATGACCTTCCGGTGCTCCGTCATAGAAGCCCGAGCAGAAGCGGCGGGCAGCAGCGGAGGTTGTCTACGTGCCCCCACTGGACACCAAGGAGTCTGGGCAGCAAGGCAGCAATTCTGGGAGGGGGGGGTAGAGTGGCATATCTGAATGAATTCATAAGGTGCATTATGGATTGAGAGGGACCTTAAAATGGTTATTGGTTTTCCAAGTTTATGTTTGTATATAACCTATGCTGACTAACTGCATAATAGATACCAAAAATGTTACAATACACATATTCCTGTTCATTAGATAAAATACAGTTTTACAGAGTTTCAAACTGGCTCTGGAAGCAACATCAGCACAAGCACTACGTATCAGGCGCTTCATGAAATGGGTTTCCATAGTCGAGCAGCTGCACACATGCCAAAGATAGCTGTACAATGCGATGTAAAGCACACAGCCGCTGGACTGGAAACGAGTTCTCTGGAGTCCTGAATCAATCTAGACATGCCATCTTGTTTGTTCAGCTCATTTTCTAAGCAGCTTTGTCCTATCATGATACTTGCACTATGTAATGTTGGAACCTTGAGGGGTTTTTTTGCTCATCAAAGTAAGGAAACAGCTATTATTTGAGTACTCACATGTGTGTTCAACCGATAAGACATGAGTTCAAATTCCCCATCAGGGGGTATGAAGGATATAGTTCGGTCGTTCTCAAATCTGGAAAGGCGCACACACTGGTGGAATTTGACATCTTCTAGCTCCACAGACTTGCTCTTGCCTCCTTAGGTTAAAATCACAGAATTAGCAAGTGGAAACATTAAAACATTAATAAAAGATGTGTGTCTTGTGTTCAGAGTTAAATGACAGCGTTAAAGAATAAAAGCAGCATTCCTCATATGTGTATGAGAACAAGAAAAAAATGTAGTCCCAAGACATACTAACTTACGTCCTGTATTCTCAAAGAGCACTTTATCGTTTAATCCAAGACGAAGTTCAGGCATTCCTGAGAGAAACACTCTCATTTTGATTGATCCAACTATCTCACTCCGCAATACATTGCCATTTGCACTCACCTGCAAAAGAAACACAGTTATATTCCTGGCAAAAAAAAAGCGTGCATTAGTCACAGTCTAGAAATCTGTAAAACGAAGAAATATGACTTTAACCAGAAGGTCTGTACTAACATGTAATAGACTTGTAACACCATGTCCCCGCATATATGCCCTTGGTGTCTGCAAAGTCACCTGCAGCACGTATATCTAACAAGGGGAAATCACGGCTCTAAACCCTAATTGGGGTGAACAATGGTGGAAGTGCATTGTTTTGTGATGAAAACCCCTGACTAACCAGAAGACTGATTGTGTGCATGCTTAGACTAGGACTAAGGAAAGCTGCATTATAATGAACAGAAAGCTACCCCTACAAAGCAACTCAATGGTGTGTGCAAGGTCAACTTCCATTAATTCATTTTTACATGTACAACGCATACCATAAATAGGAGGATATCCATTCAGACTGCACCACAAGAAAATGAGCCACAAAGTTAATATATATATTAAATATGCAACTATTTTACCATACCACACGGTCACTTCCATAGGAAAGACTTGGGATAACAGTGGGATGTTACACTTTAAAAGCAATGGTGCCGCAAACTGGTAAAATGAAGCTATTATAGCACCCAATGAAATGCCTAATTGCTTTTAACGTACAACCCAAAGTCCAAGCAAGCGGTACTGAAGACAAGGGAATCAGATTCACTACTTCAATAAAACAAACAGAAGGTAAAATAATAATAAATAAAAAAGTGTATTTTTGTATTGGCCACAGAAGGAAGATACTTTATTTTCACTTCTCTGGTAATGATTCATAATCCAAATCCAGTCACTCTGAGCAGATGGATGGAAAAGTCAATATAGTATTATAATACTTTGTTTCTCTAGAAGTTAATTTCATAAAATAAATATGCTTAACACAAGTACACTTAGCTATGTTTTTTAAGCTTATTATTTTGTAAATACTAAACCATGACAACACCCTCTATGGAATTTTATGCTTCGAGAAACACAATAGGTAATTACACAATCACCCAATCCTTATGCAAGAGATCACTGCTTATCCGTAAGTGCACCGGAAAAGCATCAGGCCACTTATTTAAACACTATGGACGACAAATAATGCCAACTTGAGAAATAAAATTTGTGCATTATTACTTATTTGGAGGGTCTAACACAATGTTGTTTTTTTTTTTTAATTTCTATTTAATTTTTTTTTAAAAGCGAGGGATAAACAGATGAGCAAACTGTTGTCCAGAGCAGAAAGTTACATATAAATTAATGGTTGGCGGGGGGGCGGTGGTCGCCAAAGCAGACAGGCCTATTTGTTTTTTTATTTCTGCCAAATACATTGCAAGAAAAAACTGGGATTGGTTGCCTCCAGGAATCCCTTACAGCATATTGCATAAATTATTAACCTGGGAAATTACACTTCCCTGCTACTGCTACTAGGTGGCATTTGTATTGTATGTTTTTTTGACATGCTCAGCAAAACTATTTAAAATCACCGAAGGGACATTCTTACTTTCTAGCTCTAGTAACACTGGCCTTCATGCTCAAATGAAAAACTGATCTCGTGTTATACAGTTATAATGTGTATATACAATGAACCAAACAGGGACTGTACTGTGACATTTTACTCAGGACAGGGCTAAGGGTTTCTAGAGTCCTTGGTGAACTGTGTTTTCAGGGCTCCCTAAAGCCCTAACCTATGGAGTAGAACCTAAATGGTAGGGCCAGGACACCAACTTCTCAAAAGTAATATGAACAGGAGAATGAGAGAGAGAAATTTCCTGAAAGAATTCAAGACAGCATTGAGTGTGTGCAGACAAATAACCTTATAATTCTATGGCATCTATACATTAACATGTATACACTGGTACAGATGCGCTTTACCACAATATTCTATCTCGCAGTCAGGGACATTTTTCATGGGACTGGCAGGCATGCTCTTGGACATTGTTATAATATAATATAGCATATTAACACTGTTGAGGTGAAGGCAGTGGCCAGATCTGGTTTGGGGATGCACATTATGTTGTGTTCCTAGTAAAGCTTAACTAAAAAGTTATTTACCAGTAGATTAACAGATTCTATAACATCCAAGAAAACTTCATTCTTCCTATATTTGATTCCCTCTGATCTCCAGGACACGGCATTTGTGACTGTGGCGGGTGGTCGAGGGGCACCAGTTTCCAATTTGTGTCCTTCTTGAGTGATGTACCTTGAAAATGTAGTCACAGATATAGGAGGGCAGGCAACACAAATACAACCCAATGCACATTGGTTTCATTCATAGCATGAATACAAGTTTCCAACAGCCATGAACCAATTAGAAATGTCAATCCAATAGTTGCATGAAGAGATGCACAGAGAAAGCATTGGGACCATGGGGGAGGTTGGGTAAAGGAATACACTGGGTCGTGTTGCTTACCAAGCTTCGAGTGCAGGTGCCCCTCTCTTCTATTACATTAGAAGAGAGTTGAACTTTAAACTGAGCAAAATAGTTATGGTATTATGGTGATAAAAAGTATGGCTGTGCATCAAGACACAATAGTAAAAGGTTCATACACTAAAAACTACAAAAGTTCAGCATTAACTAAGATATGTGCTCTACTTACTCCTGTAAGATTTTGCTATCTGTTGTTTGTGGATAGCCAAAATCCATTAATTCATCCAACAACTCGTATATGATGACAAAATTGTCCCGGATACTTTCTTCTTCAAGCTCTTTGAAGTACTCAGAAAATACCTGAAGAAAAAAAAAAAAAGTTTAATATACTACTGTAGACTATATTTAAACTATATGGTAAGATGACAACTGGCATCTACCCATAATTGTTTTTTCAGAAGAGGTCTTAAAGCTTTTTTCTTTATACCACTATAACTACATAAATGTAGATGCATCATTCAGAATTACTCAGACTGAAGAAATGTCATAGAAATCGTTCCAGACACTGAACAGGTATAATATTTCTCAACTTAATACACAATGTATGCTTGTTTAGAAGTTTACTTCTTGACAACAAAACTGCTAGAAAGCTTGTTCTATATTACACGTCCAGCATTCGCAGTGTTATATATTTCAACTTCTATGCTCAGGAAGATAAGGTTTTAATGTAAGGGCTATTTTGTGACTTACATTTTGATTTGCAGTAAAATATATTTGAATACATACCTGGACCACTTTGTAAAGAAATGAAAATACCAAGGATACACAAGCATTCTTCTTGGAGGTGGCGACAACTAAGCTTTTTGTTAAGGTAAACATTAGTCAATGGAGATTGTTTACTCAAAGGAGTCATAGTACTTTAGGCAAACGCTGGATAACAGGTAGACCCGGTACATTGTTGCTAAAAGATGAGCAATGTATTGTGATCACACACATCTTGGGATTATAAAGTGCACTGCAGGATGTGGCTCATTTTTATCAGTCTATGACATTTACTGATAGTCATTATCCAGTGTTTATTGGAATTACCTCTGCCACTGTGAGTGTGTGTGTGACCATAAGAATAAGGTATGGTAAAACCTGGACTTCGGGTTTCTAAAATCAAGAACCGATCGCTGCATTGTCGAAGGCCATGAAGAAAAGAAAACACGTCAGCATTTTAGGCCAATTATTAGTAACCTAACACCATGTCAAATGTAAAATATAGCTTTTGTTTGCAGAGCATGCATTGCACCCATTATTGCCTTATCTGGGCAAGAAATGATAAAGAACAAGACAGGATACGATATAAATTGTTGTGCTTAATCCACATAAAGCGGACTCCTCCATGGGCCAGAATGGGTGAAAGTGTCCCTTCTTCTTCCTTATCCATTAGGATTGGCATGAAGTGCTCTACCTCCGACATATCCACATCTCCTCGGTAGTTACGACAGATAAGGACCTTCATGAAACACAATAAAACCAGTTAACAGGTTAGAAAAAAACAAATGTGAAAGTGTAATTAGTGTTTGTTTTTACATGAAGAAACTAAAACAGAGCTGCTCATATTTAAGGATCTTAACAAGAGGACTATTTCGCACAGACATTGAGGTTGGTATTAGGTTTGATACATCAATGTGTACCAATCAAACATGTGTGGCTGCCACAAGACCCACTGATTTTAATGGGAGCACTATAAAAAAAACAAAAAACTAGGGGGAATATTTGTTGGCCAACAATGTGGTAATACTTCAAGTAAAAGCTACTGGAAAATCTTGTGTATATTACTGCCATTCATCCATTTCAAAGACACAGAGTAGGGGTACAAATTAGAGAAAAGTATAAAATAACATGTCCTGTATCGCAGGCTTTCCTGCAACTTTAACATGTGGATGATACCCAAGTGTTTGGCTTCCTTCTCTTCACCACAGGATTCCTGTCCTTTTCAAGTCATGTAGTAACCACAATGCCCTATGCTTTTATGTTATTTTAACTTTTTTACACAATGACAACACATTCATCTATCGCTTCTCTTAGTGGATGGCATTAAAAAAAAAAAAAAAAAAAAAAAAAAAAGCACACGCACAAATTGTTGGCAAACTGGCATAAGAAATGGTAAGGTTCTGTTTTACCTTTGTTTAAGGATGTATTCTTATCATTACGTAACAGGCATAAACATAACTGTGGTCACAATTTGAGATGTCAAGCAAGTTCATTTACTAGAAGGAAAGTTTTTACACGTTATAAAAGGTCCAATATCAATGAGCTTCAGCTGTAAGAAGAGCCTGGCTAGCCCTGTATAACAAAATCAGCAACAATTCTTGAAAGTCACCTAAGAATTACCGTATGTAGGACAAGATCAGCTGAAACCATAACTCTCCTGGATACACCCAGTTTAGTTAGAAGCCGTAGTTAAGAGCACCGAGTGGGGCCCTTCACGGAATAAAAACTTAAGGGGGAACAGTAGAAATCACAGTTTCATTTACAACAACAATCTATATAACGAGGTGGTTTTCTTGGCAATCAGTGTAATTGTTTTTTAAACTATTTTGTTTTAAAAAATTGTATTAACTTATTGCCTTCTTTCTACCCAAGGCCACCTGAACCAATCAACAACTTGAACCTACAGGAATCAGAGATAATTACAGATAAAGTGGAACAATTAGTCCCCTTATTTTGTATCTGAAGATTCAGTCAAGCACGTTAAATCATATCAAGTACTATCATAAAGTAGAAAATAACTCTGCTATAGAGGAATAATAGGTGAAACCATTGTCTGCAAAACAATTACAGAACACTGTAACTTACTGAGTCGGCATTTATTTGGCTTGAAAGAAAATGTCAAAGTTACTGAATAACAACTATACTGGAATCTAATCAAACATGATTCCCATTGGCGGTCTGGTTGACTAATGGTCTGGGTAGTCACTTCGTAAGCAGAAATATTAAAGAAAAGTTAAATATTTGCAGGCAGATTTAAACTAGACTAGGGTGAATTTTTCTTTATGTAGGAGCATTCCTGAAAGTATCATGACTTCTGGAACTCCTGCAGACATGGAAACTTCATAAACTTGCTTACTGACATACCAAGTGTCACCATTTTTGGGATACAGGCATAGGCTTGCATTCAATTCTAAATTATCCTATAGATCAGAAAACCAGAGAGCAAACATACTTTACCATAAAAACAGAAACATCAATAATATAATATATATATTATATATACCGTATTTGCTCGATTATAAGACGAGATTTTTTTTCCAGCGCAAATGCTCTGAAAAATACCCCTCGTCTTATAATCGGGGTCATCTCATAATCAGACCTCAAATAGGTCTGACTATGAGACTACTTAGATCCAGATCCCCCGCAGCTGCAGGGGACCCACTTACCGGTGCTTCTGAGTAAGACGCAGACAACCCCCGCTGCTAGCCACACCTCCTTCCGGCTGCAGCATAAGTTGTCTACACGAATCGCGTAGACATCTACACGCTGCCCCGGCTGCATGACAGGGGAGTCAGAAGCAGCGGTAAGTTGGGGGGGGGGTTGAAGGGAGTGTTAAATGGGGGGGCACAAGGCATTTCTGGAGGCAGAGTGTTCTATGAAATGCCTTTTAACCCCCTTAATGCCACTCTGCCTCCAGAAATGCCTTTTTAACTCTCTATACGCCACTCTGCCTCCTGAAATGCCTTAAACCTCCCTATATGCCACTCTGCCCATAATATGCCTTTTAACCCCCTTAATGCCAGAGTGGCATATAGGGGTATAAGGCATTTCTGGAGGCAGAGTGGCACATAGGGGGTCAAAAGGCATATCATGGGGCACAGTGGCATATAGTGTTAAAAGGCATATCATGGGGCACAGTGGCATTTAGAGGGTTAAAAGGCATATCATGGGGCACAGTGGCATATAGGGGGTATAAGGCATTTCTGGGGCAGATGTGCATAACTGGGGGGCAGGTTGGAAAATAGAAGGAAATAAAACCAAAATATTTTTCTCAATCATAGCTTTTATTAAAAAAATAGTTTACATGAATTAACATTTACTGGTAAAACTTTTTTCCTATAGGGTCGTCTTATATTCGGGCTTTTTCCCTTTTTTTCCTAAATTAATATTCAGATTTGGGGGGTCGTCTTATAATCGAGCAAACACGGTATATATATTACACAAGCATACACACACACACCGATTAAGTATAAGTTACTAAGCAAGACACTGAGGTCTATTGACTAAAGAGAGATGTGACTTCAACTCTCTGCCTTCGCTTTACATTAATAGAGTCAAACCAGCCCCTTAAACAAATGATGCATTTTACTTTGTAAGTAGGTTAACTGTATTATTTAACCCCTTACCGCCCATTGACGGGTCAAGCACGTCACGCAAAAAACGGTCACTTAACGACCAATGTACCCGTATTCAACCTGCAAGTGGAGCCAGAGTTGTCTAGAGGGTCTGGAGACCCTCTGGCGAACTTTTCCAACATTGTTGGGTTTTTTTTGTAAAGGACGTGCCGCCATCTTGCGAGTGGCAAAATCACGTGTTCTGGGGCGAGTGTTCGGTGTCGCTGAATGCCTCGTGATCGAGGCATTTCAGCAACACCACTGAAGTTTAGGTTTCAGTTGGAGCATTTCCTACCACTGCTTTCTCAGCAAGCAACAGATCACCGTGGATGTCAGAAGAGCTGGAATGTGAAGCCAAAGTCTACTAAATACAGGTGCATTTTGCTATTTTTATATGTTATAGAGAGAAGCAGTAGAGGTTAAAACGACGAGAGAGTTTACGGAACAGAAATAAAGCAATCCTGAACGTGAGACAAGACCGAGGACTAATTAAGATCAGAGTCTCTACATCAGGAAAAATGGGCAGACTAGATGGGTTAGTTATTTTTTATAGTACCATCATATTCCGTAACGTCGTACAATGAGTAGACAAACCCTACAAGTAGTTGTGTGCGAGACTGATGAGAATTAGAAGTCAACAAATGCTCTTAAACACATTTCTGTTTAAAAATAAAAAAAACATGTTTTAAACTTTTTTATTGGGGGGAAATGGGTTTTAGGGTATAAATGTTTAACCCCTCCATTGTAGCTCACAATAGATCAGCTGGCAGCATGTTGGCACTTAAGATTCCACACTACATCTGTTAGCAAGAAACCATATTAGGCTACTTGTTCCAGGGGCCAATCATTGACTAAGAGGAGTTCATAGACTTCAATTTTATTTATTTTTTTGGTAGAAAAGCGAATCAGTCCGTGACAAATTTGCAGCTTTTGTTCCTCCCTTAGTGTGTTTCAAACAAATGCATGCCTTTCATTGACGTCTCATGTACCTCATGAGATTTCTGTATGGAAGATGAAAGATGGCTGCTGATTGGCTCAGGTCAGCAGCTGTTGAGAACAGCTGGTGTTTGCTACACAAATTTGTAGAGAGGGGAACCCAGGTATTCTAGCCCTTTCACATCACACCACAATTGAGAAACTAAAAAGGAAGCTCCAATCATCAACACTTTGATGCATTTGGCTATATGCCCTTATGAAACACCATCACATTCTGAAGCGCTGTACAATGAACATGACATAACAATTTTGACTTACAGAAACAAAAAAGGTAAGGAGGGCCCTGCTCAAAAGAGTTTACAATCAACTTATGGTGTTATATGTTATGTAATGTCAGGAAAGGTGTCCACCCATCGCAATGGTATTTTACACAAGAGTTAAATAATACTGCTAGATAGAAATACAGTCCAATAGCAGGATAGGGTCTAGGAAAGCTGAGCTAGAGATAAGTAAGTGGGAGTTCACGAGTCAGTTGATAAGCATCCTTAAAGAACTCGTTGAGGGATTTTTTTTAAGGATTGAAGGTGGGGGGGGGGGGGGAGTCAGATGAGCCAGGGAAGGGCATTCTATAAGAATGGGACAGCCCTTGAGAAACTTGTAACCATTATTGGGAAGTAGAAATCAGACATGAGGATAGACATAGAACCAGATAGATACCAGTCAAGAGTCAGGAAATGTAAGTAAAGGGAACTACTGTGGGGAGCTTTCAAAGTGAGAGTCTGGATTTTTAATTGAATCCTGAAGCACACAGGTAACCAGCAAAATGAGCCACAAAGGGGAGAGGACTTCTCCTATAGCGGTGGGTAAGAAAGTCAAGTCCAGCAGCAGCATTCACGATGCAACGGAGGGATTAAGAAGCATCTGATCCATGCACACCATATGCACCACCAGCCAGATTTGGTGCTGGCTCATGAGAGAATTTTACGGAGTCTAATGAGATCCTTCAAAAAACTATTAAGACAAGAAATATTTGTATCACATATGCATAATCAATGCATTTACATGTGAATCCAATTACTGGTTTAGCAAAGGGTTAAAACGGTGCCTGACTGTTGATTCATGCAATGAATGAAACGTGTATGTTTTTCGGCCAGGGTGAGAACCGTGCAGATGGTTAATTACAAAATACACATGCCATGGAATCAACAACTTGGCATGTGGGGAAGGAGTGTTGCAACCAAAGCAAACAACCTGTGGTGACCAAAAGAATTAGTGTAACCTCAGGAACAAGATCTCTCATCTCATGAAAAACATTTCACACTAATAAATTGCCAGAGCAAATGAATGTAAAAGCCCAAGAACTGCTTAGGGCATTACACCGTAGCAAAATGTGCATTGAAGACCCTGAAAAAAACCCATTCTAATGCCCTAAGCAGTTATACCATCCCAGGCTGGAAAGATATATAGATAAGACCCACTAGCCGACATTATACCGATATTCCCTATCCACTTTACGGATGCAATAATGCAACAGAAGCATTCACCTGGGGAAATTAGCATGTTAAAAAAAAAAAAAAAAAAGAAAGCAGAGAATGCACCTATATGATCTATGTTTAGATTGCATGCTCATTTGAACAGGGCCCATTAGTTTCTGAAACTCCAAATTGTTATGTGACGCACCACAAGTTATGTCCTGTTTATCAATAGTATAACCCCGTTACAGTACAACTAATGATGGGGATACAGTGGAAGGGTACCAGGGGCCAGAAGGAATCCAGTCACCTAAAGATGTGACTGCCGTGAAGTGTTAGGATCCATGGGGCTTGGTTAATGGATTATTAAACTCTGATCTCTGAATCTCCAAAGTAAAGGAGACTTAACAAGAGAATTACGACTTGAATTTGAAGAACGCAGAAGGAATTTTTGTTTAATCTACTTTGGTATCAGTTACCAAAGCAACAAAACAAAGATTTAAAGCGCCGTTACTTCAATCATTTCTGATTGGGAAAGTGGGGAAAAGAAAAGGACAGACTTAATGAGACTTGTGATTTAATGTGCTTAGCCTATACATTAAGGTACAAATAATAACCATTGCCAAACAAAATATCCAACCCATAATGTGTTCCCTAAACAAGCCTCAAGGTAGTCGATGTGTTGATGGAAATCTTAACCAATAGACACCCCCACCTCAAAAAAAACAAAAAACCTCTAAGGTAAACGGGTGATCAATGTTACATTTCATTTACATGTACTAGCAGGGAGCAACGAGTCAGTCCTGTACCAAAAATAAAATGTATCGCTTAAAGAATGGGGTGCCTGCAAACACTGCAATTAAAACAATACAGATCTAAATATGTCTGTGGCCACATGACATACAGATACGGGTAGTGTTCAGAGCAGTCACACGGCAAGGCTAATAGAATCACATGAACAGACAGTGACATGCCAGCTAGGCCCCAGACACACGCTCAGTAACTATGCCACCCCCGCCGACACCCGGGCCCTTCTGCCAAGGCTGCGACTGCCCACCCCGACACACAGACCTGCCGCCACTCACCTTCCCCTTCAGGTCCAGCACGTACACGGCGCTGGCCGACATCCTTCCAGCAGCTGAAACGCCCTCAACCCCAACCCTACAGCTCCGTCTCCTCTTCGTTCTCTTGCCTCAGAGCAGCATCCCCGTTACCTCTCTATAGCGGTCCACACAGGCCGGAAGTGCAATAGCATAGCATCCGGCTGGCGCTGTCACTGCAGTTTCCCCTATCGACATGGCGGTATGATGACTTAGACGGAATGGGGCAGTAGAGTGAAATTCCCGTGTGTGTTTGTGGAACTAGTGCTTCACGCGATAACCTAATCTACCGACACAAGGATCTTTACCGGTTTCACACATTGTTAATAAATCATATACGTGACAATTATAAGAAATGCTACGTGGTTATGCTTGCCATATGGCTATCGAAAACTAAAACTGTTATCGAGCGATCAGCAGTCTTTGTGCAGCTTCCCGCTTTTCTTTAATCCTAAAGTGTTATTTTTTTATGTTTAGAGTTTAGAAGGAATTTTTTTAGCGCTCATTCATTAATTTATGTAATTAAAAACAAAAAGTGGATGAGCATGATCTAATTTTTTATCTGCATTTACTATATATTATTTTTTAAGGTAAAACCATTAGGGGTTTAGGGGTTATCTATACATTTCGATTTCTACGAACATGTTTTTGTTGTGTTTTTTTAATGAAAATTGCCTGTTTCGTGCATTCGCACTACTCAAAAAAAAACTAGTGTGATCTCCGAAGAAACTGCTGTAAGCAAATTGTTAATATCGCAAAATTTTGTTTGCTTTTGCCCATTCATTGCCACTTGTAGCCACCATTACAAACCCTCTTGTCGCTCATTAATGAGGTAAAGCTTCCCGCGTATATAGGAGGGTACGTATCAACAGGGCTGGCCCAAGACAAAATGCCGCCTGGGACAAAGTTTAAAATGTTGTGTGTCCCCCCCCCCTTGTACTTACCTTTCAGCAGTCCTGCGGCGACTCTCCCTGCTCGGTCTCGGTGCCGGCTTGTAATGCTGAGCGCCGGAAATGACGTCATCTTCCGGCGCTCAGCATTACAAGCCGGCACCAAGACCGAGCTAGAGGGCTCGCAGAGCAGAGAGAGAGGGGCGCCAAGCGGGTACCGACAACTTGGTAAGCGAAAACCACTCGGCGCCCCTCTCTCTCTCTTCCGCTTTTAAAAAAAAAAAAAAGGGCTTGGGGCGGCAAAGTGCCGCCCCTTCAAAAGTGCCGCCTGGAGCAGTTGCCCCACTCGGCTCCGTTGTCGGGCTGGCCCTGCGTATCAATGACTGATAGGTATAAACAGCCAAACGTGAGAGGTGGTTTCATTGATGGCTATGGCTATGATGGATGGGTCCAACAATCTGTGGGAGTTTTTCGTTACTTTTTTCACTCTGGCCAATCTGGATTTACAAGGAGGACAAGCATTAGATATATAAGTGTGCTGACATTATTTTAACTTGTCAATAGCAGCAGTTACACACTGATGAGAGTTGCAGCCAGTAACAGTTAGTAGAGGCCCGCAATTAATGCTCATTGTCATACCTAGCACGCCCCGCCCATTTTCCCATTAAATTGGAGTGTCTCCCACTGCCATCAGCAGGAACTCCCCTGACATCAGCGGGACCGCCCACCGACATCAGCGTGCAGTTGGTGGGCACGTCCCGCAAGAGAATTCTCCAGGTAGCCGGAGCCCACAAGTTCCCAGGTATGCTCATTGCTCACCTACCATACTGTAAGTTTTGCTACCAGCCAAACCTCTAATTTGTGGACAAGTTAATTTTTTTTTATTATCTTTCTATCATACCATATATTATCCTTCTTTGATAAATTAATATTGGCGACAGAACCAGGTATTATAGTATGTATAATATTGGGGAATTTCAGTCCTGCTCCGAGGGGCTGCATGTGTCTTTTATCTGCCAGTGCCTGGGCAGGCACTACTACTGCTCCTCACTCACCTTCCGTACTCTGGGGAAACAATTGTATATTTTTCTAATATGGGGAATCAGTCTTGTGGCTGGATATGTCTGTCTGCCAGTGCCTTACCTGTGCCCTGCTCTGTGCCTCAATGTCCTTCCTTACTCTGATGGATCAATTCTTGTTTTCTTGCTTCTAATATGATGGGGGTTCACTATGTCAGCGCCTGCCCGGTTCTCTGCTTCTGCATTTTAATTTCCTTACTTGCTACGAGAGAGAAATATTTTTTAGAATTTTTGGGGAAAGTCAGTGTCCTGTACAGTGTCAACCTACTTCCAGTGCCCTTCTACTACTGCTGCTGCTGCCATGTCACTTTCCTTACTCTGAGCAATCAATTAATTAAACTGGTCCAATTTTGGGAGAAATTCAGTCTCAAAGCATGCTGCTGGATGTATGTATCCATTATAAGTGCTGCTGTTGCTGGTGGTCCTGTAGTGCAAATCAGGGTGTGGAACCTTGGGATTTTGCTGCTGTAGGTTCAAGGCAAGTCCAAAAATTGTCAGGGACCTACCCTTTGGGAACACCCCCCCAAATGTAATTTCCAAATGAAAAAATGCCTCCGAATTTTGTCCAAGCGAAAACATAACTTTTTCTGAATCGATTTTGCTTGCCATGCACAAGTCTAGTGTTTTCCTAAATGTTTCCGATTTTTTAACCCCTTGACAACAATTGACGTGCCAGGCACAGAAAAACATCCCGTTGGCGACAATTGACTAACACGTCACGGAAAAACATCCCGTTGCCGACAATTGGCTGACACGTCATGACTTTAAAAGGTCGCTTTCTTCTCCCAAACGCTGATGAAGATGTTGAGGCATTAAGCAGCACCGAGAACTGCAGCAGGGACCCCGTATGACCCCTCTTCTGGACTTCAACATCCGCCATGTATAATATGATGCCAGATGCCTGATTTAAAAGAGCTTAGGACAATGTAATAAAACAAACAAATAAATAAAAATAGCAATTTGATAACATGTAAAGAATTCCCCACTGATGTCACCATCAGGGGAACCATCCAGTTCCAGCAAATTTTTTTTAAAAAGTCCAAAAGAAATTTTATATATATATATAATGTACAAAAAAGTTTATTTTTATAAGCAAGTCCTAAAATTAGCACTATATCTTCACAAAAATTCTTGCATGGAAAGTTTTATGGAGTGTTAAATGTTAAAATACTGGCATTTTAAATGCCCATGAGGTGTCTAGTTTTAAAAGAATGGGGTAAATCGAATTTGCAGGGTTCAAAGATGTCCCAAACATTGGACATGGGCACAGACTGTCGGAATTCAAACAAAATGTGCATCTTCCAAATGTGGCCTTTACCCCTAAAACACATATTGGGGTGTTTGACAGCGACATATTCCAGGAGCAGTAAATTCATACCTGAATTCTAATGTGTGTGAAAAAAGCACACAAAACAAAAAAACACCACCACAAATTTTCACAAAGGCAAGTGGTAAATTTAGCACATGCAAAAGGTTAAAATACCAGCATCTGAAATACCCTGGTGTTTCTAGTTTTCCATATATGGTTTGATGGGGTAAATTGAAGTGGCAAGCTTCAAAGGTGTCCCAAATAACACATGGGGGCAGGATGACCACATATCAAAATTCCAAGTTAGCAAACTGTATTGCGCATGTCCTATTAACCCCCAAATATGGATGGTATTACTGAGGCGTTGTTTCACAGTGAAATATACCAGGAGCTGTAAATTCATACTACAAAGTTGGACAAAGGCTGGTGGTAGAATTAGTGCATGAAAGAGTTGAAATACCCTGGGGTACTAAACACTGTTTTATCTATATATTTTATCTATATATATATATATATAACACACAGATACCATACAAAGGTGTCAGGAACCTCCTTAGAATGTATCTCTACATTTTTTTTTTATAGAACTCTCTCCTGTCAGCAGATGGGTGGACCGTGAATATATAAATGCCCAATCCAGGAGAGACCTCTGTCCAGACCCTGCCGGGTTCTCTGATGACTCCCTTTGCTGGCTGATCACATACAATTACGATTACATTGAAGCTATGAAGTGTTTTAGGCCAGTGGCAAATGGATTTTTATATGGAATAAGTTCCAGGATCTGCTTTCACATTTAAACATGATACTCTATTTGCAACATAGGTTTTACACACATTACATCTTTGCATTTGTTTGCATACCTCCCAAGTGCCCCGGTATTCACAAGGCATGTCCTGCTTTTGTGAGCAGTAGGGGTTATGGGACAGTTGGGGTGATCCTCTGAACTCAATTGCAGCTTCCCCATGGCAGCCTAGCTGCATTCTTACTTTCATCAGTTGGACAGGTCGCCATAACTCTTATTCACCCATTTCTGCGCCAACTAGACTATTCCCCACGTGTCCTAATTTGGAAACCTCAAATGTTGGAAGGTAAGTTGCTAATAATTTCTTTATGCAAATTGTAGAAAAAGATGTGAACCTGTATTTTCCGATTCTAGAAACATTCCACGTGTATAGGTGTCTAGCATTTTTTGGATTTACAAAGCCAAAGTAGTCTGAACTCTACAGATTCAAATCTCACAGATTGCTTTTCTGGACCATCACTCATTTCTAACAATTTGGCACATGTATGTTCTTTACATTGGAAAAAAAATGGCCGGGTGTTGACATTGCATGCAAAACAAATTGCAATAATCACTGCATTATTATGCAGAGGCCTAGCTTAGAAAGGTAACTATGCTTTATTCCAGGAAGACTGGGTTATTTGTTTATTCCGGACCGCAACTTTGGAGGCAAAGTGCGGTCGTGAAATAAAATGTCAGTGCTACATTTTAGCAAAAACTGTGTGTTTTTGCCAGGGTCTGATTTTTATTGAGCACGTACAAGTTGAAAACAAGAACTTCTGGGGGGAAACCTTTTTCTGTTTCTTCAATTGTGCTGAATACTACTGTCTAAAATAAAGATTTTTAGGGTTTTTTTTTGTTTGTTTGTTTGTTTGTTTTTTAAAGAGACTGCATTTTCCAGAACCAATTCCCCAATGGTATTTGTCCCTGTTATTGTATTTAAATTACTCTAATTATTTAGATTATCCAGAGTGTTTGTTCTTTTTCCACACACACACAAGAAAGCTTGGGTAAACTACATATGTGATTTATACGAGTATTCAATTGGAATAAACAGACCTCTGCAAAAAAAATAAAAATAAATCACATGGTTTGTTTCGTGAAACACTGCTCTCTAAAGCTTGTGAGGTAACAAAAATCCCAGCCAAAAAACCTTATAAAAATTCATTTTAGGGACTTATAAAAGACCAAATGTTGGGACCTAAACAATCTAGTAATGATGCTACGAACATTGAACATATGACTGTCCAATTAGTTATTCCATTGAGAAGTTTCTTCAGGGACCAACAGGAATTGCAGCATTGTAGTACCAGTTGTAATTTGGGATATACAACCATTTCATATTGCTATACCAGTTAAAATGATTTCATATAATTATATTTTTCCACTATTTCTTATTGTTTTAGTGAAATTAATAAAATGTATGAGGTGACAAGTTTTTATACATTGAAACTACTACTACAAAAAAAAGTAACACATTGAATAATTTCAGTACACTCAAAACCATATTCTGGAGACCAACTATGTTATTTTGGTTAACATGCTGTATAACAAAAGTGTGTTCTTTGACAAGTTTGAACACAATTTGAATAACTGGTTACTACAAAACAGCACTGGTATCTTTATGGTTCCATAGTTTAAATGCATAACAAAAATGACTGCTAATGCAGCAACAAAGAAACATAAAAAAATTAAGGTTTAATGTTTTTGTGAAGAATATAAACACATGAAGAAAAGAAAATATTTGATAAAAAAAGTCCATATAAATAATGGAGAGAGACTTCTATTTGGTCCAGCTGACTTTAGGAATGTCATAATGTTCCGTGAGGGTATCCAGGTGCCGATTAAAATCCTAAAAAAAAAATATATATATATATATATAAATATAAAAAAAAGTTATTAGTGATGTGTAATAAAACATTACTAGCCAGTGGAAATTAGATTAGTCATACAAGTTGTTTTTTATTTTTTTTTTGAAAGCACCATAGAATACATTGTCATAGTGGTTTTTGTCTACCCTTTTACAAAGACATGACAATACAGAGCAGCCCTTCCACAATTTGGGTTTATGTAGATTCCCAGAATAATATGCAAGTATCCTATAATCCTACCACAGGCTGGGCAGGTAATGTGAGCATACATTGTTTGTGTTCACCTTTAACAAAAAGCCCACAGTGTGTTCACTATGTTCTATAACTTCCAGAAATGAGTGGATTATAGGGTCAGGTTTATTTACATCTTTAGGATTCTACTGTATGTACATTAACAACATAGATGCTTAATTTTGCAGAAATCTTGCATGGCACAAATTTACAATCTGTTTTCATATTTTAACCGAAAGAATACAAAAATGCAAAATGCATAAAACACACATATATGTATTGCCTTACCTCAACTCTTTGTTTGTGGGTTTTTGTAGCTTTCTTTAATATTCTCTCCATTTGCTATAAAGTGATAAAAATGCAAATGAGACCATATAGTATATCAGACATATCAAATCCAAAAACATAGATAAAGAGAAACATATGGGATTGTTTCTTCTATACTGCTGAAAGTGCAACTACTACTTTCAAAACCAACATAAAATTCAAATGGACTGTTTTCTCTATGGCAAAACATTCAATTGCTGTTTTGGAGGTTCTTATGATTGTGTGTGTGAAGTTATATATACACACACACACATACATAATACATGTGTGTGTGTTTGTATATACACACACACATATACATATGCATTTGTAAAAACCAGAAAAGTGTGTCATTCGTCAATGACAAGGGGTTTTCACAAATGTACACGCACCCTCTGGTCCTATATATATAAAAAAATATTTATCGTGGTCATATATCCGCTAACCCATTGCCACCTTTATCAAGACCACCACTTTTCGTATGTCACAAAAAAAAAATGCTTCAGAGAGTGCATATTTATTGTTTAGCTTAAGACAAATGACAATTTCAAAAACTGTACACAAACATGCAATGTAATTATTTAGCCTTACTCTCTTTTCTTGCATTTTTTCGAACGCTAGCTGAGCTTTGGTCCTTTTGTCCAAAGCTGGCTTCTTCTTCTCCTCCTCCTCCTCTTCGGTCTTCTTATTTGTCGTAATCTGTTGCACCATCTTTGTTTTATCTTTGTCTTTCTTTTTCTTCCTGCAACACAATACATATCAATATTTAGCACAACATTCAGTAGGGAGTGAAATGTCATTCTGCTCTATTAATTCAGAATTAATGATATTTAATATTTAACAAGTCAACCATGTATGAAAAAAATGCCAAAAAAGGACTCAAGTATCAACAATGTAGCTTACCGATTAGTGCATGCCAGCACAAACCATTTCATGGACTGTATTTTCTGTGTTAAAGGTAAATATAATTATAAAAAGGGCTAAACAAACCATGGGTGCAAGGTCGCCATGGCAACTAGAAACCACTTCCTGGCACCCAGGGTTTTACAGGGCTGCCATTATGAATCCGGCACTCTATACTTTCCAGCGGGGTCACATAAAGCACGGTATTTGCCAAAAAATGCTCAAAAAACATCTGTGAATTCCGTTTCATTAGTGGGAAGTATATTTTATAATCTCCACGTAGATGTGCACCACTTTGTTTTGTATTTTCAATAAGATGTTGATGCGTGTGTTACTTATGGTGTTAGAGTGTGTAAATGCATGTTATTGTATGGCAAGGCTCAACAAACAAGCTATTTGGTCTGGCTCCTAGATCCAAACCAAATTAAGTCAACCCCTGTTATAAAAAAAAAAAAAAAGTATTATTATTGTATGAATCGATGTATTTTCTTGTGCAGTATAAAAGGTGTTTCTGGAATTCATACAATGCTATTTTAATACCACACCATTAGGTCCCTTTTAAGCTAGCCCAATAAAATGTATTTCTCATCGCCTACCGGATCAATAAAGCAATATTGATTTACCCAATTAACATTCGCTAACAAAACTAAAAGGTAAAAGGAAAAGGTATCTTTTTAAGGTGTGTGGAAAAGTTTGCTGCTAGGGTGTTATACACATGTATACAAGCATATGGTAACAAATTTAACCACAAAATGTGCTTAAGAGATTTTAGGAAATGTTAACTCAGAAAATCACAACTCACCAATAGTGTGATTTACAAGTTATAAATTAGCTGTACTATTTAGCAAAGTTTTATGTTTTCTTTTTATATCATCTTTGTGAATCTCAGCTTTTCATCTCCATAGACATGATAGGGGTGTTTTGCCACATCATAAAAGAAAAGCTTTACAGTGAACTTTGCGTTCATGTACGTATTAAATAGTATTATTTTGCCCCAAATGTTTTTACTGCTTATAGGTCTCTGCCAATTGCATAACCCTTCTCCGTATATTACACCGAGTCACGTAAACAATATTATCTCCCCTGCCAATATAACTATTTATTAATACATCGACAGCTTATTCTGTTCATTAGTCTTACTTCTTTCCTAAACTGAGATCTCCGACACCTTTTAACTTCAAGGGTCCTTTCTGGATAGACTCGTACTCCGACATCTCCTTCTCGGGGGGGGGGGGGGGGGGGGGGGGGAGAAGGAAACAACCAAGACGACTTCCGCTTTCCGGTAATGTACTGACGTGCCCTACCGTGACGTCTATGGGTAGGCAGCTGGAATGAAGGCGTGGCGAAATAGAGAAGGTTAAATGGGGGTAGGGGCTGCGTTGGGTGTTAGTGTGGGATTCGTGACGTCACACATTAAACGCATAAAAAAAAAAGCCGATGAAAGTGCCGCGTGATATCTATATCGGGATATTTATTAATGAGAAATTTATAATTAAGCATTCATTTCCCTTGTCTGCTGCTAAAGCTACAGGGTGGCATTGGTCTATTCTGGAGAAAGCTGTGGGGCATATAAAAAAAAAAAGACAAAAGCATGGATATTAAATTGTAATAGACTAGCACCCTGAAGGTGTCACCGTATAAGAAGACTGAATTCCTAATTCTAAATGAAAAAAGTCAAGAGGGGTACTGGTTTTTTACAAGACAAATCCCTGAGGTATGACCCCAAAGCTATGTTTAGTCATGTTGCGCTGTAGAAAGCAGTGTAAAAAATGTAATAGTAATAAAAAGTTGTAGAAAATATACCCCAATCCCTAAATAACATAGTAGTGAGGGAGTATTTGGCCTTCCAAAACATTAAAATATATGAGTGTGACAAACCTTGTAGCATGAGGGCCATAAATGGCACTTTTAGTGATCTTAAGCACTGATTTGCCATAAACTGCTGTGGTCTGCCTGTGTCTGCTACAAAGAATTCCGGTGTCCGCCACTGAGACCACTGGAATATTAAAGACTGCCACATTGCAAAGACCTGATCTGGCGACGTGGTCTCTTTAAACTAGGGTGACTAGATGTCCCCGGTTTCCGGGGACAGCGCCTGGATTGAGAGCTATGCCCCCGGATGCAGGGCCGGATTAATTTCCGCAGGGGCCCTGCTGTTTAACTGTGTGTTGCTCCGGAAGGGAGCGCCCGATTGGGCATTTTAACTGTAGCGAGCGCCAGAAAGCTGTTACGGGAGATCGGGTAGCAGAAAGCCTTCTGCTGACGGGGAGCCCAGGCTGTCAAACAATCGCCTGATCTCCTGTGTAGCAGTAGGGATGTTTTCTGGAAGCACTGGTACGTCCTTAGGGGACTGAAGAGGTTAAACACAGGACCCTCCCTCACAAGTTTCACCAATAAGCAGGCCTGTGGAAACTCCTTAACCCCTTCAATCCCCTATAGACGTACCGGGGCGTCCAAAAAACGCCAACAAAGAAACCCCTATGGAGGTCCCGGTACGTCCAGCCCTTCATGCAGCGTCAGGGACACATCCCTGCCGCTGCACGGGAGACCAGGCTGTCGTTTGACAGCCTGGACTCCCCCCTGGCAGCAGAAGCCGGCATCGCCGGCTTTCTGCTGCCCGATCTCCCATAACAGCTTCCGGCATGAAAGCCGGTAAGCTGTTACCGTTGAAGGTGCCGAAGGTCATCGGATGAGGCACAGAGACGCTGCGACAGACCTGCATAGAGATCACAGTGTGATTGGTGCAGGGGGATCGCGGGGAGGGGAGTGAGAAACCATCTCTCTCACTCCCCCTCCCATCCTGAAAGAGAAAAACAGAAAAAAAAAAGTTAATTCATTTAAAAAATTATATTAAATAAATCATTAAAATAATAATATATATAATAAAAAAAAAATTATAATGTGAGCTGTGATGTCATTGTGACATCACTGGCATGTTCAGGAGGTCCCTAGGAGGACCTCTAACCATTTCTGTGTAAAAATAATATATAAAAAAAAAAATAATAAAAAAATTATTAAAAAACCTTACTTCCCATTGCCCTAGCATTACATCTAGCCAGTATAACCCTTCTGCCCCCGTTGACAACCCCCAAACCCGTTAAGCCATAGGCATAAAAATTATACAAAATTGTACACTTTATAGTATGCTCCCTGGTGCTGGGAAAGTCTGGAAAATCTATATAAATTAGGTATTTCTGAAATCAGGACACCTGAATTGATAAACTTGGAGGGGATTTTCCATCACTTTACCTAATTTTGTGAGGATTCAGAGGGAAAATGTAAAAAAAATTAGTTTAATTTTCTAATCTTCGCTAGTTTTTACTAAATTTCTCATTCTAAATTTTCAGCTAATCATCCAACTATGGTATCAAACAAAAGCTCTATCTCTCCTTGAAAAAACAATATATAGTTTACATGGGTACACTATTCACAGGAAAAGAGAATCATCGCTAAACCGACATACCCCAAAAATGGCAAAATTGCTCTGGGCTTTGAGGAACCAAAAACCCCTGGGATTGAAGGGGTTAAATCCAGATGGTTCCTTTCAATGTTGTTCCAATAACAGTAAACCTTGGAGTTCTCCTTTGAGGTGGGTGCAATGCCATGAAATCTGAGTCTTTTGCAAAGAAAACAGAACATGACCAATTTTATGACACCTTGTTTTTAAAAAATCACTGGGCTTCATTCCCATCTTTGATCTAGGAACGGAATTCCTAGAGCTCCTTATCACTTAGGCCATGAATCACCACAAGGATCCTCTGGGAAGGTGAGGGAACATCAGATTAACCCATTGAATGCTAACATAAAGAAACTAACCACATCTGCTGGATTACCCTTCTATGCATCCACTATATCCCGTGAGTTAATAATGACACTAGCTCCCATTTGGAGGCATCTCTGGCGATGCTTTGCTGGTCTCATAAAGTTAGCTCTGCCTAGTTATTACGGCTTAGTTATTACTTGCCAATGCACACATTAGCGAGTAGGTAGCAACAGGGCCGGCCCTACAATGGAGCCGACTGGGGCAATTGCCCCAGGCGGCACTTCAGAAGGGGCGGCACTTTGCACCCCAAGCGTTTTTTTTTTGTTTTTTTTGAAGCGGAGGAGAGAGAGAGGGGCACCGAGTGGTTTTCGCTTACCCGCTCGGTGCCCCTCTCTCTCTCCTCTGCGGCGAGTTTACCTGTTCGGTCTCGGTGCCGGCTTGTAATGCAGAGCGCCGGAAGTGACGTGAATTTCCGGCGCTCAGCATTACAAGCCGGCACCGTGGCAGCACAGGGAGACTCGCCGCAGGACTGTTTAAGGGTAAGTACCGGTGGGGGGGGTAGATAATGTGCCCCCCCCCTCGGCGGGGGGCGGCATTTTAAACTTCGCCCCAGGCGGCGTTAAGTCTTCGGCCGGCCCTGGGTAGCAAGGGTAATGTTCTAGATTTATATGTTTCCTGGGATTGACCCTTACAGGCGCCTGTCACATGCTCTCTCTCCTTTCTCATTACACCTTCCCTTATTCTTTATCTTTCCTTTTCATAATCCCTATATTCCTATCTCTTTCGCCCCCTGCTCATTATCTCCTCTCCTTTTCATGTTTATCATAATCATTTCTCTTTAGCTCCCCCCTCCCATAAATGTATGGTATTTCCCCTTCTGCAACCACCCTTCTCCCCATCTCTTTCATCTCTCCTTATGCCCCCTATTTCCCCATCTCTTTCATTTCTTTCTCTACCCCCCCCTTACAGTTCCCCCTCTGCTTTCCTCTTCATCTTTGTCCCTGGTGACATGTCCCATGAAATCATCAATTGCAGTCGCTGGGCCGGTAGGGGAGGTTACAGATTTCCAGTTAACCAGCCCAAAATTAAGGATGTGCAAGGTCTGTATTTGCAGACCTCTGCTTCAGACTCCCACGTTGTGCACGTGACCTGCTGAGAGCCGTCATATGATGTCATATCCCAGCGCACTAGCCCACAGCCTCAGGGAGTGCTCAAGCAGAGGTCTTCAGAAACAGACCTTGTACTCCCTTCATTTTGGGCCGGTACCTAAACAGTTATTATTCAAGTGCAGTCGCGTCGCTACAGGGGGGCAAGGGGGGGCAATTGCCCCCCCTAGGTTATTCCTTGCCCCCCCTGTTGCCCCCCCGCCAAATTTGTAACCACCCAGGACAGTCCTTGACTGCACCATGCCGTCACTAGCACTATCTTACCTTGATGGAGGTCTGTGAACCTCCATCACCACCTACCCCGGCGATCTGCCCCTCACACTGAAGGTCATCACCGGGGCCCCCCGATCTGCCCGGTGACGTCTCGCGCAATGACGCGATGACGTCACCGCGCAACTTTATTAACAACTGACAATTGTCAGTTAAATACCATTGGAAAGGTAATTACCTCACCTTTCCAACGGTATATAGATTGTAAAAAAAGAATAAAAAATATTAAGTTAAAAAAAATAAAAATGTAAAAAAAAATGATTTGGGTGTCTCTAAAGGTAGATAAAAAAAGATCAAAATTGCCTAGAGACCCCCAAATTAAATTATTTAAACATAAAGTAGTTTAATTTAAAAAAAAAAATAAAGTTTAAGTATTCTAGCTAAATGATCACTGTGGTAGCCAATGTTACCACAGCGATCATATAGCTATAAAAAGTCACATTCCCTTTTTAAAAATGGCCGATGCTAATTTTTAATCCTATGATCCCTTTGATCATGGGGTTAAATTTAGCCAACGGTAGAGGGAGGCAATTTTTGAAATCCTGATGAACTGCAAATATTATTAAAATCAGCCATTTAGCCTGTGCGGTACGTGAGTAACCATCTCATCCCTGCAGCGCCTTGCGTTTTTACTGCAAAACTTATTTTTGCTGTAAAAGTGATTTTTTCTTCTCCCTTTACCACCATTTCTTTGGGATTGTAAGGGGAAAGAATGGTGTGTGCTACTGTGAGTAAATGTATGGAAAGAATGGCGTGTGCTTCTGTGAGTGAATGGAGATATGAAAGGCGTGTGAATGATCAGTAATTAGGGTTGAAGCCTTGACGTGGCATTACTGCTCACGTAGGAAGTTAAATTATGGCACAAAAAGTACACATTTGCAAAAACGACATCCCTTGGCGCATCAAATGAGGGGCTGCATGCGTTTCTAGTACAAACGTGGAGTGCGCAAGACACAAATGAACATGTCGTTATGGTTAGAAAAAACATATTTTCAAGCCAAAGCGACATATTCCATCATTATTTGTGCACTCAACTTTTGTCCTAAAAATACATGTAGCCCCTCATTTGAAGCTCCAAGGGGTGTAGTTTCTTAAAATGGATGAATTGTCTGAATGATGGAGAGCATGAGTTAATATGTGGATGAGTTGTCTGAATGAGGGAGAGCATGAGTTAATGTGATTGTGTGTATCATAGATGTATAATTGTGGAAGGGCAAAGATGGCACTAGCAGGATGTTTGAGCCTTGGGGAACAGGATGGCACAGGCAGGGTATATATGGGACAAAGATGGCACATCTTATGTGTGTTATCTGGGTGCTGGCCAGGTTCTATGTGGGCAGCATGGTTGGGGTGTGCAACCTGTGATCTATCCCTGTAATTTAGGGGGTTTTAAATATACCTTTAATGCCGCGTTTTTATGTGAATTCCAATTGATCTGTACCTGCAAAGCTTGGTTTGTGTGTTCTTCTGTAGATCCATATCTGCTATGCTATGTTTCCATACATTATTTATGTATACTTGCAAATACAGGGTTTGTATGTCTTGTTCAGTTGATTAATACCTGCAATGCTGTTTCCATGTATTGATTTGATCTATACCTGCAATGCTACATTTCATATATTATTATTGTATACCTGCAAATACAGGATTTGTATGTCTGATTCTGTTTATTTGATATATACCTTCAGTGCTGAAATTACAAGTGAATTTCAATTGATCTATACATGCAAAGCTGGGTTTGTGTGTTAATGTGTTGATCTATACCTGCTATCGGCAGCAGGGTCTAATATTTATAAATATATTTATATATATATCGGCAGCAGGGACTAATATTAGGCCCTGAAATCATTTAGTGGAAAAGTTAAGGTATTGTGTTTAAAGGATTTCAAGGATTAGTCGTACTAAATTGTGGCTTCAGACTTCCCATGTTGAATGATCAAGTATTGTATTGTCCAATAACAAAAGTATCATTCCATAGCACCTTACTTTTGGCAATATATATATATATGTGTTTGTGTGTGTTTGTGTGTGTGTTTTTTCAGTGGTATGATTTAATGGTGGAAATTATTAATGCCCCCCCAGTTTGACTGTGGTATCTTGTGTGCCCCCCCTATATATTGTTTCTAGAGTCGCCACTGTTCAAGTGTCAATGTATATATTTTTTTACACCGTATGCTGGGGGACTTTACTATTTTAGGCAGTATTTATGATTTACAATAGATCAAAGTGAATTAAGGTGCTTCAAATAAACTTATAAATTGTGATTAACTTAATTTACAAATACAATATAAAACAAATCCTTTAAAATTGTATGTTAATAAGCCCATTTAATATGGTCACATTTAAAGGATAAAAGCTTTTCATGGACACTTGAATATGGGTACTTTTTACAGACTATTATTAACAAACCTCATAGGGTTAACAAAATTGGATTCTAGTTAAGAAAGGACAAGTGTACTTCAAAGAGTCCTACTTGATATACCCAATATAGCTGACTATATAAAAAGGATGGAGAGGAGGGATCAACGTGGATCTGAGGAAGCCTGATTGGCGAAATGCATTGTGCACATTGGGTCATGCCCACCTGGAAGTATCACGTACTACAGAGACAGAGCTTTGAACGCTGATTATCTATGTGGGCATATTGTTTTCTGTTTTTTAATAAATTGTTATTCTTGCTTTTAAAACATCTCCTCTTCCATTCGATTCCTGTATATCCTGAGCTGATGCTCATGAAGAAGCTGTCACAAAACCGAACTGAACCCTTTTATCAGAGGTTGTGGATACCACAATCAGCGGAGATCACATGGAACTTTCTGTTACTTTAACAAACGTTTTTTAGGTTGAACAAACTGGGTTGTTCAATTAATTTGTCTCACAGAAGACATCATCCACAATTTGAATTTAAGTATATATTTTTTATTTTTCAATTACACTTTTATTCACATTGCTGTTAAATTGAAACAATAGATATATTAATTTTATTGAAGATTCCACAGCATTTCATTTATTCACTTTTATGATATATTTGTTATCTCCATCTCCACTCCCCTACCTGAATTTTCTATCACCATTAACAGCACGACTATCTCTCCTACTAACCAGGCCCGATGCCTTGGGGTCATCCTTAACTCTAACCTTTCCTTCATCCCTCACATTCAGTCCCTCGCCAGATCCTGCTGCTTGCACCTAAAAAAACATCTCTCGTATCCGCCCATTCCTCACCCAAGTATCCACAAAAACTTTGGTTCATTCACTTATTTCCCGTCTTGACTACTGCAACACTCTTTTAATTGGCATTCCACTGTCTCTACTCTCTCCTCTACAGTCTGTCTTAAATGCCGCTGCTAGGCTTATCTTCCTTGCACGTCGCTCCTCTTCTGCTTCCCCACTCTGTGAAATCCTCCACTGGCTCCCAATTACCTTTAAAATTCAATTTAAAATCCAGGTACTGACATATAAGGCCATCAATAATACTGTTCCTCCATAATCTCTGCCCTCATAAGCAAATACTCTCCTACTCGATCCCTACGTTCTTCCCATGAGCTAAGGCTCTCCTTCTCACTTACCACTTCTTCCTTTTCCAGTCTACAAGATTTCACTTGAGCTGCCCCATATCTCTGGAATCTACTCCCAACGAACCTTCAGCTTTCACCCTCCCTCCCAACATTCAAGAAACATCTCAAAACCCACTTCTTCAGAGAAGCATACCATCTTAGCTGCTAGAACTTCCTTGTCATTGATACAACCACCACACTACCTCTCACCCATCTCTGTGCCTTATGTTTGTCACCCCATTCCCTCAAGATTGTAAGCTTTTGAGCAGGGCTCTCTCCACCTAATGTATCGGTTTGTCTTAGTCTGTCAATTCTTGTCTTGTCATACCCCTTGAATTTATGTATTGTATTAAGCATTGTATTAAACTGTTGGCACTATATAAATAAAAGATAATAATAATAATATCTTTCAAATATACACGCAGTGAGAAAACACTAAAGCAAAGGCCTATAGGAACAGACCTTGCACTGCATTCATTTTGTGCCACTTAGAAGGACTGGCCCCCTCCTCAAGTGGCAGACAGTTCTGTTCACCACTGAAGGGCACCTACATGTTGAGAGATACCACAAATGGTGCTGACAGACTCCGGAATGAGTGTACAGACACCATGTCAACCCATGAATTTATGGAAATTATGAAATTACTGGCCTTGCTGTGCACCTTTTAGAGGGAACTTAGGGAACTTCTAAATCAGTCATAAAGTAACTGAGAAAAAAACATATTGACATGAAACTCACTTAGCGTGAGAATAAACACTATAGTAATTTGGATACACTCATTAATTTAAAGCATTCATTTATTTAGAAACAATACAATTCTAAAGAATGCATATTAAATTCTCACTTGTCTGTAAATTTAGCCACATTTGTTCTTAATTGAAACTGCACCTCCAAAAAAGAACTTACTGCTTTAGAAAGACTAGTTAAATAGTGTAATATGAGAGTATGTTGGACATGCAACAAGTGGTGTAATTATAGCACTTTATTTATATGCTCATGAATGATGGCTGGATGCGTTATGTGCCAGACTTCTTTTTTCAGATCAAAGATTTGATGAAATGCACCTATTATGACTCCGAAATGCAGGAAGAATAGGATGGGGATATCTGATCCTTCCCTGTGTCTGACCCTTTCTGTTACAGGCTTTAATATCTCAATATTCAGCGTTAGTATATAAGCTGAGAAAAGAAAGAAAATAATGGGCACTTGAATTAGCAACCTTACAGAAACATGGGGAACAAACAAACTATATTCACTGCTGAGCAGCTTGATACGTACCAAGTAAGTATAGAGAACATACGGACTAATCTAATGTTACCACAAGAGCTTTATGCACTTTTTTGCCTTTGACTATATGCACATTTCCACTTCGTCACTTAGGTTACATCCAAAATATTTTATTAGGCAATATCACAATAATAATAAGCTTTTGTTGTCATTTCAGTATGAAAACTGACTTAACGTTGAATAAGGTCTACAGCCAAACTACAAACTACATTCTTGAATGCTTCTCTATAACTTATAGGAACACAAATTAAATTTATTTGTGTAATAGTGTAAAATATTCTTGTAATATTATCCTAGTCTAATGATACATTTATGTTACATACTATTTTGTAGCATACACAAAATTGTATTTTTATAATGGGAATTATTTTTTTACGTATTTTAGTTTGTTTAATGATAATGGAACAACCATGCAAAAATATTTTTTCTGATTAGGAATCCTATAATCATTTTGGCATAGGGAAGGTCATCGGGTAGGAAACACTGGGGCTATGTATAAGTAGCAGTACTAGTGCAAATAGGTAAACATGCAATCAGTGGAATGTTTTGCTCCCTGAAAGTATTTAGAACTTAGAAGCAGAACTGCATTGGTTTTAATATATTATGCATTCCGTCTTATACCAATTTTCCATTATTTAATATGTATTCATACAAATTATATATATATATATATATATATATTTCAAAATTACTTCCAAGTCAATAGTTATCTGATAATAAATGATTGTTCACTAATGTGAACTCAGTTGCATCTCGTCTGATCCCATGAGTAAGCTTTGTGTTCAGCTTAACTTGATGAGGATTTAATGCTAAGATGTTTTCTGGGGGTTACTACCACCATGCAATTCAAAGAGTGCTCAGCTACCATAAATATGATAATGAATAGTCAATTCTGAGGTTATCATTTTCTGAGATCCAGGCTTAGCCAAGAGATACTAGAGTAAGTTTTAGTGAAGTCTGCATCTAATACTTGAGTTCTTCTGATAGAAAACTAATTATTTCAAAATTAAAAAAAGAATGGGTGTGGGGGTGACCCCCCTTTTCTGTCATATTAGTGTATTAAGTTATTGACTATGGTACAGTGTAATATCTTTGGAGCATCATTGCAACATTTATGACATAGTTAAAGATAAATACCTCAACAGTACATATTAACGTACAAAATGCAGAATGGAAAAAACATATTATATCCAATGCCATTAGATATAGTAATACTAATTACCATAACATTTTGGGTACAATAAATACTTGGGTATAATAAAGACCTAATTTAGAACTGCATTTTCAAAAAACTTAATTTTCAAAAAAACATTTTCAAAAATGTTTATGTAATAATAATATGTACCCATTCCCCTCTGGGTCTTTAAAAAGGGTCACTTTTTTCCCACTGGCTTCTTCACTCTTTCGGTTTGGCCTTCGTCAGATTGATTTTTACAGTTCTACAAAGCATAATCAGTCACATAAATGGCTAGTGTAAGTTTTTAAGATACCACAAATGAACATTAATACCTTTCGTTATTTTTTAAAAACAGGATTGTACCTTCTTTACAAGAAAAGAAATACTCAGGTAAGTTAATATATTGTTTTTAAATACACACAAACTATGGAAACTAGTGCAGATATTAACATTTTTGAACCTAAAATATGATAATGTTCCATTATAAGCTGGTGTCACGCTTGCATTACATAACAATACTTCTATTTATAGAGAGACAACATATTCTGTAGCTGTAGTTACAATCAGAGCCGGCCTTAAGTGTTCTGGCGCCCTGTGCGGACTACTCCTCTGGTGCCCCCCCATCCCATCCCATTCTCACTGCCCCCCCTCTGCCCCTTCTCACTGCCCCCCCTCTGCCCCTTCTCACTGCCTCCTCCCTCTGCCCCTTCTCACTGCCCCTTCTCCCTGCCCCCTCCCTCTGCCCCTTCTCCCTATACTTACTTACCTTGTTGCCGGAGTCCTGCGGTGGGAGCGGGAGGCGTCCGTCTTCCCGATCTGCCGCGGTGCGCGCTTCACAGCTGAGTGCCGGAATAATTCCGGCATTGAGCATGAAACGCTGGCACGGCGACAGAGTCACGGAGAGTGAGGGGCGCCGAGCGGTCGCTGAAAACTTCACGAGCGACCACTCGGCGCCTGGCCTGTCCGGGACTTAAATTGAAACATCGTTTTTTTTGGTTTGTTTTAACTTTATTTAACATCCTCCATGTTAAATAAAGTTAAAACAACTTTATTTAATATGGAGGATGTTAAATAAAGTAAAAAAAAATCAAAACAAAAAAAACGATGTTTTAATTTAAGTCCCGGGCAGGCGCCCCTGTTGCCATGGCGCCCTGTGCGGCCGCACAGGTCGCACACCCCTAAGGCCGGCCCAGGTTACAATGGGGGGGGCAGTAAAAATTAACATCATTAGAACTGGCAATAAGATTAACACATGTTTAGACATACTGATACAGAAGAAGATTGTGAACTTACATTATATTACAGGTTGAGGAGGAACACTACAGAAGGAGAGGCACTGCTTCCCTGATGATGATAATTAGATTCTAGCGTGGTCATGTAGATAGCTCAGTGGTGTGGAGATCTCAAAAGGTAGGATAAGTAGAGGAGAATCAGGGTAGTCTCAGTCTATCTTCATATGAAGTTCACATTGGCTACAGTTGCTTATTCAGTAGCATAGTGACAATCTTGAGAAGAGTCTTTGCTCACTGAGCAGAGTATAGATGGGGCCCCTAGCAATGCGGGAGGAGGTCAATCAGAAGGGAGCCAGGCACATAGCTGGATGACAGTTAAAACAAATTTGCCCATTTAAGTGAGCATGTTGGGCAGGCAGAGTCAGAGGTAGGATTTCTGGAAAAAGCTGTTCTCCCTAACAGCCGGGAAAGCAGCTTATCCAGTGTACAGGGGATACAGAAAGAAGGGAAGCCCAGGCAGGTTGTGGTGGTAAGGGATTCTATAATTAAGAGAACAGACAGGGTAATCACGGCAACCGAATGGTTTGCTGTCTCCTGGATGCCCAGGTTTGGCATGTTGCAGACGGAGTGGATAGATTATTGGGAGGGGCTGGTGAGGATCCAGCTGTCTTGGTGCACATCTGCACCAATGACATAATAAGAGGAAGATGGAGAGTCCTAAAAGGTAATTTTAGGTAAGATTAAAAAATCTCCAAGATAGTATTCTCTGAGATACTACCTGTGCCATGAACTACCCCAGAAAGACAGCAGGATATTAGGCAGGTAAATGCATGGCTGAAGTCTTGGTGGAAGAAGGAGGGCGTTGGGTTTTTAGAGCACTGGGCTGATTTTGCTTTGGGGTACAATCTGTATAGTCGTAATGGATTGCACCTGAATCCAACATGGTCTAATGTGCTCGGGGAGAGAATGGCTAGATGGTTGGAGGATATTTTAAACTAGGAATGAGGGGGGGTGAATAACTACTGGGTGGTTAGTTTGTACAGATAATAGGGAGACAAAACAAGGACAAAAAGCGCTTTTAGCTTCTAACCTAACACAAGTTGGTGAGGAGAACATAGAGTCAGTTTGGGTTACATTACAATTTGGTAATTGTAAAAGTACAGTCACTCTTGTAGGTGTGATGTACAGACCTCCCGGACAAGTAGAAGAGCTACATAATCTACTAATTGAGGAAATAGCTAAAATGACAGTGAATGTGAAAGTTATAATCATGGATGACTTTTATCTTCTTGATGTGAACTGGTAAACCAAAGTAGCTGGTTGTGCCCAGAGTGCAGATCTACTAAACTCCCTACTGTGATTATCTTTAGTAGTCGAGAAGCCAACTGGTAACAATGCCATATTAGATTTAGTGTTCATAAATGGGGATTTGTTAACAGATATTTCTGTAGGTGAAAGTTTGGGATCTAGTGATCATCTGTGTGTCTGTGTGGTTTAATATACGAACAGTGACACCTCACAAAAACAAACATTTTAGATTTTAGAAAAGCTGACTTTTCTAAAATGAGAATATGTGTAAAGGAGTCACTATCAGACTGGTTCCATTTAAATGGAGTCCAGGAGAATAGGAGTATTTAAAAGTTGAATTATTGAAGATAACAGAAAATTCTTAGGCTGGTCAGTAAGAGCAAAAGATTAAAGAAACCACTGTGCTACTCCGCAGAAGTGGCCTAAATCATTAAAAAAAAGAAGTTAGCCTTCTAACCAAAGTGAGGAAGATAGACAGATCTGTAAGTTTAGGCAGAAAGAAGCAAAATTATAAGTTATAAGAGCTGCCAAATCACACGCAGAAGAGAGAATTGCCCTGTCAGTAAAAAAGGGAGATAAAACATTTTGTAGATCTTGGTGGTCTTAGAGCTTGGTGGTGTACTAGCAAAACCCTTAACGTATTTATTTAACAAATCATTGTTAACGGGAGTCATCCCAGAGGAGTTGAAATTAGCGAATGTTGTGCCCATTCACAAAAAGGCTATAGGGAGGAGTCAGGCAACTACAGGCCAGTAAGTCTTGTCTCTGGGGAAATTAATGGTAACTATGTTAAAGGATGGGATTGTTGAGCATCTGAAGTCACATGGGTTTCAAGATCAAAAACAATATCATGCCAAACGAATCTTATTTCTTTCTTTCTTTCATATATATATATATATATATATATATATATATATATACTAAAAAGTCATATTCATAGGCATTTATCAAATTTGATAACACAACTTATGTGGATAGTGAATTCCACATCTATATTGTTCTCATTGTAAAGAACCTCCTTTGCTCCTTTGAAGGGAAATGTATTTCTTCAAGTCTGCATGGGTGACCTCTTGTTCTTTGCATAGTCCTATTAATAAACAGGTCACCAGAGAGCGTCTGGTATTGTGCTCTTATTTTTTTTTTTAACTATGGCATATCCCCAAAGTGTTTGGCGCAACAAAGTGTCAGGAAATGCAAGCAGGATGCTGCGTTATATAGCTTGGGGCATTAAGGGTCAGACCTTATCTAGAGTATTGTGTACAGTTCTGGAGACATTTTGGAGTGAATAAAATGACTCAAAGGATGAATTGCTTGCTGGATAAAAGTTATCGTTTTGAGTACTATATTATCATACGTCCCTGTTTTAAGCGGGACACTTATCCCAACATAGTAGCAAACATAAGTGGCAAATCTAAACATAACCATAACAGTCAGTGATAAATTTTGATTTCTGAACATTTGTTTCAGGCAAAATTTGAAGTTCAGGGGGAGGTCCCTGACACCTTCTGGATTCACATTTCAATATAAAAATTAAAAAAAGGTTCCCCCAGAGTAAGGTTGGTCAAAGAGGTCCAGCAGAAGTAACAAGACACTAGGCCTGGGCAGGCAGACACTGGCAGATGATAGGAACATGCAGCCCTGTGGAGCAGGACTAGATTTCCCCAATATTACAGTTTTTTTAAAAAAAAAGGTTGATCTAGAGTAAGGACTGTCAAAGAGATGCTGCAGCAGTAGTAGTAGTAGTAGTGCACTGGGCCTGGGAAAGCAGACACTGGCACATGATAGGCACATGCAGCCCTGTGGAGCAAAATTACATTTCCCCAATATTGTTTTTAAAATAATTAAAAAAAAAGGTTCCTCCAGAGTAAGGACTGTCAAAGAGGTGTAGCAGGGGAAGTAGTTGTAGAGCACTGGGACTGGACAGGCAGACACTTGCACATCATAGGCACATGCAGCCCTGTGGAGCAAGACTAGATTTCCTCAATATCATAGATTTTTTTATAAAAAAAAACAAACGAAAACCCCTATCCCCTAGAGTAAGGACAGTCAAAGAGGTGAAATAGATATAGTAGAGTAGATCTTATCAGGTTGTTTGGGGGTTAATAGGCCACAGTGGGGGCATGCGCAATTCTGTTTTTCAACTTGGAATTTTGACATGTTGAAGACTCTGCCCCATGTCCTATTTTGGACATCTTTGAAGCTATAAACTTATTTCATTAAACCATATATGTTTGAAAGCTAAACAATTCTGGGTATTTCAAATACTGGTAATATAACCCTTTCAAGTCACTTATTCTACAATCAGCAATATCTCCTGAGTACAGTGATACCCCCATGCATGGGTTTGTCTGACTAAAAGGCCACATTTGTGATGTGTGCATTTTTCAAATTGGAATTTTGACATGTTGAAAATTCTGCCCACATTTTCTATTTGAGAGGTCTTTGAAGCCGGTTAGCTCAATTTATCCCATCAAATCATATATTTTTGAAAACTAGACACCCCAGGGTATTTTATACACAATGTACTTCATGTATAAATTTACCGCTCCTGGTCACTGTTCAAACAACACCTTTGCGAAGTGTACATTTTTGGGGAATATGGACCTCTAGTCAGTCTGTGCCCATGTCTTATTTTTGGGATATCTTTGAACCCAGGAAATTCAATTCTCACTGACAGTCGGGGAAGGTCTGCGCGATGGACGCAGACAACCCCCGCTGCTAACCGCACCTCCTTCCGGCTGCAGCGGAAGTTGTCTACGCGAATCGCGTAGACGTCTACCCGCTGCCCGGACAACACACCGGGGAGTCAGAACCACCCATAAGTTGGTGGGGGGCATAAGACAGGAGGATCCAGGTCCCCTGCAGCGCTGCGGGGGATCTGGATCTTAGTCTATTTGAGGTCTAATTATAAGACGAGGGGTATTTTTCAGAGCATTAGCTCTGAAAAAAACCTTGTCTTATAATCGAGCAAATACGGTATATATATATATTAATATTGTTATTGATTTTTTTGTACAGTTTTGGTGTGTTACTTACTTTTATTAATAGTGTTGTGATATTTTTTTAAAAGGGGGGTCATTTTCGGTTTTCGGCCAAGTGAATCCTCAATGCTGGGGCAAAGTGTGAGACTGAGTGCTGGGGCAAAGTGTGAGTGTAGGGCAAAGTGCTGGGGGAAAGTGTGGGTGCAGGGCAAGGTGCTGGGGCAAAGTGTGAGTGTAGGGCAAAAAATATCCTGGCTCCTAACTTTTTTAGCTAGCTCTTAGATTCAAATCAAATTTGTCAAGCCCTGGTTTAAGCATTGGGGACCAAGATGGCACAGGTAGCGTGTTTATGGGGCAAAGATGGCGTACGCTCGGCTGTTTGGGGACGATGTTGACTCATGCTGAACTGTTTGGGGACAAAAATGTCACGTCCTGTGTGTGTAATGTAGGTGCTGATCAGGTTCTATGTGGCCAATGTGGATGCCAGGGCTGGCTTTGGGGTGTGCAATGTGTGATCTATGCCTGTAATTTAGGGGGTTTTATCTATACCTTATCTTATACCATATCTATATGTGAATTGCAATTGATCTATACCTGCAAAGCTGGGTTTTCGCATTTTTCTGTTATTCTTTATATGCTATGCTATGTTTCCATACATTATTTATGTTTACCTGCAAATACAGGATTTGTATGTCTTCAGTTGATTAATACCTGGAGTGCTGTTACCTTGTGTTGTTTATTTGATCTACACCTTCAGTGCTCAGTTTACATGTGATTTCTAGTTGATCTATGCCTGCAATGCTGGGTTTGTGTGTTCTGTTGATCTATACCTGCAATGCTATGTTTCCATACATTATTTATGTATACCTGCAAATACAGGTTTTTTTTATGTCTTATTCAGTTGCACATACTGTTTCCATGTGTTGTTTATTTGATCTATACCTGAACTACTGGTAGTAAGTAAAAGAGAGGTGTGGTTTAGTGGATGAGGGGACAAAGGGACTCTGGGGATGATTACAGGGCAGAGGACCTCTCAATATCACGGTGCAGTCAGAAGGAGGGAAGACTGCACTGACTCTCACAGTCTTCTCCTGATCTGCAGTCAGTGTAGCAAATATTTTTTTTTTTGGTGTGGTAGCTGAGGGAGTGATTGCATGCTAGGGAGCGTGGAGCGGGGCCCAAAGAAATGCTTGGGTAGGGTCCAATTTTTTCACTATAAAATATATTGGCAACAGGGTCTAATCTTTATATATATATTGGCAGTAGGGGCAAATATTTATATACAAAAATAAAGTGAATGACGGCGCTTCTGATAAATATTTTGATATATAAAGTGAGTATAAATAGCTGCCAGCACTTAACACTTAACCCCTACGTGACAATAAAACAAACAAAAGAGAGTGCAGCGCTCCGTTTGTAATAACTCTATATTAATAGTGTTATGCAATACTTGAACATATCCGTCCTTACAAAATAACACCCACGGAAGTTGTATACGCGTATTGCGTAGATGTCCCCCGCCGGCCTCGCAAGACACCCGGGAGTCAGCTCCGGTAAGTCGGGGGGCAGAGGAGGACAGTGGCAGCATATCTCGGGGGGCAGAGGAGGACAGTGGCAGCATATCTCGGGGGGCAGAGGAGGACAGTGGCAGCATATCTCGGGGGGGAGGGACGGACAGTGGTAGCATATCTCGGGGAGGGAGGACAGTGACAGCATATCTCGGGGGGGGGGCAGAGTGGCAGCATGTTTTTTTGGTGCTTTTTTAAAGAAAAAAACTTTTTCTTTAAAAAAGCACCAAACTTTTAGGGTGCGGCCTATATACGGGGGCGGCCTATATCCGAGCCAATACGGTATATATATTGGCAGCAGGGGCTAATATTTATATATATATTGGCAGCAGGGTCTAATATTTATATATATCAGAAGCGGCGCTAATATGTATATATATATCGGAAGCAAGGGCTAATATTTATATATATTATCAGCATTGTGTAATATTAATATATTTCGACAGCAGGGCATAATATTTGTATATATCAGCAGCAGGGTCTAATATTTGTATATATCGGCAGCAGGGTGTAATATTAATATGTATCGGCAGCAGGGTCTAATATGCATATATATTAGCAGTAGTGTCTAATATTTATATATATATCGGCAGCAGGGTATAATATTAGTATATATTGGCGACAGGGTCTAATATTAAAGAATGAAAAATAACTGCCAGTTCAGTTATTTTGAAATCATATTCCAATCAAGGTCTTTACTTTAAAGAGATAAGTACATATTATGTAGTTAAAAATGGATGTCTAACGCATATATGTATGTATATATGAGTGTATATGTAGCTTTTATAATTGCCCCCTACTTTGGTCCCTGTCTCCCCATGTGCCCCCCCTATGAAAGCTGGAGATGCCACTGACACCCGCCCCTGCTTACCTCACACCACTTCAGCAGCTTTCTGTCCAGCTGCTCACACACTGTGCGAGCCGCCTTGGTTTCTTTGAGGGGTCACGTGACTGTTCATGTTCAAATCCACTAAATAATAACATTGGAAATATATATATATATATTTCTGGCACCAGATATGTAGTCATTCTGAGTTTTATTAAAAAGTTTACTCTAAAAACTCTGAAAATCACCATTCATTTTTAAGCAAGTTACATAGTGTCAATGTGTTTTTTAAAATAAAATTTAGCAATAATAAGAAAACGTGCATAGAAGACATGGAGGGGAGGCTGGAACCCATGAGTGCTCCCCTCGAACTTACTGCTTCAAAGGACCAAATATTGAAGCTTCCAACAGAACCTACAATAGTCAACTACAGAGCGGAGCCCGAACTCATGGTTGTCAAGGGACACCGAACCGGGTTGAGGAACAACCATAATGAAACAATTACAAACCAGGGATTTCAGCAGCGAGACATGGAACACATTGAGGAAGGTCCAGGGCATAGACCACAGGGTTCACCTGTCAGAGGATATGGAAAGGCTGCACATAACAGGTAGCCAGTTTCTGGGAGAGGACTTAGTGGTGGAGATTTCTGGGGGACAATCAGGCCGTCTCCCCAACCTCATAGGAGGGTGCGAGTAGGCTTTTACAATTGGCCTGGAGCTCCTAACATAGTTGTAAGCCTTGTAGTGCCTCTTGGACCTAAACCCATGTGTAACAGATCTGCTGGAGATGATCCTTCAGAGCCGGAATCCCCTAGGAGGTGAAATTACCGGGAATCACAGAGGACTGATAGGCCGAGGAGAAGGAGAGTTGGATACCTAGTTGCGCACAGAAGGCCTTTCAGAATCTCAAGACAAACTGGCTATTCCACTTGGAAATTATGATTTTTAGGAACCCCGTGTAGCCGATAGACCTCTTTGATAAAGACCGTAGCCAACTCTTTAGCACATGGGAGCTTTTTTGAATGGTATACAGTGGATCATTTTAGAAAACCGGTCGACAACCATGAGGATGACTGTGTTATCGTTGGACTGTAGGAGGTCCACTATAAAGTCCATGGGAAGGTGTGACCATGGCCTCTCACCATTGAGTATAGGTTGGATATGGCCTACTGGAACGTGATGGGGTGATTTAGTCTGACCGGACAGGCAATGACAAAGGCAGCAATATCTTTGTTAAGTCCTGGCCACCAGAAGAGACGGGAAAGTGACCAGAGAAGTTTGTTCTTCCCGCGATGCTCTGCTGACTTAGTATTATTACAAAACAACACCCTGAGGGAGTTTCAGCAGGTGCATCTACTTTAGCGGCCCGTAAAATATCCCCGAGGGGAGATTATAATGCTGGTACATATGGTGGCCAGTACATGGTCTGGAGGAATAATCGGATTAGGAGGACTCTCCTCCTTAGCGCTCGAGAGCTGTCTACACAGGTTATCAGCCCAGACATTATTTGTCCCCAGCAGGGGGACAAGGCAGGAATCAGGAGCCAGGAGGGATGTCAGAGAAAGCCACTGTCATGATTAACTCATATAATATAGTGGATGCATGGAAGGGTAACCCAGCAGAGGTGGTTAGTTTCTTTGTTTAAGCATTCAATGAGTTAATCTGAGGTTGATTTAATGTGTTTCTTTGTGCATGCCCTCTGTATCTGTTCTGGCTAGAGGTGTCATCTTCCCAAAGGAACCCTGTGGTGATTCATGGCCTAACAGATAAGGATCCTTAGTTATAGGAATTCCATTCCTATCTTAAGTGGAGGGGTTTTCCATCACCTTTACCCCACCATAACTTATTGGCACATCAAAGATGGGAGCCAATTCTTGGGGAAGGTGTCATATAATCGGTCATGTGGTCAGAGGGGTGTTTTCTTGAAAAAGAGTCTGATTTAGGGACAATGCAGCGACCTCAAAGCAGAACTCCACGATATTCTGTGATCAGAACAACATCATAAGAATCCATCTGGACTTAAGGAGTTCCCACAGGCCTACTTATTGGAGAAACTCGTGAGTGAGGGTCCTGTGTTTAAGTCCCATTGTTTTTAAGAACTGTTTGCTCTTTTATTTTGTATGTCTTGTTTTTTGTAATTCTGGCACTGTGTAATCTTTGTCTTTTTGTTATTAAAATATTCAAAATCCAAGTCTGTCTTTGGGCTCTAGTATTGATATCCACGAACCCTAAGAGATGATAACATGTTACCGTATTGTTATTAAGTTCTACAGGATATATATATATATGTTGTTTGCCCGGTGTGAGTTGATATATATATAGAGATAAATGTTCTAATTCGGATTTCTCACGAATCCGGTATCAAAATCGTGAGTGGTGGCAGACTACCTGGGGGGATACAGGCAGCATTTGGGGGTTAATTTGGTGTAATTTATGCCTTGTTAAGGGGTGAAGTTAGTAAATCCAGAGGCCTGGTGCTATTAACCCCTTCATGCCCACGCCCTCCACACAGTCACGGCTTGGCAAGCAGTCCTGACCGTGACAGCCACGTCATGCACAGGTAATCAGGAACACAGGAGAATGCATTTGCAGCCAAAAACAATACAAGAGCAAGTAGGAAATGGGCATAGCTGCTTAAATAGCCAGGAAGGGGTTGGCTGATAAGAATCAGGTGAGTAACTGTGGTAACAGAGGAGTAAGATTTGTTAAACATCTGCTGAGTCAGTCAGACACAAAGCAGTTCAGCCAAACTGTGTCAATTACTTTTTATTAATCCATAATTTCACAAACATTTACCTGGGAACTTTTAGGCTCCAGCTACCAAGAGCCATTGTGACGTCAGCAGTAGTGATGTCCGGATCATGAACGAATCGTTCATTTGATCCGGTTCTTTTTAGTGATCCGGATGAGTCGGTTCACTAGACTGAACGATTCGTTTGTAACGGTTCAGTCTGTGAATCATGCATCTGTAACCTGATCCTAGAGCTGTGAGTCATCTGCAGAGCACTCAGACACAGACTCTGGGGTCAGGTTACAGCTCATTAATTCACACAGGAACGATGACTCTTAGAGTCAGAGAGTCGTTCAAAGAGTCGAATGATCCGAAGAGTCGAATGATCCGAAGAGTCGAATGATCCGAAGAGTCGAATGATCCGAAGAGTCGAATGATTCGAATCTTACAGGGATCCGGATCTTACAAGGATCCGAATCTTACAGAGATTCGAATCATTCAGAGAATATCACTGATACCATACTTTTATAAATAAATACATTAATAATGTTCACACTGCCCCCAGGATTTAGATTCCCCTGAGTTTGCCCCCCCTTTACCTATAACTGCACCTACAGTTAACTTTATTAAATTAATTAAATTAACCCTCAGTCATCAGCATAAAATTAACCCTTATACCCCATCAACCATTACTGCCCCTGAAATTAACCATAAAGATCCCATTAACCATAACGGCCCCTGAAATTAACCCTAAAGACCCCATTAACCATAACGGCCCCAGAAATTAACCCTAAATACTCCATTAACCATAACTGCCCCTAAATTAATTGCATGTACTCCAGATAAATTACCTAATAAATTGGTATGGTTGATGGGGTCTTTAGTGTTAATTTGGGGGCAGTTATGCTTAATGGGGTGTTTAGGGATAATTTAGGGGCAGTTATGCTTAATGGGGTCTTTAGTGTTAATTTAGGGGCAGTTATGCTTAATGAGGTGTTTAGGGTTAATTTGGGGGCAGTTATGCTTAATGGGTCTTTAGTGTTAATTTAGGGGCAGTTATGCTTAATGAGGTGTTTAGGGTTAATTTGGGGGTAGTTATGCTTAATGGGGTCTTTAGTGTTAATTTAGGGGCAGTTATGCTTAATGAGGTGTTTAGGGTTAATTTGGGGGCAGTTATGCTTAATGGGGTCTTTAGTGTTAATTTAGGGGCATTTATGCTTAATGAGGTGTTTAGGGTTAATTTGGGGGCAGTTATGGTTAATGGGGTGTTAAGGGTTAATTTTAGGGGCAGTCATGGTTGATGGGGTGTTAAGGGTTAATTTTAGGGGCAGACATGGTTGATGGGGTGTTTAGGGTTAATTTAATGGTGAGGGTTAATTTAATTAATTTAATAAAGTTAACTTAAGGTGCAGTTGCAGGTAAAGGGGAATGTAAATCCTGGGGGCAGTGATTATTAATGTATTATTTATAACAGTATGGTGACATTCTCTGAATGATTAGAATGCCAATGAAGGCAGAGAGTCGTTCAAAGATCCGGATCTTACAATGATCCGGATCTTACAATGATCCGGATCTTACAGTGATCCGGATCTTACAGTGATCCGGATCACTGTAAGATTCGGATCCCTGTAAGATCCGAATTTTTGAACGACTCTCTGCCTTCATTGACATCACTGGAGGCAGGGGGGAGGATTCATAATGAAAGGGGCGGGGCCAATCGTTAGTGTGCCTGCACGGAGTTACTGGAAAACAGTAACTCCGTGCAGACACACTGAGTGATCCGAAGATCCGGATCATGAATCGGATCATTTCAGTGAACGAATCGAAATGATCCGATTCACTTTAATGATCCGAACTTCCCATCACTAGTCAGCAGGATCACCCACTGTAATGTTTCCCACTGACTTTGGTGGGTGTTACCGATGACGTTAGTGGGTGGGACCTTTAGAGAGCTGAGCATAAACAAATGGCCACAAACCTCAATGAACCGAAGCCAGGGCCGGATTAACGTAGGGGCTGATGGAGCTGCTGCTGAAAATAGGCCCAGTCAGGGCTGGACTGACTGGGCCTATGCATGGCTGATGCATGGCTGAATGAGGGAATTAATGAGTATCTGTGAAGGAGTATATGAATGAGTGAATTAATATTTGTGAATTAATTAATGAATATGTGTGTGATAGCATGGATGTGTAAGTGGGGGCACGGCACAGTGAGGCTGTTTGGGGGCCAAGATGCCACAGGGAGGCTGCAGGGGGCAATATGCAAGGGTCTGGGGGCATTAATTCACAAGGGGTGCTGGCTGGGGCATCACATTCAATACTGAAGGGGGGGCTGTCTGGTGGGATAAATACACAATGTGAGGCTGTTTGGTGGGATAAATATACAATGTGGGGCTGGCTGGGGGCATAAATACACAATAGGGGGCTCACTGGAGTGCAAATATACATGTGGGGGTGGTGGCATCAATGTGGGGCAGCTGGGACCATCACATAAACATACCTGGGAACTTCTGTGCTCTGGCTACCCGGAGCCTTCCCGGGTGGTCCCGTGACGTCAGTGGGCGGTCCCACTGACGTTGGTGGGCGTTCCCACTGAGATCGGTGGGCGGTCCCACTGATGTTAATGGAAGTTCCCATTCCACAAAAGACATAAGCAGTGTGGAAAAAAAATAAGAAACAATTATTGTTAGCTTAGCCCGTCCGGATGCAGGTGTCAGTGTAGCAGAGCCTGTTTTGGTGTGTTTGTGTGTTGGCATGACAGTGTAAGGACACTGGGTGCCGGATCAGGTAGGAGTCTCAATGTGCTCCACTTCAGCCTTAGTCCTTCTCTTGGGAGCCATCTCTAGGTGTTCTGAGAACTAACAGGAAATAAACTTGGGGTGACAAGCTTGGTACACATGGATTCTGTCTGTCAGCACCAGGCCCATGATGCTCTTAATCCGGCCCCGGACACATGTAATATGTTATGTGTTGTTATTCATTTGAGGTTGTATTTACTTATTTTTTAGAACAGATGATTGTTAAGGAACAGATGATTGTTACTATGTCCTGATATGTAAAACCATTGAATTCAAAGAGAATGTAGTTTCTTTTTCACACGACTGTATATCCTAATTTTCTTGTTATATTAAAATGTTAACACGTGTGCCAAAGATCTATGCAAGGGTCACTATTAAATTTGATTTTGATTGATTTATCTCCACCATTTAATCCAGCTCATTATTCAGCTTTTCTTGGTCTCTCTATTAACCGTCTCAGCCCTCTACAATCCACCATGAATGCTGCTGCCAGATTATCTTCATCTCCCATTGCTTTATTAACGTCTCTCCCCTCTGTCACTTTCTTCACTGGCTGCCTGTGCTCTTCAGGATTCATTTCAAAATCCTGACTCTTACTTTCAAAGCCCTTCACAGTGGTTCCCCTTCCTACATCACCTCACTCACCTCTAAATACACTCCTAACCGGTCTCTCTGCTCTTCCAATGATCTCCTACTAGCCTGTCCTCTGATTTCTAGCTCTCATGGCACTTAAAAGATTTCTCTAGGGCTGCCCCTATCCTCTGGAATGCCCTCCCCCGGCCTATCCGTCTCTCCTGCCCCCTTATTCCTTTAGCTCACCTCTCCTAGTCCCTATTCTGGAATATTTACACTAGTGTGGTTGGTCCATCCCTTGCAATGTCATTTTTACATTTTACCTATTTTGTAATACACCCTAAATCCCTCTAGATTGTAAACTCATTAGAACTCCTCACCTGTTGTCTCTGTAATTCAAACTGTTATGTTACATACTACTTGTTATGTCCTGTCTACCCATTGTACAGAGCTACGGAATTTGATGGCGCTATATAAACAATAAAAATAAGTGCTCTGAAAAATACCCCTCGTCTTATATTCAAGGTCCCCTTATAATCAGACCTCAAATAGATGTCTAGATCCTCCTCTCTGGCACCCAGTGAACGTCTGCGCCGTCCCACTGCTGCCGCCACTTCTGCCGGGGCTTCTATGACGGAGCGCCGGCAAGACATAATCTTTCGGTGCTCCACCATAGAAGCCCCGGCGGAAGTAACGGCCAGCAGCAGTGGAGGTTGTCTACACGCATTGTGCAGACGTTCTGGGGGCAGAGTGGCAAATAGGGGGGCAGAGTGGCATATCAGGGAGGCAAAGTGGCATATAGGGGTGTATAAGGCATATCTGAGGGGCAGAATGAATTTTTTCTCAATCGTAGTTTTTATTAAATATAAAAAAAAATTACATTTGAATTACCGTATTTGCTCGATTATAAGACAAGGTTTTTTTCAGAGCAACTGCTCTGAAAAATGCCCCTCGTCTTATAATCGAGGTCGTCTTCTAAACAGACCTCAAAAAAATGTCCGCTGGGGCCAGGCTGCTTACCAGTGCTTTGGTCGCGAGCAGCGTCTCTTCTAGCAGCAGGAGAACAGGAAAGTAGCAGAGTGTCACATAATTCTGCCTCCCCCTCCTTCCTCTGGGGGCGGGGCCAGAGAAGTTGCTCGCACAGCCGGGCCCCTGCAGAAGTCTTCGAGTGAGAGATCTGCAGTTCAGGTAAGGGGGTGGGGGAGGGTTTTTGTGATTAATGTGTGAAGTATGTGTGATTAATGGAATGAATGAATATTTAAATGTTTGTGAATGAGTGTGTGTGTGATAGCATGGATGTGTAAGGGGGGTGGTGGTGGTAGCATGGCATAGGGAGGCTGTACTCACACTCCTATCATCCCCAGGTTCCAGCATGTACTGGCTGCATTGGCTTGATAGGAGTGTGATTGCTGTTAGCAGTTATATATATATATACCTCCAGAAATGCCTTTTAACCCCCTATATGCCACTCTGCCCCATGATATGCCTTTTAACCCCCTATATGCCACTCTGGCATATAGGGGGTTAAAAGGCATATCATGGGGCAGAGTGGCATATAGGAGGGTATAAGACATTTCTGGAGGCAGAGTGGCATATAGAGGGTTAAAAGGCACATCATGGGGCAGAGTGGCAAATAGGGGGTATAAGGCATTTCTTGGGGCAGAGTGGCAACCCTGGGGGCAGATGTGCATAACTGGGGGGAAAGGTTGGCAAATAAAATGAAATAATAATATATATATTTTTCTCAATCATAGCTTTTATTAAATATGAAAAAATTGTTTACATGAATTAACATTTACTGGTAAAACTTTTTTTCCTATAGGGTAGTCTTATATTCAGGCTTTTTGTTTTTTTCCTAAATTAATATTTAGATTTTGGGGGGTCGTCTTATAATCGAGCAAATACAGTAATATTTACTAGTAAAACTTCTATCCTATAGGGTAGTCTTATATTCAAGCTTTTTCTTATTTTTCTAAGTTAATATTCAAATTTTGGGGGGTCATCTTATCGAGCAAATACGGTATATATTGCCTGGCTATGAGGAGTAAATTGTGGCAGCATTAAGATTTTCCTTCCAAGAACCTTAACTAGAAATAAATTGGATATAGTGGTAGTTCACTTTTTCTGATATTAGTGAAAAAACTAAAATAAAGAAAAACCATGCACATGTAAGATGCATCCACTGCTAAATATGCTTTTTTCTTCTAAGAGGATGCTCTGCAGCCATGGTTTTTAAGGCATGGATTATATGAAACATTATACTCTACCACACATGGTAGATATGGATGAAAGTTGACTCCGGATCACTGAGGTCAGTCTTCGGGCACTAGTAGCATCCCTTTGTTGTAGCACAAAACAACATCTTGTCGTGTAGAAGCAAACCCACGAAGGCCAGAATGACACTGGTAAAACAAACAGGCACTTGCCATCCTGTTAATATTTTCTGTTGTACATTTAGTTTTTAAAAGTTATTAACACTTCAAACTCTATGTTCAGTATTTTTTAGAATCAATACAGATCAAGGCTACATGCTATATATTAAATGTATTTTGTGGATTAAACATTTTTACATTTTTTGATGTATTTGTAAATCATGTCGTGAAAACTAAAGTTAATTAAAACTTCATAATACTGTGTATACCTTTAATCTAGAACATTTACCAGTATATCATCTTAATATGAGTTAAATATTTTTTTTAATAATGGTTGGTTTTAGTAGTGAACATTATTAGTATTTGTTGGGTGTACATTCATTTCTAACTTTGTATACATACATGTATGTATGTGTATATACTATAAATGTATGCATATAATTTAACACGTAGCCCGATGGGATTCCTTATTTTAGTATTATATAATATATGTATGTAACTATTATTACCATGAAGGGCAAGCATATAGTACTGTTATATTAGTGGGTTTAAACCCCTTGACGATAATTGACATTCCAGGCATGTCACAGAATTACACATGCCTAGCATGTCATGAGGTTAAGTAGGTCGAGAAAGCGATCAAAGATTGCATTCTTCTCCCAAATGGTGTTGCTGTAATGCCTCAATGTCGAGACATTCAGCAACACCGAAAAGTACAGCAAGGGTCCTCTCCCAAGAGCATCAACATGCTCCATATTAAATATGCTTTAACATAAGTTAGGAGGCGATCAATGATCCTTTAAACGTAGCTTAAACATTGTTGGTGAAATGCGTATTGATGCATTCAGCGACACTGAAAACCCAACAACAGGGCGCACTCTGACCGCACCAGCGAACGGTAATGCAATGTTTCACTGGGCGTTCATCTGTGTTAAATTTCAGTAGTGAAGTCTCAATATAGATGGTTATATAATTATTCTCCCATCAGACCTTTTCAGTGTGTATGTTCACAGTAACATTACATACAGTCTTTATCCATTATTCCTGGCTCTATTTTTTCATGTCTTTCTTAAAGGGCCACTACATTTTAAACATAGTGTTGGCTATATCCAACAACCGATCATGTGACCTGTACCCATTTCCTCTTAACATAATATTACAGCTCAATAATGATCTCTATTTCTGCAAACCTTTTACATGTGGGTTTATTGGGGGATTGCTAGACAACATTCCTGTTGAGATATTTCATATAAGAACCTATTGCAGGACAAATCCCAAGAAGCCTTGGCTAAATATTTCCATGGCTCCTAAAAAGCCAATTTATGTTCATGTCTCCTAAATTATTAGTCAATAACATTTGTTGTAGAGAATGCTATTTCAAATAAAGAAACATAAACATAAACTCCAACGATCTTTACTCTAAAACTGATCTGACTTCATTTATGTCTGTTAAAAGGTATAGAAGTGTGAGAGATAGAGATCAAAGTAAATGCCAACTGTAGAAAGAAACAGTTGGGTATATAATTAAATGGCAGATAAGAGCTATTTTATTTTTTCACATTAAGGAGTGGACTCTGGCCAAAATTAGCTCAAGGTGGCCATATGTACCCAATCTCTCACATTTACCTCAAAGGACCTTTTAGCATCTTCATTTATTTTAAAATGATCTAGATTGTAAGCTTGCGAGCAGGGCTCTCTCCACCAAATGTATCGGTTTGTCTTAGTCTGTCAATTCTTGTCTTGTCATATCCCTTGAATTTATGTATTGTATTAAGCGCTGCGTAAACTGTTGGCACTATATAAATAAAGGATAATAATAATAATAATAATAATAATGATCTCTTTTCCCCTACCCTCATCCATCTAAACTCTTATCCCAGTTTAACTTTTGTCCTCTTTGAATTTTTCTTTATATCTTCTTTCTTACCTTTCCTGTCTCAGCTGCAATCCTCTTCCACCATGTCTTTAAACATATACCCCATTATTTATTGAACTTTCCCAAATTGAAGGCTTTTCCACAGATATCGTGACCTGGCACCACAGCTTGTTCCAGATGACTACACCAATAAACCAGATGTGAGGATTCCCTATGAGCTTATTGGAAGCATGCCAGAACTCAAGGTGAAGCAATAGCCACAAAGGTTGCCAGATGTCACTATGATCCTCTGCTTGTTTAATTATTCATTGTGTGCTAATTGGCAGGACTCAGGAAGATAATTGAAGGCTAACATAATACACACTAATGTCAAAAGTCTTTCTTTAAGTCACTGTATCTTCTGTTACTTGTTTTGCACTTATCTGCACCTTCTCTCACCTATTGCTCTTACAGTGAACCCAGTGTCACGTGGGTTATTTCCTCAGGATTCATGGTGGCAAATAAAGAATGCACATTTATTAATGGAATAGAATGTAAAATACCAGTATGGTATAATATAATTGGAAGTATTTAAGTATTTATTTTAAATTTAGTTACCTTTAAACTAATGTATAAGATACGTTAAAAACAGGGATGAAATATGTATTTAAAAAAAGGGTTGCTTGGTGAGGTCTGTCTCTAAAAGTTACATAATGCAAGGTTCCCCACTTGCTCACACCTAATGTCTGATCCGCACTGGGTTGCGCACATAGACAGTGAAGTCAGTCATTTGCAATCTTTGCTTGGTTGTCCTTAAGGTATGTGGTTAGCAACGTGGTGTGACCCTACTAAAATTAGTACTTCACACTACCTCTAGATGGACAATACACAAGAGGTTAGCTTCTTGTACCCTTATTTTCATATAATATATGCATTATTATATTACGCATTATGTATCATCATATGCATAAACTTCCCCATGTTGTAAAATACCAGACTAGTGGTTCATTTATGTTTGCAAAAACTCTAGATACTCAAATACTGCAATATTTCCAAGCTTTAGTGAACCATAGCATGATATAAACATAACATTACTGACTTGTTCTGCAGGATAATCCTTTCCGCCAGCGAATTGCAGAAGTTTTCTCAGAAGATGGGGAAGGAAATATGACATTGGATGATTTCTTAGATATGTTTTCAGTGCTTAGTGAAATGGCTCCCAGGGACCTAAAAGCTTATTATGCTTTTAAAATATATGGTAAGAGATTCATTTTTATGTGTATTTGTATACAATTGTATATACCCGAGGCAGATAGTGTATTGCATTTTTAAAAATGAAGATCATAAGGTTATGATAATGTAAAAATAAAAGAATACTAAAACATACTCTAATAATTTCTTGTCTTAAAAACTTTTGCCATTTTAATCAATTTTGCATACCTGTGTGAGACTACTATACCATACATTTTACATAGTCCAGCTAATATAATTTCTCCTTTCCAGCCATTGATAATGTACCTCCCAAGAGTTCACCTTTAGGAGGGACAGCCCTCTTTGGGACTAAAATCCCTCTTCCATTTGTTTCGTAAAGTGATAACAAAACCAGATAATAATTAGAATGCATACCAGGCAGACATTTCTTTTAACCTTATGGCCTATTTTAGTTAATGCAGTTGCCCATTATGTGAATCCATTTTGCAGTGCTGCAGAATATGTTGGTGTTTTATAAATCAAGAAATAATAATTGATTGTAAAAGTACATGTTTTCTGAATAAAATATAATGCATTATATTCTACAGATGGATAGATATACAGTACATTAGCAAAGACAATATATATATATATATATACACTCCTATAAATATACACTCATTGGCCACTTTATTAGGTACAACGGTTAAATTGCTTGTTAACACAAATAGGTAATCAGCCAATCACATGGCAGCAACTCAATGCATTTAGGCATGTAGACGTGGTCAAGACAACTTACTGAAGTTCAAACCGAGCATCAGAATGGGGAAGAAATTGGATTTAAGTGACGTTGAACGTGGCATGGTTGTTGGTGCCAGATGGGCTGGTCTAAGTATTTCAGAAACTGCTGATCTACTGGGACTTTCACACACAACCATCTCTGGGATTTATAGAGAATGGTCTGAAAAAGAGAAAATACCCAGTGAGTGGCAGGTGAGTGGACGAAAATGCCATGTTGATGTCAAAGGTCAGAGGAGAATGGGCAGACTGATGATAGAAAGGCAACAGTAACCCAAACTACCACTCGTTACAACCAAGGTACGCAGAATACCATCTCTGAACGCACAACACGTCGAACCTTGAAACAGATGGGCTACAGCAGCAAAAGATGACACCAAGTGCCACTCCTATCAGAAAAGAATAGGGAACAGAGGCTCACCAAAATTGGACAATGGAAGATTGGAAGAAAGTTGCCTAGTCTGATGAGTCTCGATTCCAGCTGCGACATTCAGATGACAGGGTCGGACTTTGGTGTAAACAACATGGAAGCATGGATCCATCTTGCCTTGAATCAACGGTTCAGGCTGGTGGTGGTTGTGTAATGGTGTGGGGGACATTTTCTTGGCACACTTTGGGCCTCTTAGTACCAATTGAGAATCGGTTAAATGCAACAGCCTACCTGAGTATTGTTGCTGACCATGTCCATCCCTTCATGACCACAGTTTACCCATCTTCTGATGGCTACTTCCAGAAGGATGATGCACCATGTCACAAAGCTCACATCATTTCAAACTGGTTTCTTGAGCATGACAATGAGTTCACTGTACTCCAAAGGCCTTCACAGTCGACAGGAGATTTCCATCATGGATGTGTAGCCGACAAATCTGCAGCAACTGCGTGATGCCATCATGTCCATATGGACCAAAATCTCTCAGGAATGTTTCCAGCACCTTGTACAAAGTATGCCATGAAGAATGAATGCAGTTATGAAGGCAAAAGGGGGTCCAACCCGGTACTAGCAATTCTGTCTTTGTGCTCTAAATTTGCACTCCTAGCTTCCGGGCATAGCCGTAGTTATCACATTACAATTTCTTATCATTTGGAAGTGCTATTTTTATGTGTTATTATATAGTTTGAGCAGTTCAGGGGGTTACCGAAGCCTCCCTAGGTATTTTCAAAACCTTAAATAGAACTTGGTGGTGGCAGCAAATAAAGTTTGGGAGTCATGAACCGTAACAGGTTTGGGGTTTAGCTGTAGCTGCTCTGGGCCCTGTGGAGAGAGCGGCAAGTGAGCCATAGACAAAGAAGCGGTTTCATGGGTCACCTGGGGAGGCTGTAGGGGTCTGCCACCAATTGCCTCAACAGCAAGCAGAGCAGTATGAAGCTGCAATGGAATAGATTGCTTGTGGGCAAAGCTGCTGTCGATAAAGAGACCCACTGCCCCAGAGTGCCTCTGTAATGATGGAAATCTTGCCCCAAGAGAGCCCCACCAAGATTAGCAATTTATCCTAATGGATAGCTGGGGACACCGAGGTCTGTGCCCCATGGGACCTTAGTTTCAGGTATTTCCCGGATGTGTGGGGCTAGTTCGCAGCAGGTGCAATTTCCTACAATACATCAACACCAATGACATTTCCTTGAGCTGGAGATCTATATTGAGAACCATGGCATCAAAACCTATTTCAAACAGGTAGATGTCAAAGGCTACATCACTCTGAACAGCTGCCTTTATTCGCCTTGGCTCTTGAACATGCCCATTGCACGGACATTAAAGAATTCCAATCCCAAGCACAACATCTGAAGTCTAGGTTCATAGAAAAGGGCTACGCCAACCACCTCCTGGAAAAATAAATTAGCAATGTCCAAGATGAAGATAGAGCACCTTTACTAACCTACAAAAACAAAGCATCATCCCCATCCCATTTTTCCGCTTTCTTTGATTTTAACACCAACAAGTAAGAAGGGTGATCTCTCAGCACTCTGCTACAAGACCCCATTTTGAGACCATTACTTCCGCTCATACCCAGAGTCACCTTTAGGTAGAAAACTGACCTCTGATCACAATAGTTTGAAGAAAACCACTAAAAAAGGATCACTTCCTATTATTTTGCACGTGCAGCCTAAAATATGTAAGGCGAACAACCAGAGAACTAAGGATCAGAGTGGGTGAGCATATTGGCAATATCAGAAGGGGCTATCTCAAACACAGTCTATCCAAACACTTCCTGAACATTACAATAAGAATCCAAACATCTATATTTTAAGCCTATTTGTAAGGTCACAAACAATTGGGGGGAGGAGACCATACAAAATCACTAAGACAGAAAGAAATGTCTTGTTTTTTTGAGCCAAAGACATTGGCACCCCAAGGGTTAAATAAGGACTTTGAGTGGCACCATTTTATATGAAGACACCTCCACCCTCTCCATTGCATCTCCCCTCTTTTTCCCTTCCCCCACTCTATTATACTCTGATGTGGTTTGGGGGCTTCACTAGCATTCTACCCCCCCATGGCTTTTGGGCCTCTGTTAGAAACAAAAAAATACTACTACCCAAAATGTAACCAATATAATGTGTATTACCTATCACCATATAGTCATTACTGTCCAAGTTATACGCATAAATTAATAAGCTTGTCTTTTCTGATCTGGGTAAAACACCAAAACATCTGTTGCCTGTTTTAATTTATCTACATTAAATGTACTGTTATTTTGTAAACCTATGTCTATTTTTGAATGATCAACACCGCAACATAATTTTATTTGATTCCTCCTGACTTATATCCTCCTACCAGCTCACATAAGCATACAGACCAGGACTGTAGGAAGGGTGATGCGAGAGAGGCACTCGCCTCGGGCGCAGCTGCAAGGGCGATCAGCAGCTGCAGCCTGCAGGTGTGGTTGGGGAGATCACGCATCCCCTTGACCAGCCCAACATTGAGGTAGAAAGTGTGCTCCCTGTCACTGTGCATTACAAAATGCATTTTTAAAAACTATATAAAGACCTGCACAAACTGCTGCTTTTGGGTCCACATACTGCTATACAATACATCATACCTCAGCTGCATGTGTATTCTCATGTAAAGAAGACTGGAAGTGTGAGGACCTGGGGAGCTCTCCTTTTTACCATCAACTATCTCCCCCTCTCTGGTCTCACTGCTATCGTCAGAACCTCTTGTAGGATCTACACATAAGCTCAACATTCCCTGCAGCTGAAGGCCTCGTCAGGTAAAACCTTCAGTGGACTTTTTGGAAAATTCAGATAAGGAAGCAGAGGCATGAATGACGCATGCAGGGTGTCATTAAGGACATTGTGGGCATAGTGGGTCAATTATATGCTACATGTGGCCAACATGAATAACGAAATGAGCTGAACCTCTTTCAAGGATGGCAGATAAATGTTTGAGACAAACACTCCATTTTTCAGTACATTTTCTGTTTTTTCTTTCATTTAAATTGGCCTCCATTGTACTTTTATTTTGTATTTTTTTTATTTGTTAAATACTGGTCCACAGTGCCGTGAATACATATTTGTATAGGCCAGTTTAGATTTAATGGGTGATGGACTGAAATGTGTTGCAGACTTTACAGTCACTCGGATATATAGCAAAGCCCATTAAATGCAATTACTCTTTATGTGTTTCTATGGCCATGTTTTTTAGCAGCTCGGTCTGGATTTAGCAGAAGCATTGATGCATCATTGAATAGAAAACTGTAGAGTTTTCAGTCATACAATATTTTTTTTCATTTAACAGAGCTCATTGAATCAAGGTCATAATGTCAGTCGTTTCCATAGAATAATACATGTTATACAAATCAATAACAAGATTTTAACTTTGAATTTCTTTATATACATATTTTTTTCAGATTTCAATAATGATGATTACATATGTAAATCAGATTTAGAGAAGACACTAAACAAACTTACTCGGAACGAGCTAACACAAGAAGAAGTGTGTCTAGTTTGTGACAAGGTGATTGATGAGGCTGATGTAGACAATGATGGAAAACTGTCATTGGAAGACTTCCAGCACATGATTGTCAGAGCTCCAGATTTTCTCAGGTGATTACAATCAAATTACATAGCTATTAAAAGGACAGTATCCTGAGATCAGTGGTGTTTCGGGTGGTGCTTTGTCTTTGAGGACTACTTTTAACATGCATCTAACACCATTGATAGATCATGGGCCATCTTGTACCACAGAGTACACTAGCAACTGCAATCAGAGCACACACACTTGACACAACTCAGCAGAAGCCACACCACCATTGTTCCCGAATGTGGCCAGTATTATTATTGTAACATCCTTGGAATGTCCTTGGGGCCCTATTTTAACGTTTTTTAAATGTTATACATAGGTGTCAATATATGCAAAATATACAAATAAACAGAAATATGGGGCAGAAAATGACTGGAACAGACAAACTGAGTGTAGTACAACTGGGAGATGTGGGAAATGAAAAATGAAATTGCCATGTTCTTGTCATGTGACACGAAAGTAGTTTGTGTAAAAGATACATTTCTATGTTCGTTTCATGTGATTTAAAAATGTTTGTTCCTTCAGAATTTTTCCAGACCAGCAATAAGCCAGTAAGGGGGTTATCCAAGAGAGCAAGGTCTAGATAGACCCTCTGTTAACTCTTTTCATATCTTACAACAGCTTGATCTACTATGTACCAGTGGGGAAATGTCTCCTCCGGTATAAAACACCTAGGACTTACTATTATGTCCTTGTGGTCATTTGGGCTACCTAATATATAATTGTGCGTCCTAAGGTCTGATACGGGTTAACATACTAGAAAAAGCACATAATATTTTATCCAACCACCTTTAAAGCATGTAGTCACTAATTAAAATGTGGCACTGACCTTTTTTTTCTCCTTTTATCAAACAGCACTTTCCATATCCGGATTTAACCATTTCGTGTCTAAAGAGCTTCATCTGGGGTATCACATTATCCAAGTAAATCAAAGTTTCAGTAGAATGCACATAACCTGTGACCATGCAACAAAACCCATTTGTTTGTGTATATTGTACAATATGCCTACGATTTATTCCAATAGATTTTCTTTCATATTACTTTGTGATGTTATTCCTGAAATAAATATTCCATAGAGTAAAATGATAGCATGACTTCTTATGCCTAGAGTGAGTTTATTACATATAACCAGAATGTAGTAAGATACATTTTCGTAAGAGAAATGAACCATGCTTAAGTAAAACAATTTGACATCAACTAGAGTTGTACCTTGCACAAAAAAAGAACCCTAAATATATCATATTAATAGTGGTACATGTAGGCTTAGTGGTTAATTTTGTGAGGGTCACTGTTGTAGGCCTGGCCAAGGACACTTGGAGTGAGCCATGGAGGACATTCTTCTCTGTGTCTTGTGCCAGTAGTGCACTGGGATATCCCAACACTCTACATGAGTACATATGGAAACTACCCTCAGTAATACAACTGGGCTGGTCTCAAGGGGCGTCTTTAATCTCTCAAACCAGAGCTATATGGCCCGTGGTGAAGTGGTCCAGGAAGAGCTGCCATCTCCCAACCCTCTGATATTCCATTTTAGGCTCTGGAGCATAATACACTATTGCTTACAGTTTGTTATATATACACAACAAATATGGTTATATTTTAAAATATATTAAAATATCTGGCAAATAGGATATAGGTAATGAAATGTATCTTTATTATTGACAACAGCTGTGGAGACGATATCTGTGAAATGTATAAAAAAATTTACATAGACATTACAATCAACATATATATTATAATATATTATACATTACAGTCTACAGACATTAAACTCTGTACCAAGTGTCCATAATTATTTTTGATCACAACTTAGATTGGTGTGTATATATATATATATATATAACTCTTACAGACATTTTCTAAATCTCTTTTATTTATATACATCACATTAGAAATTAGCAAATTTCTATTGAATTAAGAAGCCAGTTAGATATTCGAATTGGTCACTTTTAAAAAATATTAGGTCCCTGCTATACTGCTCGCTGTTTACAGAGTCCTACAATTAGTGTCCTAAGCCACATATATGGCTTTACTAGAGTCAAACAGCCAAACAACTTAAAATCCTGGCGCAAAAGGAGGAGGCTTATTATACTCTTCAGGCTTACAATTGTTTCCTCTAATGCCTTGCGATATTTGCTTCATATTTTTTATGTGTGTTGCCACTGTGTTTTCCATTGTCTTGAAACCTTGAGCGATTTGTCCATCGGTTACCAGAGATGCTGCTTTGGTCATTAAGATGTAACCCGCTTTGATTGGCTTTCTTGAGCGAGTTGATGTGTTGTCTGAAATTTCAAATTCTGGGTCTACCTTTCCATTGTGCTGAGGTGAATTAATAGTTGTGTTTGAACATCTTGCTTTTGCTTGTGTGTTTGGGAGAAGAAAGGGTTCTTCATTATTTGACTTTGGTAATCTGGAACAATGGTTCTGGTTCTGCAAATTTAGATTATTAACAGGTATTAAAAAGGTGTTCAAAAAAAAGCATGGAAGAATACAATGAAATGCATGTATTATCTTTTAACATGCTATATATTTAAAATTCCTTCATTTTAAAAGAGCATTCTTCTTGGGAGGGGTAACTTATATCCGAGCCGCTAAGCCTGCACCCTTAAGCTTGATGGCACATACGCGTGCCCTGAGATAAGAAATGAAACGTTATTTCATTTTGGGATTCCTTCATTTCGGGCTTGTTAGAAGCAGATCCAGCTAGCTATCAGACACCAAAAATTGTAGTTGCAGACAGAGGTGTCTATGTATGGACACTTTTCCGACCCCTGCAGATTGCTACAGATCTTGTCCGGAGCAAATGAGAGGCACTTGACCATTTCCCTCCCAGAGTCCTCCTCCTCCCTACCCAGGTCCCACCCCTTTTAACTCTAGTGGGTGACTAGCCTTGCCAATTTAGGGTGAACATGCCTGATTCCTGCATCCTATATGTCTTGGTGATATTGGCACTGGGACCTATTTAAGAGATTTGTGTGTGTTTCTTCACTCCCCAAGCCTGAAAGGTGCTTCAAGGTAAATTGCTGTCAATTTAAACTGCTACAGAGCCAAGAAGGAGTGGGCTGATGATAATACTGTAGGTGAGATCTCATCAGCATGGCAGCCACTGGATGACCCTCTGCCCTAGAGAGAAAGAGGTAAAAAAAAAAAAAAAAAAGCAAAAACCCCACAAATCATATTGTGGGGTTTAAAAAAAATAATAATAATTGTATTTTTAGATATAATAATTACTACATGATCACTCATCAGTGACACTTATGATTCACTGATCCTAAACTTGTTACTTAAAAGTGATCATAAACCAATGTACCAGGTAGCCCAGTGTGCAACATTCATCCCAAAACGTGACTAAAGGTGAAAAGGTAGAACACAAATCTCTAAATTCTGTGTTAGTAAAATATTAAAAAAAAAAAAAAATTAAAAAAAAAAGGAAAAAAAGAAAAAGCTTAAAAAAAACATGGTAACATTTAAAAATTATTATGCTTTAGAGGAACTATCCAGTTCCAGCAAAATGTAAAAAAAAAAGTCCAAAAAGAGTAAAATAAATAAAATTAAAAAAAAAAAAAATAAAGTTTATTATTATGAGCAAGTGCTAAAATTAGCGCCGTATCGTCCCAAAAATCCTGACATGGAAAAATTTAAATAAAAGCATTTCAAATACCCAAGGGGTGTCTAATTTTAAAAAATGAATGGTTTGATGGGGTAAATTAAAGTGGCCGGGCTCAAAGATAGGGCATAGGCACAGACTGACCGAAATGGGGGGGAAAAAAGCACACTTCCAAAATGTGGCCTTTTAACCCCAAACAGCAGTCAAACCCATGCATGGGTGGTATCACTGTACTCGGGAGATGTTCCTGAACACATATTAGGGTGTTGTTTGATAGTGACGTATACCTGGAGCTATAAATTTATACCCAAAGTACAATTTGTGTGGAAAAAAAAATAAAAAATACTACCACAAAGTGTGGCAAAGGCTGGTGGTAGAATCTGATGCATGGAAAGGGTTAAATACTACCATTTTAAGTACCTTGGGGTGTCTAGTTTTCAAAAATATATGGTTTGATGGGGTAAATTGAATTAGCCGGCTTCAAAGATGGTCCTATTAGGACATGGGGGCAGAATGACCAGATGTAAAAGCTCCAAGTTAAAAAATGTGCACTTCCTAAATGTGTCATTTTACCTCCCAAACAACCCGACAAACCCATGCATGGGGGTATGACTGTACTCAGGAGATGTTGCTGAACACATATTGGGGTGTTGTTTGAAAGTGATGTATACCAGGAGCTGTAAATCCATACCTGAAGAGCAATTTTAGCGATAAAAAACACATAATAAATTACTACCACAAAGTTTGACAAAGACTGGTGGTAGAATTCGTGCATGGAAAGAGTTAATACCTTGGGGTGTCTAGTTTTCAAAAATATATGATTTGATGGGGTAAATTGCATTGGCAGGCTTCAAAGATACCTGAAATGGCACATGGGAGGAAGAATTACCAGATTTGGAAAAAATGGTTTTGAAATAGCAAAATGCTACTTGTACTTAATGCTCCATAACGTGCAGAAAAAAGAGAAGGGAGTCTACTTTCAACTCCCTTCTCTGTCCCTCCACACCCACACCACAAACCTCTCTCACTGCCCAAGATCTTGCTACCCACTTCAAAGAGAAGATCGAGACTATTAGGAAAGACCTCTCTTCCTTACAACTCCCTCCTACACCACTCAACACCACACTCTTCACTATACTAACTGCCTTTTCCCCTACAACCGAAGAAGAGATAGCCACTCTTCTTTCTTCCTCTCACCCAACAACCTGTCCCCTTGACCCCATCCCTTCACACCTCACAAAGTCTCTATATCCATCCCTTGGTCCATCACTTACCCACCTATTTAATCTTTCTCTATCATCTGGAACTGTACCATCTGCCTTCAAGCATGCGCTAATCACACCAATTCAAAAGAATCCTTCCTCAGATCCCGTCTGTTTGACTAACTACCGCCCTATCTCTCTGCTTCCTTTTACCGCTAAGCTGCTTGAACGGATTGTGTACAATCGCCTCATTAACTTCCTCTCCTCTAATTCCCTCCTTGACCCTCTACAGTCTGGTTTCAAACCCCTTCACTCTACTGAAACAGCTCTAACAAAAGTCTCCAATGACTTGCTCTCTGCCAAAGCAAAAGGTCACTACTCTATTCTAATTCTACTGGATCTCTCTGCTGCTTTCGATACTGTTGATCACCACCTTCTTCTAGACTCACTTGCTTCTATAGGCATTCGAGATACAGCACTCTCCTGGATCTCCTCATATCTGTCTAACCGTTCCTTCTGTGTCAACTTCTCTGGCAAGACATCATCACCCCTTCCACTTTCGGTTGGTGTCCCCCAAGGTTCAGTCCTTGGCCCTCTGCTGTTCTCTCTTTATACTTCCTCTCTTGGCAAACTAATCAACTCATTTGGCCTCCAGTATCACCTATATGCAGATGATACCCAAATCTACCTGTCTTCTCCTGATCTCTCTCCATCTCTCCTGTCCCGTATTACCAATTGCTTGTCTGCTATTTCTTCATGGATGTCACAACACTACCTGAAACTTAATCTTTCTAAAACTGAACTCATTATCTTCCCTCCCTCCATCTCCACTCCACTACCTGAATTCTCTATCACCATTAACAACACGACTATCTCTCCTACTAACCTACTAACCATGCATTGGGGTCATCCTTGACTCAAACCTCTCCTTCATCCCTCACATTCAGTCCCTCGCCAGATCTTGGCGCTTGCATCTCTCGTATCCGCCCATTCCTCACCCAAGAATCCAAAAAAACCCTGGTTCATTCACTTATCATTTCCCGTCTTGACTTCTGCAACACTCTTCTGGTTGGCACTCCACTGTCTCGACTCTTTCCTCTACAGTCTATCCTAAATGCCGCTGCTAGGCTCATCTTCCTTGCACGTCGCTCCTCTTCTGCTTCCCCCCTCTGTGAAACCCTCCACTGGCTCCCAATTACCTTTAGAATTACATTTAAGATTCTGGTACTGACATATAAGGCCATCCATAATACTGCTCCTCCGTACATTTCTGACCTCATTAGCAAATACTCTCCTACTCGATCCCTATGTTCCAGCCATGGGCTAAGGCTCTCCTCCTCACTCATCACTTTTCCCGTCTACAAGATTTCACTTGAGCTGCCCCATATCTCTGGAATCTACTCCCAAGGAACCTTCAGCATTTTCCCTCCCTCCCAACATTCAAGAAACATCTAAAAACCCACTTCAGAGAAGCATACCATCTTAGCTGCTAGAACTTCCTTGTCATCGATACAACCACCACAATACCTCTCACCCATTCTCTATGCCTTATGTTTGTCACCCCATTTCCCTCTAGATTGTAAGCTTGCGAGCAGGGCTCTCTCTACCAAATGTATCGGTTTGTCTTAGTCTGTCAATTCTTGTCTTGTCATATCCCTTGAATTTATGTATTGTTTTAAGCGCTGCGTAAACTGTTGGTGCTATATAAATAAAGGATAATAATAATTATAATAAAAACATTGGGTATTTCTAAACTCAGGACAAATAGTAGAATATATTTAGTAGGTTTTTTCATTAGCTTTTTTGGATGAGTAAAAGATTTTTGGGGTAAAAGTCAGAAAATTTGGTTTTATTTTTACATTTTTCATCATATTTTATTATTTTTTTTATGGGAAATTAGATAATATGATTAAAACAATGGTTTCTTGTCCTGAAAAAAACAACATAATTTGTGTGGGTTCAATAAATGAGTGAAGAGAAAATTACATCTAAACACGAACACCGCAAAAGTGTTAAAACAGCCTCGGTCCCAATGGTACAAAAGGTAAAACACAGCCTGGTCCTTAAGGGGTTAAGTAAGCTCTGCTATTGGGGGCCAATAAATTATTCTTTATCACAATATTAGGCTATGTCTGTTTCTCCTATGATTTCATTTTGACAGTTTTTTTTTATCCTCCTCCATTATTTAACTATTATCTGAAGGTTTCTTTATTGAGAGATTTGCTGGATGGCAGGGATTGGGGCTCTGCAACGCTTTTAAGTATTAGAGCGTGTATTTAAGTGGCTCTGTCAGACGTGAGTGCAATTCCAATAGGAATTTGTGGCTTTTAAGGCATTTTTATGTTTGTATTGTGTTTTTTCGTTTCATATGGTTTTATGCTGAACTAAGCCTTACATGACAGCTGGAATTCAGTATTATTAATACACAACACTATTGGTTGTGTTTTTGGGGTACACATCAGTGTTTGTTGCACATATATTTAGAAGAATGCACCAGTATCACTTTTTCTTACCTCTCTACCTCTGTCACTAAGGGGTTAAACATACATGGGATTTGTGTATCCTGAATCTGATTATGGATTGAGTCTTTAAAGCAGGAACAAAAATGGGCAGACTAGATGAAACAAATGGGTCTTATATGACAAATGATTTGTCCTAGGATGCTCCCAGGAATGTCACTAGAAAACTAGGCTATTTTGTTAAGCTTCTCCTTGGGCTGAAAACTACCACTACCACTATGCTTAAACAATATAATTTCCTCTGGGTTTTTTTTATTATAATGTTAGTACAGTAAAAACAATAATAGCACAAAAGCACACTTACAAAGCCAACTGCTGCAGTGGGAATTTCTTGAGGTACTGAAGGGTAGAGTCTGTCTACAGGCCCTGGAAGTGCAGTTGATATCTCAGGCACTTGTGGTAAGAAATCTAATGACACGTTTCTCTTGGTCCTGGGTGGCACAGGTGGAGATTCCTGATCCAATTCAGTCCTTGGTTTGCCATGCACTGGATTGTTTAATGGAAATGGGAACATGCTTTTTTCATCACTGCCACGTGTCTCGAGATTTGTGGCATGGGCTTTCTTATGCCAAAACAATTCTTCATAATCTGTAGTAGAATTTGTTTCCTGGAACAAAAGAGCAAATTAAAATGCATGATTGCTTTTATTCTAAGTGAAACATCAATTTCCATATTTAGTATTGGCAGTTTATAGTGTATGAATTGCACAGAATATTAGCCCAAACATGACAACAGCATATGTTGTCAGGGGTAAGCCTAGTGTTTATTGCCTTTTGGGAGAGTTTAAGAGAGTATGTGTATGTATGCATTCCAGTCTTAATAATGGGGGGGGTGGACACTACACCCAGGTACCAGTAACCATGGCCTCACCCATGCATAGTACTATTTTTTGGCAAAGTGATTGTTCCCTATTCACTTGCATGAGACACATAGTGTCCATAAATCATTAACTGCCACTGCGACCTTACCATATTAAAAGAAAATAAATAATCTGGGTTATTTTAGTAGTTCAAAAGTTCCTGGTGTATGGAACTGTAAAACGTAGCAGTTGTGAGAAGTTCCACCTTAAGGATGTAGAGTATAATCCAAAACATTACTATGTTTGCATTTGTTTCAGTTAATTACGTTTACATGAATTATCAAAACTTACTTGTCCACACGGCTGTGTTAACATTTCATTGTATGGATAAATTGGAATTATTTTATGAAATGTTATTAAGTCTTGTAGGGACATGTGAATTCTGGCATCTCCTGAAAGGTTACATTTTTGTCCTTCTGAAACATCAATCATGAAGTGCTTGCAGTGGTCCTTACTTCTAAACATAAAAATCCAAGAGCACAAAAATGATGTGAAGACATGAGTCACTAAAAGGCTTAAGCCGAGCTTAGACAGAAATAGATTTGTGGTATTTGTTCCAGTACATTTCATCTGTTATTCTACATACTATTCTGTACTAAGGAAACCCCAAGTAGGCAAGAAGCTTGCACCAGGGGAATTCCTTCACTGTTTTTCCACCCATACACAAGACATAATGCTGCTCTAAGACAGCTCCTTTCTTCTTCCCTGTCAGCAGGAGCGACCATCACTGGGAAGGAAGGGTTTCCAGTGCAGTGCATGTCAGCAGAGATCAGACCTGTTTCATGTATGGTTGCAGCATGTTGCTACTTTAATCGAAAGGACTTCAAATCCATGTTTATTTTACTGTTAGAGAAGCTGTTGATCAGCTGCATATCGATTACTTTCTGTACACTCTAGAGGAAACCATCAAATGTGTAAAGGCTTTCCTATTTAATGGAAATGTTGCCTTAAATGCACAATATTTCCAGCAGAGGCTACTACACTACAAACACAATTTGATAGCAAATGCTTACAGCAATCTACAACATATACAACACACAGAATGCCAAAATGTATGCGGTTTGCTTTCTAAGCCCACTTTGACAGCCATGTATGCTGTACATAGCTTGCACTCTAAGGGTTAATAGAGTATAGAAATAACAATTTCTTGAACCTCTACAATATGTGTATTTTTTTTGAGGAACAGTCATGTCCATTGTTTATTACACTAAAGCCCTCTGCCCCTCCACCATTTTAAAGCAGTGTTTCTGTTTGTTTAATAATTCTTCAATTTACCCAAAAGTCCATAAAAAAAAAATTCTGTCAAGATCAAAGCTCTATAAAATGTAAATGTACAAAGTATTTTACTTTATGGCCTTACCTATATGATAAGCTGTATCCAATACGACTTTCACTAACTCTTATGAGAAAACTCCCAGGACACCTATTTTTCAGCAGGGATTCTGCCTGCCTTTATGGAATAATAAAATAATGTTTTGTTTACATATTAAATATAGTAAACCATTTCTATTTTAATTATTTTCAAATCTAAAATAACAGTCATTCCTTGAACACATCACACACAGCTATTAAAGGAGCAGTAATGTTATTTTTTTGTCCAGCAAGACAATCAGTGTTTGTATTATGTAATTCCTTCAGCAAAACAAGCAGTGTTCCAATCAGAAATATTGTTACTTTTCCTTTACTGGCACCTGCCGAATATTGGATCTATTGTACACGTGAGAGAGGCTATAGGGGCACATGTTTGTGAATGCCGAGCGCTTTCTCCCTTTGCGGCAGGGTTTTAACCCCTTAAGGACAATGGGCGGTCCCTAAACCCATTGAAAACAATGCATTTTGCATTACATGTACGGGCTTTGTCATTAAGGGGTTAAGGTATTAATGCTAACCTGCTGAACATTCTAACATACTATCATCAGCTGACAGCATTACATAGCATGAAAACGTAGCATGTAGCCATAATTATTAGACTTGGGCACCAGGGGGCTGTTCGTGTTCGTCTTCGTGCTCGTCTTCGGGGGGGAAAAAATCTTCGTATTCCGCGAATATTCGCCTGTTCCTGTCTTCTCTTCTGGCGAATATTCGTGGACATTCTTCGTGTTTGGTTTTTCTTCGTTTTCCCCGGTTAAGGGGTTAATACGGGGTTAACGCAGCTCTGGCGCCAGGAGTTTAAATGTACGCATGAGCAACTCTATTGGTCGTCAGCAGGGGGCTCGTCTGCCATTGGTTGATGGCAGGCGAGCCCCCTGCATGCGACCAATAGGGTCGCTCGTACAGACTGTTAAACTCCTGGTGCCGTAACTTACCCTGCAGATCCCACTGGCCTCCCTGTTCTATCAGTTAAATGTCCGTACGAGCGACCAATAAAGTCGCTCGTACGGACATTTAACTAATTGAACAGGGAGGAAGACCAGTGGGATCTGCAGAGTAAGTTGCAGCATTGGGGTTTTAAAAGTCTGTACGAGCGACCAACGCTTGTACGGACATTTAACTGATAGAACAGGGAGACCAGTGGGATCTGCCGGGTAAGTTGCAGCATTGGGGTTAACTTTTTAACTTTTATTAGGGGTTAACTTTTTTTTTTTAAAGGGTTAAGGGGCCGTGCGAGTGAGCCTATTGGTCGCTTGCACGGCCCTTTAACCTACGGATTTCCGCTCCTGTTATCTAACGCAGCATCAAAGGGGTTAACGGGAGCGGAAATCCATAGGTTCGCTGTCAGGGGTTACAACTTAAAAAGGCTGTGCGAGTGAGGCTATTGGTCACCTGCAGGGTCTTCCACTGGCATCAACCAATTGATTGATGCCAGAGGAGGTCCCTGTAGGCGACCAATAGGCTCATTCGCACTGCCCTGTAACCCGTGACGGCGAACCTGCAGATTTCCACTTCCGGGAACTGCCGCGAAGCCGCGAAGACAAGGTAAGTTCGAAGGGGGGGGAGAATGGTAGACGAAGACGATCACGAAGATCTTCGTGGTGTGTGTCTTCGCCTACGTTTTACCGCCGCTGTCTTCTCTTCGGCGTGTCTTCAGAACAAACACGAAAACGCATTCTTCGTGTTCGTTTTCATGTTCGCCCGAAGACGAATGCACAAGTCTAATAATTATCCAGCCATTGGCCTCATTCATGTCATTAGATGGCCACTTGCCTTAAAACGATGCAGCCACCTCTCCACCGCCAGTCTGGCTGTGGCTATGATGAGACTTTGATAGTACCTACATGTGAAAGTACCTACACTAGGCTGCTGAACATTAATATTTCAATATAGTTTTTTAACTTTTTTTATCTAAATGAATGATGGCTACACTCTAATGCGATAGTTTCAAATGCCTGAACAGCAGCTAATATGCTTTTAGGGGCCAGGAGTGTATCCTGCTAAAAGAAATACGTACTAAATGGGAACCGTACCAAATGTTATTTTTTGTTTTTGACAAATTAATACACAGTGCAGTTATGCAATTAAAGATATATTTGAAATGAGTCATTAGATGGGTTGATCTTAATTGACTAATCTTTCCGGTTTCAAGAAAATGTTCTTGGTATTGTAGAAACTAAAGACAGGGATGTGCTGTGCTTTGATTGGCCTCCTTAAAGGGGAAAAAATAAAATATTTTGCTCTAATAAGCTTGCTTTATTAGCAGACGTAGTGGCTGCCGTTGTTCTCAGTCACATGGTATGTCAGCCAGATCAATTTTTGTGTTTTTGCTATGTGTCTCTTCACCTGATATTTCCCTCTCTCATTTAGCGTACCCAGTAGTGGTGCATTTTTTAACCTTTATCTAACTCTACCTAAAATTTAATTCCCCATTACTAACCATCACATTAACTACCTCCCTATTAACTAACCCCCACTACACTAACAACCAATATACATATTAACCTCTTAGGGTTCAGCTAACAAGGACAGTGAGAACGTGAGAGATCTGCTCTAGGCTGACCACTTTGGTCATAGAGCAGTGACCGCGCAATGTGGGAACGTTTGGAACCAATGCCGTACCAAGTACATCATTGATCCTCTAGGGACCTCTTTTTATGACGTACTTGGTACGTAATCAGTCGCATTGGGATTAATATTTAATATTTTTGAAAACTTCTGTTTAAACTGATGCTATTAAAAAAAACACTAGTTGCACATGTATGGCCTTAATTACAGCATGCTACAGGACAAATGTGTTCTGTCTCTTACAACTTAAATAAGTATGTGAAAAATCATTCATATGATGCAACCGTGCATATTTAAGTCTTGTTGAAATATCACAGATGCATATAGATGATCCACAACTGAACCTGGTTTACTATACTAACCTTAATTAAATTCCAGTTTGGCAAGTTGTTTGTACATTAGCTTTTGCTGAAAATATTAGCTATACATCTCATATTTACTTCAACTTGTTTCCTTAATACACTTTCTTACTTTCTTGTGATCACACCATGAAACCAGTCTGGGATGCCATTTGTTAAAAACCACTCAGATTGCGTTTCTATGAACCATTGTATTGACGCTCTGGTTGCCTCCATGTCCTTTAGCTGAAAAACTGAACACATAGAGAAAGATATTAATACTTTTCTAAGTAAGAATATTTTGAGGACAGTGCGTGTGTGTGTGACTTTCCAGTATACCTTTGTCGCTTCTTCCAAAAAAAGATGATTATCTTCCTGTAGCTTCAACCTATTGTAAGCAGTAGAAAGGTTGATACAGTCAAACAGTAAGTAAATTACGAGGGACGTTCAAAAAGTTTCCACACTTTTTTTTTTTTTAACTCTTTATTTGAAAACAAATGACATCAAAAACAAATGACATCACTTTTCTTGATGGTCACCTTCCTTTCCAATGCAATTTTCCCAACAACATTTTTTTGGTTGAACACATAGCCACTGATGCACCGCTGCTTTAACGTCATCATCATGATGGATGCTTCCACTGCATACTCTGTCACTTGCTTTCTGGCTCATAATGGCGAACCCACGTTTCATCGCCGCTCCTCTGTCAGCTGCTTAGACGCCCACCTGGCACACACTGAATTTAAGGTTGTCATGAATCAGAGCATAGCCAGATCCAACATTCACATTCAGCTTTCCTGCAAAGCTCTTTGACTGAGCACACATGCGAAGATGAATTTGTGCTTCCGACACACCTTCTGCCCACAAAACACGTATGACAGAACGCTGTTCATTTGGTGCAATTTATACGTTCGCAGCCACTCTTCTACTAAACTGCAAGGGCAGCCTGCTTGCCCAACAGAACTAGTCACATGAACCGCTAAGACACGACCAATGACTACTCCTCCCGCCTTCACCGTTTCCAAAAAAAAGTGCGGAAACCTTTTGAACGTATCTCGTACATTTTAACCCCTTAACGACCTTTGCCGGTTCAGGACCGTCAAGGAAAAACGGTCACTTAATGACCTTTGACAAAATTAAATAAGCTTAGAAAGTGATCAACGATCACTTTCTTCGCTTAAACGGCTTTACTGTAATGCCTCGATGTCGAGGCATTCAGCAAGGCCGAGATCGCCATCGGGGGCCATGTCTGGCCCTTCCCCGGGGCGTCAACAGACGCCATACATTGTATGGCGGCGGACGCCCGTTTTAAAAGCGTTTAGGAGGCATCCAGCGACACCAAACACTTACCTCTGGGTAGGCTGTGACCGCTCCGGAGAGCGGTCACAGCCGCAGCTGCCGGTGATCTTCGCCATCAGCAAGATGGCGGTGGCCCGGGAAAAAAACCAATAAAGATGAAAGAGTTCGCTAGATGGTCTCCAGACCCTCTAGAGAACTCTGGCTCCACTTGCAGGTTGAATACAGGTACTGCATTCAACCATGCAAGTCAATGGAGCCCAGCTTTCTAATCACAATGTGATTAGTAAAATATTCAAAAAATAATAAAAAAAAAAAAAAATGGAAAAAAAAAAATAATAAAAAAAATGTGCTAACATTTTAAAATAATTATGCAGTGATGTCACTAGATGAACCATCCAGTACCAGCAAAATATGTAATAAAATATAAAAAAAAAGTATTAAAAAAAGAAAATAAAAAAATAAAGTTTATTATTTTGAGCAAGTGCTAAAATTTCTCAAAAATCCCAACAAGAGTTAAAATAAAAGCACTTCAAATACCCAAGGGGTGTCTAATATTAAAAAAAAATGGCTGATGGGGTAAATCGGAGTGGCCGAGCTCAAAGATAGGGCATAGGTACAGACTGACCAAAATGGACAAAAAAAGCGCACTTCCCAAATGTGGCATTTTAAATCTCAAACAACACGACAAACCCATGCATGTCGGGTATCACTGCACTCACGAGATGTTCCTGAACACAGATTGGGGTGTTGTTTGACAGTGACATATACCAGAACCTGTATATCTATAACTAAAGTAAAATTTGTGTGAAAAAAAATAAAAAATAAATTACTATTACAAAGTTTGACAAAGTGTGGTTGTATAACTGTTGCATGGAAAGGGTTAAAATAACAGCATTTGAAATACCCTGGGGTGTCTAGTTTTCAAAAATATATGGTTTGACGGGGTTAAATTGAGTTAACCGGTTTCAAAGATGTTCCAAAGAGGTGATGGAGGCAGACTGACCAGATTTGTTAAAAAAGGTTTGGAAATCATAAAACGCTGCTTGTACTTATTGCCCTATAACTTACAAAAAACAGCAAAAAAACATGAAAACATTGGGTATTTCTAAACTCAGGACAAGTAGTAGAATCTATTTAGCTAGTTTTTTTACTTGCTTTTTTAGGTGAGTAAAAGATTTTTCAAATAAAAGTCATAAAATGTGTTTTTTTTCAATTTTTCACCATGTTTTTTTTATTTTTTTTATAGTAAATAAGATGATACGATCAAAATAATGGTATCGGAAGAAAGCCCATCTTGTCCTGAAAAAAACAATATATAACTTATCTGGGTACACTAAATGGGTGAAGAGAAAATTACAGCTGAACACAAGCACGACAAAAGTTTTAAAACAGCCTCGGTCCCCACAGGGTACAAAAAGAAAAAACGAGCCGGGTCCTTAAGGGGTTAAGACAATGGTTGCACGGGGTATAGATTTTCTAAAATGAAAGGAAGGTCTTCAGCAACCCTAAAGCAGATTAAAAATATTAATGATTATCAAGGGGACTGGTAGCAGCAAAACTAAATATATTTCTTATATAAAAATGACTGTAGGTTATGTTTTCTGAAAGTCTATGTATTTTTAATTAATCATTTTTTAGTTTATTAGCTTAAAAGCTCACATTATGAAAGCTGAGATCTGTGCCTAAGAGAGCAGAACCATGATTAGCTAATCAATTTTTTGTTTTTCATTTCTCTTCACTTTCCCTTGCAAAGGCTGTTTGAACCAATCTGCAAAAATCATTAATAAGGAGATAACATAATAATAATAATTATCTTTTATTTAAATAGCCACAATTTCTCACAATACATATATATAATGGATATTACAAAATAGACTTGACAGACTTAGATAAACTGATACATTAGGTAAAGAGAGCCCCGCTCACAAATAGGAAGCATTAATCATGCAAACTTGGGGAAACAATAATTTAAGGGTTAGCACATTTATTGTTGATTTCTGAAAATCTGTAAACACAATGGCAAGGGATTAGTTGGTGTATAGAACTGTGAAATTTAGGATTTGGAAAAGCAACAGGACCTCATTTAAGACATTTATTGGTGCAGTTAATTGATGAAAGTAATTAATACGTATGCTATTGTTCTAATTTTTAAAGCATGGATTTTATATTTATTTTCTTGAGACATGAATATAAAAATAATTATAAACTAAGATCAATACACCCAGTGGTGTTTCACATCCTGAAGCAATGGCAATGTGTTGGTTGTAAACAATACAAATAAATATAAAATAAAATATATAGTCCATCGTTGGGGCTAAAATCAATTTGTCCTTATTTTCTTTCTTAAAGAACATTATTTGTATTAGTTCAGAATATTTTGCCAATGTGAACTTGGCTGACATTCACAAGGATACAGCCAGTACAGCCATATGGGGTGCGGCCTCCAGAGGAGCTCTGCTACCCATACTGGTGTTCTCCCCACATCCCTATTAACTGTGACTGATGAAATCCTCAATATGTCTTGCTGTTTCAAATGGTTCTTCCTATTACTGCAGTGGATAACATTTTAAGCATGGTAGTGGAATTACTACAATCGTGTCTCTTTCTGGGAAGTGTGTACAAGCCAGACTTTTGCACAGTGAGCTAAATTGCTACCAAAATATTTTTTTTCACTTTTGCCGCATTTGTTTTCAGGCAATGAGTTGTGTTTCCTGCCCATTTGACTTGGACAAAATTCAGGGGCCTTTTCTTCCTTTTCTTTACTTTCCTTAGGCCCTGGCCTTATCTTATATCTAGCTTAGCCTTATGCCTATCCCATGCTTGCTTAAAAACCTTTACTGCATTAACATCTACCACTTCTGCTGGGAGGCTATTCCATGCATCCACAACCCTTTCAGTAAAGTAATAGGACTATGTACTCTTGTTGTGGTAGTATTTCTTCTTTCAAATATCTTTCTTTATCATATTCTTTCCCTACACAACCAAGCATTCTGCTCTATTACATTGTCTACCTCTGACAAATCCTCTGAAATAATTACCCCTAGATCCCTTTCCTCGCATGTTGAGGTTAGGACAGTATAAAATTTTCTATACTCTGCACTTGGGTTTTTAGTAGACTTGTGCATTCGTCTTCGGGCGAACATGAAAACGAACACGAAGAGTGCGTTTTCGTGTTCGTTCCGAAGACACACCAAAGAGAAGACAGCGGCGGTAAAACGTAGGCGAAGACGAAGACACACACCACGAAGATCTTCGTGATCGTCTTCGTCTACCATTCTCCCCCCCTTCGAACTTACCTTGTCTTCGCGGCATCGCAGCAGTTCCCGGAAGTGGAAATCCGCAGGTTCGCCGTCACGGGTTACAGGGCAGTGCAAATGAGCCTATTGGTCGCCTACAGGGACCTCCTCTGGCATCAACCAATTGGTTAATGCTAGAGGAAGACCCTGCAGGTGACCAATAGGCTCACTCGCACGGCCTTTGTAAATTGTAAGTTAACCCCTGACAGCGAACCTATGGATTTCCGTAGGTTAAAGGGCCGTGCAAGCGACCAATAGGCTCACTCGCACGGCCCCTTAACCCTTTTAAAAAAAAGTTAACCCCTAATAAAAGTTAACCCCAATGCTGCAACTTACCCGGCAGATCCCACTGGTCTCCCTGTTCTATCAGTTAAAAGTCCGTACAAGCCACTTTATTGGTCGCTCGTACGGACATTTAACTGATAGAAAAGGAAGACCAGTGGGATCTGCAGGGTAAGTTGCAGCATTGGGGTGTTAAAAGTCTGTACGAGCGACCAACAGAGTGGCTCATACAGACTTTTAAAACCCCAATGCTGCAACTTACCTGGCACATCCCACTGGTCTCCCTCCCTGTTCAATTAGTTAAATGTCCGTACGAGCGACTTTATTGGACTTTTAAAACCCCAATGCTGCAACTTACCTGGCACATCCCACTGGTCTCCCTCCCTGTTCAATTAGTTAAATGTCCGTACGAGCGACTTTATTGGACTTTTAAAACCCCAATGCTGCAACTTACCTGGCACATCCCACCGGTCTCCCTCCCTGTTCAATTAGTTAAATGTCCGTACGAGCGACCAAAAAAAGTCGCTCGTACGGACATTTAACTAATGCAGCATTGGGGTTTTAAAACCTCAATGCTGCAACTTACCCGGCACATCCCACTGGTCTCCCTCCCTGTTAAATTAGTTAAATGTCCGTACGAGCGACTTTATTGCTCTGAATTGACTACAACCCTCAGTTGTCTGTCACTCAGGCACTGCCCAATTCATTCAACTCAACAATCAGTTAATTGATAAGCCTTCTATGTGGGACAGTGTCAAATGTCTTTAGATGGTCAACAATCCTATACTTTAACATAGTTTCTGTTAATTTCCCCACTAGAGATGTAAGACTTACTGGCCTGTAGTTGCCTGACTCCTCCCTACTACCTTTTTTGTGAATGGGCACAACAATTTCCAATCTTCTGGGACAACTCCTGTTAACAATGACTTTTCTAGTAAACTACCAAGCTCTTTTAATAACTTGGGGTGTATCTTTTTTAGGCCCTATCAACTTATTTGTCTTTTCCTTAGACTACTGAAGCAGAACCTCTGCCTAGATAAACTCATATGAATCAAATGTCTTTTTTCCTAATTGAGGTCCCTTTTCTTCACATTAATCTGTAATAGCTGAAAAGAAATATTCATTGAGGCAGTCAGTTTCTACATACCTTCCTTCTTTCGATTTTAAGCAACTCCTTGTTTGACTTTCTTTATCTCATTAAAAAAACTTTTATCTCTCTTTTTTACTGGGAATTCTCTCTTCTGCATGTGATTTGACAACTCTTATAATAATCTTTTAGATTTGTTTATCTTTAGTACTTCGGGTTTTTTGTATTTATTAAATGCTAACTTCCTGGTTTTTAATATTCTGGCCACATATGTGGAGTACGACAGAGGTTTCTTTATTTTTTTTGCTCTTACTGACCAGCCTAATATAATTTTCTGTTATCTTTGAATATATCATCTTTTAAATAATATCATTTCTCCAGCACATTTAAATGGCCCCAGTCTGATAGTGGCCCCTTCACAAATATCCTCATTTTAGAAAAGTCAGCGATTCTAAAATCTAAAACTACTACCTACAGTAGTATCCGTTAACAAATCTCAATTTATGAACAATAAATCTAATATAAACCTTATGAGTTGGCTCCTCAACTACTTGTTTTAAAGATAACCCCAATAAAGACTTTAGAATATCTGCACTCCGCACACAACCAGCTGCTTTGGTCTTCCAGTTCACATTAGGTAGATTAAGGTTGCCCATGTTTATAACTTCCCCTTTCAATGTCCTCAATTAGTAGATTATGTAGCTCTTCTACTTGTCCAGGTGGTCTATAAATCACACCTTCAGGAGTTACTGTACTTTTAGCAAATTGTAATGTAACCCAAACTGTCTCTATGTTCTCCTCATTAACTATGTTAGGTTAGATTTTATGTTATCTTTTACATATAGGGTCACCTCTCACCTTTTATTGACCTTTCTGTCTTTTCTACTTAAAAAGTACCCTGGTATTGCTATGTCTCAGTCATTTTTCTCATTATACCATGCGGCCCTGTGGAGCAGGTTACCCTAGAGTAAGAATGGTCAAAAAGGTACAGCAACGGTGAAGTCCGTGATCCCAAGATTCTGGAAGCAGGCTAGGGCCCCCCCGCTTTCTGCGTGGTTGAGTCGGGTGAATTTCATTCAACAAATGGAGGAACTAGTGCACTCCTCGAGGGGTTTGGCATACAAGAATGGGTTGAAGTGGTTGCCGTGGAACTCTTTTCTGGCCTCCTCATCCTTTACTGCCATGCTAATGGGGGTTGCTCCCTGGATTAGGCCCTGCTAACCTTAAGTACTGTATTCCCCTTGGCCTCTCACATGCTATATTTTATACTCTCCATACATACAGTTTGGTCTGGACCGCTTACCTTGTAATACTTACCTTAAGAGTCTTTTGTGTGAGTCTTCTTCAGGACATGTGTTTTGCTTCTTCATCTTCTGGTTCTCCGCCCGACGGAACTTCCCATTTTTGTTTTTATTGATTTCTCCGTTTAAGTTTGTATTTGAGTTATGTGCTCATTCTCCTATCTGGTACTCAAATGTCATGTTTGCAAACTGCTCATGTACCATTGTATGCTCTGGTGACTTCTATGTATGGTGTATTGTATTTTTCCGTTCCGCTACCCAGTCACGCTTCTTACGTATGCTGGGGCACGTGTTGTACGCTGCAATGTGCCACTCTTACTTGAGCTGTACTTGTACTTGCCTCTCTTTTGATATCGGCCTGATGCCATTGACTGTACATAGACCATTGACCATTGTACGTCTGTATGGTATTGCTGACATGTCTGTATTTTTTCTTTTTATACCTTTTAATAAACGGAGAATTGAGAAAAAAGGTACAGCAACAGCAGTAGTAGCAGGGCACTGGGCCTGGACTGGCAGACACTTGCAGTTGATAGGAACATGCAGCCCCATGGAGAAGGAATTAATTTCCCCAATATTAGAGACATTTGAAAAAAAGGATTATATATTATACATATTATATTGTCACCAATATTTATTGTCACCAATATTTGTTTATCAATGAAGAATAATAGATAAAATAATAGAAAGACCATTAAAAAATTAATTTGTCCACAAATTACAAGTTTGGCTAGTAGCATGAATGGGCAACTGTCTTAATCAACTAAACTCCACTCAAGAACAGGGGGAAAATGTCTGTAGCAGTCTCTGTAATACACTACAGTGGTCACTACAGCTTCTCCAATCCACCCTACAACAGTACATTTTCTGCACCAAAATAAACAATGAATTAACTTGCAGTAGGTGAGCAATGAGCATTAATCTCATCCGCTTCTGACATATCCGTTACTATAACTGATTAAATCCTCAATATGTCTTGCCGTTTCAAATGGTTCTTCCTATTACTGCTGTGGATAACATTTTAAGCATGGTATGGGAATTAGGAGAGTTTGAGATGCTACTATTGACAAGTTAAAAATGCTTCAGCACACTTATATATATCTAATCCTCGTCCCTTGTAAATGCTGATTGGCCAGAGTGAAAAGAAGTATAAAAGAAAAACTTCCATAAGTTGTTGGACCAACCATAACCATTTGGCTACTTCTACCTATCAGTAGGCAGCTACACATCTTGACATATGGACGAATCATGGCGAATTTTAGGCACTTTTGATGATCGCTTTCATCAGTTTTGTCGGACATGGTACTCCTTATTGGAGACTTGTACGAAAGCACGACTATAAACCAATGTTTTTGCCTTTCTGCATTTGATCTATTCCTGATCTAAACCATTCCATCCAAGCCATCACCCCTTCAAAATGCAGTTTTAAACAAACTTTTCTTCAGTCTTTCGGTACACTTGCAGCTGTGTCTCATAGTGTTTACAAAAGGGAAGTGGGCCAATCCAATTATGCAAATCAGAATGTCAACCTTACACAAGAGTCATTTCATAAAGGAGCTGGTGCTGAAAAGGTGTAAATAAATAACCCCTCAGAGATGCATTAGACATCTGCTTAGCTCACTCCACATTTCAATTGGTTGCGAAATATAAGAAAATAATGTAAGACATGAGTAGGGAATTTTCCACACATATTTTTTTCATGTGACAGTGTATTTTAGTTTTGACATATGAGGAATCACTTAAACACTTAAAAAAAATACATTACTGTGGTATATTTAGTCACAATGACTTCGTTTTGTTATCGAGGCCTTAGGGCAGAAGGCTATGATGTAAACCTGTACATTCATTGAGACTGATCGAATGATTGCTGGTAATTAAGTGTCCCATCTAGATTTAAATTGATGTAAATGTATGGTTTGCAACTCAACTGCTTAATCCGCAAATAACAATCCTGGAAAAGGCTTATTAACCCCTTAAGGACAATGGGAGGTCCCTAAACCCATCTAAAACAATGCATTTTGAGCCCGTACATGTACAGGCTTTGTCATTAAGGGGGTAAAATAAAGTATAGTGTGTAGAGAATTAGTGCAACTTAAATGGATACATTTGATGTGTACTTTTAAAACCAAAAGACATTAGACAGAAACATAGAAATGCAACACTTCATAGTAACTCAAATAATCAATCTGCACATGTACAAAGGGGGAGAAAACACACAGGTTTTTTTAACCTTTTCAATGCCAACACTTGAACTGTAGCATAAAAAGACCCCATGCCTGCATTAAGTTATACACCACTGAATAAGAAGTCATACAGATGTATTTATCACTCCATTCACAGTCTCCTTTATATGAATGGCTTCTTATGTACTTTTACAAATCCAAAAAAATGTGACAAAACTCTTTGGGGAGGGGGTTATAAAACCAATAGTGTCATATTTAATAACACTACCACAGTGAATATTACTTAGTACTGTACTTACAAACAAAATAAAATTGGAGCACTAAGTCAAAAATAATCTTCATATCAATAATTAGAGAACAAACTGAAATGCAACATATCACAAAGCCATGAGGAAATATTTATCTAACTTGATTTTTTGTTTAACCATAAAAATTCCCACTGCACCCACAAAATTTTATTTTTAAGATGATGAGGACTTTAGCCTTAAACCATATTAATTGATAAAATTCAATATTTATTAGTAGTGCAAATTGAAAAACAAATTCTGTAGATTCCTTCTACAGCATTGATGTCCCCACTGAAACATCCCCCAACCCGAGTAAAAATATCCCACATACATGGGTCAAAACATCCTCCCTTAAATGCTGTAGTGTGATGTGTTTGAAACAGCAGTGTTTATGTGACACACTATTGAAAAAGGCTACAATAAATACTGACATCCTATTATGAAAAAATAATATTGATTTAGTCGCCTCCAAAAATGCACCAACATCCAAGGCCATATCCCAACTTGCCGATCAACATCAATCACCCTATTGATTCTTTTTTATATTTTTGATTTGTATTACTACTTATTTTGTATCTTTTTTCCATTCTTTTGAAGAGAGAGGCCATAGCTGATCCCAATGTCAGCTCAGGGCCAGCTCATTTCCTGGCGCTCATTTCAGCTACTTTTTACAGGAAGTAATAGTATGTCCTAAGTTTGTGAGTTGGTAAACACGTTCCTCCATGGAAATCTCTTTATCAGAGCTGGGTGACACAACAGCAGCAGGGGACAGTCCACACTGGGGTTAAGATCCTCCATGTCAAGAATCTCATTACTTTTTGGACCACTGTGGGACCACTGGGGCAACGCAGTAATGTGCAGTGAGCCATCAAAATCACCCTGTGTCTCAGCTACCTCAGTGTTGTGACTTTACTCTACAGGCACACAGAACAGACATGCCATTCACTCATACCTGGCCCAGAAGTATGACCAGTACTACCACAAATGGTGCGTTTAAATACAGGGCCACTCATTTTAAAAAATGTTCTAAAAAAAAATCCAACATACCTATTTTTATGTTTGCCATCTGACATTTGTTGAAACATATATAAAAAGAGGTGAGGCTTTCCTGCATGTGGTGGCAAACAATTCTAATAGTCTGTCTAAAAACGTTACACTTTGTAATGCATTATAACAAAAGTAATTAAGAAGCAATAACCAATTTGTAATCACTTTTTAAATCTTTTTTACATAGCTAACACAATGTTCTGTTTACATTTTTACTTTTGTGACATTTTAACCTCCCACGAGTGGACAATCAGTAAAACAAGGATGGTGTGTTCAGATATTTAAGTTCCCTTAAAAAGAATGGTAATAAGTACTGTCATCTAAAAGGAGCTGTAATCTATATATCCTTGCATACATACGTGGTCGTTTAGTGAAATATCTGTTTAGATAGCGCAAATAAATGGAAAGTCACTTTACCTTGAAACTTGTGTGTATCCTCAGAACCTGTGTGATTCCTGAAAGAACAGGTTTCTTTTCTCCTATGTTCAAGGAGAGTCCACTCCTTCTATTCTGTCTGTGTGATGACGCACTGAGCAAACAGGTGGAGCTGGTGAAAAGGTGAGGCTGAAGCTTGATCATTGGAAGTAACCAGATTCCAGGCAACGTAACATCAGGAAATCAGCATTTTTTTCAAAATCGCAACTTAAAGCTTAAAATACTGCAGTCTGATTATAAAGAGGAAAGCTGGGAACATGTTTGCAGTGTACCCATGAACTCATTATACAGCATTACAAGTTTACAGAGACTTATGACAAGTTTCAGATTAAAAATAAAGTTTTTATGTGTCACTCTCATGTGTCTTATTTTGTGGTGGGATAATTACCTTTGGGACCCCGAGTCCATCTAGCAATACAGATATCATTCTAGGGATGTAGATTGATTGTTATGTTTGAGTGTATTAAGCTTCACAGTAATAAAATTACTCATACTTTGTGCCAACACAAGGGAACATGTTTTCAAATTTGTTTTGGTAAACTACTTTGCTTCTGCTCCAAATTACTTACTTGACTTACTTACTTAAGTGCATTTTTATGTTACACAAATGGTTGGTGATAAATGGAACAGTTTCCCATAAGGGTGGCTAATGCAGTGACGGAATTTAAACAGGAATCCAGGACTGATTAAGGTTTGAGTCAGGAAAATGGGTAGACCAGATGGACCAAATGGTTCTTATCTCTTGCCAAATGCTATGTTTCTATGTTTCAATTCCAGTTCTACAAAGGACATAGTCTCTACCTTCTCTGCCGACTGGTTCTGGGTTCCTGACACTTTTCCCCATACAGAAGAAGAGCCAAGAGAAGTAGTGGAACCGCAGGAAAGGAGACAGGAACGCGGAAACAGTCGACGGAGAAGGTAGGGCAGCATTACGAGCGTGTGAGAGAGTGTGTAAGGTTACTTTACTGTCCCTAGCGTTCCATTAAGCTCATGAAAAACACTTGCTGGGTCGCTACCAGCACAAAATAAATCACTGGATTTAGCCCCAAATACTCCATTCGGGGCTATGGTCCGGTTGGGGAAATCATAGATCTCCCTGTAACAGCCACAAATCCCCAACATGTGCACCAGAAGAAAGCACTGAAGCAGAGGTCTGAAGAAACAGACCTCATGCCCCCACCACAGGTTTTTGGCGTGTGTCAGCGTACTGTGTTGTGTGTTATTGTATGATGTTAAAGTGAATGTGTGTTAGTGTACAGTGTGGTGTGTCAGTGTATTGTGTTAGAGATTAAGTGTGTATGGAGTTAGACTGTTTTGGGTGTCAGTGTAATGTGTTAGAGTTAGTGTGGGGAGTCAGAATACAGAATAAGATTGAGTGGAGCATCTACGAACAGTGTGTTAGTGTATAATTTGAGTGTCAGTATATGGTGTTAGAATGTGTGTTAGCATACGGTATGAGACTATATGTGTTTGCATATATGTGTTAGAGTGTATGAACCATGGATGTGGTGTGAACCATGCAATTATTTCCTGTGCCTGGGTGTGATGCACTCTATGTACCTGGCTCAGCTGTCCCTGCGTAAGAAATAATTGCTCTGCACCCTACTCTGTATAGCTTCTTCACTGCTCAATCCTGCTAGGCTTTAATATTTAATATTGCAAGAGAATATTGCCTGTGGTGCCACTTGGTCTAGGACCAACTCCGGGAGTAGGCAGGGTTGAGAAGGGTCACATAATATAGCATGACCCCGCAGTTGTGTCACGGCTACATTTAGGAATAGTGAGAGAGTGGCGTAAGTGTCTTTGAATGTGTGTCTGGGTATGATAGAGTGTGGGTCTGGGTATGTTATTGTGGACATTGTGTTTTATGGGGAGGTTCAGTGTACTGTGTTGGATGTGTCACATGTAGCCTCTCACTTTGGAATGTCTTCTTAAATTTATATTTACTTTATGTTACTTGATATTAATTTCAGTGTGGTGTTTTTGTTTTGCTTTATTCACTCTCCAATATATATTTTTTGTGAACTAACGTCTGTTCTAAAGGTAATACAACACATCCACATGATGTAGATGATGTGCTGCAAATGTGTCTACAGGATACCAAGGTTGTATGGTAGAGTTGCTGGGAACTTGGTGATATAATCAGATGGAGCAAAATTATGCTAATTATATGGGTTGAGTAAAGTGGGTGGAGTACTGGGGCAGTGGGTGTGGTACATTTTTAAATTAAGACTCCAAAGTTTCCCTGGAAATTTTTTGGCAACTATGACCAATACCAAGACAAACTTTACCAAAATTACTGAACAATCTCATAGCTAAGTCACTTCTCCTTATTGACAGTGTTTGGATGGCGCAGAGCATTTTGGCCGGAATACTAGTGGGGGGCTTTGATCTTACCTGAGGACCTGTTGGAACCCCTGGGCTTTACTGGCCTTACTCTGTTGTGGGAATGTCCCAGATCCATTGGGACTGGTGGTGCCCAGAAGGTCCAATCCCATTACACCTATGAGAGAGAGAAAGCTTGGTCCTCCGGCCTTAAGACTAAGTTTGCATCATGAAGCCTGAGGTTTGTTGTATGTTTCCTGACAGGAGCAGTAAAGAAAACAGGCACCTGAAGAAAAAAAATATTTCCTTACACATGCTACATACCTTCCAACAGTTCAGTTTTTTTGTGGCACACAGGTACCTAGAGTGCCCTAGGTACCTGTGACACTTTTAAGGGCAGTGAGGATCACAGGCCTGTTGGGGAGATGTTTCAATGTCCCCTGACCACCTGAGGGAGCTCCAAAATCAGTGTAGGTCTGTGGTGCACAAACCTTCATTGTAGCCGCCTCGCATTGGAAGGTGGCTTTTCAAGTAAGCTGGGTGATGACCATGCCCCCACCCATCCACTTGAAATGTTGGGGGTGTAAATGCTATACTTACCAAAATCCATAGATGTCTTGCTGCATGACTAGAGCACTGAATTGAAGATGAGCTTGGATTTATGCAAAGCATACCCATTCCATCTAAACTTGAAGATGCTTAAGTATACTAGAATAGTGTATCCAAACATCAACTGCGTATTCCTGCTAGGCCTAGAGAGGCAAGTCCTGGGGTCCTATTTTAATGGGTGGAGATCACCCAATTCTGCTCTCAGGCTTCCCAGTGGACAGCTGATTAATGTACCTTGTAGCCATGCCATAAGGTCTAAGGAAGTCTGTTACTACCTGGCACAGCCTCCATAGCATCTCTTCCCTTGTGAGCCATTCAGTGGCAGACAAACTTTGCTGTTCTGTTTTTGCGTGAGAGTCACTGGGGGTGCATTTGAGACCCATAACTTTTTGGGTTTATTAACTAAAGTAGAAGTTTTCAGGAGAGCTGTGATTCATTTCTTTGGCTTCATTAAAGTGCAAATTTATCTGCAAGAAGGCTTCAGTACGCTTTATAACAGGACATCCATGTTATTCTTGAACCTGACACTTACCGGTGTTGACCTTTCCTACTAAAAAGCAATGTCTGCAACTATTCTGCAAATCTCCAGCTATCTCCCTCTTTTGTTGAAACAATTTAGAGCAAGTTTCTAGCAATGAGGCTTTAATCCGTGGATAGGAAGTATGCCTAAATAGGCCTCAGTGATAGTATGTCTTTTAGGCTTGTAGGCTAGAATGTAAAACGTTTTTTTACCCAGTAGCTTTCACTTTTAGATAGGCAGGGAAAGTGCTTAGGTTGCATGTATATAGGTGTATTTACGTACCCCAACCCCTACATACCCCTGCCCCATTTTTAACTTTTCGAATGCCACTTACTCTGTTGATTATCCCTTTATTCGTATTTGTATTATTTGTAAAGCGCAGTCCAGTCTATCGTTATTTTGTTCTATTTAGTTTCTCTGGGTTCACTACACCCACAGATTTTAATTTGTATCTATTAAAAGTTCTTTTTTATTCCATTTTTCCTTTTCATAAAGTTTGTTTTGTGGATTTAATTCCTTCCATACACTTGTTTCTATTTTCAAAAGTTTGAAGCAAGTTGTATGTTTTTTAAATTTATCTTTAATTTCTCCAAAGTATTTCATTCAGCTTAACTGATCTTGCCTCCATGCTTTCTCTTTTGGTGTCTGTTATTAACAATGCTGATATTGCTTACAGGTGTTACTGTGTGTATTGATGGTAAAATATTTTCTTCAATTAAATAATAAAAAAGGTTACAAAAATCTCATGAGCCATTGTGCGTACATATACCTTCTCCACCCACAATACCTATTGTATTAACTACAGAGCTTACGGGGCAAATATTTTTGTATTTAGTCACAGGGATGTGGCCCTTGGGCAGAATTATAGATAGGAAGGACAGAAGCCCAGATGCTTACACCAGCCACTCAGAATTTGCAATGTAGGTCAGGCAGCTCAAGGGCAGTGCTTACATGCATGTAATTTTTAACATTAACATCTATTCTTGATCATGCAGGCTTTCCTCTCTACATAGTTGCTAAACCTCTCCCTCTTTGATTGTACCAACATATTAACCTGTCTAACATATCACTGTGTCACCAGCCTAGTGGGGTACTGCAAGGTAGATCAATGTCAATACTCTTGGCCTGGCCCAGGGCAAAGCACCCAGCAGCTCAAAAGTTGTCACATTCAATATTTTTCATCCCTAAATTATGTATTTATGCAAAGTGATGTGCATTTCTCCTACAGACACTGCTTGTTTAATTTATGTGACAATACAGCTGTCTGCTCGATTGCCTGCACAGAACAGAGTGTGGCAACCTTTTGTGTATATAAAACACCAAGAACCAGACGAGCAGCATTAAGTACCCACCTATAACCACTGATAATATAGCATATGTTCTGCAAAATAAAGTTGCATTATCACTGTAATAGGCCATCTATTTATCCCTTATGTTTGGCTCCATACCTGTGGTTTCCCAAAGATTAAAGGCTCACAGACCCTGAAACGTTGTTCGGATCCCACCTTCCCCCTGCTTGGCACCTGACCGGGACGCCTTTTGCCCCACCACGTCACTCTTTTGAGTGGACAACACCTGGACACTTTTTTATTTTTTTTTTAAACAGATATCTTGAGCAGATACTTATTTTAGATAAATCCCCCAACTGCGTTGTGGGAAGGACTAAGATAAGCCATTGTTCAAGGTATCATTTTCCAAATTGTTCAGATTTTCTTCATACAATTTCAACCCCTTCGTTCCCCTATAGACGTCCCGGTACGTCCAGCCCTTCGTGCAGCGTCAGGGACACATCCCTGCCTCTGCATGGGAGACCAGGCTGTCGTTTGACAGCCTGGACTCCCCACTGACAGCAGAAGCCGGCTTTGCCGGCTTTCTGCTGTCCGATCGCCTGTAACAGCTTCCGGCATGAAAGCCGGTAAGCTGTTACACTGTAAACTGCCCGATTGTGCAGTTGCAAACGCGCGATCGGGCATTCCCTTCCGGGTTGCGTCCCCTGCGGGGATATCCTGCCCTCCTATGAGGCACAGAGACGCTGCGACAGACCTGCATAGAGATCACAGTGTGATCGGTGCAGGGGGATCGCGGGGAGGGGAGTGAGAAACCATCTCTCTCACTCCCCCTCCCGTCCTGTAACAGAAAAGCTGGAAAAAAAAAACGGTTAGAGATTTAAAAATAATATTAAATAAATCATTAAAATAATAATATAAATAATACTAAAAAAAATTTATAATGTGAGCTGTGATGTCACTGTGACATCACTGGCATGTTCAGGAGGTCCCTAGGAGGACCTCTTACCATTACTGTGTAAAAAAAATAAATATAAAAAACACAAAAAAAATGTAAAAAAATTAAAATACATTTTTAAAAAAAAAATATATATAAAAAAAATAAAAAAATTCTTAAAAAAACCTTACATCCCATTGCCCTAGCATAACATCTAGCCAGTATAACCCTCCTGCCCCCGTTCACAACCCCCAAACCCGTTAAGCCATAGGCATAAAAATTATACAAAATTGTACACCTAATAGTATGCTCCCTGGTGCAGGGAAAGTCTGGAAAATCTATATAAATTAGGTATTTCTGAAATCAGGACACCTGAATTGATAAACTTGGAGGGAATTTTCCATCACTTTACCTAATTTTGTGAGGATTCAGAGGGAAAATGTAAAAAAAAATTAGTTTATTTTTCTAATCTTCGCTAGTTTTTACTAAATTTCTCATTCTAAATTTTCAGCTAATCATCCAACTATGGTATCAAACGAAAGCTCTATCTCTCCTTGAAAAAACAATATATAGTTTACATGGGTACACTATTCACAGGAACAGAGAATAATCGCTAAACCGACATACCCCCAAAATGGCAAAATTGCTCTGGGCTTTGAGGTACCAAAAACCCCTGGGATTGAAGGGGTTAAGTAAAATTTGCTTTAAAGCTGAATGTATTGTTCACTATGGTACTTGTGTGGGTAATGGTAGTCTATATTAAGTCTTTGAGATATAAGCATACCTAAGAACTCAACTGATTTTACCCATTTGATTTGGTAATCAGAGCCACTGAGGCTGGGCCTCATCCAATCTTGCCCTTTTCCAATCTGTTGGAGGCTATACCTACACTTGCAGAAGGCTAGCCTTCTTAAGGTTTGTTTTTACACAAGTTATGCTAGATAGAAGGGATTGTTTGTCTTGCAGTTTCAATGAGAAACACCATGAGGGTTATGTACAAAATTTTATTCGGGTTGAATCAATTCGGCTGTAATTGTATTGGTGGTTATGCTTTTAAGACAACTTTTTACTTTAAATACATACGCCCCTATCTATGCAAATTGGCCTATATAAAAGAGTGTGTGTTTGTGTCTACCTTTTCCCAACAAGATATGGCATGATAGGAGACATTAAGAGACAACTGGAGAGGCTACAATTCCATGCAATTTCAAATATTTGATCCCATACGTGAGTGGGTGCTGCAGCGCCAAAAGGATTCAGTCCAGGTCCCAAGTTGTAACAAAAACAAATAGTTGCGCCAGCCGACACCAGCCAAATTTATATCCATAAATGTACAAAAATTCATTTATTACGCATCCGTGGACAATAAAATCAAGGAGGGCAACAGAACAAAAAACGAACAAAAGGCTAAAATGCTTGACGCGTTTCACACAAACTGTGCTGGTGTCCGCTGGCGCAACTATATGTTTTTATGACAGCAGACATTACCTTGATCTGCAGTTATTTTTATGTTGGTAGAACCGAGGGTTCTGCTGGGACCATTTCACATTCCATTTTGACTTTACCATTAGAACCAATCTGTAACAAGGACTGGTTTATAACACTGCTCTAACAATACTGGAAACCCTAGAAAGAAACGTTTGAAGACTAAGACCTTACTTGAGGACATCAGCAACTTTAGAAATTAGAGCCAATATCTCATATGTAACTTTAAAATACACTTTAATTTGAATTTATTTTTCCTGAAGTGCAGTTGTTGTAAACAAAGCAGGTTATTACAGACATCCAGCAGAACATTTAAAGTTTTGATCATACCAAATGAAAAAAACATTTATATATATATATATATATAGATAGATATATATATATAGATATAGATATATATATATATGTAGAAATACTGCAGAGGCCATCCTAGTCAGTTGGTTTTAAAAGGGAGTTCCTGCTTTACTTTATTTTTCGGAATATCAAAGGATTACACTATCCCTTGTAATAATTTGCATAATCTTGTTAAGTGTAAAACTGAAAGTGATTAGTTGAACAGAAAAGTCATTGAAGGTATAATTCTACAATTTGACAGGAACTGAACTAAAAAAGACGACAAGAGAAAAAACAGGGCCATTTCAACAAGTAACATGGTATTCAACATCCACAAATCTACGTTAATAGTCAGGCGTTACGTAAACTTAATTGTAGAACATAAATTCAGGGTTTGGTATGAAACGGGTTCCTGAAAAAGTGATCTTTCCACCATAGCAACTGATGTAGGATTCCTATAGTTGGGACCATTACATCTATTTCTATGGTAACAAGACCACTTTTGAAATGTTTTCATAAAAAAAAGATTATGTGTTAAGAGCTGTGTGTCATATGGTTCTCGAATTTGTTTAAACAAATATCAATATACCCGAACTTCCAAAATACAGCTTCATCAAGCGGATCATTAAATTTACCTGACCATTTTGAGTCACCCAGAATAATCCCTAAAATAGTAATTTTAATGGACAATGATCTATACAAATAAGATACAAAATATATATATATAGTGGAGTGTTTTCAAGTTAATTCTGCTAATTATTTCAATGTATATGGCTGTTTCTCTTTATTACCAAACCTTTATTTACTATTTGTAAACAAAACAGAGTCAGTCATCATCAATGTCTTTATGAAAACTTAATCCCACCCCTTTTTTTTTTTTTGCACGACCATTAACCTTCTAAGAAACATAGTTCTGAATAAAGGACGTCACAACCCACATTAATTGTTCTGGAAGGTTGAAAATTCCTGGTCTACAGCACACCGACATTTAGGAAAAAAAAGGAGAACATACGTTAATACTACAGAATAGACGTGTATAAGAGTATAGAGTATAGTATGGAGATATTCTGCGTTCAGTACATTTAGCCTTTGCAGTTTAAGATGATGCTCTTGTTATACTCTATTGGAGATCTTTTATAAATTTACAAAGATTTCCAAAGACTACAATTTGAAACAATCACAGAATGCTTTTTCCTGGAAAGAGATCTCTTCCGTTGAGTATGAATACCAGCAGAAAATCTCTAGATTTGTGTTCTCATTTTTAGGAATGCTCCCTAAAGCTAGACTGGTCCTTTAAAAAAATCAGAGGCAATGTACAGAGTGCAAATAGATGTCGGTCCTATACAAACCATTCCAAACCAAATCAGATGTTGCATGATTTGTCATTAGTTCCAAAAAGTGAATTTAGCTACAATGTTTTTGAGCAAGCGCTACGGAATGCAATCTAGCTTTTCATTACGGCTCATACAGAGTCTTAGCTGGAACGTGGAGTAAAATCTGCTAGAACCCGGAGGATTACACAGTGCCATTGGAGGAGTCAGTTATATATATACACACACCTCCATCGGAGACTGTCAGAACTCATCTTCAACACATTAAGCAACAGGGAAAGGGACATGGAAAGGATGTCTGTTTATAGTCTTTCCTTTTGATAAACCAGTTGAGGGGCATACACGGTATGGTACTAACTCTGTTTTTCCTGAGTATAGCATAGAATATCCGACACCCTCGCACAAATGAAACATCTCCAAATTATATCCCCATATTAAACGGACTTGTCACTGTAAGTTCTGTTCTGTTTCCCAGATAAACAGGTTCTTCCTTGCAGTTAATTCCGCTACGTTTTGTCTGGCTAATTTGACTACTTGCAAGCTGGCATTAAACAATGGAATGTAAAATAAAATGACTCACCTTGTTGGAACGGTTTCTACTTTCGTGTAGAAAATAGTTCTCGCATTCATGCTTAACTACAACCCTCGGCAAGTATGCATTTAGAAGACAACTACACTGGAAAGGCATGAATAGACCTGACAAAAGTCATTGCTATCAGCTTACAATCTCCTTTATATTTATATATAATATATATCTTTATATTACAGAAATGTAGAATCTACTCTTTAATTTAAAGCAAAAAAGGAATTTATTTTGGTGTCTACCAATATCTTTGATATGAAGAGGAAGACTTGTTTTGGAATGTAATTGAAAGGTGCATATATAGATACATGCATGTCTGCTTGTGTGGATGTATAGTAATATACAATGCACACACTGTGTACAGATTATTATGTATGTACCCAAGTCTAACGGTACAGAATATTTTGGTTAACAAAAACGATGTCTAAATCAAAATATGGTTCTGAATGAATATGTGGATCTTTAAATTAAAGAAGAAAAAAAAAATCCGATGGGTCAAATGGTTATAGTTGGCCAAACAGAATGACAAAATAACAAACCCAATGAAGAAATGTACAAATTCAGAACTGCTAGAAGAAACAGTTACTAAGGTAGACAGTGCCCGTCACGCTCAGAATGCCGGAGAGTGACAGCTGGTGGTTTAAGGTGTTGCATCTGCAAAGACTATGGGAATTCCAATACAGGCACAGTTCAGTTAGTTGGAGTGCACAACTCCATTAAGGCGATGTTCCTCACAGAAGGACACATCTGAAGAAACTGCTTTTCTTTTGTTGGTCTGGGGTGATTTTGACTCCTTGGTTGCTCCCCTGAGGACTATTCCCCTCCTAAAAAAAGAAAGTATAAAAAGGTCAGCATGCCAACAGACTTCAAAAACTGCAAAAGCCTCTCCACAACGGTCGCATGGTTTAGTGGTGCAGCATGTCAGACTAGGTGGGGCAAATGGTTCTTATTAGCCGTCACATTCTATGTCATTCTAGATTTAAACTGAAGCAGGACATTTTTAATAGAGCAAATCTGTTTCACTAGCTGCAGTTTTACTCAACGCCAAGCAGTGTTTCATTGATATGCTGCTTGCAGTCTGAAAACCCACCATATGGCATCTGTCAGCAGCACAAGGTTAAGGGTTGGACCCTCTATTATGTTTAGACACCTGTGCTGGTGCAGAAGAAGAACTGCCTCTGAGATGCGCACACGTAAAAAGCTAAATGAGAAAAATCTTAGTGTTGTGCAATAAGGAAGATTGTCCAGCAGGAGGAGCACACCACTCTGTGGCTATTGTTCTTCTCCTTAACCCCTTGACTGCTAACGACGGCATGGTGCCGTGGCTAGCAGTCCCAGTCAGGTGCTAACAACGGCACCATGCCGTCGCTAGCACTACCCTACCTTGATGGAGGTCTGTGGACCCCCATCACCACCTACCCCGGCGATCTGCCCCTCATGTTGAAGGGCATCACTGGGACCACCCGATCCGGCCGGTAATGACGCGATGATGTCACCGCGCAAATTTATTGAAAACTGACAATTGTCAGTTAAAGAGGTATGGGGGCATGCTGCTTGGATGCCTGTATCTCAGGCATCTAAGCAGCTACAGACCCCCAACATATGCTTGTGAAAAAAGAATACAAAATATTAAGTTAGTTAAAAAAATTAAAATGTACAAAAAAAGTAAAAAAAATGATTTGGGGGTCTCTAAAGGCAGATAAATAAAGATCAAAATTGCCTAGAGACCCCCAAATTAAATTATCTAAGCATAAACTAGTTTAACTTTAAAAAAAAAAAAAAAGCCAATGTTACCACAGTGATCATATAGCTATGAAAAAGTCACATTCCCTTTTTAAAAATGGCCGATACTAAAATTTAGCCAATGGAAGAGGAAGGCAATTTTTGAAATCCTGATGAACTGCAAATATTATTAAAATCAGCTATTTAGCCTGTGCGGTACGTGAGTAACCATCTCATCCCTGGAGCGCCTTGCGTTTTTACTGCAAAACATATTTTTGCTGTAAAAGTGATTTTTTTTTCTCCCTTTACCATCATTTCTTTGGGATTGTAAGGGGAAAGAATGGCGTGTGCTTCTGCAAGTGAATGGAGATATGAAAGGCGTGTGAATGGTCAGTAATTAGGGTTGAAGCCTTGACGTGGCATTACTGCTCACGTAAAAAGTTAAATTATGGCACAAAAAGTACATATTTGCAAAAACTACACCCCTTGGCGCATCAAATGAGGGGCTGCATGTGTTTCTAGTACAAACCTGGAGTGCGCATGGTTTTTTCTAGCCAAAGCAACATATTCCATCATTATTTGTGCACTCAACTTTTGTCCTAGAAATACATGTAACCCCTCATTTGAAGCTCCAAGGGGTGTAGTTTCTTGAAATGTGTACTTTATGTACCCTAATTTAACTTCCCAGATGTCTAGACCACTTTAACTTCAGATATGGCAGATTGGAGAATCTTGTTAAAAAATTGTCTTAAAATATTTAGGGGTGATGCCTGCATTTCGACAGCTCTAGACAGCTGGGAAGTTAAATTATGGTACATAAAGTATATATTTTCAGAAACTACACCCCTTGGCGCATCAAATGAGGGGCTGCATGTATTCGTAGCACAAGACTGGAGTGCGCAAGACATAAATGAACTTGTCGCTTTTAATTTAATTTTTTTTTTTATTTTTAGAAGTGTGATATTCACTTATTTTTTGTGCACGTCAGATTTGTGATACAAATACAACTAAGACCTCATTTGCTGCAGCTGGGGGTGTAGTTTATAAAAATATATAGTTTTGTTGGCCTATTTTAACATCCCGGGCAGCTAGAGCTGTTTAATTGACGGCAGCCATGCATTAAATTTAAAGATGTCTTTTGTGATACTCTAATAAATTTAACTTTTAGCTATAAAATATTAGAAAAACACAGTCTACTGTTCTCAATTTCTGCTTATTTTAGACCGGTTACCTACTACAAATATTTAGCAACACAGCTTTTGATATTAGAGTTTAGAAAAATAACATTACGAACTAGTTTTTATTGAGTCGGAAGTGAAAAATTACACTTTTTTCGCATTTTTGGCTTTATTTTTCAAACGTAATGAGACACACACATATAATGGAATATTTGGAATCTGCTGGGTGTGCTGAAAAAAACAATAAATGGTTTGTATAGTTTATTCCCGAGAAATTTACTTCTAAACACGTTTAAACGTGAGATGCACCAAAATGCCGAAAACCACCTTAGCACCAGGGTGGGAAATGAGGGTGTACAGATTATTGGTTAGGGATGAGAACATACTTTCTAGGGATATCCATATGTTTACTACCCAGGGGTGATCTAAAACTCTTCAAAAAAGACAGTCCACATTGGACCAGCCCACTGGCAGAGGCAGGAACGGGTCATATAATGTGATGTTGTGTTAACCCAGTGGTAAAAGCGAGGCCCAAGTTGGGGGGGGCGAGCATGTATGTAACGGTTAGCTTGCGCATGTAAGTTTGTTTAAAACGGGAGAGTGTGCAAATGTGTGTGCCACTTGACTTTACCTGCCTTGAGCCATAAGGTGCAAGTTTTCATATCTATTTTATATGCATCTATTATGCACATGTATAGATGTCATCTAGAGAAATGTTATAGGTAAGTTTTATATAAATTGGATTGTGTTAATAAATGATTAAACAAAAAGGTGGGGTCCCATAATAAAAATTGTGAAATTTTATTAAACATCAAATAGAAAGCCAAAAAACAAACTTTCCTGTAAAGCACTGCACACATTTGTAAAGGGGGGCTTACCATTTTCTTGTCCATTTTTGCTTTGATGTCTCTTGCCAATGTAAAAAATGCCTGTGAATAAAAAAAAGTTTTAGTATTTAAGTATTTTGTTTAATTTTTAGAATAAATAGTTGAAATTTGTGGACTCTTTCCAATCACGATTTGTTGTGCTCGTCACATCTGCTATGAAGATTGTTAGGCAACTTTCATTTCATCGGCTACTTACTTAGTACTCTTTTTTTGTGCAATTATTAATCGAGCACACACATATATGACTGTCAAAGAGAAGAGGGGTTTAAGGGATCTCATACTTACATTTTCGACATTGATATTTGCTTTTGCACTAGTCTCCATGAACTTTATTCCATACTCTAGAGCCAACTGAAAAAGAAAAAAAGATGTAACATAACATCAGCTGAGGCTGGTTCATCTATCTAAGGTTTGCTAGTAGATTATTTTCATAGAAAAGGACTGGGAAACCTTCCTTAAAATAAGTTTATGCCGTTATGAAGATATTGTGGCTTAAACATGCATTGACTTATTTATTAGAGAAGCAAAAGCCTTTATAGGGACATTTAAGCTGGCATATACACTTTAATGCATACAACAGCTGAGGGCTCTCATTCTATTTCCATTGTGTTCCATTTGCGAATGCATAGGATTATGAATAACCTCACCCCTATTTTACAATTGTCCCCTTTGCCTGCCCTCCAGCAACCAATTAGTGTCGAGAATCGTCATACCAGAGGAGGGCAGTTGCAGACCAACTACTACTTCAGGTGCATTTTAAAACATTCACAGAGTACTCTAATATGCATTCTTCCCTCATAGGACTGCAAGGTTCTCTACCTAAACTGTTCTCGAAGAAGAAGTGTACTGTCACAAACACCACCAAGTGCATAATACATTACTGGAACGGGCATTTTTATTTTTTATTTTTTTTTAACCAGCACTTAAAAAATGTTTACCAAACGTGTGACTTTTTCTTCTAACATGTAACTTTATAAACAAATAAATAAATATAAAAAATGCTCATCAAGATGAAATTGCCCCTTACCTTTTCACCCTTCTCTTTGGAAACTTGACGTTTTTCATTGACATCACATTTGTTGCCCAGGATCATTTTCTCAACATCGGCTGATGCATGCTGCAAAATAGTTGTTCAGTACAGACTGAGGCAAGGAAACACTGTACAGCATATGCATTCTACCAATGTAACTTAGAAAACTGTCTTGCTTTCAGCACTAATATATATATATATATATATATATATATATATATATATATAAAGAAATCAGTGTTAGCACAAGAACTTGGCTTGGCTACAGTGCCATCCACATCATAGTCTACTGTTCAATCCGTCCTTTTCCATTCACTTTTAGACATTTTCTCCATACTTTCTCTGATATGGATTCTCAACATTTGCTGTTCTAATACTTAAAAATAAACACATAAAATAAATCTTTGCATAAAAAAAAAAAAAAAAAAAAGGATCTGCACAGGTTACCAGGATACATTTCAGATACAAACCTCTTCGATATTTCGGATCCAGTTCTTTATGTTGTCAAAGGATTTCTCATTGGTAATATCATATACCAGCATAATGCCCTAAAAACAAACATTAGTTATACACCGAACAACATAGGAAATGAAATACGGAATTACTAGAGAGCTATTACCAACATACTGGGAATTAACATCAAACCACCAGGACCTTTAAGTAAGTAATTCATACATAATGTGCTTTTTTTTTTTTAGTCCTTTAAGATCTTCATTTAATTGTAGCTTTAACATAAAGAACAGAGGCCACATATTGCCAAACGGCTTCATTGAAAGGGCATCTGGTGTCATCAGCCTGTGCACAGGGAACTTTTCCAACACACAGGTTGGATGAACAGTGGTTTAGTTATCCAGGAGATGAAACTATATACACTGAACAGCCATAAGATTATGACCACCTCCCTAATATTGAGTAAGCACCCCTTTTGCCACCCAAACAGCCCTAACCCATCGAGGCATAGACTCCACTAGACCTCTGAAAGCTTCCTGTGGTATCTGGTGCCAAGACGTTAGCAGCAGATCCTTTAAGTCCTGTAAGTTGCGAGGTGGGGTCTCCATGGATGCATCCTCGTGCCGTGTGTTCTCCAGGTAAGCGACGTACACGCACCCGGCCAGCCACATGATGTAAAAGAAAAGAGAGTCATCAGACCTGGCCACCTTCTTCCATTGCTCAGTGGTTCAGTTCTTATGCTCGTGTGCCCATTGTAGGCGCTGTCAGCAGTGGACAGGCGTCGGCATGGGTACCCTGACTGGTCTGCAGCTACACGCAACAAACTGAGATGCAACGTATGTTCTGACAACCTATCAGTATTAACCTTTTTAGCAATTTTTGCTACAGTAGCTCGTCTGTTGGATTTGACCACAAGGGCCAGCCTTCGCCGTCCACATGCGAGCCTCTGCCTCCCATGACCCTGTCGCTGGTTCACCGCTTTTCCTTCCTTGGACCACTTTTGATACTGACCACTGCAGACCGGGAACACCCCGCAAGTGCAGCAGTTTTGCAGATGCTCTCTCCCAGTCGTCTAGCCATCACAATTTGGCTCATGTCAAAGTTGCTCAGGACACACTTGCCCATTTGTACATCAACTTTGAGGACACTTGCTGTCTAATATATTCCACCCACTGACAGGTGCCAAGATAAGAAGATTTACAATGTTATTCACTTCACCTGACATTGGTCATAATGTTATGGCTGATTGGTTTATACACACACATTATTTATAACCAGCATTTATAGAAGTGAAGGACAGTTGACTCATATGTCAATTTAAGTTAAATACAAAGATTTAAATAATATATCTGCAATACAAAATTGACTTTTGCCAATATGCTGAAATATATTTGCTTTCTCTAAAGAGTGATACATTTAAACACATCAATTTGCTCAACAAGATCCTGAGAATTATACATCTATAATGCTTCGATATGAACATACTCATTTAGCGAACAAAATCTTGTGTATTATATACTTCGGACAAAGCTCAGTTTCATCCATAAGATGTCACTAGATATATACTGAAGGAAAAAAGAAACAGATCCAACCATATTTTTCCTTGTTGATGTTCCCTATGCCCTAAAAACAGACTTTGATGTTTTAAAATGCTTGTGTTGCTTAGCAACAGAACACTGTCCTTCAACTATAGACCTGTCCTGTCCACTGTGTCACGACATGCAACCCACCTACAACACCCTCACTTGCCTCATATGAAGAACTAGCAGAGCTCCACATATGTTAATATACAAAGTCAGAATTATTACAACACATGCATATTTTTTTCTGTTCTTTCTCCTCTCTTCAGCTGCTAACCTGAATTGACTATACTAGACCCATTTAAACCAAGAGGTTGTTATTTAATTCACCATAAATTCACATGTTTGTGTTTAGAGCATACACAAAAATAGCAAGTTGAGCATAAAAGAAAATCAATTAAAAAAGGATTCAAATATTTAATGTAAAATCTATTAATATTAAAATGAAAAGATAAAATCAATTCATTAAGATCCTTGAGTACAGTAATAACCCATTATGTTTTTTATTATAAGGTATTTGGATGCCTGTAATTGGTATTATTTAGCTTTTAACTGTTTTTTGAGGTCTTTGGGATCTTGTAACCAGATAGTTCCTATTATAATGGTGTCACAAAGTGCCTCTACACATTCTGCCAGCCTCCCCACTTTATCTAAAGAGTATGCACATCAGTTTGGCCGTTTCGCTACATATTTTCAGCAATTGTGGGTATCCCCATGCATAATACTTTGCATGGCTTTTTGTGACAAGCAATGTTAAAACCCCAAGTCTGAAGAGCCCTGTACTACAGAACCTACCATTGCTCCACGGTAATATGCAGTGGTGATTGTTCGAAACCTCTCTTGTCCAGCTGTATCCCTGAAAAAGTTAAGAAAAAAATAAATAGGAAGGAACAGTAAATAAACTTTAAATTGGCAGCTATCCATAAGTTTATTTGCCACAATAAAGACAGCTAATCTGCATTGATCTATAATTATTTGCCATCATTATAAGGGTTATAGGTTTAAGGTATCACTTATAGTATTTTTTAATGTTCTATAGTACTTTTTAACATGCTTTTATAATTTGAATTAAAACAAAAACAGTATTGGACAAGGAAAGGGAAACACACCTTGTGCACACAATGCAACTTGAACCATGTTAAAATAGTTAGCTAAAAGGGTGTAGGTAAAGAAAATCAACCACTCCCAAGGACCAAACAATATGGGATGTTGGCAATTTCACCATTCCGTTGCTTAGTATGGCAAAATGCATTTTTCTATTTTGTTCCAGTATCACTTGTTATTTATATTTTGATTCTGGTTTTAAACATCAAAAAAAGTTCAAATTCAAGTTCAAACACATGTTATGTGACACAGTAGTCACAATCAAGTAACACAATAGGTAAGCTGAACAATTCACGTATATGTTCATATTTACTTATGTGTTTAAAACCTTCAGTCAGATGGCCTTCCGGAGGAAGTATCAGCAATGTGTATATTGATACGCACTTTAACATGTGCATGTTTGCTCAACACCATTACAGAGCAGAATTCTGGAACAAGGGGATCTAAAGTAATTAATTGGAAAAATAGGAACCTCTGTATAAACACATTAGTTCAGGTCCGAGCATAGATATACTTGTTGGTTCATTCAGATTCTTAATAGTGGTTTCTAAAGCAAACACTCTCCAAGGGTATTGTCCCCACCACAATCTACTCATGTCCCTGGTAAGCAGCTCTGTGGTTTTGTTCTGGTTTTTCCAATATATTTTTAAAACGAAAAGCCCTCTGCAGGAAATCCAGAGGCTGTGGGGTATAGTATTTTTTTTCAAGCCACATAAAAATGACATGGCTGTTCTTTTCACAGTTGACATACTCTAAAAGCTATAATTTCTCTCCCAAATCATAGTAGCCCTTAATGTCAGTTGCTTTGCACATAACTATGAAGAAAAGTCGTTATTGGATCGGTGTATTTTTTTTTTTATGCATTTTTAGTTTTCCATTGAAGAAAGACTTTTCCCGAGTCCTTACCTTCAGATCTCTTAATCCACCTAAACAATTGTAATATTTTAATTATATTTTCTGAATTAGTTTAATTATTCTGAATACAATCTTAAAAACATGGTTTTTATTTTGCTGAGAAGGTAGCAGATGAATAGAAAACCTTCCATCAGAAGTGATAAATTAGAGACCAATACAGCGAGAGGATTTAAACACGCATAGGAAAAACAATTGACACTATTAAACAACTGTAATTAACAAATTATGAAAAAAAAATCTTTAAAAATGCTTATATTTTTTTTTATAAACCTACTCATGTATGTCCTTATGGGTTAGTCTGATTTGCATGAGGTTTCTGGTTGGATAAAGGGACATATAACAAAGCAGTCCATATGTGTATTCTTGGGATAGAGTAAAAGGCATTATAACCCAAAATATATTTCTTGATTGCATCATGTGATATTATAACAAAAGCTTACCATATCTGTAGTTTAATTCTTTTTCCGTCTAATTCTATAGTTCTGATTTTAAAGTCAATACCTGTGATTGAAGAAATAAATGGATAAAATGTTTTTGTAAATACATCATATAATTGTTTAACAGTAAACTTTATTTGAAGACTTAAGTAAATTTAGTGGACTAATTTATCTCAGTAAAACAGAGTTTAGTGGCAAAATCTGCTTAACACATTACAAGAGATATGTCACCTTCTCAAATTCAACATTTAAATGTTTGGCACAGGAAATATGCAATGGAGCTTAGAGGTTCAAGCAAGCTATACATGGTTTAAAATGTGTATATTATGGGTGCAGCTGTCCATTGGAACTACGTAGAACCCCAAAACAAAAAAGGAAGGTTTTGAAAAATACTTATCTTGCAAATGAAATGAAGCAACTGTCTTTACAGTGTCATCAAAATAATTTCCTGTTCAAAAGAGTAACTTATAAATTCTGCTCCCCAGGCAAGTTTTCTGAACAGCATCACACCCATATCCAGTGGAAAAGATGACCCGAGTTCCTGGATCCTAATCAATGGCACTCCGCTGTGAGCTGGACATCAGTCCTCTACTCTATGCCTAGTCATTCTTCAGTACAAGCACTGAAATTATTCCTCAGAGCTAATATTTCATACAACTATAAATGACCTACCAATACCAAACCTAATACATGACAGGTCACAGTCAAACCTTCTACGAAGGTCTAAACCTGTACAAATCACAGCCTGTAAAATGCTTGGTGGTGGGAATAGACCTCTCAGTTAGTATGGTGCTGTGGACATAATGAAAACAGGATGTTACACACAACCCATTTGTTTCGGCCAAGCAGCATGTTGGCTTTGTGAAGTTGAAACCTTTTCACTCAATGATTTCACCATGTTCCATCACAGCTCTTGAATACAATGAAATTGGCCCACCTAACAAATGGTCCTCCACTGTTACATAATAGAGCATTTTCCACAAATTCCTGACTTGAAAGCAGTGGGCAAAGAAGATCCACTAGACTTTCCATAGAGCATCTTGAAGGCAAAGCTTTGTGATTTCAATAAAACTAGGACCCTGCTGACATCACTCCATGCATGAAACTTTAACATTCCCAGAGCTGCTTATCTCCAGGTAAGTCCGCCACTAACTCTGGTCCAGTCAGTATTATCAAAGCCTCCACCAAAACAGGGTCTGTATGCATGGGAAGGTGGCACGCACACACAGTCTGATGGACCAGGGTAGAGCACGCCACAAGGTGTATGCAGCACAATGAGCGTCTATTAGCAAGGAGTTGTGAGCTTTAATGCAAAAGTCTGAGAAGCAAGCTCCATATAATTAAAAGCAGGGTATATAGCATGTGACTGAAAATGAGGAACACTCATTATTTTTATACATTCACACGTCAGTTTCCATAGCTAATCTTACTCGATGTGTCTAATACTTACTAATGCTGCTACAAAAAGAAATACTCCAGTCCTATTTTCCTGTTAAATGCATATTGGAGTCCATAAGGACCCCCAACACACATTTAACTTCTCCCTTTGCTGTCCTTGCTGAAAGTATGCTTCTTCCGTATGCTCAGTACAATCCCATTCTAGTCAGAGACACAGTATCAGATCATATGTATGCTATCTGAATGCTAATGTTTGTAAGCAGGGCTCTCTCCACCTAATGTATCGGGTTGTCTTAGTCTGTCAATTCTCGTCTTGTCATACCCCTTAAATATATGTATTGTATTAAGCGCTGCGTAGACTGTTGGTGCTATATTAAATAACTACTACTACTAATAATGTTTTGCTAGCATATACGTGTTACTGAGCATGTGCAAGAAGTTCACATACTTATGTTTCTTGGTTCCAAAAGAAGCAGCTGGGGAGGGTGTAAGTCCCATGTTCTAACTTCAGTTACTAAACAATGCACGTTCCAGTCTGCATGCAGTAAAATGTATTGGAATCCATACAAAATTGACTTCAACATGCATTAATAAAAATACAAATGGAACTAGACTGTTTTAATGTGTCTTAAAGCACAAATAGCTTTTGCATATTACTAAAGACTTTCAATAAAGTATAATTTTCAGTTTCATACAGTACATGAAACTTTGTCTGTCCTCAAGCCAGCAGCTTCCAAAGCTTGTCTCTGAGACAGGCTTAATTTTTTCCCCAAAATTACTGCATTCCCTGAAACTGTGCACTCTCTAATATTTGTTCTTTGCACATAGGCTAGCAAGTTGCTGCTCGCTATTGCATTGCAACTTCTCTTAGCCTAACACCCTTGCTGACAATGCAGCTAAAGAGGAAGCAAGCAGACCTTTCCATCCATTCTATCAACATTAAATAATCCGCGAGATACAATGGCAGCGCGAGGTACCCTGATCATGATATAGGGGTTTTAACGGATTCTGTTGTTGCCTGTCAAGCCCACCACTCAACAGTTACATCTACGCTTCTATCAAATAACCACAAGATTTAAAAACTATGCTCAACTGAATGATAAAAACTGTTGGTGCTAACAGCATATATAATATATAATTATCTGTAGTTCCAAAATGGGGCAGTCACGGCCATTTTGTTTCTTTTTGCGTTAAGTGGCACAAAGTACCTTAAAGGACCATCTCTGGCTACTTTCTCTAAAAGAATGGCTGAGCTGGACTTCTAAAATGCATAGCTCAAGCGGCGAGATGACCTTCAAGAAGTCTCACTAATTTAAATATGTTAAGCAGTTCTTTTGGGAGAAAATAGAGCCAATTGTTCCTTTAATAGAAGAAGAAAAAAAAAAGTGCTTTTTTTTTTTTAAGAAACAAAAAAAAAAAAAGTGTGATTTCATGCTTAACTACTTGTACATATTTATACATACAAAGTTTCTGGATTACCACTATGTGAAGGAGAAAAGACCACAGTGAATAACTTTGAATACACATAGGGAACTCTATTATTTGCAGATAAAAAGGAAAGCTCTTCTGCAGAATTCTGATAAAAATCCCCTCTTTTTCCAACAGAAACAAAATGTACTTTAAATACAGGGAAATCATGAACAACACGAGGGCAGAAACTAGCAAATCCTATAATTTATGTTCTGTGATTACAAGTTTCCACTAGTCTGGGGCTGAAGAAAAATAATCACTTAAAGGTAAATTCCTATCAACTTTCTTAATGTTCTTGGCTATTATGACATAACTTTTATGCTTTCTCTGTAGCAGCATTATTTTTACACAATCGTATATACACACTGTAGGCCTCCAGGAAGTTGGAATTCAGCAGATGATGACATCAGAACAAGTAGCCTTTGTGTGATGTAATAAGGGTTAGTGATATGCTGTGTCACTAGATTGGCCTGGACAACAATATTGGTACATTTCGCTGTCGAGGCACAGTTTCTGACACAAGACATCTTTCTGATTTTCAGTTGCAGAAAAATACCAATGCTGGTGTTATTACTATGTACCATCAAAAGAAATGCCACACACTGAAGGAACAACTTGTGAATCAAAATTGAGAACCAGGAAGTAGAGGACAAAATGTTATATGCAAGTAGTTTAACTATAGTTTAAATACAAAAAACCACCCAGCACGTATTGGTTTGTCTTCTTTGTGTAAATGTGACATATTCCTGCAAATATGGCTGGTCTGCCCTACTTGAAAGCTTTTTGCCTTGACATGTAATAAGTCGTAACTTAGGTTAGTGATGCAATGATTAATACATCACATAATACAGCCTAGAATAAACAAAGTATGCTAATTTCATATAGTACTTTTATTTTTAAATATATTTTGTATACCACATTACAGCAAACCTCTGGGCTTGCTGTTATAGGCAGGTCTGTAATTTGTTCTTACCTGAGCATCAGCTTATGATAAGATCCAGAAAGACCGGCCCTTCTGAGGATTACACTTTAGCAGTGGTTGCTCCTGAAGCATGATCCAATTTTGAAATACAATCGCGTTCCATGGGCCACTCTATTAGCCGGCACACACGTAAGACATTTGCTTAGCGATTATCAGCTAATAGAACAGCATTTAGTAAAGGTAGTTCTGAAACATTAACAAGGGTTTGTCTACCTTAAAATATCAGCAACATCTACGATGAATTATCACGTGTTTATAAAACATTACACAACAGATGATCTATATTGGTTTTTAGCAGCAAACAATTGTTGCAATGCATATGCAGACTGAGGAGTTAAAGTCCAGAGCACTCAATAAGTACCAGTGTTTATTATACAATGTGTCCATATACAGTGATATTTTGGAACATATTTACAGAGTGCTCTGGTTATTGTTAGATAGAAAAATAAATTGAGTACCAAATGTGCTGTTTTATTGTGCATTCTGCTATTGTGATGCCTCTAGATTGTAAGATCATTTGAGCAGGGCCCTCCTCACCTGTTGTCTCTGCAAGTCAGTTTGTTATGTTACATACTACTTATGTCCTGTCCACCCATTGTACAGCGCTACAGAATTTGATGGTGCTATATAAAAAAATAATAATAATATTAGATTTACTGATTTTGCAGTATCTCGAACAAATTAAGGAGTATGAAGGTCCTAGATTTTTTTGAGGTGCCAGAAAGGCGGTATTACACATAGATTAATCTAACATACAAAAAAAAACAAGGCGCCATCAGGGATGTTCTCCTAAGCCTGGATGTTTTGGGTTGATAAAAGACAGGCCGAAGTGATGGAGCATGGCCATGGAGAAGAGCAGGAGAAGTAGAGTAGAGCGTATGAAACCAATATCTGGACTGAAGGATAGAAACCATAAAGCAATAAGCAAATCCTAAAATAATGGCAGATATGAGTAAGCATTTTCCAAGTAAGCAGCCTGGTAGAAAGCGCATTGGAAGAGAGGAGAATAATATATTGGTATAACTGTTTTATCCTTTGAGTTCCATGAACACGATAGCAAGACTACCAAAGTCCAGCAGACAAGTCACAGCGCATCTGATTAGGAATTCCACATCTACACTACTTCTAATGCCTTTGGTGATTTAAAGTCAGGTATTTCAGCCTGTTAAAAAAAATGTTCATGTGTACATGTATGAATGCTTCAGGGCAAACATAAAGAAGCACACTTTGAGAAATCTACTGAAATACTAACTAGGCTTATACTAAGACATTAAGCATTTGCTCTTTATAAACACAGGTGAAATGAACCCATGAATAAACGCCACAGCATGCTTTTAAAAGGCAGCTTCTGGACATCTAGCTATGATGGAGAAAATATCTGTTAATGTATAATGGCGACAGAAAGTTGTAAAAGTACAGCAGAACATGAAAACTATGGAAAAGCCCTGGACAGGGTATGTTCACGTACACACAGACATGTATGTGTCATACATACACACACACACTCCTGAACGTCTCCCACTAGTTGCTCTCAGCGCTCTCTTACCTATGGTGGATATAAAGGTGGAGTTGAAAGCATCCTCTGAGAACCTGAATAATACGCAAGTCTTCCCGACTCCAGAATCTCCGATTAGAAGCAGTTTAAACAAATAATCGTAAGTCTTCGCCATATTAAAAACTACTATACAGGAAATACCAGTACGAGAACACTATTGGCTGTTGCTTGCATCACTCTAAACGTAGGTAACTGTCGATTGGTAGTTAATCGCTCTAACGTCATCATAAACCCGCCCATCTCCAGGGGACCCCCCTCGGCCGAGCCCAGCGTAAAGTTTATCTGGCTATGCGACCGAGTCAAATTGAGAGCTGTAAAATGATTGGTTGGTTGTACGTCAGAGTTGCCGCTTCTTATTGGCTGCCAGGCGTCCGAAGTGGAAAGACTGTAAAATGTCACAGGGGTTATCATTAGAAGGTTTAGTCACACAGTGCAAAGGCCGGCGGGAAACTGGAAGCGTGCAGTCGGTTTACGGTTTTCTGTAACGAGCTCACATCATCAGGAATGAATTTCAGCAAAATGCTGTACTTTGAGGCATGATACTACATGATTAGTGCATGCTTTTAAAACACTGTTTCTGAGAATGCCCATGCTTTTGTGTGGTAGTGTAAATGTTAACAGTTTTCTATAGTTCTGTTAAAAATATCACTTTAGCCAAAACAAATACAACTAAAATGCATTTCATGGCATTGCTAAGAACCCTCCTGGGTTTCTACCTTAGCTATTTTGCTGGTATCAGCTCGTTGATCAATTGCAGAAAGAAACAAGACAGAAGAAAGAAGAGACAAAGGGAAGAAGAGCACATGAGGAAAAGAAGACAGGGACACGGAAGCGCTCTTTGTTAGTGCTTGCCTTTTACAATTTGTTATACTATTTTAGTGCTTAGGGGGCACTTTTAGGTTTAAGGACCAGCCTCTCCTTGACCTGTATTCCTTTTAAAATGCTGTCCTAACTTGTTTAATTTGTACTATTATAAAAGGGAAAACAGTAAAAATAAATGATAATTTATAAAAAAAAAACTGGCAATAACATTAACATGTTGATCGTTCTATGTACTATGAGGTTGAGGGAAAATGAAAGAGGGACTGCTTGGGTGAGGGGGATTTAATTGTGGAATTGGGTGCATTATTTCAGGTTGGAAGTTAAGGTAAAATACAGTTGTGTGGATTATATGGTTTTATAAATCAGGACATAATAACATGTTTTCCTTAGCAGGTCTAAATACTATTTAAACTCACACAGTGCACGGACGCCAGAGCAGTAAGCTGCGGACCCGCGTTAGGCACCCATTGGGCCACATAGACGTCTGCGCAGCTCCAGAGATGCTTGGCCGGCCCCCGGACCAGTGAAATCTGCAAGAGAGGTAAGGGGTTGCAGTATACTGAATGGGTGAATGAAGTGTTTAGGGGCAGAAATGGGTCAGGCAGGTTGCTTCAGGGGCAGAGGTGGCACAGGCAGGCTGCTTCATGGGCAGAGGTGGCACAGCTAGGCTGTTTCAGGGGCAGAGGTGGCAAAAGCAGGCTGCTTCGAGGGCAGTGGTGGCACAGGCAGGCTGTTTAAGGGAAGCAGTGGCACAGGCACGCTTTTTTTAGGAGCAGCTGTGGCATGGGGAGGCTGTTTTTAGAGGCCTACCATGTCAATGTCTAGTGTATATTCTGTACTACCTTCGATGTTTGGCTAAGTTTATAGTGATAGGAGTTATGCTGTTCGGTAAATCTTATTTATTTAAACTTATTTTATTTATTTAGAAGTTTATACCTGAAGTACAACATGTATGAAAAAAATACAAAAAAATTGTACTACCATAAAGTTTCACAAAGGCTGGTGGTAAAATTAGTGCATGGAAAGGGTTAAAATTTATTTTTATTTTTCAAATACCTTGGGGTGTCTAGTTTTTAAAAGTACATGATTTGATGGGGTAAATTGCATTGGCCGGCTTCAAAGATACCCGAAATGGCACATGGGGGAAGACTTACCAGATTTGGAAAAAAAAGGTTTTGAAATAGCAAAACGCTACCTGTACTTATTGCCCCATAACGTGCAGAAAAAAGCAAAAAACATAAAAACACTGGGTATTTCGAAACTCAGGACAAATAGAATCTTTTTAGCAGGTTTTTTCATTCGTTTTTGCAGATGAGTAAAAGTTTTTTGTTTAAAAAGTGAGAAAAAGTAATTTGTTTTAACAAAAAATCCCCATATTTTACAATTTTTTTTAATAGTAAATTAGATGATATGATACAATTAATGGTATCTAAAGAAAGCCCTGTTTGTCCTGAAAAAAACAACATATAATATGTGTGGGAGCACGAAATGAGAAAGAAGAAAATTACAGCTAAACTGTAACACTGAAAAACGTTAAAAGATCCATTGTCCTGCAATATACTACGAGTAAAAACCCCTGTTGTCCTTAAGGGGTTAAGGTGAAAAGAGGCTTTCTCCTGGGACCCCTTCCAAACAAACCATATTTGTTCAGTCTTTTTATACTTTAACATTTATCATGCTAATTGAGGCCTGTAGACTGTAGAGATGTAACTGTTCTTTTGCAATCTCTCTGAGCATCTGACCTTGGGGTGAATTTGCTGGGACGTCCACTCTTAAGGAGATTGGCAACTGTCTTGAATGTTTTCCACTTTTGAATGATCTTTCTCACTCTAGAATGATGGACTTTAAATTAGTTTTTCACACGTGGCTTCACCCTTTTGGCTTTATTTTTGTTGAATAAATCATGTAATATGTTATGTGTTGTTGCTCATTTGAGGGTGTATTTACCTAATTTTTAGACCTACTAAGGAACAGATGTCCTGATGTGTAAAACATAGAATTCAAAGAGGGTGTACTTTCTTTTTCATGACTGTAGATGCACTAGGAGCAACCTCATCTAGACCTGAGGCTAGTGCTAAGGTTGTGCTGTGCGATTGAAGCAGCAGGGCATGAGGAAGTAGAAAGGTATAGATGTTCAATGCTAGAGATGGCAAGAAGAGTAGGACATGGAAATTGCCAACCCATTAGGAACGGGAACTGGAATGGGTTCACCAGCAGGGGCCCTCCATTGCTTTGCACTTCCATTTTTGCAGAAGACTCAAAGTGGTTATGGCCCTTTATAATGGCTACTGGATCATGGACTTGTCTGAGTGATTTTCAGGCAGGATAGGACTGGGGGGTCTAACCCCCGTAGGCCACACTATGAAGTTCTTGGTTGAACATCTCAGATTTATTTTGTATCAAGTTGCTCCATAATAAAGCATCCCAAAAGACATCTGGCAGAGAACATGCAGTGTGTGCTCTGCTAAGTCCATTCTAAAACATACCTACAGAAAGATAATGCATAGGAAAGGTGCATACGAGGATCCAGTCAACTTTGCAATGGCAGCCAATTTGACTGCACATATCCAACTGCTACTATACTACTGTAGAATCGCTTAAAACACTAAGAAAAAGTTTCAGGTATTGGCCAAAAACCTTTAAATCAAATTACTGTTGTGCACCCCTTGCCAACCCTCCTCTGGCATATGATCCTCAATCATCAGCCTGGTTTCTGGACATTAGTGCCCTAAAGAATGTTCACATACATATTCATCCCTCCTACTGCGTGTGCTTTTGTGTTAGCCCTAGCTCTCCCCCTAGTGTTTGTTTATTTGAAGTAGCTAGTTTAATCAAAAGCAAACTTGATAAAAGGGAGGTTGATCCACTCAAAATCTCATCCTTAATGTTGTATGTTTTCTATTTGTCCTTAGATTATTAACCCCTTGATGACAATTGCCGGTCCGGGCACGTCACGGAAATTCAAGTCGATAACGACAAATGACGTGCCAGGACCGGCACGTCATTAAACGGGTGCAGAAAGCGATCTATTTTCACTTTCTGCACCGAAACGGCGTTGCTGTAATGCCTCGACCTCGAGGCATTCAGCAACGCCATTATCGGCACAAAGGGGCCATCTCTGGCCCCTCCCCGGGCGTCAACATCCGCCATACTTTGTATGGCGGCGGACGCCCGTTTTAAAAGCGTTTAGGAGGCGATCAACTCTGGAAAACTCTGGCTCCACTTGCAGGTTGAATATAGGTACTGCATTCAACCATGCAAGTCAATGGAGCTCAGCTTTCTAATCACAGTGTGATTAGAAAAAATAAATTAAAAATAAAATAAAATTAATAATAATTAGAAAAAAAACAGTAAAATGTAAAAATAATTTCCCACTGATGTCACTATCAGGGGAACCTTCAAGTTGAAAAAAAATGTTAAAAAAATAAAAAAAAAAAGGCAAAAAAAAAGAATATATATATAAAAAATATATTTTTGTGAGCAAGTCCTAAAATTAGCATATTAGCTTAAAACAATTCTCGCATGGAAAGAGTTAAAATACTGGCATATTAAATGCCCATGGGGTGTCTACTTTTAAAAATGTATGATTTGATGGGGTAAATTGAATTGGCCGGGTTCAACAAGGTCAAAATTAACACGGGGGGAAGGATGGCCACACATCTAATTTCCAATTAGAAAAATGCACACGTACCAAATGTGGCCTTTTAGTTCCCCCCAAAAACGACAAACCCATGCATGTGGGGTATCACTGTACCCAGGAGATGTTGCTGAACACATATTGGGGTGTCGTGTGACAGCGGCATATACCAGGAGCTGTAAATTCATACATAAAGTATGTCATCTAAAGAAAGCCCTTCTTGTCCTGAAAAAAACAATATCTAATGTGTGTGGGTTCAGTAAACGGGAAAGAAGAAAATTACAGCTAAACACGAGCAGTGCAGAAATGTTAAAACGGCCATTGTCACGAAGGGTACAAAAAGTAAAATCAGCCTTTGTCACTAAGGGGTTAAACAACTTTTTGTTACACAAAGAAAACCCAAGTAAACACAAAATTACATATAGCAAACATATATAAGGCTTTCATGAGAACAGATAGATAGTAGATATGTTCCAAGAAGGTATAAGTTTACAATACACAAATGTTAACAAAACCTTAGACTACAAAACAGTGTAATATATCCAGCCATCTGAACCAAACACATTAGTACAGCTCGCTCGAGCTGTAAGCACAGAGGAAGGTGCACAACTTAGATAGTACACCAAGAAACAATACCACACCTGCTCCATACTCTGGTGAATAATGGATAATCTAAAGTTGTATGACGTGTGAAGAAGTGTATAACTGAACCCAAACAGTTTTAACTATGATTGTTTTGTCCAAACATATTGTCTTTTGTGTGGCATTCATGCCAGGAACAGGGTGTCTGCCCTGTAGCAGTGCAGAGAGAACCAATCAGTACTGTGAAATGCAATCAAAAGATAAATTTTAAAATAATCATCTAGGTTCTCAGTGTAAAATGATCATTTAGTGAAAAAGTATCTTGTGTTCCCAATGTAGCACTGCCTACACCCAGTGCAGAAGATACATTTAAGTCTGGACAAAGCCATTTCCAGCTTTAGTGGCTGAGATTGAACCCATTGGGACAAAATTCTTACCAACTCCTGGCATGATCAGTAACAGGTGTTTCCCTCTTGGTGGCATTGGCCGCCCACCTCCGGGGACAGAATTCCAAATAAAGCCCACCATATAGAGGGCCGAAACTCCAACCACGGAACCCCTGTGACTAAACTGCCAATTCCTCTCAAAAAAAGGTTCAAGACTCTTGCAAGACCTAAGGGAATGTACCATTTGGCATTGAGCATTTCAGGCAATTTGAGTTTCTGGCTAGACCAATATGACACCTCTATTTGGGAGTTACATAAGCTCTGTCTTTAGAAACATTTTGCTATAAGACCAATTAGTTGATCTAAAAAATAGTTGGGCAAATCAGCTTTCCAGCAAAACATACTCTTCCCCTGGGGCTCCGGGTCAAGTTTGGATCTAATGACCATAATAGTGAGCTGTGGTCTGCAAAGGATGGTGAGTTTATCTAGGGGATTATTACAATTGTCATCAGTAAAGTAGGATATAACCCTGTTGACTAGATAGGCAACTGCAGGTAGTGCAAAGGATGGATTGTTGTCCCAGGGTTAGCGAAATCAGTTACTAATCTACCCCGCCTCATAGTACAAAATCCAAAAGAGATGGTTTGCCCTACTGTTTTGGAACATTGGGTTGTTAACTAAGGGTAGAAATCTAGAAAAGGAGAATTACAATTTTTTTTCCTGACCTTCTGCCACACCTTCCATGTTTGGTATAATAGAGAGTTAGAGATTAGTTCCTCCGGCCAAGATCTCCGGGCAGACCAGGAAAATGTCTGGAGAGAATCCCTACTAATAAGAAAGCCATAGGTGCTCCTAAAAAGTTTTAGGATCCTCAGTAGAGGCCCAACAGATTGCTTAGGGTTAGACAGGAAGAGGAGCAGGTCATCTGCAAAGACACTACTCCCACCCTCACGCCATAGACATAAGGTGAAAACTCTTGGAGCCAGACCAACAGTTCTTTGGCAGGTCATAAAATGGGAATGGGAACCAGTTGGAATTAAGATTATTCACCTTAATTTGTGCCCAAATAATTGGGACCACTTAATTGGGGGATAAAAACGTATCAAATATTCCCATAAGATCCGATTGAAAAGCCTTGTCCGTATCACAGTTCACAACAATGGCATTTCTGTTATTCATTTGCTTGGAGTGGCTAGTTGCTGTGATTACCCATCTAGTATTTTGTGTGGAATGTCAATTCTTTATAAAGCCTGCTTGGGATAGGGAGATAATTTTTTTAAAAAAATAAGCTGTAGTCTAGTTGACATTATTGTATCAAAATAAAATAAAATTAGTTTAAAAAAAATGGTAACATGTAAAACTTATTTTCCACTGATGTCACCATCAGGGGAACCTTCCAGTTCCAAAAAATGTAAAAAATAAAATAAATATATATATAGATCTAAAAAATATTTCTATGAGCAAGTCCTAAAATTAGCACTTTATCTTAAAACAATTCTCTCATGGAAAGAGCTAAAATACCGGCATTTTTAAGTGTATGATTTGATGGGGTAAATTGCGTTGGCCGTGTTGAGCAATAGACGGGGGAATGATGACCACATGTCTAATTTTTATTTTGATAAATGCACGTCCCAAATGTGGCCTTTTAGCCCCCAAACAACCCGACAAACCCATGCATGTGGGGTATAACTGTACTCAGGAGATGTTGAACACATATTGGGGTGTTGTGTGACAGTGACATATACCAGGAGCTGTAAATTCATACAAAAGTACAATGTGTTTGGGAAAAATACACACAAAAAATACTACTGCAAACTTTGACAAAGGCTGGTGGTAGAATGTGTGCATGCAAAGTGTTAAAATACCAGCATTTAAAATACCCTGGGGTGTCTAGTTTTGAAAAATATATGGTTTCATAGGGCACACTGAATTGGCCCGGCTCAAAGATGTACTAAATAGGGCATGGGCAAAGGATCACCAAACGTCAAAGTTCAAGATTGAAAAATGCGCATGCCTAAAATGTGGCCCTTTTCCCCCCAGCAGACAGGCAAACCCATGCATGGGGGGTATCAGGGGATGTTGCTAAACACATATTGGGGTGTTGTGTGACAGTGGCATATACCAGGAGCTATAAATTCATACCTTAAGTAAAATGTGTGTGAAAAAAAAATGAAGTTTGACAAAGACTAGTGGTAAAATTAATGCATGGAAAGAGTTAAAATACTTACATTTGAAATAGCCTGGGGTGTCTAGTTCTCAAAAATATATGGTTTGATGGGGTAAATTGTATTGGCCGGCTTCAAAGATACCCAAAATCTACATGGGGAAGAATTACCAGATTTGGAAAAAATGGTTTTGAAATAGCCAAACACTACTTGTACTTATTGCCCCATAATGTGCAGAAAAAAGCAAAAAAACAACATGAAACATTAGGTATTTCTAAACTCAGGACAAATAGTAAAATATTTTTAGCAGGATTTTTCATTAGCTTTTATAGATGAGTAAAAGATTTTTCAAGTAAAAGTCAGAAAAAGTAATTTTTTTCTCCATTTTTCATCATATTTTATACTTTTTTAATGGTAAATGATATGATACAATCAAAATTATGACATCTAAAGAAAGCCCTTCTTGTCCTGAAAAAAACAATATATAACTTGTGTGGGTTCAGTAAACGAGAAAGAAGAAAATTACAGCTAAACACGAGCACCGCAGAAATGTTAAAATAGCCTTTGTCACGAAGGGTACAAAAAATAAAATCAGCCATTGCCACGAAGGGGTTAAAGATGATTGTATAGAATGCTATCCAACCATACTTGGTCCTATGTGAAAAATTAACTAGCCCCTTAGTTATTAAATCAACCATTTAGCCAAACTGAATTGATATCTGAGTTAAATTTCCATTGCTAACACCAGGGCTGGCCTTTGGGGTGTGCGACCTGTGCGACCGCACAGGGCGCCACACTCCAGGGGGCGCCGCCGCTGCCGCGCGGTCCGCCGCCACCGTAGCGTACTGCTGCCAGCAGCAGCATACCTAGCGGGGGGGGCGGTCCGCACCGGGTGCCGCTCATCAGGGGGGCACCCGGCACCCCTCCAGAGACGGACAGTAATGTCCGCCGCTGGAGGAGCAGGCTCGCAAGGGAGCGGTATCGGAGGTCTTTAACAGACCTCCGGCTCCCTTGAGTGATTTTAATCCGGTTCAAGGATCTCCCTTGAACCCGGCTTAAAATCACTCAAGGGAGCCGGAGGTCTGTTAAAGACCTCCGATACCGCTCCCTTGTGATCCGCACGGCGACAGCTGCTGTGCGCCGGGGTTTGTTGTCAGATCCCGGCGCACAACACTGAAGCTGCGCCCACCGCTGTCCGTGCCCTCTGACCCGGAAGAAGACAGAAGAACTGAAGAAGAGGAGCGAAGAGAAGGAACAGGAGCTGTAAGGAGAAAAGAGGAAAGGTAGGAAAGCATTCAGTGAGAGTGGATTGGTATATGTGTGGGTTGGTATATATGTGTGGGTTGGTATATATGTGTGGATTGGTATATATGTGTGGATTGGTGTATATGTGTGGATTAGTGTATATGTGTGGATTGGTATATATGTGTGGATTGGTATATATGTGTGGATTGGTATATATGTGTGGATTAGTAAGTGTGGATTGGTATATATGTGTGTGGATTGGTATATATGTGTGGATTGGTATATATGTGTGGATTGGTATATATGTGTGGATTGGTATATATGTGTGGATTAGTGTATATGTGTGGATTGGTATATATGTGTGGATTGGTATACGTGTGGATTGGTATACGTGTGGATTGGTATACGTGTGGATTGGTATACGTGTGGATTGGTATACGTGTGGATTGGTATACGTGTGGATTGGTATACGTGTGGATTGGTATGTGTGTGGATTGGTATGTGTGTGGATTGGTATGTGTGTGGATTAGTATGTGTGTGGATTGGTATGTGTGTGGATTGGTATATATGTGTGGATTAGTGTATATGTGTGGATTGGTATACGTGTGGATTGGTATACGTGTGGATTGGTAAGTGTGTGAGAGTGATGGGTGTTATGCTGTACCATTTCCAATGTCTTTTTCATGATCTAATTATGCTCTAAAAGTACATCATAACTCCCATCACTCTATACTGTTCCATACAGAGCTGGGAGGCAGAGGCCTTGCACCCCCACCGCAGGACTCCTGAAAGGTAAGTGAACTTCAAAGAGGGAAAGGGTAGATAGTTAGGAGGGGGTAGATAGGGAGAAGGGAGTGAGACAGGGGAAAGGGGGTAGATAGGGCCGAAGAGAGTGAGAAGGGGTAGATAGGGCAATCATACTCCTATCATGCCAAGTCTGCGAGTAAATCCTGGAATCTGGGTATGCCTGGGCATGATAGGAATGTGATTGCTGTTAATCATATATATATATATATATATATATATATATATATATATATATAATATCATTTAATTGTTTTGTCCTATTTTGGTGTGTTACTTACTTTAAATAAAAGTGTTAGATTTTTTTATGGGGTGGTGGGGGGGGTCATATTCGGTTTTGGCCAGGTAAATGCTGCACTTTCGGTTTCAGTCCAGAATTCGTTTCGGTGCATCCCTACTACTAAGCCATACAATGAAGTGGTAGGCCTAGACCACATCAATGTTTGGCGTAGTATATAGTGATTGGGGTTTTGTTACAAGTTTTGTTACTTTCTTTTTTTGGGATGGGGGGGCGCCAGAGGAGTAGTCCGCACAGGGCGCCAGAACACCTAAGGCCGGCTCTGGCTAACACAATAAGAACACCATACCAAAAGCCAAACATGGTGGCAGCAGTGTAATGGTCCAGGGCTGCTTTGCTGCTTTAGTACCTGGGCGACTTGCCCTAATTGATGGAACCATGAATTCTGACCTCTAATATCAAATCCAACCATTCATTTCTGCAGTTGACTTATGCAGCAGGAAAATTATTTGAAGCACTTGAGCAAGTCCGCCTCTGAATGTTTAAAAAAAGCAAACAAAATGAAGGTTTTGAAGTGGCCCAGTCAAAGTCCTGACTTGAAAGGGCATTTCATGCTTGAAAACCCATGGTTGTGCCGCCATGGGTGGCACAATCAGTTATTAGGTTTAGGGAGGCAATTTTTTTTTTCACATGGGTGATATAGGTTTTGAATACAATACAATTATCATTTAAAAACTGCATTTTGTGTTTACTCATGGTGTCTTTATCTTATATTAAAATTAGTTGGATGATCTGAAACCATTTAAATGTGATAAATAAGCAAAATAGAAGAACTTTTTCCAGCACCAGGGGGTTATGCCTGGTACTGGTGTACTGGGTCCAGCTGAGCCCGGCCTTCCTACTCTCTCACCTAGGAGAACAGGGAAGTTGGGGCCATCCGTTGGCTGCAAGGGCGCTCCGAAGAAAGGTTGCTTTTCTATTCCACCAAGTGAGGTCCCTGGGCTCCCTGTCACTGAAGCACCTGGTGGACCCACATAACATGTGTTTCGTGACCTCACTATAGTAGTGATGCAGCAGCAGCTTGCACTCTTCAGGTGTCTCAGTGTCACGGAAGCATCCGTGCCATGGACTCCTGGAGGGGCCAGAAAGCAAACCTCCTTCCTACAGACTATGGGTCCTGGCCTTGGAGGTTCTGTTTTTGGAATGGTGGGTACAGGGGGTCCATTGGGACTATTTCTTAGCCCTGGAACAGAGACTCCAAAGACTGTGGAGCTCGGACACAGATTTGGGTCACCTGCACTTTGGGAGGGGGTTTATGTATGGTATTCATCTCTGTCAGGTGAGCACTTACAGGACAAAAAACTCCATGGCCACTATTTGCACTAAGATCTGATATCCCACCGCTTTCAGCCAGAAGTCAAGGAGCCGCCCGTGTTTATCATCTTCCCCACACTGTGTCATATACACCAATTAAATGTCCAATTTAGGTTTCCACCTGTCCAGGTTTAAAGGATCAAAGATTTACCTCGTTACGTCCCAGTGCTGGTCTGGTTGCTATGTAATTATGAATACCGCAGGGGGGGATTGGGCAGCATTTGTACAAATTAACACAACTGGTTGTTGCACTTATCAGGGTCCTGGCATGCATGAGAAGGGAAGGACAAGAATCAGTGTGTGTGGGAACGGGGCATGATTTGCTTTTTGTGTTCACACATAGGATGCAGCTACAGTATTGAGGTGAAAAATTGTAGATTGAGATGATGGCCAATGGTCTCTCTTTTTCTCCTTTATTCCACCCCATCACTCATTTCTCTCTCTTTTCTCCTTAATGTCTTTTCTGTGTTCTTTCCTTTCTTTTTTCTCCTCTCCTTTCACCCATCTTTATTTTTTTCTCTCTTCCCACCTTTCTCTTGCCCTTCCCTTTTCTTGTTTCTTACTTGTGTTTCTTTCTCCTTTCTCTCTGCTACACAGAGCATTTTAGTTGTCAATAGTAAAACCATGTCCATGGTCACACTCTGGGCACACCCAGCCTCAAAAGGAAATGGCTCAGCAAAAGGTGGCAACTTTATGTCCACAATACATTGTCTAGCGTTTTATACTTGCGTGACACTAGATCCTGATCACTTATACTACTCCTAATAAACTATGGGTTTTAGGCACTAGCTCTAATATTTACAGTATTTCTCACTATGTATATATATATAAGATGACAAAATTGGAGTTTTAGTCACATTATATGGCCATATTATGCTAAGCCCACCACTACGCCAAAGTACTCCAATGGAGGTGGGTCCTAACCTAAATACAATTTAGAGATTGTGTATGATTTTGGTCTTCAGCAGCACCCCCTTATAATTAATGCTAGTTCAGGTGAGTGCTTCCTTTTTGTATTTGTTTATATATATATAAACCTGTACTGGCCCCTCCCTATAGAGATAAAATTATTACTAATAGAAAGTTAACTGAGAACTGGTCACAGAGCAGTAGTCTGTCCGTCTCTGATCATGCTATAGAGTAGACTTGGGCGTCAGTGGAAAAATTTAATTTTTGTTTTCCTGTTCAATTTGAGGGTGGAAAAAGTTATTTGAATTCAACGAAATTCGCCTATTGCCGTTTTTGGTACAAGCTAAATTCGTCCAACATTTTCGTTTTCAAAAATCAAATTTGTCGATCCAGTTGACATGGAAACAAGAAATAAACTCGTAGAAGACATTGAATAGGGAATTTAAGACAAATGGATGGAAGAAAGAGGGTCAAAATTAGCTTAGAGTTATATTATTATTATTTGTTTTATATAGCGCCATCAAATTCCGTAGCGCTATACAATGGGTAGACAGGACATAACAAGTAGTAACAAGTAATAATAAAGTTTGCACATTATTATCATTTGTTTATTAGAACAAAATGAAATGCAAAACTATATTTCTGTATACAGTATTCTATATCTTAAAACAAAATTTTAAAAAAATTGGCCCCGTAATGGCTACCCACAAAAAAAATAAAATCAGCTGATGAAAATTCAACAGAGGAGTGTCTTCTAGTACATTCAAAAACACACAAGGTCTCATGTGTTTTTAGCCTGGCACAGGAAAAATCATTTTGATAAATGCCAACTTTAATAAATCAGTTATTAACATTCACATGCTAAATTCCTGTGATGTGGAGCATTACCTCATGCCTTTCCGCTCTATTAATATCATGTGTGAAGACAGATAAGCTGAATCATCTGCTTAGAGCGCATACCATTTATGGAAATCTTTGAAACAACATGATAAGAAAAATAAGCATTTACAGGTATTGGTCTATAGTTCAATATACGATTAAGACTACTTTGGACTGTAGCTCAAAAAATACATGTAAGCAGAAGCGAAAGTGCTGTACTTTTCAGAACAATTAATACAAAGTAACGATTAAGTACGTCCCGCAACTAATGTTAATTGTTTTCTGTGATATACACATATCCATACAACAGGCAGGCCAGCAAGAAAAGTTCACCATTGCCTTATGTGTGAGTATGCGCTAGCACTCATAGTCATTCAGACTTGGGGACAAATTAGGTGAAATAGAGAAGAGCACTCCTTTGACGAAAAACATAGAAAGTGATAACCATTCGCAGGGCCGGCCCAAGGCAAAATGCCGCCTGGGGCGAATTGTAAAATGCTGCCCCCCCTTATCTACCCTTCCTCTCCCTCCGTCCTTGCCGCCCCCCCTTATCTACCCTTCCTCTCCCTCCGTCCCTGCCGCCCCCCCCCTTCTTGTACTTACCTTTCAGCAGTCCTGCGGCGAGTCTCCCTGTTCGGTCTCGGTGCCGGCTTGTAATGCTGAGCGCCGGAAATCTTCCGGCACTCAGCATTACAAGCCAGCACCGAGACCGAACAGGGAGACTCGCCGCAGAGGAGAGAGCGAGGGGCGCCAAGCGGTACTGACAGCGGCGCCCCTTTCTCTCTCTTTCGCTTTAAAAAAAAAAAAAAGGGCTTGGGGCGGCGAAGTGCCGCCTGGAGCGGTTGCCCCACTCGGCTCCATTGTCGGGCCGGCCCTGACCATTCGTCCCATCTAGTATGTCCAACCTCTGGCCATATCTTATATCTAGCTTAGCCTTATGGCTATGCCATGCTTGCTTTAACTCCTTCACCGTATTAATCTCTACCACTTCTGCAGGAAGACTATTCTATGCACCCACTACACTTTCAGAGAAGTAATTGTGACAGGACGCCTACTCCTGCGAGGACACCAGCGGTTAACCCCTTTAGCTCCAGACAGAACCAGCATTGTTGAGAGAAGGGAGATGCTGCTGCATTGGCGCTGTGGCTAGCCATGAAAGTACAGTTAGTTATAACAGCAGCCCACCCCAAGCATCAGACAGTCCCAATGTTTTGGGGAAAACAGGACTCCGTTTTATTGAAAACACACCAGTATTTAAACAGTACAAGGGGGTAATTTACATACAATAGACACAGCAAACCACGCGTAGTTCTGCATCAGGGCCTCCTTTATACGCAGCTCAGCATTTGCACTCAGCCCAGTAGGGGGTCACTATTGTAGTCTGTGGGGAGGATGGTAAACACGGGCGTTTCCTGACTTCTGTCTGAAACCTGCTGGATATCAGATCCTGGTGCAAATACTGGTCATGGAGGTCTGTCCTGTAAGTCCGGACCCAATGGAGAGTAAAACACCGCACATATACCCCCTCTCAAAATGCAGGCGCCCCAAATGTGCATCCGAGCTCCACAGTCCTCAGTCTCTCTGGTACTTGGGGAAATGTGGCACTCCGTACGAGGGGGAAGTAGTTCCAATGGATCCCCTGTACCCACCTCCCCAAAAACAGAACCCCTTCCAAGGCCAGGGCCCAAAGTCTGTAGAGAGGAGCCCAGGCCATGGAGCCTTCCGTGACAGTAATAGTGCGTCATATTACTGTTAAATTATTGCCTCTCTATCTTAAGGCCATGTCCTCTTGTTATGGTAGTATTTCTCCTTTTAAATAAACTATCTTCCTTTATCATGTTGACTCCCTTTAAGTATTTAAATGTTTCTATGATATCCCCAGTCACATCTTTCTTCCAGGCTATATATGTTAAGATCTTTTAACCTTTCTGGGTAAATTACCGTATATCCTGTAGTCCATGAACCATCTTAGTAGCCCTTCTCTGAACTTTCTCCAAAGTATGTAGATCTTCTTGAGTGTCCTGTACTGTACACAATACAAGCGAGGTCTAACCAGTGCTCTGTACAACATGAACCCATCCCTCTTATCTGTATCCCCAGGTCACCTTGTCTTTAGTTTCTCAAAATCTATCTAGGTTATTTCATGGCTTTTTACAGAAATCATTTTATATGCGAGTGAGGGGGGCATAGCAAATTGACATTAACATAACTCCTGATTGTGTTTCAGGAAAATGTTTAGTTAAATAATGACTTTAGGTACATAATTTATGCAAACAAGGTCCACAATCAAGATACAGCAAGGTGTCACATCTCTATAGTATAACCATTGTTCCTTAACCTTAATTTGGTACTCTGCCTAGAGGCATATTGAATATACTAAGTTTGTGGGCCCCCATCCCTCGCCATTCCATGGACCCATTACCTCCCCTCAGCTATTTCTTTGCTCAGTTGCTCTCATTCTTTTCCTACAATCCCAACCTCTAAAGCTCCCCACAGATCTTCAGTTTGTCTCAACACAAGCAAGACAACCACTTACCTGTGACAAATCTTACCACACGAAATAATGATCAACCAAGTCATTTGTGAGGATATCTAGCAAACCAACTAATGTGTTGGGGTAATCCTCGGATAGAAGAGAGGTTCCTGTGGTAATATATTGCACAAGTTCTAGTGATAGCACCTTTTCATCAAGAAGTCTCACAGCACAAGTTTGATACTGTAGCAATAAATCAATGCATAATTAGAGTTGCCAATTGACACTAGTGTGTACAATTAATACACGTTTAAAATGCAGCTTAAAAACCCGACACACAGCTGGGCTGCATGTGTTAAATGTGATCTACATTACATAAAAATGATAGATCTGGCACCCCTGGCAATATTTAGTTTGATCTTGCTATCTATCATTTTAACTTACGTATTATACTAGCTGTATTTCCACCAATGGATGAAGCATTAGAAGTTAAAAGCACGAGCATATTACTAAATAGTTCAATTTGTACAACTTTTGACAGTACTTGTTTGTGCCTCTATATTCACATGGATTCAAGATATGCTGCTGTAAAGATGCTGAAAAAGTGAGCTGGAGACTATGGAGGAAATGAAAATAAAAAAAAAGTGTTACCTTGTAGGTAAACAACTACACCAAGCCAAACCCAGGAAGTACGCTTTCCCAGGTATTCTAAGAATGGAATAATAAAAGGACCCCCCCCCCAATAAATCCCACTTAAAAAAAACTTTGATATTACAATTTGTAACATTTAATGCGAGCTTTTGACATTAAAGAATGATTGAGAGATACCATAATACCCAAAAATGACATTTCTGTTCCGATGCATTTAGCACATCTAATCTATATATAACTATATCTGTATAATGTGATAGAAAAGTATCTATATTGCCCTGTGAGCGATAAAAAGCTTGGTACAAACATCAGTACCAAAAAGGGCTATTTATTATGTATTTGCTGTGTATTGCCCATCACATAAAAGTAAACAGAAAAATATATTCTATCTATACCTTTCAAGAAAACAACAATGTTCACTACAGCATAGATATTTCCCAGTTTGATTTTATTGATAGAATTTAAAAAAAAAAAAATCCTATAGCTTTGACATTTTATACCAATACTTTGTGGTCCTGTAACAGAATAACATAAGACAAAGACAGTACAACACGTGACGATTCTAGAACTGAATTTACACTGGGACTTTAGTATATAAAAAAAAAAAAAAAAAAAAAGTGTACAAAGAACCAATGTAAAACATGATTTCTGGACTTGTAAAAAGGTCTCTTAAAAATAAAATATTTGGTCACGTTCATTTTTTGCTCCCTTGGAATGTTATAAGATTACATGCGAGAATGTAGAAAAGGAGGGAATGGTTTTGGGTGTGTGGAGTCATCATGTTCCATTATAAACTGTTCAGTTCCTGTAGTGTCTGGTCGAGAACTTGATGCATTCCCAAGTTTTCTTCTTTGGCATTTGCCAACTTATCTACAAGAAACATTGTAAAACATTGTGAAACACTAAAACTTCTCATGCCCACAGTTTGTTTATGCCCCCCCCCCCCATGATAAAAGAAAATATCTAGCCTGTCTAACATCAGAACATACAGGTGTCGAATCATGTGGGATGCACTATAGATTTCACATGATAGGCCATTCAATTCAACTCAGTACACTCACACATGCTCTTTGTGATAACAGAAAAAAGTGAAGAAATGGAGAAAGGTGCAAAGAAGTTTTTATTTGTCAGAAAATTTATAGAAGTGCAGCAAGAGACAAACAGATCAGAAATTGGCAGGAGAGAATGAAAAAGACCAAACACGACTTGGAACCACTGGGATGGTTTACAAAGAGGTCATATCATTGAGAGCATGGTCAAGCTCCTCGCTGATAGCTTTGTATTTCAGCTTCTGTGCATACAACTCATCTAGCAGACAGAAGAGGCACGCATGGGTCGGAGAGGAGAGAAGAGCCAAGTAAGCATGAAGAAAGGGAAGAATGTGCAAAAAAAGAAAGAAATATTTATTTAGAGTGTATAGTGAAGAGACTGACAACGTAAACACCATCTTACAATACAAAACAAACAAAAACGTAAGCATTTGTGCAAGACGGTACACTTACAAGGGGTTACTATGAATTGTTTCAATTGTTTGAGTGACATTCAGGTTTTTTTTCTCCACTACTCCTGCCTTCAACAAAACAAGCTTTTGCAGAAGTAGATCAAGATTGAATGGTCGATTAGCTAAGAGGTTCCCAGTATGCCAGCTGATTACCAGGTCTCTGGGGCAGTGTTTGATCTTTGGGGGCTGTAGTTTTAGCCAGCACTGCATTTTTTGGTGTTCGAATTATATTTTAAAAAAAAACAAAAAAAAAACCTTAATTTTACCTTCCAGGTCATCAATAGTCTTTTCTAGTTTGGCAACTGTTCTTTCTGCAAACTCGGCCCTTGTTTCAGCCTGGAACAAACAAACAAAGGAATTTGACATTGTTTTGAACAGATTGCAAGAGCCACTGTAGCTTTCCCATTGAATAGAAATTAGCTATATTACTCACCTCTTTCAGTTTGTCTGTTAAAATCTTAATTTCTTCTTCATATTTATCTTCTTTTTCAGAATACTTTAAAATTAAAAAAAAAGTATAAATTACACAATTGAAGATTTTTGTTAAAACTCAAATGCTAGTAACGCAACTTATTGATTAGAAATGGAGTGCACAATTTATCTTTTCTCTGTTTCACCAAATAGAGTTTAATAAACAGAATTTATATTTCCCCTAAAAAGCGCAGATCATCCATTATTGTGGCTTAAAAAAAAAGTTAATTTCATTACTACACCAACGGTTCTCTTGGTAACAGCTGTTGTACGGCTAGCATTTACATATGAATTCCTTAAATCTAACAGAAAATATACTGAATATGAAAACATGAAATGGCTGAAAGATTTTTGTTTAAACTTACAATAGTTTACTGAAATGTGCTCCCCCTCCTTGTGTCTAAATTATTTATGTTATGTAGATGCCTGGTAATCTGATACCAATACAGCATGCTCCTATTGCAACATAGCCACTGGTTGTTTGATATGTGGAACAAATGTTCTAAATCTTCACAACAGTGAGGGAAAATAATGAATTGTTTAATCCAAGTCTTTTAAATAGGCTTGAATACAGTGGAAAAAAAGAAAAAGAAAAAAAAAAAGGTTTGTTTCAATCCACCTATCAAGATTCCTAAAGTAGGAAACAAAATGAAGTACCAGATATTTTACAGTAAATAAAATGTATGTTTAAAATGCAGCACAAGCTGGAAGGGCAAATATGCCATTAGGATATCAGCTCCCACCCACCCTTCCTTTTTAAACAGATGCCAACAATGACTACAGGAAACATAATGCGACGCTGTTAACTTCAGAGTGACTGATAAATGAGGAGTGTTCCGTTACCGCACGTTTCCCACTTACCTTCTCGGATTGAGCCTCGAGAGATTTCAAGTTGTTGGTCACATTTTTCAGTTCTTCCTCCAAATCGCTGCATTTGCTGCAGTAAAATATGACAACATGTGTAAATGAGATTAGCGGCCACAAACAGGCAGCCGCACGCTTTCATAAAAAAGCTACTAAGAGGCAGAACAAAGACTATCGTGGTCCCCCCCCCCCCTTCTCACTTTCCTTGGCAAATCACCATGTCAGCAAGCCAGATTTAAAGGCCAAATCTGCTCAATCATATGTGCCAAATCAACAGCTTCCTTACGCATTATGTTCTTGAGATTTGCCAAGTTAGATGCCATAAAGTTACAATGGAGCAGATAATAACCATGATTTTTAACAGTGAAGTCTTCACAGAACAACATGCTAGAGGTTACACAAATGTAGAACTGTTAAATCATTTGAAAAGTTTAATAGGTATAGTTATGCTGATTTGCTTAGGTGGACTATTACTATGCACATGATATAGAAAGGTAGGGGAATGTGCTTAAAGCAATAGCCATGTAAAGCTGTATTAATGCCGTTATAAAGGACATGAAGACTGGTTCTAAAGAAAGCTAATCTTTGGGCAGATAAGAATCATTTGGTACATCTTGAAAAACAGGCAGACTAGATGTTTAAAAACCCCATCAATCCTTGGTCAGGCCCTTTAGTGAGTATAACTTTAAGTCTATCCAATCAGTGTTTAAATCTTTAAGACAATATTATTAAATATAAGTTTTTAGTCTTACAGTTCGGACACTTCTGCACGCTCCTCTGCTCTCTCAAGCTCTCCCTCCAGAATGACCAGCTTCCGAGCAACCTTGAACAGAAACCAGTGCATGTTAATATAAAACAGAGGAAACAGATAACATTTCATTGAACAGAGATCAGACTGGCCCCAAGGTAACTGCATCAACAGCAGGCGGTACAATAGCACCCAATAAATTTAAATAATGGATGAGGAAAAGCACTGTCATCATGATAGCCTTGTCACCACATGACAATACACATGACTCATGTTGAACACACTAAAACCTTGCCACATCTGCTAAGGCAATTGTATAGTTTTCACAAAGTGACCTATCCTAAGAAGCATTAAGTTATCAATGCTGTACAAACAAGTCACAAAGCAGTTTAAAAAAAAAAAAAAAAGTTCTCGGGAGGATTTCATCAGTAAAATGAAGTTACACATTTCCATCATCACATAATATATATTGTTTCTTCTCTTGTGTTTACAGGGGTACAGTTACTAGTGCATTGTCTGAATGGTGGTCATGTTTTTTGTATGGGTCCCAGCCCGTCTACACAAAAACACTACTTCTACTGGAATGTCAATAGTTGATTGACCTCTGACCTCTCCTGGTAATCCCCAATCCTACTTTAAAAGGAGAAAGAGCTACGCATACTATAGACACAGCCTCTGCTGGCAGGAGCATTACTAATCAATCCAACAATCCCTAGGATAACTAATTGTAGCCGGTACAATTCCTTTGCTTACCTCTTCATATTTGCGATCAGCTTCCTCTGCAATATGTTTGGCTTCTTTCAGCTGCATCTCTTGAATCTCCATTTTCTCTTCATCTTTCATTGCTCTGTTTTCTATGACTTTCATACCTCTAACATGAAAAAGCAAATACAATGCATTTTTACTATGTAAAAAGTGAATAAAACCATTAAAAAAGCCTAGTGCGAGGTAGACAACAAGAAAAGGAAAACCAAAATAAAACACACACGCAAAACAGTTAATGTTGGTGGGGGTATTCATTTCAAGGCAGCCACAATGACAGAATGGAGTGTGCAGAGGGTGTGCAGTAACATCAACAAAAAGGTTTGGGTGCATGCTAATGTGACCATCACTCAAAGGTTTCCTACATTAAAAATATTTTCATTCTAAATTAAATTATGCCTGATTGAGCCAAATAAAGATAACCAATGTGAATGCCCCCAAGGGAAGAGAGAGGAAAAAAAAGGTAATTAGAACCATGTGCTTGCTGAAGGGTTCAAAGAACGACATATATATATATATATATATATATATATATATATATATAAAAAAAAAAAAAAAAAAAAAGCAGGAACTTCCCACAGCCAACTGTAACAGGGAAGCTGGATTGTAACCACAGCTTATTTACCTCTCGCTCTCATCAGCAGCTTTCTCTGCTTCCTCCAGTTTCTGCAGGGCGGTGGCAAGACGTTCCTGAGCTCTGTCCAATTCTTCTTCCACAAGCTGAATACGGCGGTTTAACGCAGCAACTTCTCCTTCAGCCTGAAAAAGATGAAACGTTTGTGCCCAGAAATATACATTGTACCCATTTATGGTACTGCCTACGTGACAAATGGACAATATAGCAACTCCTATGTTGCTGTACAAGTTCCAGCATTGTCACTATAAAGGTTCTTACAAATTGCTTTAAACGCACACGCACACACACACACACACATCATATAATAAACTTCTATTGCAACAAAGGTCAAAACCTTGCAACATAAATAGCGGTCAGTTAGCGCTGCTGACCACACATTTGCCAAGGCCGTTCCCTGTGCCATCAGTGGAGCTCTGCAAGTAACATTGGGACTCCCTTTCTCAAATAAATAAATAAAAGATTGGAAATCTGATTTCCTGCTCTTACTTATAAGTGTTTCTGTGTTTGGCTGTACATCTGACATTGGTCAGCTTGTGAAAGCACTGTATGTAGATGTACATATATGCAATCCACAGAAATCAAGGGGGTAACATCCAGCTAGTAGCTAGTCCTCCCTCCCAGCGAGACCGGCAGCAACACAATAAATGCATGGATTAATTCGCTGGAATTACATTATTGTCGTTTCACTAGATTGTTGTAGACCTCGGTTTAGAAAAGTGGTAAAATCAAAACGGCTAAACAATAATTAAGAGCCTGTGCGCAACAGAAGGTCGCAGAAGATTCCCAAGTGCCTTTTGGAATGTCGTATGTAAAAAGGAGAGGGAGGTATGGATTAGAACATATGGAGTCATGTGAACTCCACCTTTTCCTTCATACACACGTGACCTTATTGAGAAGGTCTGTCCTTATATGGAGAAATCACTAGTGGCAGAGAACAGGAAGCTGCCTGCTAAGCCCCGGGTTGTAGGAACAGCTGGATCCTACGCCTGAAAATACAACAGAATGCTGATGTGGGAAACAGCTAACACATGCCAGACTATCTCCATTTTATCTATCGGTCCCAGATTTCTTATTGTATACATGGTCCTCAACCATTGCAAAACATTATAATGGCTACTGTCACATGAAGAAAAAAAAAAATACAATAATGTAAAGTGGCCTTATCCCTTCAGCAAGAGCATTTCAATGGTTGGTAGGGTGACAATAGGGTTTTTTTGTTTTTGTTTTTAAACTTTGCACTACAGATGACTCCAACAAACCCAAAACCATCCCATTTTGTTCAGGGAATCACATGACTGCCTTGGCTTAAACAAATAGTGTGGTGGAAAGCTATATATAGGTAGACCTGTGCCTACTTTAACCCCTTCGTGACAAAGGCTGATTTTACTTTTTGTACCCTTCGTGACAATGGCCTTTTTAACATTTCTGCGCTGCTTGTGTTTAGCTGTAATTTTCTTCTTTCCCGTTTACTGAACCCACGCACATTAGATATTGTTTTTTTCAGGACAAGAAGGGCTTTCTTTAGATGACATTGTTTTGATTGTATCATATTATTTACTACTAAAAAAAAGTATAAAATATGGTGAAAAATTTAGAAAAAAATGACTGTTTCTAACTTTTAGTTGAAAAATCTTTTACTCATCTATAAAAGGTAATGAAAAAACCTGCTAAATGGATTCTACTATTTGTCCTGAGTTTAGAAATACCCAATGTTTTTATGTTTTTTTGCTTTTTTCTACCCATTATGGGGCAATAAGTACAGGTAGCGTTTTGCTATTTCAAAGCCATTTTTTCCAAATCTGGTAATTCTTCCCCCCATGTGCCATTTCGGGTATCTTTGAACCCGGCCAATGCAATTTACCCCATCAAAGCATATATTTTTGAAAACTAGACAGCCCAGGGTATTCCAAATGCTAGTATTTTAACTCTTTCCATGCACCATATCTACCACCAGTTTTTGTCAAACTTTGTGGTAGTCATTTTTTTGCATTTGTTTTGTCACACACATTTTACTTCAGGTATGAATTAAAAGGTTCTCGTTTATGTCACTATCACAAAACACCCCAATATGTGTTCAGCAACATCTCCTGAGTACAGCGATACCTCACATGAATGATTTTGCCTGGCTGTTTGGGGGCAAAAGGGCCACATTTGGGGCACGCGCATTTTTCAATGTTGAACTTTGGCATTTGGGGATCCACTGCCCATGCCCTATTTGGTACATCTTTGAGCCGAGCCATTTCAGTGTGCCCAACAAAACCATATATTTTTCAAAACTAGACACCACAGGGTATTTTAAATGCTGGTATTTTAACTCTTTGCATGCACACATTTTACCACCAGCATGTTTTCAAAGTTTGCAGTAGTATTTTTGTGTGTGTATTTTTCCCACACACACCTACTTTATGTATGAATTTACAGCTCCTGGTATATGCCGCTGTCACACGACACCCCATAATGTGTTCAGCAACATCTCCTGAGTACAGTGGTACCCCACATGCATGGGTTTGTCATTTTTGTGGGAACTAAAAGGCCACATTTGGTACGTGTGCATTTTTCTAATTGGAAATTAGGTGTGTGGCCATCCTTCCCCCGGTGTTAATTGGGACGTTGTTGAACCTGGCCAATTCAATTTACCCCATCAAATCATACCTTTTTTAAAAGTAGACACCCCACGGGCATTTAATATGCCAGTATTTTAACTCTTTCCATGCGAGAATTGTTTTAAGCTAATATGCTAATTTTAGGACTTGCTCACAAAAATATATTTTTTATATATATATATTTTTTTTTTGCCTTTTTTTTAATTTTTTTAACATTTTTTTTCAACATGAAGGTTCCCGATAGTGACATCAGTGGGAAATTATTTTTACATTTTACTGTTTTTTTACTATTTTTTTTCTAATTATTATTAATTTTATTTTATTTTTAATTTATTTTTTCTAATCACACTGTGATTAGAAAGCTGAGCTCCATTGACTTGCATGGTGAATGCAGTACCTGTAAGATCATCGGCAGCTGCGGCTGTGACCGCTCTCCGGAGCGGTCACAGCCCATCGAAAGGTAAGTGTTTGGTGTCGCTGGATGCCTCCTGATCGAGGCATTCCAGCGACACCATTTAAGTATGGCGGATGTTGACGCCCCGTGGAGGGGCCAGAGATGGCCCCTTCGTTCCGATCGCGGCGTTGCTGAATGCCTCGAGGCCACATTAAAGCAGGGCATAAGGGGCACCTGCCCCTTAAGCCCGCCGCAACTGCGACCGGGTCCGCCACTCTAAGGGGCCGGGAAGCCCCCACCAGGGCCGGCCTTAGGGGTCTGCGGCCGCACAGGGCTTCCATTAAAACATCGTTAACAAAAACGTTATTTAACATGGAGGATGTTAAATAAAGTTTAAAAAAAACAAAACCGATGTTTTAATGGAAGCCCTGTGCGGCCGCAAACCCCTAAGGCCGGCCCTGGTGGGGGCTTCCCGGCCCCTTAGAGTTGCGGACCCGGACACAGTTGCGGCAGGCTTAAGGGGCAGGTGCCCCTTATGCCCTGCGTTAATGCGGCCGTAGAGGCCGCATAGGCCCAGTCAGTTCGGTCCTGACTGGGCCTATTTTAAGGTAGGGGCCTGGAGCTGCAGCTCCATCAGCCCCTAAGTCAATCCGGCCCGGCCCACCAGGCAAACGCCCGGTTTGCAAGTGCCAGATCCACCTTAATAAATGATGATGAATTATGTTTTTGTTTATATCTATAACATAATAACATTGGACAGGACATTTTTTCTGGGGTTTTCAGCAGTGAGGTCCAATCAGTGGTTGCACAAACTATGGCACTCATTGTGTGACAAGAAATATTAAAATCTGTTATATGGTCATCTTAAATTACCCACCTGTGTTGAATGTTGTATAAACATACATGTTCCTAAAATCATGTATGATGCCGAATGAGCTTAGTTTATCTGTTGACCTGAAGCTCGTTATGGGTAATCATGTAATATCGAGGCCAAAACATATCCCAGAGTTGCCATAGTTTAAGAGAACAATGTTTGTAGTTTCACTATGAATTTCCTGCTCAGGAAGTTATATTCAGATCACAATGGAAAGAGACTCGACAATCCTTAAACTCCTAAACTGCTTTGGATAAGTACCTAAAACACCCTTGGTTCATGGACCCAGCATAGCGTGGAACATTTCAAAGCATTAAATTGGGGACTGCTTACAGCCCTCAAGGCCTGAAGTTTAGGTTGGATCAAAAGCATTGGTACAGGGGCTCGAGCTTTAGTGTTTGAGGAACACACTTTTCCCAAACACTGTATATCAGAAGACTCATTCGCTATTCTTGTTTCAAAGTACAACTGCAATTATCTACTACAGCCAATCTGTGCTCTGCCCTGAACAATCAATTTGACCTACAATGCCTACTATTGAGAGGCATGACATACTACAATATATTGCTAGGCTGATCTGTTAACCCTTTGTAAGTAACCACAATTTCAAACCTCTATCCTCTCTGGACCTAAGCAGTTCCCTTCTTTGTACAATGTAGAATGTATAGCTCATTGAGCTTGACCTTCAGTAAAACAAATGGAATAAGGCAATAGGCAGTGTAGAAAAATATACAGCTTAGAACAGGTAAGGGAGTGCCTGCAGCTTTCATATGGGAAACCCTGTCAACCGTTTTCAGATATCCTCCCCAGATCACAGGAGTCAGTGCAGGTTCAGCCATTTTGTGAAAAGCTAGTGTGGATGGGAAGGGATAGCCTCTTGATTGGATAAGCCCACCACATACGTACATAACCGAGACCTTTCCTTTTGAACACTCAAATATAAGTAAGGGGTGTTTCATTGTCTTAAGCGGGCAGGACAAAATTTCAAATCCTTCACTCAATATAAAAAAACAGGTCCAAATAGTTTTGCCTTCATGATTTGAAAACACATTAGAACTCTATGCATACCGCATATTGTCATTGACAAACAGTTACATTAAGAAAATACTCCCCATATAGTATATTGAGGCAACACAACTAGAGGCCACAGGTCGTGCTGTAAATGCCGCAAATAATGGATCAAATAACAGTTTGATCCATTAAAACATGTCAGAATCAGACTGAACCTTATGTTTTTACAGCTGTGCTAACCAGAATTTAAGAGAACATTCATGAAATGTTATAATCAGATTTTGTTGATCTTGCAACACTTAAGTTTTTTGTCAAGAAAAAGGCACTTCCATTTGGGCAATAAGATGAGTCATATCAAAATCACATTTGAGTGCTGCTTCAGTAAAATATGTCTTTAGGCACTAACTGTACTTAATTAAAAAAAAAAAAAAAAAAAAAAAAAAAGAACTAGGAAGAATGTCTACTTTTATCTCATATACTAACAATGAAACTCTTTCACACAGACTTCCTTTAAAGATCACCATGGCGACCACTGTCCCAATCGATAACACAAAGGCAACACATCTGAACAAGGTAAATTCAGCATTTTGTTGCCCAATGGATTACTAAATACAAAATATTTTGCATGTTCATTATGCTGATGTCATTAAGAAAAGAAAAAAAACTGACAGGCCTTGTCATACTGACAGTCAAATAGCAACTCCTTTGTAGAAGGACCAAGTAGAACCTTCACAATGACGACAGCTTTCATCGTGCCAGTCTGGCCACTACTGCAAACACTCAAAGAGTATGCATGTACGCTTCTTGCAACAAACACATGTATGCTAGCAGAACATCAGTGATCAGACAGCATACACGTGATTGGCATACCGCAGTATGCTGCCTACTTTCCGATCAAGTTGTATGAAGATGTCAACATGGGGCCACTGGGTAAAGTAAATTGTTTCTCATGGCAAGTTATACTCGGAATTTACTTAATTATAGATTTTTATGGGACGGCCCCTTAGGGAAGTTCTAATTCACACAAAGTGAATTAGGTTACTGCGTTGATACGGCATACGATCATGCGGCTATTACTTGTACTTTCTGGATCAATAAAATTAGCTCATCTCCAAAAAGGAAAGCCTTGCTTGGCTCCTGGCTGCCAATAACCAGCAGCTGGCTCCAATATTATAGACACAGTGTAGTAATTGTGAAACATATTAATGATCTCACAGGATGACTCATGCACAGGAATGCGCTGCTGCTGTAACAGGTAAGGTCTCCTTCCATTGTCTGTAATGATGTCAGAACAGGTCATGTCTGAGTCTGTCTTACTTATGCTGTAGGCACTCAGCTGAAACTTGTCTTAGAGTCTGCCTAGAGTATGGTTAACACCATTAAGGACTATCCACTATACATAATAGAGTCATGGTTTTAACCCAGATACATTATGAAGGTCCAACCCAAGCGAGTGATTCAGGAAGTGTTTGGTTGTATACTGTATACATTATACAGGACCACTTGAGCCATCTTTGCTGGAGAAATGTATCTGCCTTTGTGCTACATAATGAATAATCAAGTAAGGAAGCTGAAACCACAAATATCCTTAAATGAATAAACTTCATTGCTACCTAAAGGATTATTATATATGGAATGAATTAGATTGGTTTCATAAATCTGCATGATTTAAAATGGCCCCATTACTGGATGCTTTGCATCACAGACAAAAAATACACAAGTTTTAAGTCACACAGAGTGTACAATTGCCCAACTTCTTAAAATGAAAATATAGATCCGTGTTAAGTGCACATACATGGACATGTAAATTCCCAAAACAAGGAATAAAGTTATCTGCTACCAGGGATCTCCTTAAAAAAATAAATATCAATGTATGCAAGAAGGGATGTTGATCCGAATCTACTACAATTCAGGAAATGACTCACGTTTCTTCTGGCAGGAAGTTGCTAACAGGCCAATCACCATGTATTTAGGCAACACTGCTCTAGAAAAAAAATGGCTCACCTACAAGTAGTAGTTAATTATCCTTGGAGACTGGGAGTTAATTTCCAATACATAAACCATTGCAATGAATTTTTAATTTACAACAGCCAACTGTGTCTCCCAACCGTGGCCGACACCTTCGTCGGAATACAATTATACCCAACTGATTAGATTGGACTTGGGAGTTACAAAACATCTCTTTCAATGGCTTCCAACAGTCTTCCAAAACAAAAATCTACTGCAGATGTTGGAAAGAAATGTAATTACCGTACACAAAGCATTTCAGAGAACCATACATTGAGTTGATGGAATGTCACTGCCTCTTCTGGATAGAGAGTAGGGCCTTCTTTACCCAAGATATCGGTTTGTGTTTTGTCAATTCTAATTTTGTCATACCCATTGAACGTATGTACCGTAAGAAACTATGCGTAAGTTGTTGGCGCCATATTATATAATACTGGCGCATGTATTAAACAAGCCCATCAAGATTTGATGGGCTTGTAGGATCATTGAACCGCTACAAAAACAAACAAACAAAAAAAAAAGTACATTCTACCTAAATTACTTGTATATTATTGTCTATAGGAATGCGGCACACAAAGGTAATGCTTTTAGAAGCTCACAAGCCACCATACACAACAAGTTTAACAGGTAACCCCACCCCACATACAATAAATACTATTCAGCAAAAATTAAGCAGTCTTTTACCAGCTTAAAAGGTTAAAAAAAAAAAAGACTATTCATAAATTAAAACCACAGATGTATGGATGCTTCATTTATGCTAATTGCATAGTGTCATCGTAATGGATGAAAGACTGAAAAAGTTGTAGGATTACATCGAAAGAACAAAGGAGCCGGAGAGAAAGGAAGTGTAAAGAAGGTTTTTATAGACACAGATCGGCAATAAGAAGAAAGTGTAGATAGATCATGTTGGAGGAAAAAAAAAGGAGAGGTTGGAGTCAGCAGAAGAGGACAGGAAACAGAGGCCGTAGCGTTTGGAGTAGCTGCGCCTCACTTTCTCACGCATCTCCCGTTCACTGTCCAGCTCTCTCTGCAAGCCTTGCGCTCTGTCTTCAGCATCGTCGGCCTGCTGCTGCAGAGCCTGGATCTTTCTCTTGACTGCTTCCAAGGAGTTGAGGCCGGCCATTCTGTTCTTTCTTGTGCAGCACGAAGTCTACGGCTTAGCTTAAATCAGGCTTCCAAGTTCCCTTTTGTTCTAATAAAACACTTAATAGTGCAATCAGCACTTGCTGGGAGGTCAAACAATGAATATCGCACAAAAAAATAAATATATGTAAAAAAAAAATAAAAAAATCCTCCAAAATACCTTTAACGAATTAGGAGTTAAGATGTTGCACTTCTAGACTATTAAAGTATTACTTTGCTTAAATCTACCAGCAGTTGCCAATTGCAGTCGCACAGCGAGTGCCTCCCCCGAAAAAATGAATGAACTACTAAAAAGTAAAGCGACCCGGACCCGAGGCTTCTGTAATAAAGCAACGTGCAAAGAATAAATAATTGAAAAAGGGGCTTAAGGGAATTTGGAAGCAGATCGCAGACCTGTAACTGCTCCCTGCAGAATGAATGCAGTCAATGAGTTACAGCTTGGAATTCTAGGGTGAGGTCATGGCAATGAGTGGGCGTGGCTTGTGAGAGGGCGGTCCGCTGTAAGTGATGTCAGCGGGCGGAGGGTGTTTCCCGCCTAAAAAATATGCAACGTTTTTCGACTTATTTGGGAAAGAAAATGTGGATTTTTCTTCCCTCTCCCGCCCCTTGCCGAATGACTAAGGCCTCTCATGGAAAGTTCAGGCAGCTCCCAGGGCCTGCCTGTCTTCCTGCTGGCACATAGCGCTGAGGGAAAAAAAAGGCTCCTCTGTGGCCAGAATTTATCGGTATTATTTTTTCAAGTACATAAATGTGTGATCAGGATACAGCTTTTATTATTTTATTAACTTTAAAATTTCAATATTAAACACATCTTAAAAAGTGACCATTAAGTTGATGTAATGGCTGTTGAATGCCAAAAGTAATTACTATCCTGCACACACATGCAAGGTAGCGTATTATGGACTCTACTGTTTAAAAATAATTATTTCTACAAGAATTATCTCTTTTGGTCTGTCCCCAATCGCATGTATGTATGTATATGTGTCACCTCCACTGTTTAAGTAACAAGGTCCTTTTTGCATTGACACGATTAAAAATAAAAAGGCAAAATACACCACAACATTATATATCACTTATAATAATGCTCTAATACATGGATTTTTGATACACTTTTTCTTACTTTTTAATGCCTTTTTAACTCTCCGGGTTTGACCAGGAGAACTCCGGGAGAAGCATCGGTTCTCAGAGTCAACACCCGAATCCTCCGGGTCACAGGAATGGGGTCTTAACACACCCCACTCAACACATATTTCCCCTTTAAATGGGGGTGTTTCCTGTGATGCCAGTGGGAACACCTCCTGACATCAGTCGGAATGCCCCTGACGTCAGCGGGACAGTGGGCGCTCCTGGCCGTGTCTCCCAAAAGTAGGCTCCAGGCAGCCGGAGCCCAGAAGTTCCCAGGTATGATCATAAAGAAACTCATTTTCTCCATAAAAATGTTGAAGGGACCCACCATTTCAAATTTGCATATATTATACCGTATTTGCTCGATTATAAGATGACCCCCCAAAATCTGAATATTAATTTATGATAAAAAGAAAAAGCCTGAATATAAGAAGACCCTATAGGAGAAAAGTTTTACCAGTAAATGTTAATTAATGTAAACTATATGAACAATTGTTTAATAAAAGCGACGATTGAGAAAAATATTTTGTTTTTATTTCCTTTTTTTTTAACCAGCCCCCCCCAGTTATGCACACCTGCCCCCAGGCTTGCCACTCTGCCCCAGAAATGCCTTATACTCCATATATGCCACTGTGCCCCATGATATGTCTTTTAACCCTCTAAATGCCACTGTGCCCCATGATACACTTTTAACCCTCTATATGCCACTGTGTCCCATGATATGCCTTTTGACCCCCTATGTGCCACTCTGCCTCCAGAAATGCCTTATACCCCTACATGCCACTCTGGCATTTAGGGGGTTAAAAGGCATATTATGGGGCAGAGTGGCATATAGGGAGGTATAGGGCATTTCAGGAGGCTGAGTGGCGTATAGAGGGTTAAAAGGCATTTCTGGCGGCAGAGTGGCATTAAGGGGGTTAAAAGGCATTTCACAGAGCACTCTGCCTCCAGAAATGCCTTATGCCCCCCATTTAACACTCCCTCCCCCTCCCTCCTCCAAACTTACCGGTGCTTCTGAGTCCCCGGTGCTTAGTCCGGGCAGCGTGTAGAGCTCTACGCGATTCGCGTAGACAACTTCCGCTCTATGCGAATTGCGTAGAGCTCTACACGCTGCCCGGACTAAGCACTGGGGACTCAGAAGCACCGGTAAGTTAAGGGGGTGGCATAGCACAGGAGGATCCAGGTCCCCTGCATCGGTGCAGGGGATCTGGATCTTAGTCTCATAGTCAGACCTATTTGAGCATTTGCTCTGGAAAAAAAACCTCGTCGTATAATCGAGCAAGTACGGTATTTTACCCCCTTCATGACACAGGGGGTCTTATTAAAATAAGAAAATTGTAATACATTTAAAAGATGAAACAATAGTTGCCGAACTGCTCATGTCCCTCCCACTACAAGTACAAATATACCTTTTGTGACCTGAACCAAAGTTCAAAAATAACAAAAAAATTGTGTAGTATGCAAGGGAACATTTTGCTCTCTTGTAGTTAGTGGGACCTAACGTTTTGATTTATTTTTTTACTATACAAAAAAAATGCATACACTAAATGTAGAACAGGGATATCATGGGTGAACAAATATATGCTAAAAGTAGGAAAAAAAAGTTCCTGTCACTTAGGGGAGTAAAGGCCTGTGTCATGGAGGGGTTAATACTACTGTTGTGTACAATCAAGTCGTTGGAGTCAAATTATTAGCCTGTCCTGGAGTCCAATTATTTACCTGTAATTCTTATATTCTCTGCCATCCTCAATGCTTTGCTTTTCTTTGGGTTTATTTACCTTGAAGTTAGTTTAAAACAACACAGTAAATTATTATACAATACTACAAAATGATCTTATTGCGGCCTTTTATTTATTCCATTTTATTTTTGTATTATTTTTTTTAGAGCAGCATTACTTTATCTGCACATGCAAAGTATATTCTACATTGTTTCCAGATTAGATACACAATGATATGCAAAAAGGACTAATTCTGTACTGAAGTGGTCTCTAAAATAAACCACAACATTTTTTGTAATTTCAGCAATATTTGGTGGTCTCCCTGGTATGCAGGGAGTTAAGCGTACATGGACAATTTTTTTTGCTCTAATTATCCTTTAAAAATAGTAATGGCTTCCAAGTAGCTCTAACTGGAAGGTGTCAAATTAGAAGCTTGAAGTAGAATGTGGAAGAGGGAGAAATTAGCAAAAATGAATTGCGATACAATCCTCTTTGTTCTGTATTGGAAGCTGAACTATTCGGTGATGTGACATGCCTACAAGGCAACAATGCAATAGTCAACTGCAAAAGGCCACCGGTTCATGCAAACTAGAAACCTGTAGATGTAGACAATGTATGTGTTTGAATTTTTACACATTCCAACATCCTAGTAACCACAAAACGAGCAATACAAAGTACATTTACAGAGTTGTTAGTGGCTGATTTAAAGTAAGTATCAAGATTATTAAGGAAGTAATAAATACAAACTCAAAATACACGTGGCTTATACAAACACACAACTAACTTTCCTTATTCATTTCCGAGTTCTGCATTCTTCCATTTTTTTTTAATGGACAGTGTCACCAGGAGACACGTGGTTGGCATGCTGGGTCCACTATGCCAATGTGTTTCACATACATTTGTACACTTGCAAGCAGGATCGTCTTCAACCCAAGATGTCTGTCTCGGTCCATTTGACCGCAATATATACGTGGTTATTTTATCCCAGTAGAGCTGTTTTCCTTGGCATATGGAAGTGGAAGAATAACTTAATGTTGGTGAGGGCCCTGCATGATGACAGTTGTAGAGGTTGCTGGTATATTCTTCCCAGAAGCCCCATAATCATAGGATTAGCCATTGCAACTTTTGTGCAGAGGTGCAATCTGCTCCATAGCACATGCCCCAGGTTTGCCTGGTAAAAACAACAGCCATGGCCAGAATCATAACACATTATTATTTATTATTATTATTATTTATGGTTTTATATACATCTATTGGATGTAGATACCTTACCTGTTCTGAGTGACATTCAGGAAAGGTACATTTCTTATATAGTGAAAGTATTATTACATATTCTTATTAAGAAAATGGATTATAAGCAAGCAGACTTTAGATTTACTCTACATTTACTTTTCACAGAAGGTTTTGCCAAGTATTTACCCAATTACTGGATCCACAACTTGATTTATGATAACAAGCTTGCATAAAGACAGAGGATCCATGTATTAAAGGCATAGTTCACTGTTCATGACGTCCCTATTAAAGAATATTGCATATTAAAGTATGCTCCATGCATTTTCGAGAGGGACATCACAGACATATAAGGGACCTCTTAGCAATCATATGCATTTAAGTGAATGTGATGGCTTGAGGTGTCCCATTACTAATATCAAAACAGCAAATTAGACTATATTTTATGGCTCAAATATAAAATGTATTTTTCATATGAAATCATGGCCTAGGCCACCTAGGCGGCAGGTTCAGGGGGTGACAGTCTCTTGGACGATCAGTAACTGTAACTATGGGTTCTGTAACCAGCCCATTAAGCTGCAGGATACTGGGGGCAGTATCCTGCAGCTTAATGGGCTGGTTACAGAACCCATTTACACTATGGAGGCTGTGCTCACAACCTTCATAGACTGCCATTAAGAGACAGAGAGTCAGGATACGACTTCATTACCCTGCTCTACGTCTCTCAAAGGCATGGTGCCTTTAAATGTGGTGCAGGAGAGGGCAGCGGAGGGCACTGGCCTAGATCGGGCCTAGGGCAGCCTGGATGGTAAATAAGTCACTGCTTTTAATATTTAAATGTACTTTTAACATATTTTATGTTTTTTATAATAGAGACCTTTTACAAATGTTTCCCACTTGCAGACTATGGTGACAACCTCATCTTTGCCGCACCTCCCCCCGTCTTGATTTATACTACTGAAGTAGTCACATCCTGTAAATCGGTCCTCTGCATTTACATTTTTTTTCTCCCACTTTTTCTACTGCATTAAACTTATAAAATATGTTTTCAAGCCTGTTATTTATTTGTTACATATACAAAGAATGTGACATGGTTATTATCGGTATTATTATTATTTTGTCATTTTGTATTTAAAACAATGTTTTTTTGCATATTTAATTAAACATGGGTGATGGGTGATGCATCGCTAAAGACAGAAGGAAAACCCAGCTGCAACTGTGTTAAAGGAGTGTAATGTACATTACTGTGTATGTGAAATTGATCAATTTCCCAGTATCCTCTGCTTTTGGCAGATTTTCTTTTTGGCTTGATAGGCACATTCCAATAAAAAATCTAGAAGCAAAAACATCTAGACCCTGAGTAAAGTATTAGCTGCTACAGTTCTGAGTCTGCCTTGGTGCATACTTGTAGGCAAAGAAGTTAAGGGAAATGGCAGCACTATGGATTCCCCATAAGGCAAATTAGGCAGTTTGAAATTCTTAACCATCCCATCTGCGGTAAATCTCACTTGTCATTTAACAATTCACTACATCCTACTAGTATGCAAGCTCCCCTAAGCCATTTATAACTTAGATAGCTTGTTGTAATTTGTCTAGATACAGAAGTGGATCTGTTAAAGGCCTCATCTACAAACCTATCTGTATAGGTAAGAAATGTTCAATTATGTCTAATATGATTGGATGTTATGGTATGCAGAAATGTAAGCATAAATATGTTAGGCTAACCACATTAGCCTTTTTTTAATATAGCACATATAATTTTTACATATTGATGGCTTGTAGTAAGTGGCATGTATAAACTGTATTCAGACCCAATTAGGCAGTTGTAAACCTCTTATACTGCAGGGAAGCACTTCACACATGTGCTGGTCAGCAATATGTGAAAATGACGTGCCCTGGAAAATATGGTCAATGTGGTCACCATAACATACGTAAAGTAATGGCAAGCTATGAGACATGACTGTCCTCTTTAGTTCTGGAAGACACCCAAGAACAAGAAGAGGTAAAAACGAGGTTTCAGCCAGTCAGACAAAAACTATAATTTTAAGCATTGTCACCAGAAAATATACATGAGAAAATACTGCATGTAGACACATACCATTTGTTTATATTTGAATTTCTGTAAATATCATCTTCCATATAAGATGAATTGTAAGTGCAATAGAATTAATGGAACTAAATTAGTTGTGCTTTTACACTGGAATTCTCACAACATTATCCATTTTAGATATCAGTTTCACTGTTTCACAAAAGATATACAGTGATGTTGGAAACTTGCTTTTCTTGATTAGCCAGTTTGCAGGATATTATCATCCAATAGCAGATAATTATCAATCCTTAGCATCCAGTGATTTGTCATTTCCTGATGAATAGGCAGGAATGAGGAATGCTATTATCTTAAATCAGACACATAAGCGAGATTTTTGCATGTTAATGGCTCCAACAATATTGACAAATCTGTTTCAGTGTTTATCAATTTAACCATATTCGCCAATATCAAAAGTCCATAGTATGTTTTAGCAGGGGGAGGTGGTTCTAAAACCAAACAAATGCAAGGTCACCCAATTTTAGGTTCTCACACCATCGCTGGATTATAGAGAAAAGAATAGGTGTCCTTCAAATGAAACCCTTATCAATGTGTCCCTGGAAGAAACCAGACTGTCAGCCTTCCACAACCTCTGGTGAGTGAAATGCATATACCTTAATTCTGCATTAAAAAACAAACATTCTCATTCATAATTTTCCTCAGAACACTTAATTGTCATTTGACACAGATTCTTAAGTATGCTCCACCTACAAAGCCTTCACAAGACACTTGCGCTTATTATGTACATATCCTTCTGACATGGCCTTACTTTCATCCCACTTATCTTTTTTCCTAATTAAAAGAATCAAAGTAATTTTAAACAGCTTAGGACCCCCATCAAAAAAGTGGCTTTGTTTATGTAAAATTGTCTCGTAGTAAATGTTATCGAACTTTGAATTAACCCAATAATTAAATTAAAACAAACAAAAAACAAATACTGTTTGACATTATGTTTATAATAAATCGAATACATTATAACTGTTGTTCCTTTTTTAGTTATATGTATAAGGTCCACTGAGACATCTTGTATACACATTGCAAACCACAGAGCTGAAAAATGTAGTGTAAAACATGTAGTTTTTCTTTTTAATGATACATCAGAATAGAAACCTACAATACAAGAAAACTACCGAAGAGTATAAACCTAACAAATAATAAAGAAACCAAAGAGTATGAGAAATTCTAAAGGCGTTTGAACAGATTCCAAAAAACATGGCGAAGCAGTAAGACCAATAAATCAGTGAGTTTAACATTTGTCCCAAATCAGCCCTCCCTTTGCATTCTTCCCCTACCCCCACCTCTGGTGCTGATAAGTAAAGAAATGGAGATAACATTCTTGTGAGGTGTGTCACTAGTAGAAGGTCTGGGTAAAAATCATTGCTCCTGGCTACTTTAGCACGTCACAGCTTCCTGACTGGGACTGCGCTCTTTTCCAGTAACACACACACTTTTCCCCATATTTGTAATACAGCAGTTAGCAAAAAGCTGTCTCACGCTCTGGCCAGCACTTCCTGTTTATACAAGCAGCTCTCTTTAATGACGAAAAAAGGCTGCCTTTTTCAACTATAATTTATCTCAAGGAAAGTACTACAAAAATGCAATATTTGTTTGCATTAAATGAAGAAATTCATTTATACATGTCCAATTACATTTTATCTCCTGCGATTAATTTTGTTTTACAGAGCTTAAATTATTATTAACTTGTATTTATATAGCACCACCCACCCACGCATAACTTCTTACAATACATACATTTGAAGGTAAGGAGGGCCTTTTTAGTGATGTATAGTAATGTTTTGTCTAACATTACTATAAAGGCACAAGTTAGCTATGATGAGGGACAATTGTTTAATTCTTTACATGAGAATCCACAAGACCATACATACATACAGCAAGATCTTAGGTTGCTTTCATGATGGGGCTCTTTCTAGGAGCTCATTGCATTCTATTTGGTACATGACACTGTGTTTTGGTGATAGAAGCCACCATAAACCGAAGACATAATATCTACTCAGATAGGATGTAGTCATCTACTCTTGATGACCACATAGCCCTGGAATTTAATTAGCTAAATTACCTGTAATTGCTGGATAGCTGTTGCATTTACATGAGGAATTAATTCATAATGATGGTACCAACCATATGTGGTACCTTTAGTCCAAACAATGATGTCATTGTTATGTGTGATATTTACAGCACGTTGAAACTACATAGACATTCAAGTTATCTTTTTTCCAATGCCTGACAGTTATAGCACCGTGGCAAGATTTTTCCTAGTACAATGATCCCCCCCCCGTACTGTTGTGGGTCTAGGGAACTCTGGGGTGCACCAAATTTCTATATTATATAATACTAAGTTTTATATCTCTTGCCGTAACCTTGCTTGTAAAATTTACATAGATAGGGTAATAGTTCCAAAAAAATTATGCTGTCAAAAGCTCTACCCATTGTACAGCATGGCAGAATATGATGGTGCTATATAAATCTTTAAATAACATTTTTAAACTTTAAGTGTTCAGTGCTTAAGATAAAAAAAGAGGCGATAAAAGGTATAAGCATCAAGTCTTTTCATCAGATTCATCATATATATATATTCAATATCAATATCCAAATGCTGTAATTCCATATAACATTATTTTTATGTAATTTTTGCATTCATCCGTGTGGGAGCTCAAAAATCTCAGGACTAGCCATGGTTATTGAAAATACACAGCCGCACATATTTTTGCAAAGGAGCGCATATATATATATATTTGTGTGAATCATTTGTGTGAGGGAGAACATATGTGCATCCTTGAAACTGCTCACAGTTCTCAGTAAAACTCTGAGCCCCATCCCCCCTCTTCTAAGGCCCATGTTTGTACCGAGACTCTTCTGAACTAGTTTTATAGAGTGACACCTTTGTCGCAACTCAATACATGCATAATTAGTAAAATGTCTACATATAGTTCTGTAAAAAAAAATAAAAATATATATATATATATTTTAAATGTTGATGACATTACTTGGATTCTTTGGTTTTTATGACCTATATTGTTATGCACAAAGCCACAATCATCTGTATTCGAAATACAAAATAGATTAGAAAAACAGCAATATTGTCACAGTGGTTATGAAAACAGCATACCAGGTGGAAAAGCAAAATTGTATCTTTCATCTATTGTTTGGTTCTCGCAATACAAAGCATTGATGTTATTGTGTTCCGCTTTACTATCTTTAGTACTTCAGTCCCCCTTTATCTTAATTACTAGGATTTACGGAGATTCCCTTAATCTTCTATTTACAGGATAGCTGATGACAACCTGTTCCCTATTGACAAACGTTTACTGAAGCATACCTATCACCATTTAGCCTTAGCATGGGTGCGTGAGCTCCACATGTATGCACACTAAGGTGCAATGTAGCTTATGTAAATGCATAAGATATAAATGTCCATTCACACCATTGTATTTTTGGATATTTTTGCTGGGGGTTATAACAGTATAGTTATGCTGGGGTTGGGAGTGCTGCAAGCAGTGGTAGGGACAGGCTTGGTAAAGGGTAATTGACTACTACCACGATAAGGCACTAGTCATGGACACTAGTAATGTCTGAGCACTTTAAGTACCCCCTTTATGGCAGGTATGCTAAAAGACTGCAGCTTCTAGCGCACATAAAGTGCTTAAAAATGCAATGTGTGTGACAAAAAGTTACAATTCTAAACCTATCCATAAAAATTACAGCCATTTAAGATATTTAAAAATATGCCGCTTATCTACCATTCGTATAAAAGGACATGTGTCATTGTAATTCTACACGTGGCCACTAGGCTCTCTGTAGTAACAAGAAGTTAGGCACCATTTACCTTGCGACTGGATTTTTTTTCTGCAGGTCCTTTTGTTGAATGTGTGTTGTACTTTGCTAGGTAGTAGCCTTAGTGTGCTATTGACTAGATATCAGTTGGGTTGCTATGTTATTATAACATTTACCTGGGCTTGCCCCTCAGGCTGAAGGTTGCCAGGGCTCCCCTGAACATGAATGAGTATGGTCCAGTATGAAAGTACTGCACAATAAATTATATATCTGTAGTAGGCTCACATTTAGATACACAGTTGTGTAATATTATAATAAACAGTAAAAACAAAAAACAAGCAAAAGTATATCAGCAGGCTCAGTGGTGTATTTTAGTCTAGGCTGACCAGGGCTAGGTGTGGGGGTGGCAGCCTCCTCTGGTGTAAAACTGGGGACCTGTTGCCTCTGGTGCAGTTTACTTAATAGGCTGGACAGGGAGATCAGAGATATCCCTTGCAACCAGCCCATTTGCCCCTATAACATGCAGATTCTAAAGTCATATCCTGGAGCTCAGCAGAGACGAAATTGGAGCAGATGTGCTTGGAGTGCTGCCCTGGGTCAGGGCAAGCCTACAACACCTGGTATTCCCAGGTGGTCTCCCATCCAGGTACTAACCAGGCCAGGTACTGCTTGGCTTCCGAGATCAGACGAGATCGGGCGCTTTGAGGGTGGTATGCCCCCTACCCAAATACTGCATTACACAGAATGTAAACCTGCTGTTTAGACACTTTTTACACGTGCAATATGATTAATATGATCAGGTTACAGAGAGTCCTATAAGCTTTTGGGACTTCAGAGGTCTCATCTTCATTTGCAAAACAAGTTACTATTTTTTATATTGCATACCTCCCAACATTTCAAAATGTAAAAGAGGGACACTTTTTTTTTTTTTATCTCGCGGAACTCATCAATATAAGCAATTGCACTTTACAATGTCGCACTCGCATCGCCACTTAAAACACGCTTTGTTTTTGCACAGTCATGCATATTAAAAATAACCAACACATTGAATTGAATTCCCATGAGGCTCAGTCAGACATACTACTTCCATGATGCTGGCTGAGCATCATGGGAAGTGCAGCAACAGTAAAGCTGCAGATGCTAGCTGTGAACTAAAATTCCTATGATTCTCAGCCAGCCAGGCGTCCACCATAATGCTGGCTGAGTATCATTGGAGATTAGTCCACAGCAGCAGAGATTTTTTTAAATTAAAAAAGGCCTCCCTCCTAGGACCCTTACACACTGCCTTTACACACACCTGCCCATAAACACACATATACACATACACTGCCCTTACACACACATATACACGTACACTGCCCTTACACACACACATGTACACTGCCCTTACACATACACATACATGTACACTGTCATTAAACACAAACATACATGTACACTGCCCTTACACACACACCTATACAAGTACACTGCTCTTACACACACACATACACTGCCCTTACACATACACACATATACACTGTCCTTACACAGACATATATACATACACTGCCCTTACACACCAGCTAACAAATACCTATACTGCTCTTACACACACCGGCCCATACACACACACACAAATACACTGCCCTTACACCCCTTTCTCCCCATCTCTTACCTCTTCCACCATCCTTCATCCTTCTTCCTCCAGCCTCCATCCTGTATCCTGCATCCTGTGATGGGAGCGGGAGGTCTGTCACTTCGCAATCTCCCTCTAGTCGGCTCAACATTAGGGAGCATGAGGTCTGTCACTTCAGACCTCGCTTTACTGCTTCCTCATCACCCGCGCTCGGCATTAATTGCCGGCGGTAGTGATTAGGGAGCAGTAAAGCGAGGTGTGAAGCGACAGACTTCTCGCTCCCTAATGTTGAGCCGACTAGAGGGAGATTGCGATCTCCCAGCTAGTCTGCAGCTGCTGATTGGGGGGCTGTGTGCCCCCCCCACAGCTGCACCTGAGGTGAGAACAGCTCTCGCCTCATCCTTCCTCTGCCCTTCCAAAGCAGGACAGAGGAAGGGATAGGCGGGACAGAGACCCAAAATCGGGACTGTCCCGCCTAAATCAGGACAGTTGAGGTGCATAATATTGCACCAAAATAGGTATTGTAGACCATAAGCTTAATATTAAAGTAGCATGTGAAATGACGTGTGGCGAAAGCACTGGAATTTTTGTTCAGTTGGGTGTACATTGTTAGCCCTTTGCAAGGGGTGGGGTATTGGCACAGTAACAGGGCCCTGCCAGAGAATTTCTGGGGGAAGAGGCTTGCCTCTTTCTGCCTCTTGCAGCCTCCAGCGGATGCCCATGGTGACAGGGTGTGGTTTTTTTAAATATAGAAATAGATGCAATTTTGATAGACTAAACTTACTAAAATGTAATGACATTAGTGGCTAAATGTAGGCAGCTTTAAAATGTGGTATCTTGAGTTCCCGCGTAAGCAACACCTGAAGGCTGCTCTTGGTTTAGGGATGCACCTTAAGAGAATGATAGGGAGAGAAAGTGTTTCTTTATTGGTAGAGATCCCCCACCGAAAATTCTCATGTAAGTTCACAAAAAAACAACATGCCACTGTTTAACCATTATTAAGGCTGGGAAGGATTAAGAACAGTTAGCGTTAAAACCCTGGACCTTTGAGAACATGTAAAAACACTAATGATTGTTATGAGAAATCCTATATATTACCCCCACCCCGCAAAAATCAAAATGTTACATGACCAAACAATTTACTTTAAATGTAGCTCCAGCCTGAGTCATTACACTGCACCAATAAAAGCCTTGCCTTAATAGTTTCAAGATTTCAAGGCACTGGAAGACAAAACCGCTTGTTTGCATAACTGGCATTCTTCACATTCTCCTGCTTCTGCAGGGTTGTAGAAGTTCCATATATACCCTGCTGTGCATTAGTCTGCTGGTATGTAAGCAGGGGAGACATGTGTAAGCAATCAGGCATAGTGGGCCCTGCCTCTGGCTCCAGAAAAGAAACGGTTGCGAAAATGCAAACAATATCATGCATACAGACACTGAAACTTTTATTGAGCCCCAGGCTAAAAAATAAAATAAAAGAGCAAATTAGGCCTGAGGTGTAACAGAATAAAAATTATGAAGGGGATGATACTGGACATGACGGAAACTGTCAAAGGAATTGGGCAAAGTACATAATACATTAGAAATTAAAATAAATATTGGTATAAGAGGATATGGCACAGTGTGTCATGAATAGATCTAATGTTAGACAACATAGCTTCACCAAGAGGGTGGTAAATAAGTGGAAAAGCCTTTTAGCAGACATAGTAGAAGTCAATACAATTTGGGAACTAAATGGTTAATTCTCTATGAAAGTTATGTGTAGGTGAACCTACCTCTAATTAATTTCTATTAGCAGATATGTAGACAGTTTGTTCCTTGACGCATGCGTTTTTCTTAAGGGATATGAGAGTCTAAAGCTAGATTTACATCTCACACACCAATAGGCACCAGATGTTCTGGATCTTGTCATTACTTGTACTTAAACATGGCTAACTTTGTCACTGGGTCCCTTCTTGTTTTGTTTTTTTACCTTTAATAGGTGCTTAAGGGGGAATCAATCCAGTAGCTTGGAGCCACTAAATGAAAGACCAAGACTGTTTTGATGGATTGCTCATTTATAGTTGTACTATACTTCCATGGGCAACAGGCATCAGTACAACCACACCCTTTGTTTCCTTGGAGTTGCTCAAAGTTGAACGACCAATAGACATTCAATTTAGGGTAACATGCTTAAATATAAGATAAGGTGACACATTCCAACAAGCAATGGGGAGGAGGCAGCAAAAGCTACAAAAAATGAAAGATGCATAAATAAAACAAGGATGCTAGCAGTGACTAAAATATAAAAACATCTTTGGAACCGTTTGAGAAAGTGAGCTTTCTACAGAGGTTGGATTCTACGGGTGTTAATACCAAGAAGCTCCTCCTTCTGAACATTCCATTCCTCTGACATTACTGTCTTCTTACCTCATACATGGGGTGGTTTTTGGTTTAGGGCCAATTGAGAGTCTCAGAAGATACTGTATTTTGTAAACACATAGAGCTCATATAAAACATACCAAGGGTTTAAGAGAGAACGATAAAGTGCGAAAAGCTCAATATACTCCATATAAACAGCACCTAAGCGCAGTTTATAACACAGAGTGCTCTAGTAATAAGGCTGGTTCATTAAAGCAGAGTTGTTGCTGTTTTGGCTTTTATCATCCGTGCATTTATTTACTGCAACTGCTATATAGCTTGTGCTTTTTGTTTGTCAATCAGTGCAATTGTTTTGGAGATATTGAGTTGAAAAGTTCATCTCATGGAAGCTGAGGTCAGTGAGGCAGCCTGTGGCAATCAATTTCCAGTCCTAAAGTTCTACTAGCTCTCCTTGCCTTACAAAGGCTAGCTGAACCAAACAAGAAACCTAAAAATTGGGAAAAGATAGGCTAATGAGCAACAATCATGCAGATCCTTACGACAGTGTTACATCCTTGACACCCACTCTAAAGATAAAGACACATCAAAGTTATCTGTAAGTACTTTCCAAAATGAAAAAAAGCACTTACTTAACTTAGAGGCTGCCGCCATGCTGCAGCAACTGCCCTTTGACAATTGTTGCCAACAATGGGAACACATGGCACCCATAAACACTGGGCCGAAGAGACCCCTGCCCTCAACTTTCGCTGATAAAATGAGGCGAGTATATCAAGTGCAGTGATGTACGATTAGCCAAACACGTCTTTTGCACTGCAGATAGTGGGGGAAGAGGAAAATGCATATGTAAACGTAGACCCCATGAAAATGTAAAGGGACCACACAGCTATCATATGTATTAAAGTGCTGGATATATGATGGCTGTAATGTAACTCTAATGATCATCCAAGTGATAATTTATTTTATTTTCCATCTGTTTCTGGGTTCATGAATTTATATCAACATTGTTTATAATCCCTTAATCTATGGCCCCTATCTAATTTCTTAAATGTGCCATGTGGGCCAGTGCTACTGAAATCATATTTTCTTATTCCAAATAGGCATTTACTTATAAATGTGTTACCTATGCCCTCTTTTCATTCCTGTGGCTTTTGCATGAAAGAGAAATGTTGTTGTTACCACTGATAAATGTCACTTTTGGATTCTATTTCATAGGCTTTGCTGTGGAAATACATAGTTTATAGAACATTTTTGTGGAGCAGCATTGTTGTTAAAACTTTACTGCGTAACACCACCTTTTTATAAAACTTTATATTGCGACTGCATTGGGAATTGAGCCTTATTTAACTGTGCAAGTCGTTGGAAAAAAAGATAATTTTTACAGAACTTTACAACTGTGCAGCTCTGAGTTCCGTAGGGTGAAGGGATTCATGTCTCAAAAAAGTATGAATCACAATTTTAAACTTTTTAATCCAGAAATGGAGAATACTGTCTGAGCTGTATATGACTTGGAAGTTTTACAATAATACTAGCAGCCCTTTTTTCAGTCTGACAATGCTGTTTCATTGTATCAAACTCATCAGCTTTGTGTTTCCTATTACACTACTGCCATTTTTAACAAAATCACTAAAAATTGTACAGCTGGCCTGATTGACGCTGTCAATCCAAGTCTTGGATTTATTCTGTTGATGAGATTACTGAATGGTATAAAACAATTCTAGGTGTCCGTACATTTTGTTTCCTTTGTGATAAGTTCAACTCTGCTCCACAGAACTGACCGGTGGCCTTATAATTCTCAACATAAACCAGTGCATCCCTATATGGTAAAGCAACGTATGAGCTCTTTTTTCCCCAAATCTTGTATTTTACAGTTGTGATGGTATTTACAGATTAAAATAAAAATATGCATCACAAAACAACCTTAGGAGGTTATACTATAGGGAATGGTATCTTAAATTCTTCTTTGCATGTGAATATTACTTCTGTTTCTCCAAAACAAAACAAAAAAGCATAACATATGGGTAGTCTCAATAAAGTTATTTTTTATTTTATGTGAAGCAAGGGATAGTCGCTCTCTATTAGTTCTGTTGTGTGAACACAGGTAATTAATGTGCCACAAGTTGTAAGTCCAGGTCCCCTGTCTTCTTCTGGGGCCGCACTGCTCTCATATATGTTTAAAAGCTGTGTCAGGTCCCCATTAAGAGATTTAATATTAGTATAGGTTTCACAGCATTCAGGTGTTCAGGCGCCCTGTGCGGACTACTCCTCTGACACCCCCCCCCACCCCACAAAAAAGAAAGCAAAAAAATCTTGTAACAAACAATGTTTAATTAGAGATTATTTATGTGCAAGTGCAAACAAGTACAATTATATATAACTGGAAACACAGGTAACAATAATGTACATTAAATATAGTCCATTTTCCCCTTATATGAGGTGTGTTCCACATGATCAGCAGAAATGCCCGCTGACGTCGGTGGGACTGCCTGCGAGGTCAGAGGAACTGCCCACTAAGGTCAGCGTGTTGTCCTGGTCACATCCTGCAAGTGGGGGCTCCGGGTACCAATGACCTCTTTCAGGTTCCGTATGCCCATGGGCCTCAGGTACGCTTCCACACAACGGGAAGCATTGGAGGTTGGCGGCAGTGTCCCTCGACTGTGAGGTAGGCCGCATCCCTGGTCCGGATTTCGAGGGGCAGCACATTCGTCTACAGCAAGTGGGTTGTAAAATTCTGAAAAATCTGACCTGATTGTCAGCCCTTAGCCAAAGACAGTAGCAATGTTGGTGTATTGTGCTAGTGTATCCCAAATGGTTACTTATGTGGTAGTTTCCAAGAGTTCATAGTTTAACTAATAACATGTGGTTGAACAAAGCACAGCCTGCTCAAATACGAAGGTTTAGTGAGGAACAATATACCCCTAAACAGTGTAAAGATTATAATGGTAAATTAACTCTTAGATGTTAATAACTGTGGTGAGAAACCTGGCACACTGTGGATGCCATGTATTGAAAACATCAAGAAAATATTGGCACATAGGGTAACGTTTGCCTTTAACTGCCAGTACCACATGCAAACGTTTGAATGCAAAGACCCTGATGTTCATACCTGGGAACTCTCCAGGTTTTGCCCAGAGACTCCAGGAGAAGCGCTGCTTCTCTGGGTCGACACCTGAATCCTCCAGGTTGTGGGAGTGGGGTCCTGACATGCCCCATTCTCCGCACATTCTCCCTTAAATGGGAATGTTTACAGCAACGTCAGTTGGACCGCCCACCGACGTCGGCGGGCAGACCTTGCCATGTCCCGCAACGGTAGGCCCCCGAGCCCACAAGTTCCCAGGTATGCTGATGTTGTAGAAATTACTGGAGGTAAAAGAAACATGATTTAAGGAAAGGGAAGTAAGTTGAGGTTACCTCATATTTAAATAATAAACAACTGGTTAAGGGTCTCAATAAATATTATTAATTCAGTGTTTGGTGTGGAAACATAAGTGGCAATGAAGTTTCTCTTAATTTAGTATTTTGTATTAAATTGTATTTATAAGTAATTGTATTCTATTGCCCCAATATAAGTTAGATTTCTCATAGTTCTGTTAATTTATTTCGTACAAGAACTTTCCAGTTGGTGCCCTCTAGTGGATACACAACAAACTTACAATTTAAATACAGCAGCAATCAGAGTTAATACAAACAGAACAAACTATTGTCTGCTGGAGTTCAATCTCAGCTATCAGATATTGGGGTCATCATTGCTAATCAGTTTAAATTGTTTTCGTTGAAACACATGTACTCTTTATATTTTATTTCATTGAGGCCTACAGTTCAACAACTGTGCTGTTGATCACACTGGAATTTTCTTAAATTTATTTTTTTTTACATTTCTGAAAACAAAACTTAGTAAACGATCATGACAAAATTGTGTTATATACAATATGTTGATCCATTAAGTGGTGATGTACACTAAAACACCTTCAAATTAAAATTTTAATGATGGAAATAAGGTAAAACAAAGACCTCAGCACATCTGAATTTTCTTGGTGTGGCTTTGTCAGAGCATAATTATCTGCACCAAGAAATTGAAGGTAAACAATGTTTTTACAACAGTATTAATAAGGCAAGGTGTGTATGCAGAGGGACCAAATCAACAGTGTTTCACGTACAGGTACCGTGGTGCCTTGTGGTAAGTGAAATGGAAGAAAAGAGACCAAACTGCTCAGTAATACAACTTGCGGACTGCGGAGCAGCACTTTTTCTGTGCCGGACAGCAGCATATGAAAATGATATGTGTCCTGGGAAACATAGCCAATGTGATCGCCTTAAATGTAATATATCCACAGCTGTTTTTCAGAGTTTAGAGAGTTTATTTGCTTAATTCTGGAATCAGAAAGCCTGAACTTACAAATAAATAACTGTTTTTCTATGTGTGTGCCACTAAACCAAATACTGAAACCCTTGGCAAAAAACAGAACTTTCTTTGTACTAAATTTCATAACAACGGACAACTGATATACAGCACAATTATCAGGGTTGTCATTTATATCAGATGTACGCTAGCCGAAACATCTATACATAGAAAGCTGTAGGACCAAAGTGGAAGAAACATTTCTTCAAAATTCAAGCTGTCCACGACATTTTTCAGTGTCCTCTACTTCTGTGATAGCCCAGTGACTGTGATCAGATTACATATCAATATATAGGCACAGCTTTAGCTAAAACCTAATACAAATACTTCTCTACTCATATTTTCTGTAATGTGCACAAATATATCCTCGCCACAATTCTTGCATCATCATGAGGACCATGACGCACTTTTGAAGCTTATGAACATACTTGGGAACTTCTCGGCTCCGGCTACCCGGGGCCTTCCCTTGCGGGAAGCGGCCAGGGCTGATGGCAGCGGGAAACACCCCGCTCCCACAACCTGGAGGATTCGGGTCTTGACCCGGATAACCGGAAGAGCAGTGCTCACCCGGCAATCTCCAGGTCAAACCCGGAGAGTTTCCAGGTATGCTTATAAAAAATACGCAAAATTGTCAAAAAAAGCTCTATTCTATTTGTCAATCACATCTCCAGTCATGAGCACCTTACGCACTCTGGGTAGAAAATCAATTTTGACCTTAATATTGAACCTACAAATAATATCTCAATGCCAGTTTTAAGTTGTACTTTACCCTTTTGACTGTGTTCTTAACTAAGTAACTTCAAACAACAGAATGTCTATTACTTAAACTGTGGATCATTTCATAACTCATGGTTGATACTACAAGATATGTTATTATGGTGTTACTCTTTTTTTCCATTACAATCAAAGCATTCAAAATGCTGTTCTTGGTATCATTGTAATAGTGCAGTACCTTAGTGGCTTATGGAGTTTTGATTCATTTCCTCTGATGTTTTTCATCCACAATAATATGTCTGATTCCATGCAAGATGGTGTGCCTGTCACCCTTTCCTAAATAGCTTTGTATACTAAGTGGTCCAGGTTATAGCTTTCTGCTGTACAGGCATGACCTTCGAGGAGTAAAAAGACCCAGAAATGGTGGTCATCACATTCCCTCCACCAGTGTCATTTGTAAACAGGCCTCATTATAGACATTATTATATTACTATACTATAGAGACTTACATCAGTTGCCTTCTTGTCTGCTTGCTCAAGTTTTTCCTGAGCATCCTTTAGAGCTTCGGAATATTTATCAAGTTCATCTTCTGTCCCTTTTAGCTTCTTCTGTAGTGCCACCAATTCATCCTCCACCTAACAAGACAAAATAAGCACTTGGTACAATGGAATGGCACATAAAAACATTATGGCTAAGATTACAAATATGTGTCTCTTCAAAATGTGTGTCACATATATGGGTACATAATGAAATAATACTAATAAATACAGTGACAAACTCACATGTATAGCTTAATGGATGCAGATATTTAATTGCCACCTTGATATTTTTCTTGATTATCATAAAAATAATTTAATTTACGTTCTTGCTACATGCATATTTTTCTTTTTTTGTTATTCTCTCATTGAACTTTGCTTTATATGGTTTGATATCCTTTTTAACTCATGACATAACTGAAAAAATAAGACAGTACAAGGTACAAAAAAGGGTTGTGCCATTGTATCCATGAAAAAGAATAGCATACAGCTGAACTAAGTTGAACTAGATGTTATCTAGTTTATTGCCTAACATAATTTGTATCACTGTAAATTGTCCCTTTGCAGTCTAGGGGAAAATTGATATTCTATTACTGCTGGTAAACATATCTTAACATATCTTAAGTAGTAGAATCTGGTCCAATGTAACTGAAGGAGAGACCCAAATTATTATTTTATCTAGGTCTAATATTCTTCATGTAGTTTACTGCCAATATACAGCAATATCTGTTTGCATATCGACTTACAGAATAATTGTTTCAACTGTATTGTACATGAATTTGGTACTTAAGCTAACTCTATGCTCCAATTCTTCTCAAGGGCAAAATTAGCCATTATCATTCTTATGAAGACATTTTCTATTCCCAAAGTCTAACAATGCTTATCATTCTAGTTTAGGCTAAGGCTAAAAATGCAGTTGTCTTTCTATAAAGGACAACTGGTGAATTACATTACTGCTATGAAAACCCCAATTAATCCTAACCATACTAAAATCAGAGATGATGTCACATTTTAATGACTCTAAATCTCATTCTGAGTTGAGATGTAATACCATTTAGCTCCTATTCCAAGACCAGCTAATTCCCTCCATTGTCTGGTTCGTTGGTTATTGTAAAATTAGCCAGATGATTTAACATGTTTGAGATTCTGGTGGAAAGATGATCAGGGACTTCAGACAGCTGTGGTTAGTATGAATGAGCTGGATGCTTGCATTAGTGAATAAAGGCATGTGCGAGTGGGCTTGTTAGAATGCAGAAACTGAATTTCAAGGTATCAAAGAGCAGTTCAACCTAGGAGGGGGAACAACCAGGTTATTAATATTATTTTATAAAAACAATGGGACAGAAATCCCACCGCCAAAAAATGAGTAGAATCTTACATTCAATCAAGAATTCTACTTTTCAGTATTTAATATAAAAATCAAGTGGATGAACTCTCACCCAAAAAAGTTTAGGGATAACTAAATTATGCAAATGTTTAAAAGTGGATGTAAAGGTTATTCTGTTACTAAGATCCATTTCATAGATACATTAAGTATAATAAACTGTAATATATGAGGTTAAGAATATGACAGCTCTTAACATGTAAACCGCAAAAGACTTCTCTGGTGTAAAGGAAATACTATGCACCTTTAACATGACAGTTTAACCTCAAAGAATGCTAATTCTTAACACTACAACACATTTTGTAACAGTATGTGTTAACAAATACCGCCTCCATACACAGAATACACATGTCAACACATGCCTAAACATAAACCCCATGGGTGATTGTTTGATTAATGTGTTGACATGTGTAATATTATAATTACAGCTGTTATAATCACTGCTGTGGTACATGTTTACTGTGGATATAGAGTGCTGGGAGTTAGCACTGTGCACCATCCACAGCACCAAATCGGCCCTGAAAGGTCTTCCATTTACTGATTTGAGCCTACTCATCTTTTTTATTCTAACTTTAAATATGTACTACGGTAATTTATATAAAGAGAAGTGAATTCATAGAACTAATTTGCAACAGAAGTGGTAAAGGCCATTGCTAAATGTAAAACAAATATTAAAATAGGGCAGTGCTGTTGGTGTCAGTTGGTTAGTGTGCCATTAGTTGATAGAACAGAATGTAATGTATACATTTCACGGCACACTAATGTTTTGAGTAACTTAACAAGGCTCAATGATATGTGCATACAATCAATAAACAAAACCTGTTTTATTAAGAAATTCCTGTACTTGGTCAGATCACATAGCAGAGATTTAAACACTTGGCTAGAACTCAACTTTCATCTCCAAGACAGACTTTTTACCAAATAAGGAAGAGAATGTTCTGTTTCAGTATCAGATATCTATAAACCACAAAAAGTGGCATGAAAAATTCAGATATTAACTCTTCAGCTTCCATACCATGGATGAAAGAAGGAAAAAAAAATCAGTTTTTTTGGAGGGGGGGGGCTGGAAAGGATATTTTGCATATTTCTCAAGATCTATCCACCTAATGTATCGGTTTATCTTAGTCAGTCAATGCTAGTCTTGTCATACCCCTTGAATATATGTATAGTAAGGAGTACTGCGTAAATTGTTGGCACTATATAAACAAAATATAATAATTGAGTAAAATGTTTTCGTTAATGCTTGTATAAGATAAATAAATATGACTAAGTCAAGCAAACGCTTTAGTGTGGGGCAGTCCCTAAAGTTAATGGGGTCTCGGGCTAGTCTCTGATTTTATGACCTCGCAAGTTCCCCATTCTACCTCTTCTATCATCTAATAACCTCTCCTTCTTTTTTAACATCCAATTTTTTCCTTTCTCCATCTCAAATCTCCTTAGTTTGCTACCACCTTAGTTGGTACAAGGGCATTCGTTAATTATGCCTGTTTCCTCCTGCTATCAGCAAGGTTTGTTCATGCACTTACACATGGACGGTGAGACCTTGCATCCATATGCTGCCAGTGTCTTTCAACAATTCACCCCAGCGGTGCCCTGTCAATAACATCAGCGTAGAAACTGTGGGTGCCAGCATTAGAGATGGAAAGGTACTTCAAAGCAAACATACTGTTTCTCATATACATGGCAAACCCCATGGAACTGTATAGTTAGAGCCATTGTACTATTATCTAACTTAGACAACATGGAGCACATCATACCACCAGTATATGGTAAAACATGTTGACATATGTTTGAGGAGCACAACTCTTTTAATAATGCAGTAAATACATCTCAAAGATGCAGCACTAGAGTACCTTCTAAAATTATTGGCTGCAATTAAAAATTAAAAACCACTCTGGTGCGACATTTTCAAAGTGGTCTAACAACCATTGCAGCCAACAGAATAACCCAATTAGAGGCAGAATCACACTTGTGAATTTCCATGATAGTTTTCACATTTTACCCGCACACATAACTAAGTCTCCAGTTTGTAATGTGAGTTGAAACCACAGGTGTACAGAAATTCTGGAACCCAGAACTAACATTTTTCTAAATACTTCTGCTTAAGAGGTTCAGTTTGAGTATTTACTGATCCCTGTACGAACACCCAACAAGTCCAGAAATATCCAGAAAAAAATTACATAGACAATTGTGGATACACATAATAGCCTTACAGCTATGTGTTAAGTGAAATAATGTAAAATAATGCAGTCTGCAAAGCACTAAAAGCACTCAAAATGAATATATTAAAGAAAACTTTTGAGTTTACTCTGCTAACATACATGGCATTAATCTGAATCTTTCTTTATGTAAGGCCACAGAGAAATTATTACATACTAGTGTTCATTAAGACATATAAAGTTTCTTGAAGCTTTGAAGGCTTGGAAAGAAATCAGAAATCTAAAAACCATTTAAATAAAAATAATTATAAGCTTTATATGCATTCAAGCATTAAACTATTTTGAAAAAAAATATTTGACACATTTTATAAGTATTTATATATATTTTAGCATTGTCTTTTTATATGTGTACATTTTTTAAAGAAGATCCTGATGTATGTTGCTTTTGCTGTGTGCAAAATACAATGTGTGCAGATCCTAATGTTCAGAAGAACAGATCAGTACTTGGAATGATTAGAGTAAACTTTAGTAATGCACTAATAAAAGGAGGTAAAATATTTAGTATTATATTTTTACATTGTTTTTTGGCTCTCTAAATGCTGAAAGCATCCTTCTTCTATCCCACCAAGTTATGGGATAGCTTGTTGCTGAAGGGGATATATTTGTAAAAGCTGCCTCCCAGCAGTGCTGGTATAAGATAAAACTATAAAATAACTGTATTGCTAGAGCATCTGATAGAACCATTACTCCCATAATACTCAGCAAGCCAAAGGCTCACTAAATTCATTAAAGAAATATACTGAAATAGCATCTTAAAATGTAGTCCTACAAAAGCTTAAAAGTTATGTTGGTAACCTGAGCGACCTATACTATATTAAAATAATAGGATGTAGGTTTTATGACTGCTAGTAAAAGCACAGGCGTCTGGTCCAGCCTGCTCTTGAAGCTACTGAGAGGCTGTTGACTGGCAGATACCTGTTTGCACTTGTCCTCTGCTGCTTTTTTATCTGCTTCAGCTTGCTCTGCTCTGTCTATGGCATTTTCCTTATCCAGTTTCAGCATCTGCATCTTCTTCTTAATTGCTTCCATCTTGACCTTGGGTTAGCAGACTTGTTGCAGCAAGACAGACGTGGAGGCAGAGAAGCTGAACTGTGCTGAGCTCGACTGAAGGTGGATAAACTACAGGCAGTTTTAAACTCACAAAGAATATCATTGGATGCCTTAGTCCCCTGAGACACTGCAATACTTTTCTCTTACATCCTTTCCAAGGAGAGTCTTGGACAGATTTCAACTTCGCAATCCACATCCCGTAACCAATCACCTTATTTGGACTTGATTTTGCTGTAAAGGAGAAAAGAAAAGATTTGGTTTCCATTTTTAACCTTCTGACAGCAGCAACAGTGCCGACAAATGAACACATGCCATAGATAAGGTTTATTAGCATATCTGGGTATATTTGTACAGTGTAATCTGCTGGCCTTTAAAATGATTGCGATACCTCATTGCCAAAGCATATGAACAAAAGCTAATTGTGGCAACACAGCCCTGGCAGTCAACGGTGGCTGCCTTAGTTCTAAATACATTGGACAGTTTGTCACTGGAATATCTTTAAAACATGAAAGCAGTTTCACTGGGAAGAAGAATATCAAAAACTTTTATTTTTTTTTCGTAATTTACCTAGTTTTGTTTTCATCTAAATCATTTTAATATTTATAACTTGGTCTTGGTGAACAGATGGACCTAGTCGAAAAACATCAAAAGCTGTTCATTCAGAACCTTTTGAGTGATGGATTATGATAGAGAGTTGAACAATTGGTAACTCGGGTAAGACCTGTAGTTTCGCTGGTTCACACACTGGCCTCTATCACAATTTTATTTCCGTAAGGCATTTGAAACTGGTGCTCGTGGAAGACTGATAATAAATTGCGTTGTTTGGGTTTGGATCTTAAAATAGTTAAATGATTAAAGGAATGGTCAAGTGTCAGGAGATGCCTGTAGTTAATGGTGTACATTCAGAGGAAGTTCTTGTTACTAGTGTAGTACCTCAGTGATAAATAATGTGACTTTTTTATATTTTTGAAGTAATATTACAAAAGGTCTCAAAGTCAAGGTATGTCTTTTTACAGATGCTACAAATGTCTGCAACCGATAAACAAGTGTTTTGAGTACATTAGAAGAATGTGGCAGATATAGTTTAACGTTGATAAATGTACAATAATGTACCCACAGGACTTGGGAATAATTATTTCAGAGGACTTTTCAATTCAAAAAAGCATTACTAGTATGCAGAGTGATTGGTTGTATAGCTAGGGGCATTGGTAGCAGAAAGAGAGATGTGGTCCTAACACTTTACAGTCCTCCAGTCAGACCTCACATAGAGTATTATGTACAGTTCTGGAGACCTGGTTTCCAAAAGGATAAAATTCAGAGTAGGTCTACTAAAATGGCAAATGATTTGCAGGATACAAAATTATCGAGAGCTCTCAGTATGTGTAGCTTGGCGTAGAGGACTGCATTGGGAGGCGGGTCCTGCAGGCGCGGGCGGTCTTGCTGGTGCTGCGGGAGGTCAGACACTGTACTTGCGGGTCCCGGTAATCCTGCGCAGTCCTGCAAGGCTGCCTTCTCGCTGCTCCCTTACAGTATCTCCTCTCTTGCTCTGCCCAGGAACAAAACAGAGTCACGTGATGTGGCGTCACTTCCCATGACTCCGACTTGTTCCTGGGCGGAGCAAGAGAGGAGACACTGTGAGGGAGCAGCGAGAAGGCAGCCTTGCGGGACTGCGCGGGAACTCTGCAGTTCAGGTAAGGAGGTGGGCGTGATTGGCCACAAATGTGGTAGGAGCGGGCGGGAGTGGAACACCCACATTGTGGGAGTGGGCGGGCAAAAAAATCAGCGGGAGCAGGATTAAAAAAGCCGTCCCGCAGGGCTCTAGCTTGGAGTAAAGAAGAGAGAAACATTTACATACATACATACAAAGTATGTGAGATAAATTTATTTCAAAGGAGGAGAAATGTCAGAAGAAGATGTCAAAGCAGAGTTTCAGAGGCCTAGAAGGAGTATAAGGATTTTGTTGCATTACTGAGATGGTGGCAGATAAGCAAAACAAACTCCCAGCAGACATGACAGTCTTATACAATGAGGGAATTAAAACATACATGGGATAGTCATAAAGCTGCATTGCATCAAGGCAAAACCAAGGGCTGATTACGGTCTAAGTCTAAGTCAAGGTACAGTATGTTAAAGTTCATTGTGCTTATGGGACATTTAGTCAAATGTCTGTCTCAAAGAATCTCATTGCCTGTCTCTGCTCTACATTTATAAATGCAGTTGCAGACAGTGTGAAAATCATGTCAAAAGATACAAAAGGAATCATAACAAAAATCATCTCCCATACAGTATTAGATATCTCTAAAATAAACTACTAGAAAGAGGCGTACAATAGAAAAATGGTGTAATGTAGAAGAAAGCCAAACGCATGTCAGACTGTCTGGCTCTACCTTCCAGTTCCAAAATAACAAAGAATAACTTGCATAGCACAAATATCTGTGTCCATTTATTACACGAGCACTATGAAAAACAAAGGTGGAGTGATAATACTTATATGTATGTACCATGTCTGGTAGTTCTTTCTGTTTTATGCCGGGACACCAGCGATTAACCCCTTCAGCACAGAACCAGCGTACAGAGAGAAGGGGCTGCCTTACCACTGTGGCTAGCCTAAGCTGAGCTACACAGTGTGGCTATTGTCCTGAAAAGGATCATAGCAGAGGACACAGCTCTTCAGGAATCTCGGTGGCACTGTAGTATATGGAAGTATAGCAATACATCGCTCTACCGCTTTTGGAAACATAGAGGTATTTAAACAGTACAAGGGGTTGAATTACATCCAATAGACGGTACAAGGAGTTAAATTACATCCAATAGACAGTACAAGGGTTTGGTTTACATCCAATAGACGCACACGGTTCTTCATCCTGCCCTCCTTCGCACACGGCTCAGTATTTCCACTCAGCCCGCTTCAGCCCAGTAGGGGGTCTATTGTAGCCTGTGTGGGGAGAGGATGGTAAATACGGGAGGCTCCAGGAAATACTGGTCATAGAGGTCTCTTATGATTGAGATGATGTGGCACTCCTTACCAGGGCCCATAGTCTGTAGGGAGGAGGCTGGCAGAAGCCCATGGCACGGAGGCTTCCGTGACAGTAACGTACGCCATGCCCAAGTGGGCTTATCTGTTCTTTGACGTACCTGGTACATCATCCAAAAATTGTGGGGGCACTTCTGCTGCCATCTGCTCAGGTGGGCAGACCAGCACAGTCACCCCAAGCCCCCCTGAGCCTTTGATCACTCCCACAGAAGCGATTCTGCAGGCTCAACACGCAACTGCCGTTAAACCGGCGATCACGTTTTCAGCTGCCACAGGCAGCTTCAGGGAAAGCCCAGGCAGACCAGGAACAGCAAAAAAGAGCCCTGGAGTGATCTGATGGCATCATGGCAGCCCCTGGATGACCCTGCCCTAGAAAAAGTATTAATAAAAAAATACATAATTTTTGCCAGTACTTGTCAGTAACAAGTCACTGATTGTTGATTGGTCACTTACAAGTGAAAAAAAGTTTAAAAAATGCACATTTCAGTGCTGTAATAAGCAGCTGCATGGGACAGGCCAATATAGGTTAAAGTTAAATATGGGACCTCTAATGAGACCTGGATCTAACAAACTGATCTGTCAAAATTCCATGTTTGAAAACTGAAATGCGCATGTTCCAATTTTGAATCCGCAGTGCCGAAGAGACTTACCCTACCCATGTATATGGGGTATTCCTGTACTCAAGGGGTGTTTCTGAATACAAATCACAAGTTGTTTCGGTAATTTCATGTACCCAGCAAAAACATTTACTGAAATACTGTGTTTGGATAGAATGGGTTTGTTAAAAATGAAAAAAATCTAAATTTTACTGCAATGTTTAGGACAGACTGGCCCGAAAATGGTTATATCAAAAGTGTTAAAATGCCCCTAGTAAAGTACTTTGGGATGTCAACTTTCAAAAAATATATACTAATTTATTTAGCAGTTTTTCTTTTTCTGGCCGCTATTGGGGGACAACTCCCAGTATAACACATTTTTTAAAAATCTTGTTTAGAAACAGCGATGTGCGTCATTTATATTTAACCCTGTAACTACCAAAATAAATTAAAATACCAGGTATATGTAGTGTTTCCAAAAAAACAGGACAAATACTAATTATACTTTTTTTTCCCAACCATTTGCACTTGTTATATATAATAGGTGAAACTTAAAATATTTCCTTTTTTTTTTTAAAATCCTTACTTGTGCTGAAAAAAAGAATATATAATGTGTGGGGTGCACTAAATAGTTAGTGGGCAATCAGAGTTGATTAAAGTCATAGTAAAGACACAAAAAAACTGATCTTGTCATTTAGTGCAAACAGTCATGAAGGGGTTAATCTATTAATATAGTTTATTTTATTGACCAAATAAAGGCCCACACATATAAGTAAATAGTAAAAGAAGAATAGGAAGATTATGCTTATGCAGCTAAGACAGGCTATGAAGATGACATCAGGCACTAAAAACTGATATAAGTATGTCCCATCAAAAGAAGAGCTATATGATGCATCAGTGGCTATGTAAAATATTTGCATGCTTGTATAATTAACTCTTTATCTAAGAAAGCACTAAACACAACAAAAAGTCTCGCTAAACAACATGATACATTGGGAGTCAACCTGTCTGATGGATAATGTTCACAAATGTGTAATTTTTTTTAGTTAAAGATTTTGCAGATTACTAACCTTAAATGCAGATGCAGAGGGGCTGCTGCCCTGGAAACAGCTGTCTCATAAACTGCATTGTCACAATTTGGATGAGTTGGTGAGAGGTTTGCTTATTTAAAAAATCAACTCATTTTCATGTTTATAATATAGAATAATAGGTTGAAAAAAAGACTTCATACCA